>JAILYB010000125.1:1200000-1800000 GCA_021437785.1 Rhodomyrtus psidioides
TAAGGATCGGCTCTGATACCACTGTTGGGATCCACGTAACACGTAGCGGAAATAAATAACAACCCATACATGTATCTCCAGAGGCGTACTTCGTGCATTTCAATCGAAAAAAATCACAAAGCCTCAAAGGGAGTAAATAGATTACCTCTCGTAGCGTGCTTGAACGGAGGTGTCGGTTCGATGTTCTTCGATCTCAGCCTCCACAAGTGTTAGGCATCTAGTTCAAACGCACCACCAATTGACGAACGGGGAGACGACTAATAACTCCACAACAATTGTGCTAGCAATATGCGGAATCAATATTCCGAACTTAGTATATTTTGCTCACTCAAGATTATGAGAATATAGAGAGTGTTTGTGTTCTTCTCTCTAAGCTCTCAAAAATTTGCACACTCTACAAAATGTCTCCCCCTCAACCTCAAAACTCTTGCCATCCTTTTATAGCCAAAAATACCTTCCAATAAATTGTATTTAAAAATAGCACTAACAATTATAAATTCTATCTAAAAATAGCACTCACAAATAAATGACATTTAAAAATAGCACTAACAATAGCACTCACAATTTATAATACAAAAATGCTATTTAAAAATAGCACTAACAATAGCACTCACAATTTATAATATAAAAATGCTATTTAAAAATAGCACTAACAATTATAAATTCTATCTAAAAATAGCACTCACAAATAAATGACATTTAAAAATAGCACTAACAATAGCACTCACAATTTATAATACAAAAATGCTATTTAAAAATAGCACTAACAATAGCACTCACAATTTATAATATAAAAATGCTATTTAAAAATAGCACTAACAATTATAAATTCTATCTAATAATAGCACTCACAATTTATGATAAATAAATGCCATTTAAAAATAGCACTAACAATAGCACTCACAATTTATGATAAATAAATGTCATTTAAAAATAGCACTAACAATAGCACTCACAATTTATAATACAAAAATGCTATTTAAAAATAGCACTAGCAATAGCACTCACAATACAAAAATGCTAAAAAAAGGCACTAACAAAGGTGTTAAAAATAATAACCATTATTATTATTACAAGAGTTAAAGAGGTTACCAAACAGTACAAATATGCATAACGTATAAATACGTATGACGTATAAATACGTAGAGCATACGTATACATCCGTGAAACCGGGGACTAATTGAAAGAAAAATGTGCAATTAAGCCCTTTTGGTAAAAATTGATTAAATTGGAGGGCAAATTGACCTAATTGCACTTTAAGACTTTAGAATCCAATGTCATAGCTTATAAAAAGTGAGAATTGAAAACTAAAAGACTCGAAAATGATTTTTTTTAGGCTCGGTTCGGGTTTATGTTTGTGAAGGAACATATTGACCCGAGCCGAATTTTTGAGATTTAAAGTGACACACTTGAAGAGGAAATTAAAACAAAATTATCGAATATTTTTGGGTATTTTTCTGACCACGAATGGTATTTTTCTGATTTTTTGGGTATTTTTATAATTAAATAAACTCGAAAAATATTAAAAATACCGAGAACTATTTTTTGTTCAAAATTGGTTCCTAAGGTTAAACCAAGGCTTCCAAAGTTGATTTTGTGATTTTATGACCTTTTTTGATATTTTTAATTAATTTTAAAGAATAAAAATCACAATAATAAATGGTAAAAAAAATCAGGTGTCAACAGCTGCCCCTCTTTGAGAGGAATCTCGTTAGAGGTTTCTCTCAAAGATAAGGTGGCACCTGATTCCTAACCGACTCAACTGGGAAAATAAGAGAAGAAATGTTATGACATCGGATCCTTAAGCCTATTTATAAAAGCTCAAATCAATCCCCGGTTTGCTCTAACAATTTGAACATGGGCCGGAGTGAGAGAGGCTTACCTGAAGCTCACCTGTCGGATGCTGCCGGTTGCGACGACTTTCAAGAAGATGCCTAGGACTCGTCATTCAGAATATCCTAGGGAGATTAAGTTCTGACCTGTATGGTAGGTCATACCATGATGGGATTCCTAACTTGTAGGAACCTAAGGAAGGCGCATCCCACGCTTTGGGATTTGCCAAGGATTTTGATCCGTATGGTGGATCAGACCTTTGTGTTGATCCTTACTGCGATATTTATCAATGAGTTGACCCTTATGGCGGTTTCTACCAATGAATTGACCCTTATGGCGGTTTCTACCATACGTGACCCTTCAGGCGGTTTCTACCATTAATGTGATCCCTCAGGCGGTTTCTACCTTGGTTTGACCCTTCAGGCGGTTTCTACCTTGAGTTGACCCTTCAGGCGGTTTCTACCTTTGATTTGACCCTTCAGGCGGTTTCTACCTTGTGTTGACCCTTTAGGCGGTATCTACCATGTGTTGACCCTTCAGGCGGTATCTACCTTGTGTTGACCCTTCAAGCGGTATCTACCTTTGATTTTGACCCTTCAGGCGGTATCTACCATATTTTGACCCTTCAGGCGGTATCTACCTTGGTTTGACCCTTCAGGCGGTTTCTACCTTGTGTTGACCCTTCAGGCGGTATCTACCATCAGTTTTGACTTTGAAAAGGGGTCTCATGACGAGGGTTCTCCACGTCCGATGAGACTGCCTAAATGAAAAGGGGTCTCATGACGAGGGTTCTCCACGTCCGATGAGATTTCCTGAATTTTGAAAAGGGGTCTCATGACGAGGGTTCTCCACGTCCAATGAGACTGTCTGATTTTGAAAAGGATTTTTTTTAAGGGTTTCTCTTCCCCAAGAAAATATTGGTAATCTTTGAGAAGACAGCAATTGTCCAATTGACAAAATTTTATGACTTAAGCTTTAGTCATGAGATGTGCATTTTGATGCTGGAGGTTATCCAAAACATTCTTGCAACATGCAAATGTGATCACAAATCCCTTGTATGGAAAATCTGGATCAACAGTTTGAAAATTTCCAAAAAGAGTTTGCTCAAAACATCAATTGGAATATTTCTCGACAAGGAGGCCATCTCACCTGTTTTGAGGTGATGATTTTTAGGGGATGCACTCAATTCCCTACTGACCTGTGCCTAGGTTTTAGGCTCATTCGCAGCGCATACATTTTGATCGGTCGGGAGGTCTTCCACGGGACCGTAATGTTGGGCTTGGATATTGGTTTTCAAGGGGGACCCGCTTTGGAGTCGAGGCCATCGAATGAAAATCTTCACCATCTGCTCCGGGTTTACAAGTCAAGAACCCTGCAAAATGAGAAAGAAAGAGTCTTGCTCGTACTTCTTCGAGCTAAGCTATATGTTAACCCAAGTGTCTTAGTCAGAGAAGACTGTTTCAGGGTTGTAACATTGGTAGGATTGGGGACCGAAAAAGGCTTGTTTTTGGCCCAGAAATCACGAAGGATTTGACATTGGTGATCATTGCCAATTTGTCACATGTCTTTTCCATTCTGCATCTTCCATTTTTGAGGTGTGCAACCGCTTTTGAGGTGTGCACAAGTCCTTTAGAGAACGTCTCTTGTGGTATTAAGAGATTGACAATTCTGTCCGTGTTTTTGCACCACGGCTGACATCATTTGGGGAGCAGTCTTCTTGATCTGACTCCTTTATGGGTTTTTCTCTCTTCCCAACTAGGCTTTATTGGGGATCAATCAAACAGTTTTCACGAGCATCGGCCTTGCTTTTACCAGGCACTTTGCTTTTTCTTGATGCTGGGAATTTTTTTCTTTGTTGAAATCCCGCCTTTTCTTTTCCTTCGGAACTACGATGTTCAGAAAATTGTGCTAGATATACAACTTGAATCATAGCACATTTAAACGCCGATATGAGATTTTTCTATAAATCCCATCTCTTGATTTCTTCCGTTCTTGGAGTGATGCAGTTTCCATCTTGAAACATCCCATGATCACCAACAAGGGTTTATGAAATGAATTTGCAGGCTCAACTTGGCTGTGCAAAGGATATGGTGTGTGGGATAGAGAAATGAATGCTTCTCGTCATCCTATGGCACTTGGATTACCATATAAACAACACACAAAGATTGATGTTAGTCCGAGCAAGAAAATTTCTAACCATTTTCTCCTGATACCGCTGGACTCACCTCCATTTTGCCCCGATGTGGGGGTGGTTCTTGACAGGGTTAAGAATGAAAACCGTCGTTCAAAGGGTTTATCAACGGTCACCTGTAGTGTTTGAGGGATATGAAACGAATGCCTCCGTCATCCCAACCCATGTAATCGTTGCGAATAATCCCTACTTCCGTAGGTCCAGATTTTGCTATCTGATCCGCTCCACTTCTCTCCAGTGTGTGTAGGACGTGTTTGGACTAGGCTTTGCCTCTTTTCTTTTGAGAAAACGTCCTTTTAAAAGTTTTGAACTTTTGATTGGAAAAAATCTCTTTCATTTTCTCCAAAAATTTTACCCGTCAAGGGGATTTTATGATGCACCATGCATGTTCTTATTCATGTTCAGATAACCTCATGTTTTAAGACATGAATGCCAATGAAGTTTGAATTCTATGTCTTTTCTAGACATTAGATTCTGAAAGCTTTTCTTTTTCTCTCTGTTTTTTATTTAACATCTTCAATGGATTGGGGAAAGGGATACTTACCTATCCCCCGCGGCTGGAGATCCTGAAAATGCGGAAGAAACATGTTATTGTACGTTCACGAATTTTTCAAAAAATTAGAACGATACAATTTACTCTTGGTCGGGTAATACATGGGATGTGAAAACCTGTTCGTCTGTAAGGCGATTCCCCTGTCAAGGATAAATAACGAGTATCAATTCATATTCTCAAATTCAAGACAAATTGGAACGATACAACTTTACTCTTGGTTCTCATCCCGTTCTGATATTGCGTATTGATATGAACAACATCTATCAAATCCGCCTATCCATTCTTGGAGTGTTTGCAACATCAATGGTTCATCTGCCCCCAGTTAGGCAACGTCTATTCTGTTATTCGAACAAATGGCTCCTTGAGTGATTTATCCACGTTTATCACCTGAGAAGGGAAAGAAATGAGACATTACTTCGGTATTCGATTGAAGATCGTTTAGGAACGATACATCGTTTTACCAAATAGGTGGCTTCGCGGCCAAACGTATTTCGTATTGAAGGGGTAGATCCCATTATACTCCGCGGGTGATAGTCATTGTTCGGGGAACTTGCTCCACGGATTAAGCGATTAATCCACGGCCCTCGGCTTGAAGATGCTCAAAGGGTGATGTTGACACTCACGCGCAATTAGTTCTAGACATTAATGAAAGATGTTCCCGTGGGAACCTTACAGTGCGATCAACAACATATTCAATAGGAGTGTTCCACCCCTTTCGTCTAAGCATTTTTCATCGAGTAACCATGCCTTGCATCAGACATTTGGTCACCTGCCTTGCGTCACCACTGCGATGGCCCTCCGGCTCCAAATTGATCGAGCCAAAGATTGAACTCATCGCCAAGGAAATTGCTCGGGTCTTCGAGCCATTGATGTTCAAGTTGGGTATCAACAATTGTTGGGGGCAGATTTCCTTCATCGCCTTCATTGTGAGGAACTGGAGTCTTTGAGCTAGAACCTTCATCATTGCCCTGTTGGGGTCGAGACATACATTCCTGAAGAGTATTGATCCAAGTGTCCAGCTCCTCCCCAAGGAAATCGCCTGTTCTTTCTAGCCTTTGGTGCCCAGATTGGCTGTCGTCGACTGCAGGCGAGGGATTCCTCTCTTTGCTCTCGCCATGAGCAACTTGACCCATCGAATTGGAACTTCCTCCAATGACCGGCAGGTTTATATGTGCACTCTCTACCAATGCCAGATCCGCTTCAGGGACAGCATTAATGACCGAATCGCGCTCAAACTGAGGAATCCCTATGTGCTGGAACTGCGGTATATACTCTTGAGGAGTATTGAGATAGCTCGGCGGAGCATTCTGATTTGGGTTAGAGGAGTCGCTAACACGACTGCTGGTCCCGTCATTGCTGAAACACGGTTGGGTGCTCTCGGCTCTCCAATCATCGTGGTTGTAACTCTGCCCGGCACTTGAGCTCCAACTGGCTTTATGATGGTTTAACGCTATCCTTCCATCCCTTAGCAATCTCCTATAGTACTTGAGGTGAGACTCGACGTTAATTCTAGAGAGCCCCGGCACATTCATAATCTCGAGTATGCGTAGTGGGCTAGCCGAATCAACTCCCAGCTCTCGAATTGCATCAACAAATTTGGTGTGAAGTTCATAGGTCCAGTAAAACCTTGTTCTCTTATTACCCAAAATATCGTCAATACTTCGGTAGTTATTCTCTACGGGATCTAGTCGTTTCAAAAGTTGTCCAGGGAGGGACTCACCGACTTTGGATTGGCTGGCTGTGACAGCGAGTTCGTCATTGAGAGAACTCCCCCTGTGATGATTCATATCCCATTTCTCAGAGGATGTTGGTGTTGATCCTATGGTGTTGACTTGCTCATGCAGATCTCCGGCGATATCTGGCTGTGTCGGAAAATGCTGTGGAGAATACGGTAACAGCTGAGCGTTATTCGTCAACAGGGACGGTTCATCGAGGAACACCTCGCCGAGGACAATAGGATTACCACAATTAAGGCAGGTGGCCTTGGTCAGAGCTTCCTTATATCTCGCGCTTTCAGCTTGAAGCTTCTCATTCTCCTCCTTCAGGACCAGTAACTCATGGTCTGCGTATTGCTGTTTCACCCGGGTTCGTTTGTTGGCGAACCAAAACTTGACCTTCGAAAGCTCCAATCCTATTTTTCGGCTCAACTCCATTTTCTGTTGTCTGCTTGGAGTGGGGCATTCATTGAAGAAAGCTTCGAGCTCTCGGATTTGGCCTGGAGTGTGGCGTTGTAGTTGCTTCCTTTTCCGACTCCGGTCATCATTGTATACTCCTTCTTCGTAGCTGAAACCTAGAATTTCATCGCTGGAGGAGTCAGTCTCTATGGCCTTCGGGCAGGATTCAGCTCCAGGATCTTCAAAGTCTCCCAGCAGTTCGTGCTCAGAAATGTCCAGGTCGGGCGTTTCTAGCAGATGGGAATAACTTTTAAACATGATGGATCGGGGTATCTCGGGCTGATCTAGTTCACTCAGCTTTCTCAATTCGCTCTTACGTGTTTGCTCACTCTAGAAATTTTCTCAAGTGATTGTGCGTGTCCTGGAACCATCCTTCAGGGTGCATATGAAGACCAGCAAGCAAGCGCTCCTCCCGAGATCCTGCAATTACTCATCGTCTGTATTCCCCTTTCTTTTTCCTCGTGATAGGATCACAAACTCTCTTGCATTGATTCGGTTTCATCGAGTATTGCGCTCGTCCCCTAGTTCAGTCTTCAAAGTGGTGGGTCTACAATCTTTCGGCGCCTTTTATGATTTGCTAGGCCCGAGAACGTGGGGAGCAGCGGTGGACCCGCAATTAATGACTCCGTTTAATTCATTTAGCTCCATGGGAATTAACGCTATGATCTTCTCTCAACCCCTTTTCATCGTTCAAACGAAAGTGGCATTTTCCCTGTGCATGCTGTTACTCTTCATTTCAGCATCCCGGGCGCTTGGTGAGGAATGAGTTCGTGGCCACTCAAAATTTTAAAGACCGTCTCTGGTTTCAGACTTAATCTAACAAGGGATCATCACAACTGAGCATGACGATGTTCGTCGATAGCGTTGGTTTAACTATAGTCATTAAAGAAAAATGTTCCCGTAGGAACTTTACAACGATAAAATGAGTGATCTACTCGTGAACATGTTCTTCTTTCTATGGGTGTTCGTAGTGACCGACCCATCGTGCCCCGAGTCAGGTGCTAGATCATGGTTGTCCAAGCATGCCAGCTTCCCACTGATTGAACAAGGCATCGAGCCCCTCATCGAAGAAATCGTCTGTCGTGGGTTGACCAGCGGCAGGCAGAGCACCAGCCGACTGCTGCTCGAATGGAGGAGTTCGCACTCGCTGTACTTGTGACACGCGCTCTTGAGAAATGTTGAAATGGCCCGGGAGGACATTCTGATCAGCTTTCAGTTTGCCGGTGGTCGGGTTGCTAGCTTGATTGATGCTTAGATTTGGCCGGGTATCTCTTGATGCCTGAGTATTACAATGGCGGTCGCCCCTAGCTTTTGAGCTCGAGACGGATTCCTCCCGGTTTAGCTCCGCTCGACGTTGTTTTAATAGCTTTCTGTAGGCAGCAAGGTGATTCCTGACCAGCTCCTTACTAAGCCCCGGTACATTCATGGCCTTAAATATGCGCGTCGGAGTTGCTGAGTCGATCCCCATTTGGTGAACCACGTCTAGGAATCTGGAATGCAATTCAGGGGGCCAAGCGAACCTCCTCTTATCGTGGCCCAAAATTGCATCGATGGCTTGACGACTGATTAACTCATCTCCAGCAGGACCCGACCCTATCGAAAATTGTTGTGCATGAGGCTGATATGCTTTGAGCTGGTCGGCGGTAACATCCAGCTCCTTAAAACTGTAACTCCAATCAAAGCGATGCAAATCCCATCCCCCAGGAGGCATTTGTATCATCTTCGTAGGATCATCCTGCTCATGCGTGACTCCGGCAAAATCTGGTTGAGCAGGAGATGCCCCGAGGGAGTAGGGTGGTAAATGAACGTCTTCAATCATCGCGTGAGGCTTATCGGGGAATATCTTATCGAGGGCGACGAGGTTATCGCAATGAGGGCAAACGGTAATATTGAGAGCTTTTTCATACCTCATGTTTTCTGTTCGCAGCTTTTGGTTTTCTTCCTTTAAAATCTCGACCACCTGACGTTTGCGTTGAGCCTTCGATTTGGATCTCCTATTTTGAAACCAAAACTGGATCCTCGACTGATTAATCCCCAACTCCCGGCTCAATTCAATTCTCCACTTCTTTTTCATGTAATGGCTTTTACTGAAAAGGGTTTCCAGCATTTGGGTTTCCTCCTGAGAGTATTGGTGAGGACGTCTTCTTTTCCCGAGTTGAACATCGTGGATGTCGTTGTCGTCGTCGCCGTGATCTTGATTTCCGTTGCCAGAAGTGTTGGGCTCCATGGTTTTGGCGTTAGACTTGATCTTGGAATCTTCGAGATCCCTCTGTAGTTCAATTTCTGAGATTTTTGAGTCAGTCGCCTCTAGCAGCTGACAATAACCTCTTAAATATGTTGGATTGAGAAATGTTTGATTGGTTCTTGCCCACTCAGAGTTCTCCACTCTCTCATGTATGCTCACTCCCTATAAAGTTTTCTTCGAGTGACTTCGTATGTTCAGGAGACGCTCTTCAAGCATCATTAGGCAAACGTTCCCCCTCAAGACTTTGAATTTCTCGCTTAGTTTTTCAATCGTGATGGGACTGCCAAATCCTGTTAGGGCTCTCTTCGATAGTTGCGCTTACCTCCCACCTAACTCTAATAATGGTGATCCCGACAAATCTTTTACATCTTTTAATTGATGAGCCGGAAATCGCGGACCGAAACGAATCCAATGGTTCTCGTGAGGGGACCTCCTGCTTTACCCCATAACTGGGCTCCACCAGCATTATTACTGAGACCCTTCATCATCCTCGAGTTGCTATAAAATGAGGAATTAATGTATGGAAGGTTAACGTTCTCGCATAATCAGCTTCTTCCTTCTAATCTCTCTGTCAAACTCGTCTTATTCTCAAGCCAACCCAACGCAAATGGCCTCCTCTCCCGTACGCACTTTTTCAACTGATGTCTTGGCCCAGTGGGAAAAGCTTTATAACCTACTGGGTCGCGGTTACGCACACATAACCGATCATTCTGCGACCGAGGATGAAATCCGTGTCCTGCTCGAGGACCTTGATACTACTTCTCTCGAAGGTACTACACTGGGGAGGGAATATAGAATTTTCCCGACTCTCTTTGCACACTCCTTAGAGGCCTACCGTGCTGCTAATCGGAAGGTTCTCGTGGCTCGCGTCTTGCGAGCTCGTTATGAGGATCGATCTGATCATTTGGTGCTGACCAACTATCTGGCCGATAGTTACAAAAAGGCCGTCGAGTTTGCTAATGAGCGGGTCGCGACGTTGCTTCGCGAGAGGAGAAATCTGGTGGAGCAATTGGCCCTATCCCTGACCACCGGCGAGCATGACCGCCGCAATGTCCTGTTGAGGCTTCAGAGCGACTGGCAGGAAGAACGGCTCGACAAAATAACCGCGGACATAGCTCGCGGGAATGGACTGGTTCGAGACCTGGAAACAATCGCCGAAGAACATGAGGCCAAGGTCGCCGAAGTTAAGGGAGAATGCAAAAGTCTTCTCCTCAGGCTTGCCGACCATGACATGCGGAGTTGGGAGTATGAGCAAAGCATTAATAACATGGAGGGTCAGTTGGGCTCCTTCGTGTCGTTAATTAGGGCTCACTTCGGCTTTACTTTTCTACCCCGAATTGTATGACCTGCTTTTGAAAACCCTCCACTGAGCAAAATAAATGAGAACTCTTGTGTGTGTGTTTTAACTTCTGTATGGTTCATTTCTTCGAGCATCCGAACATCTTCAACTTGGGTGAGCCGAACCATAATATCAGTAAGCCGAGCAAATATGTCCTGATTTTATAACTCGCTCATGATCAGATGAGATAATAGCCTTAGACTTGTCCAGGAAAAGATTTCTCTCTATTACCTATTTTTTTTTTACCTGCAAATAAAAAGACAGAATCAGAAGGAATAATTTGAAAAAGAAATCAAAAACCCCTTTCAATCCTATGCTTGCCCATGATTAATAAGGACAAGAACTTTTACAAGGGTTTTAATCTTGCGCGAAAAGTTTTTATCAATATTCCTCGAAAGAAAGCATACTATTGAAAGGAATGTAATTCACAATAATCGCTTTTGATCAATTTCGAGAGGAACGAATTACTCAAAAGTGCGAGGCATAATAACGTGTTTTAAATTTAATTGAAGATACGGCATCCAAATCAAGGCCGTTTTGTTAAGAACGAGAGTAATTTGGACATCTATCTCGTCATTAAATTCAAAACAACGCCGATATTCTCGATCAATTATCGTGGATTACCAGCGACGTAAAACATGCATGGACCAATTCAAGTGTATAATTCCTTCTAGCGAAATTGGGGTTGGATTACCCTATATGACCAAAAAGGTCGTGCAAGATTTCCAATTTTAATTTCCTCTAAAGGAATTATAAACTTGACTTGGGAGTATTCGGATGATTAGAGAAAATGCCACTACCACATTCCCATGACCTGTCAAAAGAAATACAACCAAGTTCCATCTAAATGTATACACCAATAGATCCCTAATACAATCACTCTAAGGGGTGAGATAGAGAAAGCCTCGATAAAAGTAAACCCTATACAAGAGGACTAGCAATGGAAAATGAAACAAAGGAATGTGATCCTAACGTTTAAGGATGCCCCAAGTTCGATCTGTGACTTCCGGATCACTTGCCCCAACTCGTCATCTTCATTGGACGATATCTCAATAATGTCCATAGTAGGCTCCTTTGTTGCTCACTCGGTGCTTGTCATGGGATATCATCCTCTTCGTCTTCTATCAAGGACGTTTGGGAAAAACACACACATCTATCCTTGAAATGGCATTTAATCTAATCACCAGAATGCAATGAATGAAATGCCTATATTTATATGAACTGTAATAGATTCGAGGTATAGAGAGTCTTACCAACCAAACTCGTCGACTTATGTGCGGTTTTAGGTGTACCAACCGCCCAAAGACATGCGCATGAGACAAGTTATGGTGAACTTCTAAAAATCAGAGGGTTTGGCACCTAAGGTTAAGGTTCCCACTTCGAGTTCTAGAAAGAGCCGATTCCATTGCACAGCTATCGTTGCATTGGGACTCGATCCATAGTTCGAAGCGAGCGGAATTGAAAAGTGGATTACCCCGCGTTTTTCCTCACGGAGATTCCATTTTCAATTCCTTCTATTGTGTTCCTATAGGCGACGCCCGGGGTTTTAGGCGCGGTTGTGTGTGTCCACGTGTTGTGATCATCACAATGCAATTCATGCATAGCAGTTTATCAATCAGCACTTCAAATCATCCACACAACATACATTCCTACGCCCAACCTGCATAAGACAATGTTAATCACGGACTACACCCCTTATTTCTCCAATCTGCAAAAACATATAACACCTATCGTAAGCGGACTTACCTCACCTTCACGAGCGCCTGCATGGTTAGAAAAATCACTCAGCGTTTTAATTACGGCCTAAGTCCACTTGGGGTCTAGAACCATAGGTTCTAGAACACAGTGTCCCCAGCGGAGTCGCCAGCTGTCGCGACCCGTCCGAAAGCGGACGCGGCTAATGGATTACCGATCGCGGGTCTTGGATCGGCGCGGGCCCTCCCAAGCCCATACCAAATCGCGGCGGGAGTATTTTTCAGAAGGATTCGACGATAAGAGTCGATCGCTTTCGACCTTAGTGTGGTCGTGGTGGCATGTGCAACTTGTACATGCATTTGGAGTCGCCACCGGTCTTTCTTGGAGGGTAGACCGGAAACCTTACTGATCGATTGGGAGAGATCGATCAGTTCTACGGAACCAGAGTTTTTGGGTTCGGGGACTTGGTTACGCTGGTGTCGTTACCAACGCCCTTTCGGTACCTAACGCGAGTGATTTTCCTAACTAGGATTTCATGCAGGCGCAATTTTGGGTGAGGTAAGTCTGACTTTGCACATTAACCAGTTTAACATGCTCACGTAATCATAATAAATAAATAGATGTCAATCACATAAACATCTATCCTACGTGGTGATCATGGAATTATGATTTAATGGGTCTCGAGCCAATGAGACCACATTTAATCATTTTAATATTTTAATAACGGAGAGCCGCTCTTCGCTTCTTCTTGGTTTCTTGAACTCTTCAAGAATTGGGCCCCAAAGAGCTCGCCGACTTAAAAGGCTCCCCCACGTAATCCTCGTAGCATTTACATCAACAATCGACTATGCTAAAAATAAAGATTACATGAAAAATAAAAGGAGTACGCAGCCTCCATTTAATAATTACAACCCCAAATATATAAATAATCATCATACATTCATATATACATCAATCACATTGATTAGGGATTTTTCCATGATCACCACCCTTTCACGTAAGTAATAAATTCACAATTTAAAACTTAGGAAGGCACAATAAAAATTCTACGTTGAATCGTATTCAGAATTTTTACGTAAAATAAGATAGCCATAAATTTTCGATTCAAAATTGATTTAGTCTCAATTTTTGCTACGTTGATTAATTTATCATATAAAATAATCAACCTCCATTAGCCATATAAGACGAACAATTCGTTAATACATATTGGCCATAGTATTGCAAAAATTGCAAAAAATCAATTAAATGCACGAAAACACCTAAGGATCGGCTCTGATACCACTGTTGGGATCCACGTAACACGTAGCGGAAATAAATAACAACCCATACATGTATCTCCAGAGGCGTACTTCGTGCATTTCAATCGAAAAAAATCACAAAGCCTCAAAGGGAGTAAATAGATTACCTCTCGTAGCGTGCTTGAACGGAGGTGTCGGTTCGATGTTCTTCGATCTCAGCCTCCACAAGTGTTAGGCATCTAGTTCAAACGCACCACCAATTGACGAACGGGGAGACGACTAATAACTCCACAACAATTGTGCTAGCAATATGCGGAATCAATATTCCGAACTTAGTATATTTTGCTCACTCAAGATTATGAGAATATAGAGAGTGTTTGTGTTCTTCTCTCTAAGCTCTCAAAAATTTGCACACTCTACAAAATGTCTCCCCCTCAACCTCAAAACTCTTGCCATCCTTTTATAGCCAAAAATACCTTCCAATAAATTGTATTTAAAAATAGCACTAACAATTATAAATTCTATCTAAAAATAGCACTCACAAATAAATGACATTTAAAAATAGCACTAACAATAGCACTCACAATTTATAATACAAAAATGCTATTTAAAAATAGCACTAACAATAGCACTCACAATTTATAATATAAAAATGCTATTTAAAAATAGCACTAACAATTATAAATTCTATCTAAAAATAGCACTCACAAATAAATGACATTTAAAAATAGCACTAACAATAGCACTCACAATTTATAATACAAAAATGCTATTTAAAAATAGCACTAACAATAGCACTCACAATTTATAATACAAAAATGCTATTTAAAAATAGCACTAGCAATAGCACTCACAATACAAAAATGCTAAAAAAAGGCACTAACAAAGGTGTTAAAAATAATAACCATTATTATTATTACAAGAGTTAAAGAGGTTACCAAACAGTACAAATATGCATAACGTATAAATACGTATGACGTATAAATACGTAGAGCATATGTATACATCCGTGAAACCGGGGACTAATTGAAAGAAAAATGTGCAATTAAGCCCTTTTGGTAAAAATTGATTAAATTGGAGGGCAAATTGACCTAATTGCACTTTAAGACTTTAGAATCCAATGTCATAGCTTATAAAAAGTGAGAATTGAAAACTAAAAGACTCGAAAATGATTTTTTTTAGGCTCGGTTCGGGTTTATGTTTGTGAAGGAACATATTGACCCGAGCCGAATTTTTGAGATTTAAAGTGACACACTTGAAGAGGAAATTAAAACAAAATTATCGAATATTTTTGGGTATTTTTCTGACCACGAATGGTATTTTTCTGATTTTTTGGGTATTTTTATAATTAAATAAACTCGAAAAATATTAAAAATACCGAGAACTATTTTTTGTTCAAAATTGGTTCCTAAGGTTAAACCAAGGCTTCCAAAGTTGATTTTGTGATTTTATGACCTTTTTTGATATTTTTAATTAATTTTAAAGAATAAAAATCACAATAATAAATGGTAAAAAAAATCAGGTGTCAACAGTACCCCAAGTATTACCTTGCTCAGTCTTGATCACAAAGTAGCTTCCTTCCAAAGATAAAGAAGCTTTGACTCCTTCGAACTCTTCATTGTTGATATCGGACATTATCCCCAAGCTCATCATCTTAGCGATGCATAGTTTCTTTTGGTCAGTCGAGATCGCTCCTGCTTTTGGGCATGATGAATCGGTTACTAGCAGGTCGGTCAGCTTAAGCATATCTACCTTCAGCTTAAGGTAGTCTTCTTCCCCTTCAGAGAATATTGCCCCTACTGCTTGATGATCCGGCAGTGGATTTTCTTGCACATTTGGGGCTGCATTGTCAAATTTTGGAATCTGATTATCAATCAGGGCTTGCACTTTCAGCTTAAGGATATAACAGTTATCCACATTATACCCTCTCTCGCCCATATGGTAGGTACAGGTCTGGCTCTCATCAAAGCCAGGACATCTTGCAGGGTTTGCCCTAGGAGGTTCTTTCGCCACCAGGTGTTGTTCTAGCAGCATCGGGAGCAGCTTGGATAAAGGCCTCGGGAGCTGGGAGAACTGCTTCTGAGGTTGCTTTCTTCTAGGTTCTTGCACTTTCGGTGTTGACTAGGATGATCCTCCTTTGGTCTGATTGGAATTGCCCAACGGCTTGGGCTTGTGGGGATCTGGTATAAACGCTATGTCCAGTCCGGCTTCTCTCTCCTTTCTCAAGGGATACTGCTTCCTAGTAGGAGCTTCATGAGGCCTTCTTTCTCTCGAGGCCCATTCTAGCCTTTCAGCAACCTTTATCAAGTGTGCATATGTTTGACACCCGGAAGTGTTCAGCTTGTCAAAGTATTCATAAGGGAGTGCTTTCAGGAATAAGTCGATCAGCTCTTCTTCTGGGATTGACGGCTTTACTTGGGTAGCCAAGGCTCGCCACCTCTGAGCATATGTCCTGATTGATTCGCCCCTCGCCTTTGAAGTTCGTAGAAGATCCTCCCTTATTGGGGCTGTAGCCGTGTTGAACTTGTACTGCCTGAGGAAGTCCTCTGCAAGATTCTCCCATCCATCGTAATCTTCTAGATCTAGCTCAATGAACCATGCTAGAGCGGCGCCAGCCAGACTTTCTTGGAATGTGTTCATTAGTAACGGGATATAATATGAATAGTGCGCCATCTTGCGCAGGTAATACTTGAGGTGTGCTCGGGGACAACCTGTCCCATTGTATTTTCTTACAAACTCTGGCTCTTTATAATCCGGAGGAGTTTCTACTTTAGCGAAAGGAGATATCTTGTCGAAGCGGGCTAACTCGTAACCTTGACTGCTCAAGCACTCTTCGATTTTGGCCAGCCTTTTAGCTTCTGCTTCAGTTTTCATGGTCTGCTTCCCCTTTTCCTCCCTCTCGAGGTTGATAACAACAGGCGAGGCTTTTGGTTGTGATCGGCTGTTTGGTTCATGGACATCCTCCTATGTATGTTGGGTATCCCTTGTTACTTCTCCATCAGGCACTGTAGAAGGGCCTGAGTTGTTCTGATTATGGGCGGTTGTCTGTTTAGCTTGGGTGGCCTCCAGCATGGCCCTAATGTCAGCCATCATAGTTGCTAGGGCAGTCATCTGAGACTCCAACATGCCTTGGCGCGGAGTCAATTCTTGCTGCTCCATTCTTGTCTTAAGGCGAGTACGGAAATGATGTGTTGGCAGTTCCGTGATGAGAGTGTACTTGTTCAAAAGATTTCTAGTGAGTTCTTCACTTATTTTGGCAAAAAGAAGCAGTTTTAACTCTTTCAGTTGCATGTTTCTTGTCAGTAGATGAGAAAAAGTGGCTGCCTTGTGAGCCTTAGCCTCACATAAGTAGTTCTTTTAGTCATTTCCTGATATGAATTCATGAAATTAAAAGAGGCGTAATTTCTGACGATAGTTTTTATGCATTCGAAAGACATGCTTATATCCATGCTCATGTGTCCAAGATAGTATCTAACAGAAATGAGAATGTATGAGAAGATATCACAGTGTTTGCTTATTTTACACTTGACAGAATAGCCTATTCAAGTCTAGGACGTTTGAGGTCTAAGGTATCCTCATCATCCCAGTATGGATTCCCCTCTTCGGTCTGGGGCTCCTCATCCTCTGAATATGACAGTGGTCCCATGTCTTCGCGTATGTACGGCTCTATTCCCGGTACATACGGCATGATGTATTCGGGTATGTAGGGCTCGACAAGGCTTCGTCGGGTCGCTTTGAAGTGTTGAATGTATTCTGCGGTGGCTCTATGAGTGTTTTCTTCTTGAGTCATGTCTTCTGGCCAACTTATTTCTTCAGCCTGAGAATTCTTCAAAGAGCGTATGATGGATGCCACCTTGGCTTCAAATTGTTTCTTCTCTTCCTCTGTGAGAGTCTTGCTTGGCACGTCAAAAGAAAAATGTATCGGGTTGTGGTGGAGAAGGGATCCCCTGTAGCGCCCCAAACTGTCGGATCACCCTCTTCGGATAGTATGCTGTAGCGCCCGTGAATCCTAGCAAGGGGACTGGACCTTTGTCACCACAGGCCAATTTGACTTTGCCCAGCGTTGGCAACCTTAGCCGCCATCGGAGTTGTTCGGGCTTTAGAATTTTAAGGAAGTTCTTCCACTCTACAAAGTTGAACTTAGGAATACGTGTATGTGTTCTGACGAAGGTTTTAAGAGGATGTGCATCAGGGCTAATTTCAGTGAAACCCATGCGGATGTGGAATTGTCTGATATGGGATGTGAACCACAGATACAAAAGATCACTAGAGGCTCTAAAGATTCCCTTTTTATTTTTCTTGAAGGGATTTAGGGAAAGGAAGGTCTCGGCAAGGAGGATATTTGAGTAATCCCACCCACAACAGACTTGTCTAGCTACTACGGCCATGATAGGGTCAAAGGTGACAGATGAGATCGGGAATAGTACAAAGCTAGAGAATGCCAAGACAAAGGCTTTACCAGATTTGGTTCCTTTAGTAGCATGGAGGCAGGAAAATCGGTCTATAAGGAAAGACAAGAAGACTCGTCCAGAATTGCTTTTTGCATCTGCTTTGACTTCATTTAGACCTGTGTCAAGGAACTCAGCCAACTGACTCAGGGGTTCAAATCCTATGGGGGGTCGGACGGGCGTAGGAGTGAACTCAACTCCGATGACGGCGCTGTATTCCTCGATAGTGGGAGTAATCTCTAGTCCTTCCATGCAAAATGTAGCGGTGGTAGGATCCCAATAGAGCGCCATAGCTTGGATAAAGGTAGGTGGACATTCAATCTTCAGCAGGTCTAACAGGTATCCTAGCCGTGATCCAGCATACTTTTGGCTAGCTTCGCCCATGCTGTCCCACCATGATTGGAGTTCGGCCCGGGGGATTTTGAATACTTGAATATCATTCTTTCCCATCAAGTCTAAATTATGCAAATGATTTTGAAAAATCAATCGTCAGAAATTACTTCAAACGTATGAACGTGTAGATGTCATGAGATATGCATGAGCTGACTCGATTGCATAGTTCAATTTGAGAAATGGAAATTAGGACCTTTTTCAGGTCTTGAAAGCCTGACTTAAAGCCTAATTTGAATTTCAAGGAAGTGAATTATGCAATTTAGCCTGGTTTACTCAGTGACTAAGGGAAATAGCAACGTCACATTCCATTGGTCAATACATCAAAAGAACAAAGTGGAGTGAACTTTTATTACAATCAAAGTGTTTTAATGGAAGAAAGGTAAAGAGAGATCTTTCCAACAAGAAAGCTATAAAAGACCGTTGGAATGTGAGGGTCTAAATCACTTTTTTTTAGGGGTCTACCCAAATGATAGTTGGTCGGGAGTTTTCCTCTAATCAAGTGTAAATGAGTCGTCTACAGTGTTTTGGTCGAGAGGCTGTAGTTCTTCTGGGCATTCTCTGGTCCATGGTACGACGACTTCAGGAGTCTTCTCGGGTTTCGCCTTCTTGAGCGAGATACGCTTCGGTTTTGTCTTGGTCGCGGGGCGCCTCTTTCTTCCCCAGAAAGTGACTATGGGCACACTTTTTCTGGCCAGTAGTTCAGCCTTCCGACGGGCATATACTTCTCTAGCCAACTGGTTACGAAGCTGTCTCTTCATCTCCAGATAGTCCTTAAACATTTCGTCCGCTTGTCGCTTGAATCTGAGGTTATCAACGTAATAGCAGGTTTGACAGTCTTCCGCATATCCTAGCTTACGTCCAATCAGCTCCCGACCATGCACGAATCTAGTGAAGTGTAGCCTTGTGTTTGGTCCAGGGCGAGTGACTTTCCTCAGGTATTCAAAGGTCACCAATTCTGTCGAGCTTTTAGGGAATAACGACATCATACCCTATTACCATTGCTGTTTCAATTAGTCACTTGAGCGATTTACATGATGTGAATGCACATGAATGTATGTAATGTATGAGTCATATCATGGAGCAGGAAATAGTAAAGTACATCGAAAGTAAACGCCTTACCAACCATACCTGGGGGAATGTGGGATGTCCCCCTCTTATCAATGGGCGATTTTAGGTATACCAACCATCCATAGACATGCGCATGAGACAAGTGGGTATACTCTAAGAAATCAAAAATCAGGTGAGGAACCTACGGCTCAGGCTCTCACGATCCGCACGAGGCAGATTCCTCCCCAAGGGTACCTACCCAAGAGGGCTAGATATCGCCAATGCAGATGGTGAGCGGGAACGAGTACGAAAGTCTCAAGTGCCATCAAACACAAGATCCTTTTCGCACCCTTTCCCTATCTAAGGTAACCTAGGTGTGGTTGCAGTCGGGGTTTGATCGCCAGTGTGTGTAATTTGTCGTGATCATCACAATGCAAAGTCATGCACAGCAGTTTGTATCAAAACACCGCTTCAGTATGTGCATAAAAATAAACATACATTCCCAACTCCAACCTGTAGGAAAAATGTCAACAATCACTCCACCCCTTATTTCTCCAATCTGTAAAAACATCTAACACAATGGTTAGTGTACATACCTCACCTTCGAGAGCATCAGCAGCAAATAAGGTCAGATAAACCAAACAACTTTTTAATCGGCTCAAGTCCTCTGGAAATCGTAACCAGAGATTCTGGTTTAGAATAGTCCCCAGCGGAGTCGCCAGTCTGTCGCGACCCTCCCCCTGTGAGGAGGGCTAATGGGTCGCCCGATCGCTGACTGATCGGACGCGGGCCTCTCCCAAGGTCCACTACCCAAATCGCAACTGCTGGATATACGTGATCGACCTTTAGTGTGGTCTAGTGACATGTGATGAGTGTACATGCCAAGGAGTCGCCACCAATCGTTTCGTGGAGGGTACGATCGGAAAACCCCATCGAAAAGTTGGGAGTAGTCTATTCGATTCTGCGGAAACCAGAGAAGTGGGTTCGGGGACTTAGTTACGCCAACTGTCAGAGTTGACGCCCTTTCGGTACCTAAGCTGAATGGTTTATCTGATCCTAGGATTTCATACAGACAAGTGGGGTATGGATCCTAAATCTATGAGTTCATGCAGATGGAATTACTACCCTATCAATCACAATCAATAGAAATAAATGCGCAAATCAAGGATCCAGTACATGCGGATAAAACACATGAAATCAGCATGGTATCCCTAATGAGGCCCTATTAGCCTAGAGAAATATCAATCAAGGTTTAGGAGTGATTTGGACATGATTCGCCCATGAGGGGCAGAATCGTAATTTTGAATAATTCGGGGAAAATTTACCCTTAAAAGGGTAAATCTGTCATTTTAGACGAAATTGGGAAGTCAGAAGACAGGGGAAATAGGATTGGCCATCAATCCAATCCATTTCCTATTTTTCTGGAATTTCCAGGATTTTTCTGGAATTTAAAAGTGATTTTACCCTTTGAGGGGTAAAGTCGTCATTTTGGACAATGATGAGAACTGAAAATCTCAAATATTAGGGTTGGTCGTCTACCTAACCCAAACCCTAACTTCGAGCAATTTTCGGGACTTGATTGGAATAAGAAAGACGATTTTCCCATTAAAGGGCAAAATCGTCATTTCGAGAAAAGGGACGGGACTCGAAAATCCAAGCCTAAGAATTGGTCGATTACTCGACCCTAGTTCTTAATTTGGCATTATCGATTTTATCATACGAACTCAGCAAAAGCGACTTACCCTTAAGGGGTAATGTCGTTAAGTCTCGGAAAATTGGGTAAGAAATCCCAAAAATAGGGTTAACCAGTTGTCTGTGGTCAACCCTCAATGTTTGGGGGTTTCTGGAATGTCTAGGATTTTTCCACAATTTTTCCACATTTTTTTGGAATTTCCTGGAATTTTCTAACATATTTTTTGGATTTTCTAGGATTTCTCTGATTTTTTTTTATTTTTTTAAAATCATTTCTGATTATTTTTTATTTAAAAAAAATATGATTTGGACCGGGTTGACCCGACCCACTCGGGTCGGAACCCGGCCCAGACCCGGACCCGCGAAACCCTCGGTCGAAACGACGCCGTATCACGCGTTTTTTATTTTCGGATTATCCGGATTTAATCCGACGGTCCCTGATGGACCACGTGACTTGTCCGCGTCCCTTAGATCTGATTACTAGAACCTACGGTCTAGATTGAACGACGACTCTCTCGGGACCGTCCGATTGACTTACTAAATCCACGGCCACGATTAGAACATAGGGGTTGATCTGAACCGTCCATACCTACTTATCCTAAAACGATGTCGCCTATCCCCTAAACCATACGACACCGTTTCAACCATTTTTAATTTCTGATTTGAAATCATTTTCGAATTATCCTAATTTCTAATCGGACGGTTACTATTTGTTGGACTTGATTAACCTGAGCCGTCCGATCTATGCTGACTCGCCCTAACAGACTAACGGTCGAGCTGACTCGACAGACACGTGGACCAATGGCCGAATGCCAACTAGGATTTTGACCGGTTGACTGCGCCACGTCAGCTTCGTCTTCAATCTCGCGCCTGCAACTCGGACGAACGGCTGTGGATCTCCGGCGATGATCGTGCGGTGAGACTTTGATGAAATCACACGAGACCAACGGCAATCGACTCGCAATCATCTCTAGTTTAACATAACTGAGAATCGCAGCATCCTACTCACAGAATCGGGAATATCGTGCGAATTGCCGAGTACGGCCATGGAAGCTCAATCTGAAGTTCGAAGCGCTGACTCACCTGTTTTCGTGGGTTTCCCGTGCACGGCTGACGGTGATCGACTCAGGGGACTCTGGAAGACCTCTTGATGAACTCGTGGAGCTTTGGTTTTGCCTCGGAAGGCCCAACCGGCGCTCTGCAATTTGAGCTCCAACCTTCGACCACCGCGAGGGAAGGTGAGCTCCTTCTCTCTCTTTCTTTCTCTCTCTCGATTCAGTTCTCTCTTCTCCAATTGAATCTTCCCACCCCCTGCTTCGCGAAGGTCCGTTGGCATATATACCTGTTTTTTTTTTTTGCACGGAGGCGGAGGGGACTAACTGACTTGAATCGCACGTGTAGCCACGTGATTTCAGGTCCAAACGGCGTCGGGGCGACTGGGTAATTTGCCGAGGTTCATTCGGTTTCGCGGCGAGCCTCCTTTCTCACGAATTTGACACACATTTAACCTGTTTTTGCCAACTGTTGACTTTCGCAGGTCTGTTGCTTGACTCGCCGATTGTTCCTTCCTCCAGCGACCATTGGTTGTGATCTTGGTGTCGATCGATGGGGGAAGCTGAGAGGAATAAAATGCCCACCGTTCCCCTTTCAATTGGTCGCGAATTGACCTTCAATTTGATCTTTAAAATTCTGTCTGTTACTGTTCATTTGCACGAGTGTTTTGAGGAAGACGATGACACTGTAGCAAACCGGTTCGACCGGTCCGACCGGCGGTCTGACCGGTCAGAACCGGTTCCGACTTATCATTTTCCAAATTAAACCCAAATTAATGGGAAAATTTTGCAATTGAACCTCAAAATCGAATCTAGAGCATGAATTCTATCAAAAAATGTAATTTTACCCAAAAGTTTACATCAATTTCAACAAAAACCCCAATTTTCCTTTTAATTACAAATTGTGGAATTATACAATTGAAGGTTCAAATGATCAAATTGGGTCAAATTACCTGTGCCAATCGATTCAAAATGGTGAAACCCATTGGGCAGTATGTTTAATTTGCAATGATAGCCCTTGAATTGAAAGTAATTTCAATTATGCTCAATTTCAAGGACTAAAAATGCAATTTTAGTATGCAATTTTGCCAAAATCGTGCAATTGAGCAATTTGTACAAACAATTGGGCTAAATTGCAATAAGGGAAAGTTAGAATGGATGTCAAGATCCTAGAAAATTCCAAAATTGCAAATTAAAAGACTCAATTGATATTTTTTTTCTCAAATTCAATAGTACGGGTTACAAAGGAACACCCATAATTGAATCTGATTTTGAACTTTTTGTGAGGTCAGAAATACAAGGGATTAAAAATAAAAATATTGGATATTTTTCCATATTTTTGTGACCTCAAATACTATTTTTCTTGAATTTTGTAATTATTTTCCTATTTTCTAAAAATACTAAAAAATGTGAAAAATATGAAAAATTATTTTTTTGGTTAGAAATGGTTCCTTAGGCTTGGCTAAGGCCACCAAAGTTGATTTTGTATTTTTTTGACTTTTTATGAATTTTTTGTCATTTTTTTTTAAAGATAAAACTAAAAAAGACTTGGTTAAAAATCAGGTGTCGACAGGTGGCAGTGGGTGGCGGTGGTGAGCGGCGGGAGCAGCAGATTTGGCCAAAAGCTCGGAGGCCAGCCATGAGAAGTTTTTGTTTGGGGGCAAAAAAAAAAAAGGATTCACGCCTGGAGGTCACGTTCGGAGGTAGCACTCTGAAGAAGAATGATAGAAAGAGGGAGAGCATGGCCTGTGAATTGGCCCCCAGTCAGCGAAGAGAATTCACCCACAAGAAGATCACCACCTTACAAACGCAGGTCAATAAGAGGACTCAGCACTCGCGATTTCTTCTCCATCACCGACATCCAAGCCCCAGCCATCGACAACTCGATTTTTGAAAATCAAAGCATCAAGAGAGATCAAACGAAGGAAGCAAGGCCGAACACATCTAAGTTGATCGTTGGCTCATTCCAAGTGTTCCATCGAATTTCTATTTTTCTTTTTTTGCAGTTTGTCGGTACATTGATCTAAGAGCTCCTTTCAACATGTTGGAAATTGGCGCCCAAATAAGGGCTAAATTGTCGATTTCCATAATTGCGATAATTTGCAATTAATAGGATTTTGTTTCCTATTCTAAAAAGAAAGAGAGAGAGGAATTAGGCTCTTCAGCCATCAGACAGAACATACGTCATTCTCTCCAACCTCCAAAGAAACTCTCCCAAAAAAAAACACACTCTAGATTTCTCTCTCGACGACGACCAATCGGTGGATCCGGATCATTATCTCATCTGCAACGGGGCTCTTAATCTGTGGCTATCGAGGTATGTTCGTTTTACGTGATATACTTCACCGATCAGTGATTCAAGTTTGATCTCAGGGCTTGACGATTCAGTACAACGGTTTGATTGGCATATTGCTGGAATCCACGCTTAGTGCTTATGGGTATGTAGATCTATATTATTCCGTTTCATTTATAGATCTTGATTAGTGATTTTGTATGAAATACCCTTCATTGGTATCAGAGCGTGTGTTCTTGTTTCCTAATTGTTTGCGTTTTATATGAATTTCGAACAAGAAAAATCAAATTTTCGGGGTTACTGTTCATTGGGTTCCGGTCCGTTGTGTGTGACAAAACTGTATTTCGTATACATGGTTAGAACGAGCTCGGCGATACGAGAATTTTGAGTGGTCGCCCATCGCGAGGAGACACTAGGAGCTGCCGCACGCACCGCCACGGGACCGATCTCGACACAGCAGCGCATTGACGTCTTTTAGGGTAATTTTGCTCAGTAAAAATGGTAACTGAGTATACCATTAGACTCGTATCGACAAGACGAGCATTTTGAGCGGTCGAACTCCTCCAACGGAGGCCGGATAACGCCGTACGCGAGCTACGCGCCACCGGGGGATTGGTTCACGACGCAGCGGCGTTTCGAGGCATTTTCATGAAATTTAGTTCAACAAAAATTGGATTTGAATATACCATCGCGATCGTATCGAACAGACGAGCATTTTGAGGGGTCGACCGCCACGAACGACCACCGGAGGAAGCCACACGCGCCGGTAGAGCGCGGTGTGCATGGGCCTCACGTGCCTGCGTGCTCCTCGCGTGCTGGGAACGTCGATGATGTCATCATCCGGTTACCCGAACCGGATTCGACCCGATTTTCGATTCAACCATGAAGGAGCCCGACCCGATTTCCGACCCGTTGATCGGGTAATGCGTTGACCGTTGACCATTGATGTTGACTTTTGACCAAATTTTTTGAAAATTGTATTTTAGTCCCCGAGCTTTCAGAAAATTGTATTTTAGTCCCCATACTTTCAGAAAATTGTAATTTAGTCCCCGAACTTTCGAAAAATTATAATTTTGGTCCTCGAACTTTCTAAAAATTGTAATTTGATCCTCGAACTTTCTAAAAATTGCAATTTAGTCCCTGAATTTTTTGGAAATTGCGATTTAGTCCCTAAATTTTTGTAAATTGCGATTCGGTCCTCGAAATTTGAGAAATTACATTTTGACCCCGTTGACCGAGCGTTGACTAGTCAAAGTAGAAACTTTGACCGGCTCGTGTGGATGCATATGAGCTCCGATTGGGGCGTTCGAGGTACTGTTGCGTTCGTATCGAAATTATCTTCGATTTGATATATTATTTGAACATGTTTGATGATTTAATAATTCTGAAAATACATTTGAAGCCCATGATATACATATTTTTTGAGCGTTTTTTCAAGAATTGATTGATGGCATGTATCCTGCAATCTCATGATTTGATGTGTAAAGTATTCATGTATAGTCCAAATCATGTTATGCCATGTTATACAAGATATATGGATCATTGTATGAATTGCAATCCTTATTCGAGTGGGGTGTTCTAGAAAGTTTTAATAACTTCGGTGAACTTGATTTTACATAAATGATTATGTTAATGGTAATTTCAAGCGAGGATTCTTGGACGATGATTGGGAACATAGTGAATTTTTGAATCTGAGACCTTATGTGAAATTAGTCATTAATATAATTAGTTAGTGTAAAATAGATGCATAAATGTTAAGCATCAATGGTTCGTGAATGCATGTCTATAGAACTTCGTGTTCAGATACAACGGTTACGCGCTTAGCAAAACAAAGGAGAAATTGGATGGCAAAAATTATGTAAACTGGAATATGGAAATCCAGTTTGTACTATGAAAAGCAAGAATCATTTGAAGCTCTTGACCTAGTTATGGAAACACCTGAGGATGAGAATACTGTACAGCCGACATTTGCTGCACGGAAAAAGGATGAACTCAATTGCTCGCATATATTGCTGAGTAGCATGAAAAATGGTTTTATGCATGAGTTCAGGCATTTATGAAAATGCCAGAGTAAAGTGGAAGGCATTAAACACTAAGTTTGGTTAGATATCGATCATCAAGTTGAGACAGATCACTATAAGTTTTGACACTTATATGAAGCCTCATCGGCAAAATATGAAATGACTTTTATGACGTGTCAAACATGATAAGTGAACTGCATGAAGTGGGCCATTTTTTTTTACTGATGAGTAGCAAGTGCAAGCAGTAATTTGTTCCACACTTCATAACTGTATGCATGTGAAAATTCACTTGATCCACAATAAAAAGTAATGACTTTTGAGGACGTTATGCGCTGTCTTGAACTAGAATGCTGTTTCTAGACCAAATGAAGCTTCGTGCCCCAGGCATAAGCATCAAGGTGGGTTCAAGAAGTAGGAAGGATAAATAACAGATCCTTCAGGATAGAAATCAAAGTTTAACCAACATGAGAAAGGAAAATGTTCTTTCAAGTAAAACATCTCAAGAGTGAAATGTTTTAAATGTGGCAATAAGTGTCACTTTGCTCATGACTGTGGGGAACAAAAAAAAAGTTAAAATAATAATAATAATAATAATAATAAAAAAGACTTTGTGCACTTAAGAGTGTTACTTAAGTCTCTAGTTTAGTTTTTGTAACTAAATCTTATCCTTTGTAGATTATAGACTTATGAGCCACGTACCATGTAACGAAAGATAGAAATACCTTGTTGGAATTTCAACGACTTCGACATAGAGCAAAGTGGATAAATGTGGAAAATAATTCATGCGTGGAAGTCAAAGGGATTGGCACCTACTAATTGAAAATGCGCAGTGATCGCACCCTATTTCTACATATTGTGTTATATGCTCCAAAAACTCAATGGAATATAGTTTCCATGTTAGTTTTGGTTAAACTTGATTTCAGTTTGAACTTTTCATAACGGTGGTGATGGCTTGTCATTGGGAACAAGTTATTATGATTCTGGATGGTTTCATTGTACCGATTGTTGGGTACAATAATGTGAATATTAATTATTCACTATTTTTCATCATTTGTGATGTTATGAATATGTTACATGCTAGGTTGGGTCACATTGCCTAATGAAAAATATTAAGATAAGCTGAAGAGGGCTTTATAGGGCAATATTGAAAAAGTCGATTTGCCTATTTGTGAGTATTGCCTAGCGGAACAGATAATGAGCAAACCATTTAGAAAAAGAACAAGAGCTGAGTTTTCTTTGCAGTTGATCCATTGAGACATGTGATTCAACATATGTGAGAATAAGGCATGGGCTGTATAATTCATCACATTATATATGATTACACTCGATTCGGATATATATATTTTTATTTCTCATAAATTTGAGGCATAAGTTGCTTCGAGAAATTCTATTTTTGAGCTTTAAAAAAATTATTTAAAAAAAAAGAGATCCGATCGAGGTCAAGAAAATCTATCTGATTAGTTCAGATATTTATGTGATGAAAAAGGAATTGAAAGACAATTGACTATTTCAACGATTTCTTAATAGAATGGAGTCGCAGAGAGAAGAAACAGACTCCAATGAGAATGGTTAGGTCTATGATAGCACCGGCTAATTTTTCTATCACCTTTTGGGGTGAAATTTTTTGTTGATTGCTGCCTAGATATTTAATCATGTGCCTTCTAAATCAGCTACTACCACTCCATATGAGTTGTGGATAGGTTGAAAATAAGATTTGAGTTTTCTCAGATTTTGATATGCTTCCTATATACACGGTTTCTCCCACTGGTATGGGAATCAGGCTCTAGAGGCAAAAAGAGTATCTTCATGAGATACTAAGAGTACTCGAAAGGGAATGCGTTATAGGTGAACAAGAAAGTGAGAAGTGTAACTGAATATGAATCACGAGATGTCACATTCTTAGTGAATGAAATTTTTCTGAAAAAGGGTGAGACAAGTGAAGACTATTCTCCATTTAAGATCTTGGATAGTGATAATGATACTATTGGGGCATCCATCCAAGTGGGAGCAATGTAAGAAGTGGGGAATTTGTTTCAAACGAGTCTCAATTGCAACCACTTGACGTGAAGAAGATGCCATTATTATCTTATTCGAGTGGGAGCATAATGGAAAATGATGTACTAAGTGTACGATCTTCTCAATTGCAACCGCTTGACATGAACGAGATGTTGTTGTTCAATCCGAGTGGGAGTGGGAGTGGGAGTGGGATGAAGAATGATGTACTAAGTGTACAATCTTCAATACGGCGAATAAGTTGCCAAGTGAGAGTGTAATGGAGCTTGATGTACTAAGTGTACAATCCTCAATTTAGCGAACAAGTCGCAAAAGCGTTATCTGTCGTTTTGTCGACATTGTAGACATTGAAGGTAAAGTTTTCATGGTCGCTCCACAAGAAGAGGATGAGCCAAGGAATGTAAATGAGGCTCCAACTTGCCCTGATAAGGAAAAGTGGATATAAGCAATGGAAAGAGAAATGAAGTCAATGAGATGAACTGGTTGATCTTTCGAATTGACATAAAGCCATTGGGAGCAAGTGTGTTCTCAATTCAAAGCGTAAAGCTATTGGCTCGATTGAGACATATAAGGATCGCCTTATGGTGAAAAGGTACAATTAATTAGAAGTAATTGATTGGGAAGAGTTTGTTCTTCTATGGTGAGATTTACCTCAATTCACCGTAGTCCGGCAATTGTGATTAGTATGGATCTTGAATTACATCAGATGGATGTAAAGACTGCAATTCTCAATGGAGAATTAAAAGAAGAAATTTTAAGAAAAACAACTTGCTCGGTTTGTTACAATTGGCCAAGAATAAAAAGTATGTCGACTTTTGATATCGATATATGGCTTTAAGCAGTCTTCGAGATAATGGTATATGCTTTCTTATAATGCCTTAGTGGTATATGATTTTGTAATAATTGATGAAAATCATTGCGTATATATCAAAAGATCCTAAGATCAATATGTGATTTTATCATTATATGTTAATGATATATTGATTGCTTAGAGCAATATGGAGTTTGTTAGTACAGTCAAGAGTTGGTTATGTTCCAATTCTGCAATAAAAAGATATGGATGAAGTTGCATATATTCTTGGAATTAAGATTTCAAGAGATCGTTCAAAGAGATTGTGGTCTCTTTCACAAAAGAATTATATGGATAAAGTCATAGAATGATTTTGTATGCAAAACTTAAAACCCAAAGATACTTTTATTGCATGAGTGGCTTATTCGTCGGGTGATGTTATACCTATGTCAATCCTATTTTGGCCCAGAGAGATTCCTGGTATCTCTCTATCCAATGGGAATAGTTAGGCAAATGTCAAAGGATTCGTTTCTGATCCATGAAATATGTCTTAAGAGTCCACAAGCAAATGTAGAAATGGAAAGCATTCCATATGTTAGTGCTTGAATGCTTGAAGTACACTATGATGTGTACAAGACCTAATATTTGTTATGCGGTTGGAATGGTATGTGTACCACTCTAATCCAGGTCAAGCATATTGGATTGCCATCATGAGAATTCTCTGATATATCTAAAAAGTACTATCAAATTTTTCTGATAAGTTCAAGGTAGAGATCTGTACCTGGAAGGCTATACTAATATTGACTGAGGAAGAGGTTTAGATGAGAGAAAATCTGCCTCTGGACTTGTATTCTTACTGTGCAGTGGCACAATAACTTAGAGTAGTAAGAAGAAAAGGTGTATAGCCTTATCCACGATGGAAATTGATCTCGTGGTGTTAAGCAAACGTGCATAGTCTTATCCACGATGAAAGGTGATCTTGTAGTGTTATAAACAGCAGTACAAGAGAATGTTTGGTTTAAGAAATGTTTGGATCAGTGAGATGTTGCTAAGGATGCTGCAGGTACAATTATTAGTTGATTGTGACAGCTAAGCAACAAGAGCTTACACTAAAGATCTATTGCCAGACCAAGCAAATAGACATGTAATATGTCTTTTGTGAAAGACATGGTTGTAAGGAAATATGTGAACATACAGTACACATACATACGCATAATGATAGCAGCTTGTCGCGAGCCGTCCGAAAGCGGACGCGGCTAATGGACTACCGATCACGGGTCTTGGATCGGCACGAGCCCTCCCAGGCCCATACCAAATCGCGGCGGGAGTATTTTTCAGAAGGATTCGACGATAAGAGTCGATCGCTTTCGACCTTAGTGTGGTCGTGGTGGCATGTGCAACTTGTGCATGCATTTGGAGTCGCCACCGGTCTTTCTTGGAGGGTAGACCGGAAACCTTACTGATCGATTGGGAGAGATCGATCAGTTCTACGGAACCAGAGTTTTTGGGTTCGGGGACTTGGTTACGCTGGTGTCGTTACCAACGCCCTTTCGGTACCTAACGCGAGTGATTTTCCTAACTAGGAGTTCATGCGGGTGCAATCTTAGGTGAGGCAAGCTTGATTCAGGGTTTCATGCAGATTGGAAGACTGTTCCTATCAGCCACAATCAATTTAAATGAAAGCGTAATCAAATATATAAACAAATCACATCAATACATCTCAATTCAAGTCAATGGCTTCCTAGTATAGCCATAATGGCTTAGGTAAAGTGTGATTCCGAACCGGAGGGGTAAGATGTGAAGATTCAGAGGCGATTAGCCCGAAGGGCAAAATCGCCAATTTTTGGAAGATTTGGATATCGATTTACCCAAAATATTCCATGACCGGTTTTATTTTTTTATTTATTTTATTTATTATTATTATTATTATTAATTTATTAATTAGAGGGAGCCGGGTCCGGGTCGGCTTCCCGGACCCAGGCCTAAATCAGACCCACCGGGCCCTGATCGGGTCCAGATAAGGGGACCCGACACAGGCCCAGTCAACGCAGCAGAGGACCCAGCCCGCCTTTCTTTTCCCTTGAACAAGCTGGGCCCGGCCTTCTCCAACCTCCACCTTTACTCCTCGGCAATACCGGCCTGAACTCGTGGGAATTGGCCCACTCCAAACTCGGCCTCCAACGTTTCAGCCCAGTATGCAACGAAACGAAACAAAGAAAAGGGCAGCTTAATACCACTATTCATCATCTTCCTAAACGCGTTGCCCTCTGCCACACCGACGGCGCCTTGCACCATCGAGACCGATGGAGCGACCCGAGCCAAACACAACCTCCCGCGACGGAGTTGCCGAAACGCCGAGACCTGCTCGGTGCCAGCACCAATACCAAGCCTCACCCGACCAACCGACGCGTCCAAGCTCACGCCCGCCACTGTGAGCGTTAAGGACGGTCGACGAGACCCGCTCGCCTGGGCTCACTCGTCGTCAAAATGCAACTATCAACACCGGCTCCTCATTCATACTCGAGTGACCTCGTCATTGGCGAGCTTTCTCCACCGTCGACTCCCCACGACAACTCCTATATTAAACCGCTGGAACCCACTCGGCCTACGTTCGGTAGATTTCTTTGCCAAAACGCTGGATCTGCACGTACACGGTTGACCTGCTGATGATGGACATTCGTGACTCGCCTTTCGTCAGGTTCGACACCTGCGTCGGTCTCATCTCAGCTTCACGTTTCTACCCTTTCCACGGAGCAACGAGTTGGCAGGCCGAACTAGCGGGCAGAGCTAGCGGTCTTCAATACTGCGAGACAACGCCGTTCGAGTTTCCGAAAACCGAACTCAACGCTTTCGAACGACCGATAACGAGGCCGTAAAACTAGTGTGAACACCATCAACGTAAAAGGGACGACAGTTGCTAGACTAGAACCTCGACCGACCACCCAAACAAAGGCATGCACAGGTGACTAACAAGCGTCGGGTGTTTATGACAAGCTACAACTAAACAGAGCAGGCAAATGGAGACGCATGCATATTCGCAAACAAATGAAACCTTTGGGACATGCAAGGGAAGCGTGACAGGATGGACATGTCGGCGAAGAATAAACGCAGTCAAGAAATGGGGGATAGGCTTACGGTTAGTAGGAGAAGAGGCGGCTCCACTTTGCACGTCTGCGTCGCTTCTTCCCAGGTCGAGCTTATCTCGGCTCCTTCGTTATCGGACCTGCTCAAGCTTCAGGCGGCCGTTAGGAGAGGAGGAAGCTGTGGTGAGTGATGACGATCCTCGCCGGCCAAGGCATGACTGGTCGGTGATTCGGGGCGCGAGACCGCCGTCAGCTCGGACTATGACGACGGTTGGGTTTCATTAGCGTCCAACTTCCCCCTCGCCTCCTGCTCTCTCTCTCTCTCTCTCTCTCTGAATGAAACCCAAGCTTTGCGACGAAGATCACCAACGAAAGCGAACTCTCCGAACGCTCTCCTCTAAAACCAACAGCTTCTTTGGAGTGAGGGACGGCTTTTACTACGCAATGAACAACGACAACAGCAGCAGCACGAGGAAATCGGCCTCCTAGACAAGACACACGGGTCACACGATGGTGGCTGGTGACGGTTGTTGAGGTGACACACAACCTCAGGTCAAACTAAACTCGGCCGCGGCCGGAGGTGTGTCACCACGGGAACGGCACGGCTGGGAGCTCATTGGAGGTGGCTTCGCAAGGTGGTCATCTCCAGTTGATCAGATGGAAGACCCGCCACCCTTCACGCCGATCCCCTTTTTCTGGATGTGCCCAACTCCCCAAAAAAAGAATAGGTCCTCTCTTTTTCTTTTTTTCTTTTCTTGGATCCCCCTGCACGTCCTCTTGTCTTTTCTTTTTTTTATTATCATTCCCCTTTTTTTAGATAACCTGTCTTCCACTCCCTCTTCTTTTCATTTTTTTTAATCCCTTCTAGTTCCCCTCACGAAAGAAGAGAAGCAATGGACATTTATATATTGCGGATGGTGGTCGGTGTCAAGATTATAAAACCTACAAATTAAAAGACTGATCATCTTTTTTTGCTCAGTTCGGATTTACGTTTGTGAAGGAACATAGTGACCCGAGCTGAATTTTTGAGATTTAAAGTGACACACTTGAAGAGAAAATTAAAGCAAAATTATTGAATAATTTTTGTATTTTTCGGACCACGAATGGTATTTTTCTGATTTTTTTAGTATTTTTAATAATTAAATAAACACAAAAAAATATTAAAAATTACGAAAAATATTTTTTTTTGTTCAAAATTGGTTCTTGAGGCTAGGCCAAGGCTTCCAAAGTTGATTTTACAATTTTATGATTTTTTTGCTATTTTTAATTAATTTTTAAAATGAAAATCACAATAATAGGTGGTCAAAAAATTAGGTGTCAACAGCTGCCCCTCTTTGAGAGGAATCTCGTTAGAGGTTTCTCTCAAAGACAAGATGACACCTGATTCCTAACCCACTCAACTGGGACAATGAAAGATGAGAGATTCCTCTCAAAGACAAGATGACACCTGATTCCTAACCCACTCAACTGGGACAATGAAAGAAGAAATGCTATGACATCAGATCCTTAAGGCTCTTGATAAAAGCTCAAATTAATTCCCCGGTTTACTCTAACAATTTGAACATGGGCCGGAGTGAGAGAGGCTTACCTGAAGCTCACCTGTCGGATGCTGCCGGTGGCGACGAGTTTCAAGAAGATACCTAGGACTCATCATTTTATCCTAGGGAGATTAAGCTCTGACTTGTATGGTAGGTCATACCGTTATGGGATTCCTAACTGGTAGGAACCTAAGGAAGGCGTATCCCACGCTTTGGGGATTTGCCAAGGATTTTGATCCGTATGGTGGATCAGACCATAAGCGGTTCACCTATAGTAAGGCTTACCTAGGAAAATAACTTCTCCGACATTTAGAATTAGTCAAAGTTTTGATCCGTTTGGTGGATTGGACCCTGGGATTGATCCTTATGGCGGTATCTACCTTTGGATTGACCCTTCAGGCGGTTTCTACCTTTGGTTGACCCTTCAGGCGGTGTCTACCTTGAGCTGACCCTTCAGGCGGTTTCTACCTTTGGTTGACCCTTCTGGCGGTTTCTACCTTGAGTTGACCCTTCAGGCGGTTTCTACCTTTGGTTGTTTTGAAAAGGGGTCTCATGACGAGGGTTCTTCACGTCCGATGAGACTGCTTGATTTTTGAAAAGGGGTCCTGGGACGAGGGTTCTCCACGTCATGCTAGGACTGCCTGATTTTTGAAAAGGGGTCCTGGGACGAGGGTTCTCCACGTCATGCTAGGACCGCTTGATTTTGAAAAAGGGTCCCAGAACTAGGGTTCTCCACGTCTGCTGGGACAGTTTGCCTATTTTTTTAAAGGGTTTTATCCTCATCCCTTCTTTTGAAAGATCCCGAAATTTGTCGGGAATTCAGTTTTGAAGCAGTGAAAGATTTTACCTTGACAAAGCTTCACTTGGGTCTGTTGAGGCGACATTCTGGGAGCTGGGTTCTCCAAGTATCCTGCAGAAGTTTGAGCCTGAAAGATTTTTCTTCACCAAGAAAACGTTAGTAATCTTTGGGAAGACGATAGTTGTCCATCTGACAAAAACCGTACGACTTAGGTTTTAATCGTGAAATGTGCATTTTGATGCTGGAGGTTATCCAAAGCATTCTTGCAACATGCAAATGTGATCACAAATCCCTTGCACGGAAAATCTAGATCAACAGTTTGAGAATTCCAAAAAGAGTTTGTTCAAAACATCAATTGGAATATTTCTCGACAAGAAGGTCTTCTCACCTGTTTTGAGATAGTGGTTTTTATAGGGGATGCACTCAATTCCCTACTAACTTGTGCCTAGGTTTTAGGCCCATTCGCAGCGCATACATTTTGATTAGTCGGGAGGTCTTCCACGGGACCGTAATGTAGGGCTTGGGTATTGGTTTTCAAGGGGGACCCGCTTTGGAGTCGAGGCCATTGAATGAAAGTCTTCACCATCTGCTCCGGGTTTACAAGTCAAGAACCCTGCAAAATGAGAAAGAAATAGTCTTGCTCGTACTTCTTCGAGCTAAGCTATATGTTAGCCCAAATGTCTTAGTCAGAGAAGACTGTTTCAGGGTTGTAACATTGGTAGGATTGGGGACCGAAAAAGGCTTGTTTTTGGCCCAGAATTCGTGACGGGTTTGACATTGGTGATCATTGTTGATTTGCCTCCTGTCATTTCCTTTATGCATCTTTAGTCTTTGAGGTGCGCAACCGATTTTGAGGTGTGCACCAGCTCTTTAGAGAGCGTCTCTTGTGGTATTAAGAGGTTGACAACTCTTTCTGTGTTTTTGCTCCACGGCTGACATCATTTGGGGAGTAGTCTTCTTGATTTGACCCCATTAGGGGTTTTTCCCCCTTCTTTTCCTTACCAGGTTTCTTTAGGGATCGATCAAATTGTTCACCCGAGCATCGGCCTCGCTTTTACTAGGCACTTTACTTTTTCTTGATGCTGGGGATTTCTTTAATCTCTTGTTGCAAATGGAATGCTTGGCAATTGTGCTAGATATATGACTTGGCTCTTAGCACGCTTGAGTATCAACTTAGTAGTTTCTTCGTAAACCCTAAGTCTTGAACTTCTCCGTTCCTGAAGTGATTTGTCTTTGCTTTGGAACTTGCAATGATCACCAATGGGTTTATGAAATGAATTTGCAGGCTCAACTTGGCTATGCAAAGGATATGGTGTGTGGGATAGAGAAATGAATGCTTCTCATCATCCTATGGCATTTGGATTACCATATAAACAACACACAAAGATTGATGTTAGTCCGAGCAAGAAAATTTCTAACCATTTTCTCCTGATGTTGCTGGACTCACCTCCATTTTGCCCCAAATGTGGGGTGGTTCTTGACGGGATTGAGAATGAAAACCGCCGTTCGAAGGGGTTGTCAATGGTCACCTGTAGTGTTTGGGGATAAGAAACGAATGCCTCCGTCGTCCCAATCCATGTAATCGTTGCGGATGGTCCCTACTTCCATAGGTCCAGATTTTGCTATCTGATCCGCTCCACTTCTCTTTCAAGTGTGTATAGGACGTGTTTGGATTAGGCTTTGCCTTTCGTCTTTTGAGAAAACGTCCTTTTGAAAGTTTTGAACTTTTGATTGGAAAAAATCTCTTTCATTTTCTCCAAAAATTTTACCCGTCAAGGGGATTTTATGATGCACCATGCATGTTCTTATTCATGTTCAGACAACCTCCTGTTTTAAAACATGAATGCCAATGAAGTTTGAATTCTATGTCTTTTATAGACATCAGATTCTGAAAGCTTTTCTTTTTCTCTCTGTTTTTTATTTAACATCTTCAATGGATTGGGGAAATGGATACTTACCTGTCCCCCGCGGCTGGAGATCCCTGAAAATGCGGAAGAAACATGTTATTGTACGTTCACGAATTTTTCAAAAAATTAGAACGATACAATTTACCATTGGTCATGTATTCCAACGGGTAATACATGGGATGTGAAAACCCGTTTTGCCTTGATGGCGAACCCCTGTAAAAAAACAAACAATAAGTGTCAGTTTGCGTTCCAAAATTCAAGACAAGTTGGGACGATACAACTTTACTCTTGATTTTCATCACATTCTGATGTTGCGTATTGATATGAACAACATCTATCAAATCCGCCTATCCATTCTTGGAGTGTTTGCAACATCAATGGTTCATCTGCCCCCAGTTAGGCAACGTCTGTTCTGCTATTCGAACGCATGGCTCCTCGAGTGCTTTATCCATGTTTATCATCTGAGAAGGAAAAGAAAGGAGACAGTACTTCGGTATTCAATTGAAGATCGTTTAGGAACGATACATCGTTTTACCAAATAGGTGGCTTCGCGGCCAAACGTATTTCGTATTGAAGGGGTAGATCCCATTATGCTCCGCGGGTGATAGTCATTGTTCATGGAACTTGCTCCACGGATTAAGTGATTAATCCACGGCCCTCGGCTTGAAGATCCTCAAAGGGTGATGTTGACACTCACGCGCAATTAGTTCTAGATATTAATGAAAGATGTTCCCGTGGGAACCTTACAGTGCGATCAACAACATATTCAATAGGAGTATTCAACCCCTTTCCTCTAAGCATTTTTCATCGAGTAGCCATGCCTTGCATCAGACGTTTGATCACCGGCCTTGCGTCACCACTGCGATGGTCCTCCGGCTCCAAATTGATCGAGCCAAAGATTGAACTCATCGCCAAGGAAATTGCTCGGGTCTTCGAGCCATTGATGTTCAAGTTGGGTATCAACGATTGTTGGGGGCAGATTTCTTTCATTGCCTTCGTTGTGAGGGATTGGAGTCTTTGAGCTGGAACCTTCATCATTGCCCTGTTGGGGTTGAGACATACATTCCTGAAGAGTATTGATCCAAGTGTCCAGCTCCTCATCAAGGAAATCACCTGTTCTTTCTAGCCCTTGGTGCCCAGATTGGGTGTCGTCGACTGCAGGCGAGGGATTCATCTCTTTGCTCTCGCCGTGAGCAATTTGACCCCTCGAATTGGAACTTCCTCCAATGACCGGCAGGTCCATATGTGCACTCTCTACCAATGCCAGATCCGCTTCAGGGACAGCATTAATGACTGATTCGCGCTCAAACTGAGGAATCTCTATATGCTGGAACTGTGGCATATACTCTTGAGGAGTATTGAGATAGCTCGGCGGAGCATTCTGATTTGGGTTAGAGGAGTCGCTGACACGACTGCTAGTCCCGTCATTGCTGAAACACGGTTGGGTGCTCTCGGCTCTCCAATCATCATGGTTGTAACTCCGCCCAGTACTTGAGCTCCAACTGGCTTTATGATGGTTTAACGCTATCCTTCCATCCCTTAGCAATCTCCTACAGTACTTGAGGTGAGACTCGACGTTAATTCTAGAGAGCCCCGGCACATTCATAATCTCGAGTATGCGTAGCGGGCTAGCCGAATCAACTCCCAGCTCTCGAATTGCATCAACAAATTTGGTGTGAAGTTCATAGGTCCAGTAAAACCTTGTTCTCTTATCACCCAAAATATCGTCAATACTTCGGTAGCTATTCTCTACGGGATCTAGTCGTTTCAAAAGTTGTCCAGGGAGGGACTCACCGACTTTGGATTGGCTGGCTGCGACAGCGAGTTCGTCATTGAGAGAGCTCCCCCTGTGATGATTCATATCCCATTTCTCAGAGGATGTTGGTGTTGATCCTATGGTGTTGACTTGCTCATGCAGATCTCCGGCGGTGTCTGGCTGTGTCGGAAAATGCTGTGGAGAATACAGTAACAGCTGAGCGTTATTCGTCAACAGGGATGGTTCATCGAGGAACACCTCGCCGAGGACAACATGATTACCACAATTAAGGCAGGTGGCCTTGGTCAGAGCTTCCTTATATCTCGCGCTTTCAGCTTGAAGCTTCTCATTCTCCTCCTTCAGGACCAGTAACTCATGGTCTGCATATTGTTGTTTCACCCGGGTTCGTTTGTTGGCGAACCAAAATTTGACCTTTGAAAGCTCCAATCCTATCTTTTGGCTCAACTCCATTTTCTGTTGTCTGCTTGGAGTGGGGCATTCATTGAAGAAAGCTTCGAGCTCTCGGATTTGGCCTGGAGTGTGGCGATGTAGTTGCTTCCTTTTCCGACTCCGGTCATCATTGTATACTCCTTCTTCGTAGCTGAAACCTAGAATTTCATCGCTAGAAGAGTCAGTCTCCATGGCTTTCGGGCAGTATTCAACTCCAGGATCTTCGAAGTCTCCCAGCAGTTCGTGCTCAGAAATGTCCAGGTCGGGCGTTTCTAGCAGATGGGAATAGCTTTTAAACATGATGGATCGGAGTATCTCGGGCTGATCTAGTTCACTCAACTTTCTCAATTCGCTCTTACGTGTTTGCTCACTCTAGAAATTTTCTCAAGTGATTGTGCGTGTCCTGGAACCGTCCTTCAGGCTGTATATGAAGACCAGCAAGCAAGCGCTCCTCTTGAGACCCTGTAATTACTCATCGTCTGTATTCCCCTTTTTTTTTCCTCGTGATAGGATCACAAACTCTATTGCATTGATTCGGTTTCATCGAGTATTGCGCTCGTCCCCTAGTTCAGTCTTCAAAGTGGTGGGTCTACAATCTTTCGGCGCCTTTTATGATTTGCTAGGCCCGAGAACGTGGGGAGCAGCGGTGGACCCGCAATTAATGACTCCGTTTAATTCATTTAGCTCCATGGGAATTAACGATATGATCTTCTCTCAACCCCTTTTCATCGTTCAAACGAAAGTGGCATTTTCCCTGTGCATGCTGTTACTCTTCATTTCAGCATCCCGGGCGCTTGGTGAGGAATGAGTTCGTGGCCACTCAAAATTTTAAAGACCGTCTCTGGTTTCAGACTTAATCTAACAAGGGATCATCACAACTGAGCATGACGATGTTCGTCGATAGCGTTGGTTTTAATATAGAATTAACTATAGTCATTAAAGAAAAATGTTCCCGTAGGAACTTTACAACGGATAAAATGAGTGATCTACTCGTGAACAAGTTCTTCTTTCTACGGGTGTTCGTAGTGACCGACCCATCGTGCCCCGAGTCAGGTGCTAGATCATGGCTGTCCAAGCATGCCAGCTTCCCACTGATTGAACAAGGCATCGAGCCCCTCATCGAAGAAATCGTCTGTCGTGGGTTGACCAGCGGCGGGCAGAGCACCAGCCGAATGCTGCTCGAATGGAGGAGTGCGCACTCGCTGTACTTGTGACACGCGCTCTTGAGAAGTGTTGAAATGGCCCGGGAGGACATTCTGATCAGCTTTCAGTTTGCCGGTGGTCGGGTTGCTAGCTTGATTGATGCTTAGATTTGGCCGGGTATCTCTTGATGCCTGAGCATTACAATGGCGGTCGCCCTTAGCTTTTGAGCTCGAGACGGATTCCTCCCGGTTTAGCTCCGCTCGACGTTGTTTTAATAGCTTTCTGTAGGCAGCAAGGTGATTCCTGACCAGTTCCTTACTAAGCCCCGGTACATTCATGGCCTTAAATATGCGCGTCGGAGTTGCTGAATCGATCCCCATTTGGTGAACCACGTCTAGGAATCTGGAATGCAGTTCAGGGGGCCAAGCGAACCTCCTCTTATCGTGGCCCAAAATTGCATCGATGGCTTGACGACTGATTAACTCATCTCCAGCAGCACCCGACCCTATCGAAAATTGTTGTGCATGAGGCTGATATGCTTTGAGCTGGTCGGCGGTAACATCCAGCTCCTTGAAACTGTAACTCCAGTCAAAGCGATGCAAATCCCATCCCCCAGGAGGCATTTGTATCATCTTCGTAGGATCATCCTGCTCATGCGTGACTCCGGCAAAATCTGGTTGAGCAGGAGATGCCCCGAGGGAGTAGGGTGGTAAATGAACGTCTTCAATCATCGCGTGAGGCTTATCGGGGAATATCTTACCGAGGGCGATGGGGTTATCGCAATGAGGGCAAATGGTAATATTGAGAGCTTCTTCATACCTCATGTTTTTTGTTCGCAGCTTTTGGTTTTCTTCCTTTAAAATCTCGACCACCTGACGTTTGCGTTGGGCCTTCGATTTGGATCTCCTATTTTGAAACCAAAACTGGATCTTCGACTGATTAATCCCCAACTCCCGGCTCAATTCAATTCTCCACTTCTTTTTCATGTAATGGCTTTTACTGAAGAGGGTTTCCAACATTTGGGTTTCCTCCTGAGAGTATTGGTGAGGACGTCTTCTTTTCCCGAGTTGAGCATCGTGGATGTCGTCGCCGTGATTTTGATTTCCGTTGCCGGAAGTGTTGGGCTCCATGGTTTTGGCGTTAGACTTGATCTTGGAATCTTCGAGATCCCTCTGTGGTTCAATTTCTGAGATTTTTGAGTCAGTCGCCTCTAGCAGCTGACAGTAACCTCTTAAATATGTTGGATTGAGAAATGTTTGATTGGTTCTTGCCCACTCAGAGTTCTCCACTCTCTCCTGTATGCTCACTCCCTATAAAGTTTTCTTCGAGTGACTTTGCGTGTTCAGGAGACGCTCTTCAAGCATCATTAGGCAAACGTTCCCCCTCAAGACCTTGAATTTCTCGCTTAGCTTTTCAACGTGATGGGACTGCCAAATCCTGTTAGGGCTCTCTTCGATAGTTGCACTTACCTCCCACCTAACTCTAATAATGGTGATCCCGACAAATCTTTTACATCTTTTAATTGATGAGCCGGAAATCGCGGACCGAAACGAATCCAATGGTTCTCGTGAGGGGACCTCCTGCTTTACCCCCTAACTGGGCTCCACCAGCATTATTACTGAGACCCTTCATCATTCTCGAGTTGCTATAAAATGAGGAATTAATGTATGGAAGGTTAACATTCTCGCATAATCAGCTTCTTCCTTCTAATCTCTCTGTTAAACTCGTCTTATTCTCAAGCCAACCCAACGCAAATGGCCTCCTCTCCCGTACGCACTTTTTCAACTGATGTCTTGGCCCAGTGGGAAAAGCTTTATAACCTACTGGGTCGCGGTTACGCGCACATAACCGATCATTCTGCAACCGAGGATGCAATCTGTGTCCTGCTCGAGGACCTTGATACCACTTCTCTCGAAGGTACTACACTGGGGAGGGAATATAGAACTTTCCCGACTCTCTTTGCACACTCCTTAGAGGCCTATCGTGTTGCTAATCGGGAGGTTCTCGTGGCTCGCGTCTTGCGGGCTCGTTATGAGGATCGATCTGATCATTTGGTGCTAACCAACTATCTGGTTGATAGTTACAAAAAGGCAGTCGAGTTTGCTAATGAGCGGGTCGCGACGTTGCTTCGCGAGAGGAGAAATCTGGTGGATCAATTGGCCATATCCCTGACCACCGGCGAGCATGACCGCCGCAACGTCCTGTTGAGGCTTCAGAGCGACTGGCAGGAAGAACGGCTCGACAAGATAACCGCGGACATAGCTGGCGGGAATGGACTGGTTTGGGACCTGGAAATAGTCACCGAAGAACACGAGGCCAAGGTCGCCGAAGTTAAGGGAGAATGTAGAAGTCTTCTCCTCAGGCTTGCCGACCACAACATGCGGAGTTGGGAGTATGAGCAGAGCATTAATAACATGGAGGGTCAGTTGGGATCCTTTGTGTCGTTAATTAGGGCCCACTTTGGCTTTACTTTTCCCCCCCGAATTGTATGACCTGCTTCTGAAAACCCTCCGCCGAGCAAAATAAATGAAAGTTCTCGTGTGTGTGTTTTAACTTCTGTATGGTTCATTTCTTCGAGCATCCAAACATCTTCAACTTGGGTGAACCGAACCATAATATCAATAAGCCGAGCAAATACGTCCTGATTTTATAACTCGCTCATGATCAGATGGAAGAATAGTTGCAGATTTGTCCAAGAAAAGATTTCTCTATACTACTTGTTTTTCACCTGCAAATGAAAAGACCGAGTCAGAAGGAATAATCTGAAAAAGAAAGCATAGACCCCTTTCAATCTTATGCTTGCTCGTGATTAATAAGGACAAGAACTTTTACAAGGGTTTTAATCTTGTGCGAAAAGTTTTTATCAATATTCCTCGAAAGAAAGCATACTATTGAAAGGAATGTAATTCACGATAATCGCTTTTGATTAATTTCGAGAGGAACGAATTGCTCAAAAGTGCGAGGCATAATAACGTGTTTTAAATTTAATTGAAGATACGGCATCCAAATCAAGGCCGTTTTGTTAAGAACGAGAGTAATTTGGACATCTATCTCGTCGTTAAATTCAAAACAACGCCGATATTCTCGGTCAATTATCGTGGATTACCAGCGACGTAAAACATGCACGAAACAATTCAAGTGTATAATTCCTTCTAGAGAAATTGAGATTGGACTACTCTATACGACCAAAAGGTCGTGTAAGACTTCCAATTTTAATTTCCTCTAAAGGAATTATAAACTTGACTTGGGAGTATTCGGATGATTAGAGAAAATGCCACTATCACATTCCCATGACCCGTCAAAAGAAATACACCCAAGTTCCATCTGAATGTATACACCAATAGATCCCTAATACAATTACTCTAAGGGGTGAGATAGAGAAAACCTCGGTAAAAATAAACCCTATACAAGAGGACTAGTAATGAAAAATGAAACAAAGGAATGTGATCCTAACGTTTAAGGATGCCCCAGTTTCGATCTGTGTCTTCAGGATCACTTGCCCCAACTCGTCATCTTCATTGGATGATACCTCGATAATGTCCATAGTATGCTCCTTTATCGCACACTCTGTGTCCGTCGTGGGGTATCACCCTCCTCGTCTTCTATCAAGGACGTTAGGCATAAACGCACATATCTATCCTCGAAATGGCATTTAATCTAATCACCAGAATGCAATGAATGAAATGCCTATATTTATATGAACAGTGATAGATTTGGGGGGGATAGAGAGTCTTACCAACCCAACTCGTCGACTTATGTGCGGTTTTAGGTGTACCAACCGCCCAAAGACATGCGCATGAGACAAGTGATGGTAAATTTCTAAAAATCAGAGGGTTTGGCACCTAAGGTTAAGGTTCTCACCTCGAGTTCTAGAAAGAGCCGATTCCATTGCACAGCTATCGTTGCATTGGGACTCGATCCATAGTTCGAAGCGAGCGGAATTGAAAAGTGGATTACCCCGTGTTTTTCCTCACGGAGATTCCATTTTCAATTCCTTCTATTGTGTTCCTAAAGGCGGCGCCCGGGGTTTTAGACGCGGTTGTGTGTGTCCACGTGTTGTGATCATCACAACGCAATTCATGCACAACAGTTTATCAATCATCACTTCAAATCATCCACACAACATACATTCCTACGCCAACCTGCATAAGATAATGTTAATCACGGACTACACCCCTTATCTCTCCAATCTGCAAAAACATATAACACCTACCATAAGCAGACTTACCTCACCTTCAAGAGCACCTGCAGGGTTAGAAATATCACTCAGCGTTTTAATTACGGCCTAAGTCCACTTGGGGTCTAGAACCATGGGTTCTAGAACAGAAACTCCCCAGCGGAGTCGCCAGCTGTCGCGACCCGTCCGAAAGCGGACGCGGCTAATGGACTACCGATCACGGGTCTTGGATCGGCACGAGCCCTCCCAGGCCCATACCAAATCGCGGCGGGAGTATTTTTCAGAAGGATTCGATGATAAGAGTCGATCGCTTTCGACCTTAGTATGGTCGTGGTGGCATGTGCAACTTGTGCATGCATTTGGAGTCGCCACCGGTCTTTCTTGGAGGGTAGACCGGAAACCTTACTGATCGATTGGGAGAGATCGATCAGTTCTACGGAACCAGAGTTTTTGGGTTCGGGGACTTGGTTACGCTGGTGTCGTTACCAACGCCCTTTCGGTACCTAACGCGAGTGATTTTCCTAACTAGGAGTTCATGCGGGTGCAATCTTAGGTGAGGCAAGCTTGATTCAGGGTTTCATGCAGATTGGAAGACTGTTCCTATCAGCCACAATCAATTTAAATGAAAGCGTAATCAAATATATAAACAAATCACATCAATACATCTCAATTCAAGTCAATGGCTTCCTAGTATAGCCATAAGGGCTTAGGTAAAGTGTGATTCCGAACCGGAGGGGTAAGATGTGAAGATTCAGAGGCGATTAGCCCGAAGGGCAAAATCGCCAATTTTTGGAAGATTTGGATATCGATTTACCCAAAATATTCCATGATCGGTTTTATTTTTTTATTTATTTTATTTATTATTATTATTATTATTAATTTATTAATTAGAGGGAGCCGGGTCCGGGTCGGCTTCCCGGACCCAGGCCTAAATCAGACCCACCGGGCCCTGATCGGGTCCGGATAAGGGGACCCGACACAGGCCCAGTCAACGCAGCAGAGGACCCAGCCCGCCTTTCTTTCCCTTGAACAAGCTGGGCCCGGCCTTCTCCAACCTCCACCTTTACTCCTCGGCAATACCGGCCTGAACTCGTGGGAATTGGCCCACTCAAAACTCGGCCTCCAACGTTTCAGCCCAGTATGCAACGAAACGAAACAAAGAAAAGGGCAGCTTAATACCACTATTCATCATCTTCCTAAACGCGTTGCCCTCTGCCACACCGACGGCGCCTTGCACCATCGAGACCGATGGAGCGACCCGAGCCAAACACAACCTCCCGCGACGGAGTTGCCGAAACGCCGAGACCTGCTCGGTGCCAGCACCAATACCAAGCCTCGCCCGACCAACCGACGCGTCCAAGCTCACGCCCGCCACTGTGAGCGTTAAGGACGGTCGACGAGACCCGCTCGCCTGGGCTCACTCGTCGTCAAAATGCAACTATCAACACCGGCTCCTCATTCATACTCGAGTGACCTCGTCATTGGCGAGCTTTCTCCACCGTCGACTCCCCACGACAACTCCTATATTAAACCGCTGGAACCCACTCGGCCTACGTTCGGTAGATTTCTTTGCCAAAACGCTGGATCTGCACGTACACGGTTGACCTGCTGATGATGGACATTCGTGACTCGCCTTTCGTTAGGTTCGACACCTGCGTCGGTGTTGACACCTGATTTTTGACCAAGTCTTTTTCAGTTTTATCTTTGAAAAATCACAAAAAATTCATAAAAAGTCACAAAATTACAAAATCAACTTTGGTGGCCTTGGCCAAGCCCAAGGAACCAGTCTTGACAAAAAAATAATTTTTCATATTTTTCATATTTTTTAGTATTTTTAGAAAATAGGAAAATACTAGAAAAATCAACAAAAATAGAATTTGAGGTCACAAAAATATAGGAAAATATTCAATATTCTTCTTTTAAATCCCTTGTCATTTTGACCTCATCAAGAGTCGAAATTCAAGTTTAATTTTGTGTGTTTCTTTGTAACACATAGGGTAAAATTTGTCAAAAAATATATTTTGAGTCATTTCATTTGCAATCTGTTGCATTTTTCGAATCTTGGCATTCAATTTGATTACCCGACATTTCAATTTGGTTCAATTGTGCATTGATTTGATCAATTTTGGCCTTAGGGACCTAATTGCATAAAAATCTTTTCATTTTAGTCCCTATTATGCCAATTCCGAAATTAAACTTTTCTGAGGGACACCCATAGAATCTCAATACTTCCTCCCTATAGTATTCGACCCCCTGAATCTAATGGTGGGCTCAATTGGGGTCGATTCGTCCATTAGGAACCTCAATTTGATGAAAATCAATTTCGGATCTTGTCTTAGATTTGGGGCTTTTACACAAATTCAAATCAATTTAGCCCGAATTTACATTTCCTAGATGAAATTTGTGCCGTAGAACCTGATTTTCAAGTCAATTTTACGATATCTGCTCATCTTGGCACCCAATTTGAACAAAAATATTCAAACCGGGTCAACTGGGTCGGGTTGACCGACCCAGTCAACTCGTTGACCAAAATTGGTCAATTAGCAGAACATTCGGCTCTCCCTCTTCGCAAATGAACAAACAGAAAAGGCAGTTGAGTTGGGGGCGATGATCAGTTGAAGAAAAGGAAAATCAGTTCGCGGAGGAAGGCAGGTGAGAGGAAGAACAGTTAGTTGAGTTGTGGATTTGGTTGTGGGGATTTCCACAAGAAAAAAAATAGAACGACTAACGGAAGCAAGAAGGGAAGCGAAGGAGGAGCTTCTGCTTGGCGCAAGGGCAAGGAGAGAGAGCTCGCGGAGGAGGCTGGCAAAAAGAGAAAGAGAGAGCGAGAACGAAAGTGAGGGACAGAGAGTTCGAAAACAGAGAGCGAGAATGAGAGTGAGAGACACAGAGAGAGAGAGAGCTCGGAGCGGCCATAACCGTCGCCATAGGAGGGAGAACCCGTGAGCTCTGAAGGCTCAACCATGGTGAGCGGCGCAAAACCGAAGCCTCCGATACATCCTTCGAGCTTCGTGACATCCCCAAGAACGTCCAGAACCAAGTGGCGTCGCATTTCATCGCCAAAACAGGTGAGATTCCTCTTCGAGCTTCACCTCGGCCTTCAATGGCATCTTGAGTTCCACCAGCTCATTGCGCGATTCGTTGATCTCACATTGCTCCTTGTGCATCACTGACCACTCTCCGCCCTTTTTGCTATCTTTTCATTGCATAAAACGCCGTGCCGACCTTCAACCTTGGTTGAGTCACCGAGAACGGCTCAGCTCGGTCAGGGCATTGTCGAGCCTCCGCGATGGCCAGGTAAGTCCCCTCGAACTCCTTGGATGCTTCCTGGTGGTTTTTTTTAGCCAAGCAACGCTAGAAACGGCTAGGTCGATAGCCCGCCGGAGATTAGCTCCGGTCGGAAATGGCGTGTATACGAGTTCTGTTTCTGCTATTGTAGGACTGACATATGTTGTAGAACTCAACGAAATGAATCTAATGGCGTTGGAATCATCGAATTTGGACGTCGGAAGGCCGAGATATGGCCTTCCGACGAGGCGCCGGCGAAGGAGCGCCGGCGCCGGTCATCTTCCCCGACGAGTCCGTTGACCGGTCAACGGAGGTTGACCGAGTCAACGGCCACGTGGCGCTGACGTGGCGCCCGCGTGGCAGCCACGTCAGCGTCGTCGTTACAACAGAATAACAAAAAAAAAAAGCGATCCGACGGTGGAAAGGTAGCCACGTGTCGCGATCTCTCTCTTTCGGAAATAAAAAATAATTTTCAGAAATAAAAAATACTTTAGATTGGACGGTTAAGATTTAGTCAAGCCTTTCAATCTGAACCGTCGGTCCATCATGAAGATCAGGCCGTTCGTAGGACCGCCAAGTGGCGCAATCAGGGCCGCTCATTCGAAATAGGCGGGAATTGAAGATTTGAGCGGGAATGGCCGAAGCGGCGTCGTTTTTGGCTACGGTCACCCGACCCGGCCCGAATAACATTTTAAAAAAATAAAAAAAAAATTGGAAAATGATTTTAAAAATAAAAAAATCGGAAAAATTCGGAAAAATTTCAGAAAATCCAAAAAAAAATATATGCTAGAAAATTCGAGAAAATTCCAAAAAAATGTGGAAAAATTGTGGAAAAATACTAGACACTCCAGAAATCCCCAAAAATCGAGGGTTGACCACAGACAACTGGTCAACCCTATTTTTGGGGTTTCTCATCCGTTCTTCCAAGACTTGACGACATTACCCTTTAGGGGTAAGTCGCCTCTGCCGTGTATGCGAGATAAGGCCGATAATGTCAAGGTAAGAATTAGGGTCGAGTACGCGACCAATTCTTAGGTTTGGGTTTTCGAGTCCCGCCCCTTTTCTCAAAATGACGATTTTGCCCTTCAATGGGAAAATTGTCCTTCGCGTCCCAATTGAGTTCTAAAAATTGCTTGAAGTTAGGGTTTGGGTCAGGTGGACGACCAACCCTAATGTTTGAGATTTTCAGTTCTCATCTTTGTTCAAAATGACGATTTTACCCCTCTGAGGGTAAAATCACTTTTAAATTCCAGAAAAATCCTGGAAATTCCCGAAAAATGGGAAATGGATTGGATTGATGGCCAATCCTATTTCCATTGCCTTTTGATTTCCCAATTCGTCTAAAATGACAGATTTACCCTTTTAAGGGTAAATTTCTCCGAATTATTCAAAATTACGATTCTGCCCCTCATGGGCGAATCATGTCCAAATTACTCCTAAACCTTGATTGATATTTCTCTAGGCCAATAGGGCCTCATTAGGGATACCATGCTGATTTCATGTGTTTTATCTGCATGTACTGGATCCTTGATTTGCGCACTTATTTCTATTGGTTGTGAGTGATAGGGTAGTATTTCCCTTCTGCATGAACTCCTAGATTTAAGATCTGTACCCCACTTGTTTGTATGAAATCCTTAGATCAGATAAACCATTCAGCTTAGGTACCGAAAGGGCATCAACTCTGACAGTTGACGTAACTAAGTCCCCGAACCCACTTCTCTGGTTTCCGCAGAATCGAATAGACCACTCCCAACTATTCGATAGGGTTTCCGATCGTACCCTCCACGAAACGATTGGTGGCGACTCCTTGGCATGTACACTTTTTCACATGTCACTAGACCGCACTGAAGGTCGACCACGTACATCCAGCAGTTGCGACTTGGGAATTGGGCCTTGGGAGAGGCCCGCGTCCGATCCAGCCAGTGATCGGGCGGCCCATTAACCCTCCGCGCTCGCGAGAGGGTCGCGACAGACTGGAGACTCCACTGGGGACTTATCCTAAACCAGAATCTCTGGTTACGAATTCCAGAGGACTTGAGCCGATTAAAATGTTGTTTGGTTTATCTGACATTATTTTCTGCAGATGCTCTCGAGGGTGAGGTACGTATGCTAACTATTGTGTTAGATGTTTTTGCAGATTGGAGAAATAAGGGGTGGAGTGATTGTTGACGTTTTTCCTACAGGTTGGAGTTGGGAATGTATGTTTATTTTTACGCACATACTGAAGCGGTGTTTGATACAAACTGCTGTGCATGACCTAGCATTGTGATGATCACGACACATCGCACACACTGGCGGTCAAACCCCGACTGCAACCACCTCTAGGTTACCTTAGATAGGGAAATGATGTGAAAGGATCTCGTGTTTGATGGCACTTGAGACTTTCATGTTCGTTCCCGCTCACAATCCAAATTGGCGATATCTAGCCCTCTTGAGTGGGTACTCTTGGGGAGGAGTCTGCCTCATTTGGATCGTGGGAGCCTGAGCCATAGGTTCCTCACCTGATTTTCGATTTTTAGAGTATACCCTCCACTTGTCTCATGCGCATGTCTATGAGAGGTTGGTATACCTAAAACCAAAAAAAAAAAATAAAAAAATCCCGCTGATCACTGTAAGTATGACTTCTCCCTCTACTTGTTCATTTCCTAGCGAAATTTCATGATAAGAAATTCATGAAAATCAACTGAATGCCCTGGGTGGTTGAGTTTACAAATGAAAGTTTTTGACAATGAATTTTAGATACAAAAGTGGGAACACTTCTAGGTCGTCCCTACGGAATAGATGGTTCATCCAAATTTTCAATCATGGATTAAGATGACATTTATTTTTGTCTAAAATTCTTCTAATTCAAGATTTTGGGGCATAAAGTTAAGGCCATGTTGGCAATCACATTTTGTGTAAGTGACTTCTTGAAAACAAGGATCATATGATTTTTACAAGAAAAATGTCACAAAGCAATCTTTCGAGATTAATGCCCCCATTTGCGTATTAAATGTTGGGAATTAAATGGGTGTTTGATTGATGACCATGGATCGATCTTTTAATGACGTATCCTCTTATCTTGAAATCTTGGCGGACATCAGATGCCCGTAAATAGGGATTACGAGATATGTATTGTCGCCTTGCTTTCATTATAAGAGGCGACCTCATAGAGAGATGTCTTTGCTATGTAAAATGCTAAGTGTATCTCCTTTCTGACAGGTTATACATGACATGCATTTATTGAAGATTCCTTCATCTAATCGCATGCGAGATGTGATCGAACGATGGTAAAACTGTAATCGTTCCAATAAAGGCTTCGAGTGTTATACTTGACTTGCTTGGTTATTTCTTTTGCCAACAGGTCAAAACGGCTGAAGGCCAATGATGCGAGGCTTGTTTTCCCTGTAACATGAAAGGAGATGCGTCTTCATCAGGAGCCACCCATGGGGTTTCCAAAATAAGATGAATCGACAATGATAAGCCCAGAACAAGACAACATGAAAAAGGGGCATGCCTGATTTGGATCGACCTCTCTAAGTTGAAAAGGGTGTATTCGTTCCAAATTAAATTGATTTGTTTAAACAATGACATGGTCACTCACACTTGCAGGTAATTATAAAAGATGAATGAGGATCGTTAAGGAACATTCCTTCATCTCTGATGCTCAAAGTGATGGGAGCTGAGAAAATATACTTTGGGGATAGTAAATCTGTTATCGTTTCAATTAAAGCCTGTTGTGCAACAATTGACATACTCCTTCCACATGTCATGTAGGTGAAATAAAAGGATTGTGTGAGGTCGACATTTGTCCCTTTAAAGAAGACTCAATTGTGAACCCTCAAAACTGGAGGCCAATGTGGCATAGCACGATCGCCAATTGAAGCACGTCTCAAGGAGTACAAACACTCGTGTTTCTCACCATGAGATTGAAGATCACTCAACCATAAAAGGGTGTATATCGTTCCTCATTTCAATCCTCTCAAGATATGAAATGATCATCTCCTTTTTTTATATGTAGAGATGAAGAAACTGAATGCTTATTTGCGAAGCAACACTTCAAGGTGTAAATGTACACAAATAGAGATAAATCTACACTTGTGGATCTCAAGTAGTAGGGTGCTTGAGGAGTGGCATGAAGTCATGACAAATCGAGAAGACCATGAAGAGATGATCGTTGCCCATCTTTGAACCAAAAGATTGAAATACATCAATAGAGCGAAAGTGGCGAAAGATCACCCAACCTCAAGAAGGAGAGTGACAGAACCCAAAAAGGGTCGAGCATCGTGCAACATCAAATGCCGAGACCTCCGGATAATTACGATGAAGTTTTATCCTCTGATGTCACAAAATGGAGTAAATTGTCCCTTATTCTGATTTCATTCCATACAAATGACTGATATGCTTCCCTTTCATGTACAAAGAATGATAGTTAAAGACATGTGTTAGAATAGATCGAAGAATGTCAAACGCCAAAATCGCTTGACATGGAAGTGATTGACTCAACCAACAGGGAAGGCGTTAGTGCGATACAATGGGGCTTCATATGGCTAAATCAGCTAACTCAAGGTGGAATACTCAGTTGCTGGGGGGCAAATCATTTCTCTATCCAGAAAGCATGCCCAAGCCGAAGACATCAGATTCACCATGGTGATACGTGGGGCAAGTCCCCGAAACGATGGTTATCACTCATGGAACATAATGGAATGAAATCCGTCCATTAAATACGAAAAGCACTTCGCCATAGCAGCAACCCTTCCAAGAAGAACAATGTCGAGCTATCCCTCTTGGTAGAAAAGGACGTATCGTTCCTAAATAAGCTTCAATCAGATGTGGAAATAATATTTCCTATCTTTTTCCTCTCAGGTGATGAACAGAGTTAAGACACCCAAGAAGCAACGACTTCAAAATGACAGAACAGGGAGTACCCACTTTTCATATCATCTCACACATGCATTTAGGATAGATGATTTCAAGAGCGTCATAATGGCTCGATTTGCGAACAAAATTCTCGAGAAAACTTGAAAAAGTTTCTTAGCAATTAGAAGTCTCTTTGAAAAGAGCATTCAAAAAGAAAGAATTCAAACTTTACATATTGGCGTACTTAATGAAGAGATGCTTTCTGTGAACAAGAATGAAAAGCACGAATCCATTTTTCCTTGCAAACAAGAATCATCTTAGATCACTTGCATCATACATATCATGCATGCATCATTCATACGCATATTCTCCCTTGAAAGATGTCGACAGGTCAAGGCAAAAGAATCCAAGTGAAAGGAAAATGCCAAGACCCAAGGAACGAAGGGGAAATATCGAATAGTTCAATGGCAACTATGGTGGCTGATATTATGGCAATGCCGGAAGCCTCCCAAGCCAGACAGACAGTAGTTCCTAAACAACTCAAATCCATCTCTTGCACCCGATATAGCTGATAAAGAAACGACGGGAAATACTCAACGGGCGGAGGAGGATATCCGTGAGCCGAACACCCCGTCTCAACAAAAAGCGTTCCCTGTTGTTATCAACCTCGAGAATGAGGAAAAAGGGGAAGCAGACCGTAAAAATCAAGGTGGAGGCTAAGAGATCAGCCAAGATTAAAGAATGTTTAAGCAGCCAGGGCTATGAGTTGACCCGTTTCGACAAGATATCTCCCTTCGCTGAGGTGGAGACCCCTCCTGACTACAAGGAACCAGACTTCGTGATGAAGTATAATGGGACAGGCTGTCCACGCGCCCACCTCAAATATTACCTGCACAAGATGGCGCAGTATTCAGACTATGTTCCATTACTGATGAACACGTTCCAAGAGAGTCTAGCTGGCGCCGCTCTGGCTTAGTTCATCGAGCTGGACCTAGAAAATTATGACGGGTGGAAAGATCTTGCAGAGGACTTCCTCAGACAGTATAAATTCAACACGGCTACAACAAGAGAAGATTTGTTGCGAACCTCGAAGACAAGGGGCTAGTCGATTAGAACATACGCCCAGAGATGGTTAGACACCTTAGGATGTCAGACCTTCGCACACTTGATAAAGGTGGCTGAAAGGCTCGAATGGGCCTTAAGAGAAAGGAGGCCTCATGAAGCTTCTACCAGAAAACAGTATCCCCTGAAAAAGGATAGAGAGAAGCCGGACTGGACATAGCGTTTATACCAGATCCCCACAAGCCCAAGACGTTTGGCAATTCCAATCAGACCAAAGGAGGATCATCCTGGTCAACACTGAAAGTACAAGAACCTAGAAAGAGGCAACCCCAAAAGCAGTTCTCTCAGCTCCCGAGACCTTTGTCCAAGCTACTCCCGATGCTGCTAGAATAACACTTGGTGGCAAAGGAACCACCTAGAGCGATAATTGCTATATCCTTAAGCTAGAGGTACAAGCTTTGATTGACAGCCAGATTCTAAAATTTGACAACGTGGCTCCAAACGTACAAGAAAACCCGCTCCCTGATTATCAAGCAATTGGGGGAATATTCACTGAAGATGAGGAAAACCACCTCCAGCTGAAGGTGGACATGTTTAAGCTGACCGACCTTCTGGCGACCGCTTCATCATACCCAAAAGCAGGTGAGATCTCTGCAGACGTAAAGAAGCTATGTATCGCCAAGATGATGAGCTTGGGGATAATGTCCGATATTACCGATAAAGAATTCGAAGGAGTCGAAGCTTCTCTATCTTTGGAAGGAAGCCATTTCATGATCAAAACTGAGTGGGGCAGCACCCGAGACATCCCGCACGAGGATCTGGTAGACAGTCTTGGGCCGGTCATTCAGTCAGAAGAAGAATTCGAAGAGGACGAACTGAAGCCAAGAGGTGAAGTCTAGCAGATCGCAGATTCATGGCTAACGCACCTGAAATATGTGAAATTATAGACAACCTGGGTCAGGACTCTGGAGGATACGACTTTAAAGTGGAGTACTCTGCTCCCCCTAGCTGCTATCAGATAATGGAAGATATCATATCAGACGGATGGGGATGCATGGACGATCCCGTTCAACCTGAAAAGGTCTTTTTCAAAAGAACCTGAGTCATCCTTGACCAAGTAAGGGTTACTAAGCTTGGCACAAAGCAGTATGCTGAAACAAAGAGATCAAATAATCAACAGCAGGGTTTAGCTGAAAGAGAATACCCAAGATCTGTCACATCAGCAGTACTAGGTGACAACGACCGACATTGTCGACCGAGAGACGAAATCTCCTCAAGGGACTTTGACAACACTATGTCAATGATTGAAACCGCTAAGACTGTGGTAATTAAACTGAAAGAGCTTGACGGCTTGAATAAGGTAGAAGATTGCCTAATCAAGCCTATTTTGATTCGATTGCCGGAAGAGGAAGAAGACGGCACAGCTGAACCAGGGATGTCTTATCAGACGACAGTAACTATAAAAGTCCCTCAGGTAGAAAAGTACGATCCTAAAGCGGTTCACTGGGACTATGAGACAGAGGAAGAAGATGATGATGCGTCTATCCGCAAAGAATGGAATGCCTTTGAAGAATCAACGCCTCCTATTTCGGAAGAGCCGGATACTGTTAATTCGGGGGATACTGAAAATATCAAAGAAGTCAAGATCGGTGGACATTTATCCCGAGATAAAAGACTCAAGTTCACAGAACTACTGAGGAGGTCTCTAAGATGTCATGCGACAAATTCCAAAGATGTCGAGCTACCAAGAGGTAGATAAAAGTGATCAAAGATCCAGATGGTTGAGATAAATAACCAAAACCAGCAAAGGAGGTTCATTAGGGCAAGCCCCTCCTTTCCTGTCAAGAGACCAAGCTGGGGGCAAGATTCTCATGCGCCACCAAGATAGCATATTGGAGCAAGTTATCAAGATCAAAGAAGACAAGCATCAAGACATCCCCTATTGGGGCAAAGCAACCGAAAGAGATGATTTCCTTGATCAACGGAAATGCAAATACCTCAAAGGGAGTATCATGTTCCTTGGTGATTTATGTAAAGTTAAACATGGATGAATACTCATTGCTTCATGTACAGGTACAAAGACCTCTTCAAATCGAATTGGAAATCGTCAAATGATATGAAAAATGCTAAGGCATTTGACCAAGGTAGACGTCGCCCAACTGGGGCAAATGGATTGTTGATGTTATCAACACCTTCAATCATAGATAGAGGGATTCGACGAAGGTTGTCCATATCAGCATACAACATTGGAATGGACACAATCAAGAGAGAAATGTCGACCATGGACAAAAGAAGGGTAGTTGGGTGTCGTATCCAATATTACTCCTTTTTCTTGCATTTGCTAACGCAAAATCATTTCTTTCTGTGGCAGAATACGCCATTAGGACATTATCAGGGGTCCAACAAAGGGGAGAACATCACAAGGATATTCACAAGTGACAAAGATGCATGAAGCAAACGACTTTCTCAAGCATTGGAAGGATGACACTTCAAAGGTGAAAAGTAAAGTGAAGATCAAAGTAGGAGATAATCCAAACAGGATAAGGTATTGCATGAAAATGCAAAAAATGAACAGAGCCATTTAGCTGGGGCAAGCATTACATAGCCATGACAAGTCATGCCTAACTGGGGCAAGTGAATCATCTAAGCGACTGGAGGAAAAAGTGGCATTTCATTCCCAGCAGGATCAATGAACGTGATAGAAGAGTCGTTCACATCAGAGTTAAACCTCAAGATACAAACTTGAGTGAAGGGTGACTTTGTGTCGTTCTAATTTGATCTTCAATGATCCTTCTCCTAATATGAATTTGCCCTAATTTCAACAGAAAATTAATGGCACTCAAAAGGACTCACGAGGAAAGAACTCACCGACGCAAATTCAAGGCAGAATGATTATCGGGAGATAACAGCTTCAGAAGTCAAGCATTCAAGAAATGATCTTTGGCTATAAGATCAAGTGGAGGGTAAAAAAATGGCATGGAAGACGTTCCAAGGATGAATGAAGCCATCGAGCAGGATTCATTGCCCCAATCAGACGAAGGCGTCATCGCCATAGGTCGAAATGGCCGTTTTCTATAATCTACATATTGGCGTTCAGATTGGAATGCATGATCAAGAGGACTTACTGTCGTAATGGTCAGGTGCAAGTCCTTTCTCTTCAAAAACTGAGAATTTCAAGATGTTTTAGAACAACTTAACCATCTTGTGTTGTTAAGAAAAATGCAGATTTTCATGAATCTATCCACTTCCATTGGAGTGCATGATTAAGGGTAAGGTGTATCGTTCTAATTTTCTGAAATTCGAGAACATACACTGACATATTCCTCTTGAATTTTTCAGGAATCCCTAGCCGCGCTTGGCAGGTAAGTATTCCTCTCCCAATCTTTTAGGTTTTCAAGACTGTCAGAATCCTTATTGCTAGAATTTGAAAGGCTTTTTGGAATCTAGCATACATTCAAAGCTCATGTCTAGAAAGACGCAAAATTCTCACAGTCATGTCATTGGCATTCATGTTTAGATCTGGAGGTTATCTGAACACGATTGAAATATACATTGTGCATCATAAACCCCCTTGGAGGGTAAAGTTTTGGAGAAAGCGAAATGAACTTTTCCAACAAGAGTTGTTTAAAACTGTTTAAAAGGATGTTTCCTCAGACAAGAGGCAAGCCTGATCCAAACACGTCCCATACACACTTGAGAGATAAGTGGAGTGGTAAGGATAGCGAGACCCTGACCTATGGACGTAAGGGTTATTCGCAGTGATTACATGGATTGAGACGACGGAGGCATTCGTTTCTCTATCATAAACACTATAGGTGACCATCGATAACCCTTTGAACGACGATTTCATTCTTTACCCTGTTGACACCTGATTTTTGACCATTTATTATTATGATTTTTATTCTTTAAAATTGATTAAAAATATCAAAAAAAAGGTCATAAAATCACAAAATCAACTTTGGAAGCCTTGGCCTAGCCTCAAGAGCCAATTTTGAACAAAAAATATTTTTCGTAATTTTTAATAATTTTTTGAATTTATTTAATTATTAAAAATACAAAAAGAATCAGAAAAAAATACCACTCGTGGTTCGAAAAAACACACAAAAATATTCAATAATTTGGTTTTAATTCCCTCTTCAAGCTTGTCACTTTAAATCTCGAAAATTCGGCTCGGGTCACTAGGTTCCTTCGCAAACCTAAACCCGAACCGAGCCTTTAAAAAAAAAAAAGGGGGGAAAGCCATTTGAGTCTCTTAATTTTTAATTTTTGTATTTTTTGGAGTCTTGACATTCAAAATTGACTACATACATTTCAATTTGGTTCAATTGTGTACTAATTATTATTATTATTATTATTATTATTATTATTATTATTATTAGGAGTTCCAAATTAGCGTTGCATTTCGAATCCTACAGGCCATTCTCATTTGCCACCCATCTCCTGAAAATCGTGAACAAACGGAGGTAGGGCTCCCCCACGATGGCCAAATCTCTACTTTCTCAATAGGAAGGCATTAGGAATAAAGAAGAAAGCAAAAGAGGAGACAACGGTGAGTGATTAAAAGAGGGAATATAAAAAAAAAAGAACCAAAAGAAGAAAGCAAAAGAGGAGACAACGGTGGGTGATTAAAAAAGGGGAGTGGGTAGAGAATTAAAAAATGAGGGAAGAGAGAGAGCTAAGGAGGAGGCGACCAAAAAAATTCGTGGGGGCTGTCCATAAAAAATGCAGGCCGTCTCTTATGAGCTAGAGGGGACAATGCCATGCTCCTGCGGTGGTATTCGGTGGCCATGGAAGCTAAATCACTGGTTCTCTGATTGGCAGAATATGATGATAATGATTTGAAGTCAAGAAAAAAACTTGCAGGGAAGTGATTCCAGCCTTGACACAAGTAGCTAGATGCTACCTCAAGGCCACGACAAAGCAACAAATTGAAGCTAAGTTTCTTCTCATTTGAGGGAGTTTTGGGATGTAAATGGACGCTGATTTTCTGCATTAACTTTCGCCATGTTTATGTTGTACCCAGCTTTATTCGACACTCTTGCGAAAGTATTCGTCCGAAGTAATTTTCAGCCATCGATCCAATCGTTGATTTTCTCGAACAAAATGACGAAGCTACTGAACTGACAAGCTTCATTGAACTCATTGGACGTTAACGAAACTGTTGGCTACTTGCCTTCTTCCGATGATACCGCTGTCCGGAATTCCCTGCATTCATAACGATTAACTTTCACATTTCAAGTCTCGTGCTGTATAATTTTTATTATCTTTCGTTCCAACTTCATTAGTTTGTCTTGTTGCAGCTTCTTAAAATTGTCTTTGGCGTCCCTTTGCATAACGAGCCCTATGACATCCTTTATCATGAGTTTTGTGCAGATTCATTAGTATTTATGAAATACCGAGCATGTTGTCCTATTCTCGATGCCAGTTTCTTTGTCGCTGATCAAGTTCGGGTGGTCTTGCTTACTTGGCCAAATACCTTGATGTTTTGCATCTGAAATCGTCGCCATTCAAGAGTTCGAGGGAGGAGTCGCCGGCCATTGACAACGGCACACAAGAGAAGAAGAAGAGAGCCTACGTCGAATAATTGTGGTCGCAATCCACAGTGGACATTGACGATCGAAAAGTAAAGAGAGTATTTCTCTTCAACACTCGAACCCCACAGAAGATCCTCGCTGCAACCAGTCAACCACGAGTGGACCTCCTTTGCACACAATCCCCACGACCGTACCTGATGATCAACCACCAGCAATCTTTGCCTCGCTCCAAGTGAACTTCTAGCGAGCAACGCTCCCTCCGGAACGGTCCTCAATTAGTTCTGACCACTGCGCCATCTCCAGACGACTACAATGATCAGCACCTTCGGCCGCAAACGAGTCACTCGATGACGACGAGACCACATCGGCTGCCCATGGTCTAGTTGGAGGAGACTTTGCCGACCACCAGCGGCATCCCACCATGACAAGGCTACGATAGTCGTTGACTTGCACCATCAGACCAACCCCACCGTCGGTGATCGAGAGTTCAAGCGTGGGTTTACATAAAGGGAATGGATGGTTTCATATCCGTTATATCCTTTGGATGACACATGTTATTATGTTTGCATCTTAATACTACGTGTTTATCAAAGTGTCGTCTTCTGTTTGTGCCTCTGTTTCGCCGATCGTGATGCGTTCTTGCTCCAGATTGCATTGAGTTTTTTTTTTTAACGTTTTGGTGAGGTTCTGTTGTTGCATCTTGGCGTCAATTCCCTAGAGAGAAAAAGTAAGGAGATTTGGCCATTATTAATCCACGGCACACTAAGAAAGCGACTTCAACTCTGTTCGTGTGTAAATTCAGCCACTACTAGGTGCGGAATTCACTGCTGCTTGGAGGATAATTGAGCCGCTGTTCAGAGAAGTTTCCACATCAAATCAGTTCGAGTTTCGCACTACAAAACAAGGTGAAATTGGCATCTTTGGTGGACCCCAGCTCTTGTGGATGTTTCAAAGCCGGTCAGAATAAAACCTTTCATTGACGTTGTCGATATTCGAGAGACTGAAGGTAACGGGCACGGAGACGGTCGCATGTTGGGATTGAGCGATTGAAGACTAGAGACCAATCTGGTATATTTTGCGTACCCAATCCGTATATCAGAGTTATTTTTCTAAAAATATTGCCGTTATAAATTCGATTTGCTTGTATTTGTTTCAGTCGAGTGGTTAGCCTATTTATCTGGTTGAGTGTTGCCTATTGTCAAAGATATGCTCTTCATTAAAATATTTTCCTAAAATAATAATAAAAATTCAGAAAAATTCTAAAAAATTCCAGAAAATAGGAAATGGCCACATTCAACTGGTCACGACCTGTTTCGGGTCTTTTGACCCCCGATCTTTCCAAAAAATGACGGTTTTGCCCTTCCGGCAAACCGTCTTCCAACAAAATTCTAAAAAATCCAGGAAAATCCTAAAAAATAGGAAATAGCCACAATCAACTGGCCAAGACTCATTTCGGGTGTTTTGAACCCCGACCCTTCTTAAAATGACGATTTCGCCCTTTGGGCGAATTGTCTTTCGAAAATTGATTGTGATTGATAGGAATAGTCTTCCAATCTGTGTGAACCCTGAATCAAGCCTACCTCACCTAAAATTGTGCTTGCATGAACTCTTAGCTAGGAAAATCACTCGCGTTAGGTACCGAAAGGGCGTTGGTAATGACACCGACGTAACCAAGTCCCCGAACCCAAAATCTCTGGTTCTGCAGAACTGATCGACCTCTCCCAATCGGTCAGTAAGGTTTCCGGTCTACCCTCCAAGAAAGACCGGTGGCGACTCCAAATGTATGCACAAGTTGCACATGCCACCACGACCACACTGAAGGTCGAAAGCGATCGACTCTTATCGTCGAATCCCTCAAAAATACTCCCGCCGCGATTTGGTATGGGCCTGGGAGGGCCCGCGCCGATCCAAGACCTGCGATCGGTAATCCATTAGCCGCGTCCGCTTCCGGACGGGTCGCGACAGCTGGCGACTCCACTGGGGACTTTGTTCTAGAACCTATCGTTCTAGACCTCAAGTGGACTTAGGCCGTAATTAAAACGCTGAGTGATTTTTCTAACCATGCAGGCGCTCTTGAAGGTGAGGTAAGTCCACTTATGGTGGGTGTTATATGTTTTTGCAGATTGGAGAAATAAGGGGTGTAGTCCGTGATTAACATTGTCTTATGCAGGTTGGGCGTAGGAATGTATGTTGTGTGGATGATTTGAAGTGCTGATTGATAAACTGTTGTGCATGAATTGCATTGTGATGATCACAACACGTGGACACACACAACCGCGCCTAAAACCCCGGGCGCCGCCTTTTGGAACACAATAGAAGGAATTGAAAATGGAATCTCCGTGAGGAAAAACACGGGGTAATCCACTTTTCAATTCCTCTCGCTTCGTACTATGGATCGAGTCCCAATGCAACGATAGCTGTGCAATGGAATCGGCTCTTTCTAGAACTCGAGGTGAGAACCTTAACCTTAGGTGCCAAACCCTCTGATTTTTAGAAATTTACCATCACTTGTCTCATGCGCATGTCTTTAGGCGGTTGGTACACCTAAAACCGCACATAAGTCGACGAGTTGGGTTGGTAAGATTCTCTATCCCCCCCAAATCTATCATTTTTCATATAAATATAGGCATTTCATTCATTGCATTCTGGTGATTAGATTAAATGCCATTTCGAGGATAGATATGTGCGTTTATCCCCAACGTCCTTGATAGAAGACGAGGAGGGTGATACCCCACGACGGACACAGAGTGTGCGATAAAGGAGCATACTATGGACATTATCGAGGTATCATCCAATGAAGATGACGAGTTGGGGCAAGTGATCCTGAAGACACAGATCGAAACTGGGGCATCCTTAAACGTTAGGATCACATTCCTTTGTTTCATTTTTCATTACTAGTCATCTTGTATAGGGTTTATTTTTACCGAGGTTTTCTCTATCTCACCCCTTAGAGTAATTGTATTAGGGATCTATTGGTGTATACATTCAGATGGAACTTGGGTGTATTTCTTTTGACGGGTCATGGGGATGTGATAGTGGCATTTTCTCTAATCATCCGAATACTCCCAAGTCAAGTTTATAATTCCTTTAGAGGAAATTAAAATTGGAAGTCTTACACGACCTTTTGGTCGTATAGAGTAGTCCAATCTCAATTTCTCTAGAAGGAATTATACACTTGAATTGTTTCGTACATGTTTTACGTCGCTGGTAATCCACGATAATTGACCGAGAATATCGGCGTTGTTTTGAATTTAATGACGAGATAGATGTCCAAATTACTCTCGTTCTTAACAAAACGGCCTTGATTTGGATGTCGTATCTTCAATTAAATTTAAAACACGTTATTATGCCTCGTACTTTTGAGTAATTCGTTCCTCTCGAAATTGATCAAAAGCAATTATTGTGAATTACATTCCTTTCAATAGTATGCTTTCTTTCGAAGAATATTGATAAAAAACTTTTCGCGCAAGATTAAAACCCTTGTAAAAGTTCTTGTCCTTATTAATCATGGGTAAGCATAAGATTGAAAGGGGTTTTTGCTTTCTTTTTCAAATTATTCCTTCTGATTCTGTCTTTTCATTTGCAGGTAAAAAATAGGTAACAGAGAGAAATCTTTTCCTGGATAAGTCTGAGGCTATTCTTTCATCTGATCATGAGCGAGTTATAAAATCCATATTTGCTCGACTTATTGATATTATGGTTCGGCTCACCTAAGTTGAAGATGTTCGAACGCTCGAAGAAAGGAACCATGCAGAAGTTAAAACACACACGAGAACTTTCATTTATTTTGCTCAGCGGAGGGTTTTCAGAAGCAGGTCATACAATTCGGGGTGGAAAAGTAAAGCCAAAGTGAGCCCTAATTAACGACACAAAGGAGCCCAACTGACCCTCCATGTTGTTAATGCTCTGCCCGTACTCACGACTTCGCATGTCCTGGTCCGCGAGCTTGAGGAAAAGGTTTCTGCATTCTCCCTTAACCTCAGTGACCTTGACCTCGTGTTCTTCGGTGATTATTTCCAAGTCCCGAACTAATCCATTCCCGTGAGCTATGTCTGCGGTTATTTTGTCGAGCCGTTCTTCCTGCCAGTCGCTTTGCAGCCTCAATAGGACATTGTGGCGGTCGTGCTCGCCAGCGGTCAGGGATAAGGCCAATTGATCCACCAGTTTTCTCCTCTCGCGAAGCAACGTCGCGACCCTCTCATTGGCAAACTCGACGGCCTTTTTGTGACTATCGACCAGATAGTTGGTCAGCACCAAATGATCAGACCGATCCTTGTAACGAGCCCGCAAGACGCGAGCCACGAGAACCTCCCGATCAGCAACACGGTAGGCCTCTAAGGAGTGTGCAAAGAGGGTCGGGAAAGTTCTATATTCCCTCCCCAGCGTAGTACCTTCGAGGGAAGTGGTATCTAAGTCCTCGAGCAGGACACGGATTTCATCCGCGGTTGCAGAATGATCGGTTATGTGCGCGTAACCACGACCCAATAGGTTATAAAGCTTTTCCCACTGGGCCAAGACATCAGTTGAAAAAGTGCGTACGGGAGAGGAGGCCATTTGCGTTGGGTTGGCTTGAGAATAAGACGAGTTTAACAGAGAGATTAGAAGGAAGAAGCTGATTATGCGAGAACGTTAACCTTCCATACATTAATTCCTCATTTTATAGCAACTCGAGGATGATGAAGGGTCTCAGTAATAATGCTGGTGGAGCCCAGTTAGGGGGTAAAGCAGGAGGTCCCCTCACGAGAACCATTGGATTCGTTTCGGTCCGCGATTTCCGGCTCATCAATTAAAAGATGTAAAAGATTTGTCGGGATCACCATTATTAGAGTTAGGTGGGAGGAAAGCGCAACTATCGAAGAGAGCCCTAACAGGGTTTGGCAGTCCCATCACGTGGAAAAGCTAGGCGAGAAATTCAAGGTCTTGAGGGGGAACGTTTACCTAATGATGCTTGAAGAGCGTCTCCTGCACATGCAAAGTCACTCAAAGAAAACTTTATAGGGAGTGAGCATACAGGAGAGAGTGGAGAACTCTGAGTGGGCAAGAACCAATCAAACATTTCTCAATCCAACATATTTAAGAGGTTACTATCAGCTGCTAGAGGCGACTGACTCAAAAATCTCAGAAATTGAACCACAAAGGGATCTTGAAGATTCCAAGATCAAGTCTAACGCCAAAACCATGGAGCCCAACACTTCTGGCAACGGAAATCAAGATCACGGCGACGACGACAACGACATCCACAATGCTCAACTCGGGAAAAGAAGACGTCCTCACCAATACTCTCAGGAGGAAACCCAAATGCTGGAAACCCTTTTCAGTAAAAGCCATTACATGAAAAAGAAGTGGAGAATTGAATTGAGCCGGGAGTTGGGGATTAATCAGTCGAGGATCCAGTTTTGGTTTCAAAATAGGAGATCCAAATCGAGGGCTCAACGCAAACGTCAGGTGGTCGAGATTTTAAAGGAAGAAAATCAAAAGCTGCGAACAGAAAACATGAGGTATGAAAAAGCTCTCAATATCACCGTTTGCCCTCATTGCGATAACCTCGTCGCCCTCGGTAAGATATTCCCCGATAAGCCTCACGCGATGATTGAAGACGTTCATTTACCACCCTACTCCCTCGGGGCATCTCCTCCTCAACCAGATTTTGCTGGAGTCACGCATGAGCAGGATGATCCTACGAAGATGATACAAATGCCTCCTGGGGGATGGGATTTGCATCGCTTTGACTGGAGTTACAGTTTCAAGGAGCTGGATGTTACCGCCGACCAGCTCAAAGCATGTCAGCCTCATGCACAACAATTTTCGATAGGGTCGGGTCCTGCTGGGGATGAGTTAATCAGTCGTCAAGCCATCGATGCAATTTTGGGCCACGACAAGAGGAGGTTCGCTTGGCCCCCTGAACTGCATTCCAGATTCCTAGATGTGGTTCACCAAATGGGGATCGACTCAGCAACTCCGACGCGCATATTTAAGGCCATGAATGTACCGGGGCTTAGTAAGGAACTGGTCAGGAATCACCTTGCTGCCTACAGAAAGCTATTAAAACAACGTCGAGCGGAGCTAAACCGGGAGGAATCCGTCTCGAGCTCAAAAGCTAGGGGCGACCGCCATTGTAATGCTCAGGCATCAAGAGATACCCGGCCAAATCTAAGCATCAATCAAGCTAGCAACCCGACCACCGGCAAACTGAAAGCTGATCAGAATGTCCTCCCGGGTCATTTCAACACTTCTCAAGAGCGCGTGTCACAAGTACAGCGAGTGCGCACTCCTCCATTCGAGCAGCATTCGGCTGGTGCTCTGCCCGCCGCTGGTCAACCCACGACAGACGATTTCTTCGATGAGGGGCTCGATGCCTTGTTCAATCAGTGGGAAGCTGGCATGCTTGGACAGCCATGATCTAGCACCTGACTCGGGGCACGATGGGTCGGTCACTACGAACACCCGTAGAAAGAAGAACTTGTTCACGAGTAGATCACTCATTTTATCCGTTGTAAAGTTCCTACGGGAACATTTTTCTTTAATGACTATAGTTAATTCTATATTCAAACCAACGCTATCGACGAACATCGTCATGCTCAGTTGTGATGATCCCTTGTTAGATTAAGTCTGAAACCAGAGACGGTCTTTAAAATTTTGAGTGGCCACGAACTCATTCCTCACCAAGCGCCCGGGATGCTGAAATGAAGAGTAACAGCATGCACAGGGAAAATGCCACTTTTGTTTGAACGATGAAAAGGGGTTGAGAGAAGATCGTAGCGTTAATGGAGCTAAATGAATTAAACGGAGTCATTAATTGCGGGTCCACCGCTGCTCCCCACGTTCTCGGGCCTAGCAAATCATAAAAGGCGCCGAAAGATTGTAGACCCACCACTTTGAAGACTGAACTAGGGGACGAGCGCAATACTCGATGAAACCGAATCAATGCAAAAGAGTTTGTGATCCTATCACGAGGAAAAAGAAAGGGGAATACAGACGATGAGTAATTACAGGGTCTCGGGAGGAGCGCTTGCTTGCTGGCCTTCATATGCAGCCTGAAGGATGGTTCTAGGACACGCACAATCACTTGAGAAAATTTCTAGAGTGAGCAAACACGTAAGAGCGAATAGAGAAAGCTGAGTGAACTAGATCAGCCCGAGATACTCCGATCCATCATGTTTAAAAGCTATTCCCATATGCTAGAAACGCCCGACCTGGACATTTCTGAGCACGAACTGCTAGGAGACTTTGAAGATCCTGGAGCTGAATACTGCCCGAAGGCCATAGAGACTGACTCCTCCAGCGATGAAATTCTAGGTTTCAGCTACGAAGAAGGAGTATACAATGATGACCGGAGTCGGAAAAGGAAGCAACTACAACGCCACACTCCAGGCCAAATCCGAGAGCTCGAAGCTTTCTTCAATGAATGCCCCACTCCGAGCAGACAACAGAAAATGGAGTTGAGCCGAAAGATAGGATTGGAGCTTTCGAAGGTCAAGTTTTGGTTCGCCAACAAACGAACCCGGGTGAAACAGCAATACGCAGACCAAGAGTTACTGGTCCTGAAGGAGGAGAATGAGAAGCTTCAAGCTGAAAGCGCGAGATATAAGGAAGCTCTGACCAAGGCCACCTGCCTTAATTGTGGTAATCCTGTTGTCCTCGGCGAGGTGTTCCTCGATGAACCATCCCTGTTGACGAATAACGCTCAGCTGTTACCGTATTCTCCACAACATTTTCCGACACAGCCAGATACCGTTGGAGATCTGCATGAGCAAGTCAACACCATAGGGTCAACACCAACACCCTCTGAGAAATGGGACCCGAATCATCACAGGTGGAGTTCTCCCAATGACGAACTCGCTGTCGCAGCCAGCCAATCCAAAGTCGGTGAGTCCCTCCCTAGACAACTTTTGAAACGACTAGATCCGGTAGAGAATAGCTACCGAAGTATTGACGATATTTTGGGTGATAAGAGAACAAGGTTTTACTGGACCTATGAACTTCACACCAAATTTGTTGATGCGATTCGAGAGCTGGGAGTTGATTCGGCTAGCCCATTACGCATACTCGAGATTATGAATGTGCCGGGGCTCTCTAGAATTAACGTTGAGTCTCACCTCAAGTACTATAGGAGATTGCTAAGGGATGGAAGGATAGCGTTAAACCATCATAAAGCCAGTTGGAGCTCAGGTACTGGGCAGAGTTACAACCGTGATGATTGGAGAGCCAAGAGCACCCAACCGTGTTTCAGCAATGACGGGACCGGCAGCCGTGTCAGCGACTCCTCTGACCCAAATCAGAATGCTCCGCCGAGCTATCACAATACTCCTCAAGAGTATATGCCACAGTTCCAGCACATAGAGATTCCTCAGTTTGAGCGCGAATCAGTCATTAATGCTGTCCCTGAAGCGGATCTGGCATTGGTAGAGAGTGCACATATGAACCTGCCGGTCATTGGAGGAAGTTCCAATTCGAGGGGTCAAATTGCTCACGGCAAGAGCAAAGAGATGAATCCTTCGCCTGCAGTCGACGACACCCAATCTGGGCACCAAGGGCTAGAAAGAACAGGTGATTTCCGTGAGGAGGAGCTGGACACTTGGATCAATACTCTTCAGGAATGTATGTCTCGACCCCAACAGGGCAATGATGAAGGTTCCAGCTCAAAGACTCCAGTTCCTCACAATGAAGGCGATGAAGGAAATCTGCCCCCAACAATTGTTGATACCCAACTTGAACATCAATGGCTCGAAGACCCGAGCAATTTCCTTGGCGATGAGTTCAATCTTTGGCTCGATCAATTTGGAGCCGGAGGGCCATCGCAGTGGTGACGCAAGGCAGGTGACCAAACGTCTGATGCAAGGCATGGCTACTCGATGAAAAATGCTTCGAGAAAAGGGGTTGAATACTCCTATTGCATATGTTGTTGATCGCACTGTAAGGTTCCCACGGGAACATCTTTCATTAATATCTAGAACTAATTGCGCGTGAGTGTCAACATCACCCTTTGAGCATCTTCAAGCCGAGGGCTGAGGATTAGTCGCTTAATCCGTGGAGCAAGTTCTCCGAACAATGACAATCGCCTGCGGAACATAATGGGATCTACCCCTTCAATACGAAATACGTTTGGCCGCGAAGCCACCTATTTGGTGATAAACGTGGATAAATCACTCAAGGAGCCATTTGTTCGAATAACAGAACAGACGTTGCCCAACTGGGGGCAGATGAACCATTGATGTTGCAAACACTCCAAGAATGGATAGGCGGATTTGATAGATGTTGTTCATATCAATACGCAACATCAGAACGGGATGAGAACCAAGAGTAAAGTTGTATCGTTCCAATTTGTCTTGAATTTGAGAATATGAATTGATACTCGTTATTTATCCTTGACAGGGGAATCGCCTTACAGACGAACAGGTTTTTACATCCCATGTACTACTCGTTAGAGTACATGACCAATGGTAGGATGTATCGTTTCGATTTTTGAAAAATTCGTGAACATGCAATGATATGCTTCTGTTACATTTTCAGGGGTCTGCAGCCACGACAGGTAGGTAAGTATCCCTTTCCCAGTTAGCTGGAGATAAAAAAATGTTAAAATACTTTCAACCGTCATGAAAATTATCCAATGCATCGATGTTCATGATTTAAATCGGGAGGTTGCCCAAAGCATGAATAAGACATGCACGATACATCACAAAATCCCCTCGATGGATAAATTTTGGGAAAGAAAGAAATGAATTTTTCCAAATATGATTATTTGTCAAATCATTCAAAAGGAAGTTTACTCAAAAGAGAGGCCAGCCTAGTCAAAACACGTCCTATACACACTTAAGAGAGAAGTGGAGCGAATCAGACAGCAAAATCTGTACCTACGGAGGTAGGGACCATTCGCAGCAATTACATGGATTGGGACGACGGAGGCGTTCGTTTCATATTCCCAAATACTATAGGTGACCATTGATAACCCCTTTGAACGGAGGTTCTCATTATCAGCCCTGTCGAGAACCACCCCACATTGGGGCAAAATGGAGGTGAGTCCAGCAGCATCAGGAGAAAATGGTTAGAAATTTTCTTGCTCGGACTAACATTAATCTTTGTGTGTTGTTTATATGGTAATCCAAGTGCCATAGGATGATGAGAAGCATTCATTTCTCTATCCCACACACCATATCCTTTGCATAGCCAAGTTGAGCCTGCAAAATCATTTCATAAACCCACTGGTGATCATTGCACCTTCCAAGACAGATGCAGCATCACTTCAGAAACGAAGGAGTTCAAGACTTAGGGTTTGCAAAAAATCCCTAAGTTAATGCTTAACCTTGTTAGACCTGTGATCATAGATCTAACACGATCCCATGAAGATGAGAAAAAGTGGGATTTCAAAAATGAATGAAAAAAAATCCCAGCATCAGAAAAGAAAAAGCAGAGTGCCTGGTAAAAGCAAGGCCGATGCACACATAAACTGTTTGAGTGATCCCCAATGAAACCTAGTTGGGAAGAGAAAATTTCTAAAGGAGTCAGATCAAAAAGACCGCTCCTCCAAATGATGTCAAACATGGAAGAAAGACGCAGACAGAGTTGTCAATCCCTTAACGCAGCCAGAGACGCTCTCTAAAGAATTCGTGCACACCTCAAAAGCTGTTGCACGCCTCAAAAATCGAAGATACAGAGAGGAAAGGGCATGGGGTAAATTTGCAATGATCACCAATGTCAAACCCCTCATGAATTCTGGGCCAAAAACAAGCCTTTTTCGGTCCCCAATCCTACCAATGTTACAACCCTGAAACAGTCTTCTCTGACTAAGACACTTGGGTTAACATATAGCTTAGCTCGAAGAAGTACGAGCAAGACTATTTCTTTCTCATTTTGCAGGGTTCTTGATTTGTAAACCCGAAGCAGATGGTGAAGACTTTTATTCAATGGCCTCGACTCCAAAGCGAGTCCCCCTTGAAAGCCAATATCCAAGCCCAACATTACGGTCCCGTGGAAGACCTCCCGACCGATCAAAATGTATGCGCTGCGAATGAGCCTAAAACCTAGGCACAGGTTAGTAGGGAATTGAGTGCGTCCCTTACAAAAACCACTATCTCAAAACAGGTGAGAAGACCTCATTGTCGAGAAATATTCCAATTGATGTTTTGAACAAACTCTTTTTGGAATTTTCAAACTGTTGGATCCAGATTTTCCGTGCAAGGGATTTGTGATAACATTTGCATGTTGCAAGAATGCTTTGGGTAACCTCCAGCATCAAAATGCACATTTCATGATTAAAACTTAAATCATACGGTTTTGTCAAATGGACAGCCGTGGTCTTCTCAAAGATTACCAATATTTTCTTGGGGAAGAGCGCCCCTTTTAAAAAAAAAGTCCTAGCATGACGTGGAGAACCCTCGTCCCAGGACCCCTTTTAAACAAAATCAAGCAGTCTCATCGGACGTGGAGAACCCTCGTCTCGGGACCCCTTTTAAACAAATTCAAGCAGTCTCATCGGACGTGGAGAACCCTCGTCATGAGACCCCTTTTCAAACCAAAACAATGGTAGAAACCGCCTGAAGGGTCAACTCAAGGTAGAAACCGCCTGAAGGGTCAACTTAAAGGTAGAAACCGCCTGAAGGGTCAACTCAAGGTAGAAACCGCCTGAAGGGTCAACTTAAAGGTAGAAACCGCCTGAAGGGTCAACTCAAGGTAGATACCGCCTGAAGGGTCAACACATGGTAGATACCGCCTGAAGGGTCAACACAAGGTAGAAACCGCCTAAAGGGTCAAACCAAAGGTAGAAACCGCCTGAAGGGTCAAATCAAGGTAGAAACCGCCTGAAGGGTCAACCAATGGTAGAAACCGCCTGAAGGGTCAATCAATGGTAGAAACCGCCTAAATGATCAACTCATGGTAGAAACCGCCATAAGGGTCAACACGAGGTAGATACCGCCTTAAGGATCAACACAAAGGTCTGATCCACCATACGGATTAAAATCTCTGTCGAATCCTCAAGCGTGGGATGCACCTTCCTTAGGTTCCTGCCAGTTAGGAATCCAATAATGGTATAACCTACCATACAGGTCAGAGCTTAATCTCCCTAGGATATTCTCAATGACGAGTCCTAGGTATCTTCTTGAAAGTTATCGCAACCGGCAGCATCCGACAGGTGAGCTTCAGGTAAGCCTCTCTCACTCCGGCCCATGTTCAAATTGTTAGAGTAAACCGGGGATTAATTTGAGATTTTATCAAGAGCCTTAAGGATCCGATGTCATAGCATTTCTTTTTCATTTTCCCCGTTGAGTGGGTTAGGAATCAGGTGCCACCTTATCTTGGAGAGAAACCTCTAACGAGATTCCTCTCAAAGAGGGGCAGCTGTTGACACCTGATTTTTGACCATTTATTATTATGATTTTTATTCTTTAAAATTGATTAAAAATATCAAAAAAAAAGGTCATAAAATCACAAAATCAACTTTGGAAGCCTTGGCCTAGCCTCAAGAGCCAATTTTGAACAAAAAATATTTTTCGTAATTTTTAATAATTTTTTGAATTTATTTAATTATTAAAAATACAAAAAGAATCAGAAAAAAATACCACTCGTGGTCCGAAAAAACACACAAAAATATTCAATAATTTGGTTTTAATTCCCTCTTCAAGCTTGTCACTTTAAATCTCGAAAATTCGGCTCGGGTCACTAGGTTCCTTCGCAAACCTAAACCCGAACCGAGCCTTTAAAAAAAAAAAAGGGGGGGGAAGCCATTTGAGTCTCTTAATTTTTAATTTTTGTATTTTTTGGAGTCTTGACATTCAAAATTGACTACATACATTTCAATTTGGTTCAATTGTGTACTAATTATTATTATTATTATTATTATTATTAGGAGTTCCAAATTAGCGTTGCATTTCGAATCCTACAGGCCATTCTCATTTGCCACCCATCTCCTGAAAATCGTGAACAAACGGAGGTAGGGCTCCCCCACGATGGCCAAATCTCTACTTTCTCAATAGGAAGGCATTAGGAATAAAGAAGAAAGCAAAAGAGGAGACAACGGTGAGTGATTAAAAGAGGGAATATAAAAAAAAAAAGAACCAAAAGAAGAAAGCAAAAGAGGAGACAACGGTGGGTGATTAAAAAAGGGGAGTGGGTAGAGAATTAAAAAATGAGGGAAGAGAGAGAGCTAAGGAGGAGGCGACCAAAAAAATTCGTGGGGGCTGTCCATAAAAAATGCAGGCCGTCTCTTATGAGCTAGAGGGGACAATGCCATGCTCCTGCGGTGGTATTCGGTGGCCATGGAAGCTAAATCACTGGTTCTCTGATTGGCAGAAGATGATGATAATGATTTGAAGTCAAGAAAAAAACTTGCAGGGAAGTGATTCCAGCCTTGACACAAGTAGCTAGATGCTACCTCAAGGCCACGACAAAGCAACAAATTGAAGCTAAGTTTCTTCTCATTTGAGGGAGTTTTGGGATGTAAATGGACGCTGATTTTCTGCATTAACTTTCGCCATGTTTATGTTGTACCCAGCTTTATTCGACACTCTTGCGAAAGTATTCGTCCGAAGTAATTTTCAGCCATCGATCCAATCGTTGATTTTCTCGAACAAAATGACGAAGCTACTGAACTGACAAGCTTCATTGAACTCATTGGACGTTGACGAAACTGTTGGCTACTTGCCTTCTTCCGATGATACCGCTGTCCGGAATTCCCTGCATTCATAACGATTAACTTTCACATTTCAAGTCTCGTGCTGTATAATTTTTATTATCTTTCGTTCCAACTTCATTAGTTTGTCTTGTTGCAGCTTCTTAAAATTGTCTTTGGCGTCCCTTTGCATAACGAGCCCTATGACATCCTTTATCATGAGTTTCGTGCAGATTCATTAGTATTTATGAAATACCGAGCATGTTGTCCTATTCTCGATGCCAGTTTCTTTGTCGCTGATCAAGTTCGGGTGGTCTTGCTTACTTGGCCAAATACCTTGATGTTTTGCATCTGAAATCGTCACCATTCAAGAGTTCGAGGGAGGAGTCGCCGGCCATTGACAACGGCACACAAGAGAAGAAGAAGAGAGCCTACGTCGAATAATTGTGGTCGCAATCCACGGTGGACATTGACGATCGAAAAGTAAAGAGAGTATTTCTCTTCAACACTCGAACCCCACAGAAGATCCTCACTGCAACCAGTCAACCACGAGTGGACCTCCTTTGCACACAATCCCCACGACCGTACCTGATGATCAACCACCAGCAATCTTTGCCTCGCTCCAAGTGAACTTCTAGCGAGCAACGCTCCCTCCGGAACGGTCCTCAATTAGTTCTGACCACTGCGCCATCTCCAGACGACTACAATGATCAGCACCTTCGGCCGCAAACGAGTCACTCGATGACGACGAGACCACATCGGCTGCCCATGGTCTAGTTGGAGGAGACTTTGCCGACCACCAGCGGCATCCCACCATGACAAGGCTACGATAGTCGTTGACTTGCACCATCAGACCAACCCCACCGTCGGTGATCGAGAGTTCAAGCGTGGGTTTACATAAAGGGAATGGATGGTTTCATCTCCGTTATATCCTTTGGATGACACATGTTATTATGTTTGCATCTTAATACTACGTGTTTATCAAAGTGTCGTCTTCTGTTTGTGCCTCTGTTTCGCCGATCGTGATGCGTTCTTGCTCCAGATTGCATTGAGTTTTTTTTTTTTTAACGTTTTGGTGAGGTTCTGTTGTTGCATCTTGGCGTCAATTCCCTAGAGAGAAAAAGTAAGGAGATTTGGCCATTATTAATCCACGGCACACTAAGAAAGCGACTTCAACTCTGTTCGTGTGTAAATTCAGCCACTACTAGGTGCGGAATTCACTGCTGCTTGGAGGATAATTGAGCCGCTGTTCAGAGAAGTTTCCACATCAAATCAGTTCGAGTTTCGCACTACAAAACAAGGTGAAATTGGCATCTTTGGTGGACCCCAGCTCTTGTGGATGTTTCAAAGCCGGTCAGAATAAAACCTTTCATTGACGTTGTCGATATTCGAGAGACTGAAGGTAACGGGCACGGAGACGGTCGCATGTTGGGATTGAGCGATTGAAGACTAGAGACCAATCAGGTATATTTTGCGTACCCAATCCGTATATCAGAGTTATTTTTCTAAAAATATTGCCGTTATAAATTCGATTTGCTTGTATTTGTTTCAGTCGAGTGGTTAGCTTATTTATCTGGTTGAGTGTTGCCTATTGTCAAAGATATGCTCTTCATTAAAATATTTTCCTAAAATAATAATAAAAATTCAGAAAAATTCTAAAAAATTCCAGAAAATAGGAAATGGCCACATTCAACTGGTCACGACCTGTTTCGGGTCTTTTGACCCCCGATCTTTCCAAAAAATGACGGTTTTGCCCTTCCGGCAAACCGTCTTCCAACAAAATTCTAAAAAATCCAGGAAAATCCTAAAAAATAGGAAATAGCCACAATCAACTGGCCAAGACTCATTCCGGGTGTTTTGAACCCCGACCCTTCTTAAAATGACGATTTCGCCCTTTGGGCGAATTGTCTTTCGAAAATTGATTGTGATTGATAGGAATAGTCTTCCAATCTGTGTGAACCCTGAATCAAGCCTACCTCACCTAAAATTGTGCTTGCATGAACTCTTAGCTAGGAAAATCACTCGCGTTAGGTACCGAAAGGGCGTTGGTAATGACACCGACGTAACCAAGTCCCCGAACCCAAAATCTCTGGTTCTGCAGAACTGATCGACCTCTCCCAATCGGTCAGTAAGGTTTCCGGTCTACCCTCCAAGAAAGACCGGTGGCGACTCCAAATGTATGCACAAGTTGCACATGCCACCACGACCACACTGAAGGTCGAAAGCGATCGACTCTTATCGTCGAATCCCTCAAAAATACTCCCGCCGCGATTTGGTATGGGCCTGGGAGGGCCCGCGCCGATCCAAGACCCGCGATCGGTAATCCATTAGCCGCGTCCGCTTCCGGACGGGTCGCGACATACCCCTGTCAAGAACCACCCCACAATGGGGCAAACTGGAGGTACGTCCGGAGGTATCAGGAGGTAAATGGTTAGAAGTTCTCTTGCTCAGACTTGCATCAATCTTCGTGTATTGCTTGTCATTTTAACTTCTATGGTAATTCAGGTGCTTTAGGATGACGAAAAGCATTCGTTTCTCTATCCTATACACTTTTACCCTTTGCACGGCCCAGTTGAGCCTATACGTTCGTTTCGCAAACCCGTTGGTGATCATTGCATATTCCAAGACAGAAGCGACGTCACTTCAAGAGCGGAAAAGTTCAAAACACAGGATTTGTGAAAAATTCCTAGATTAATGTTTGAGTGCTGAGATTCAAGTTGTACATCTAGCACACTCATTTGAAAATTCTGATCCCCAAAAGAAAAGAAAAGGTGGGATCTCGACAAAAGATGAGAAAAAGAAAAAAAGAGAAAAAAATCTGATCCTGGGCATCAAGAAAAAGCAAAGTGCCTGGTAAAAGCAAGGCCAATGCCCATCCAAATATTTGTACACTTGTGAATCAAGTGTTTGATCTTGTAAATGCCAAAAGGTGGCATGATACCTTTGTATAGGTCTCTAGAGAGATCCGATTGTAAAAAAATTCCAAAGGTGCTAGACTACGAAAGATGCTCCCAAATCATGTCACACTCAGATAATGTAAGTGTAGACAAGATGTTGACACCGTCTCAACATGAGAGAGATATGTTCTCTAAAGATAAACGTGCGCTTCGAAGGCTGACAATGCTCTTCAAAGACTATCAATGCACTTCAAAAACTGAAGACGTCCTTCGAACCAGAAGGGACAAGATCAGCGGCAAACTTGCAGTGATCACCAATGTTAAACCCTTCACGTATTCTGAGCCAAAAATAAGCCTTTTTTGGTCCCCAAACCTACCTACGTTACAACCCTGAAAAGCCTTTTCTGATTAAGGCACTTGGATTGACATAGGGTTTAATGTCTAAGCTTAGCTCGAAGAAGTTCGAGCAAGATTATTTCTTTCTCATTTTGCAGGTTTCTTGACTTGTAAACCTGGAGCAGACATTGAAGACTTCGCTTCAATAGCCTTGACTTGCGCGCAAGTCCCCTTTGAAAACCGTTGACCAAGCCCAACATTACGGTCCCTTGAAAGTCCTCCTGATCGATCGAGGTGTATTCACTGCGAATGATCCTGAACTCTAGGAGCAGGTTTGATAGGAAATTTGAGTGCATTCTTGGTAAAAGACCATTATCTCAAAGCGGTGAGAAGTCCTCTTTGACGAGAATACTCCGTTGGACATTTTAACCAAACTCTTTTGGTAATTTCAGATTGTTTGTTTCAAACTTTCCCCACAAGGAATTTTTGATCACTTCCGTATGTTGCAAGGTGTTTTGGATAACCTCCAGCATCGTAATGCATTCATTGAAATTTTTTCATGACTATGATATAAGTCATAAAGTGCTGTCAGTTTGACATCAGATATCACTTAAAGGCCATTGATGTGCCTTTGGTAAGAAAATTTTCAGGTTGGAACTTCTGTAGGATTATTGATGACTTCGGCTCCTAAAATGGCTCATATCACTCTTGGTGAGAAACGTTTAACATGTCTAAAACTTCTGCAGAATTCCTGGCAATCCCAGATCTCAGAAGAACACAACCTCTCTTGGTAAGAAAGAGTTTACATGTTCAAGCTTATGTAGGACCCCTGGTATCCCCAGACCTCAGAATGCTACTTCTTTTGTGAAGAATATATTTCGAGTTTAAACTTCTGCAGGACCCCTGATAACCCCAGGTCTCAGAATGACACATTTCTCTAAGAAGGAGAGTTTATATGTCTGAACTTCTGACAGATTCTTGGTAACCCCAGATTCTAGAATGCTATTGTTCTTGGTTAAACTTCTATAGGAATGGTAACCCCAGATTCTAGAAGGATGCCTTGCTCTGTGAAGAAGAGCTTTCAAGTTTATTTTCCTGCAAGATCCCTGGTAATTCCATATCTCAGGAAAACACATTCTTATGAACAATTTTGTAGGTTTGATCTTTCTGCAGGATACCTGGAGCTCCAGATCCCAGAATGTCACCTTCAATGTCAAAAAGGACAATCTCCGAAATCATCCCTCTGTGAGATTTCAAATTTATAGGTTTGAGCTTTCTGCAGGATACTTGGAGTCCCCAGATCCCAGAATGTCACCTTCAATGTCAAAAAGGACAATCTCCGAAATCATCCCTCTGTGAGATTTCAAATTTATAGGTTTGAGCTTTCTGCAGGATACTTGGAGTCCCCAGATCCCAGAATGTCACCTCCAATGTCAAAAGGACAATCTCCGAAATCATCCCTCAGTGAGATTTCAAATTTTTAGGTTTGAGCTTTCTGCAGGATACCTGGAGTCCCCAGATCCCAGAATGTCACCTCCAATGTCAAAAAGGACAATCTCCGAAATCATCCCTCTGTGAGATTTCAAATTTATAGGTTTGAGCTTTCTGCAGGATACTTGGAGTCCCCAGATCCCAGAATGTCACCTTCAATGTCAAAAAGGACAATCTCCGAAATCATCCCTCTGTGAGATTTCAAATTTATAGGTTTGAGCTTTCTGCAGGATACTTGGAGTCCCCAGATCCCAGAATGTCACCTCCAATGTCAAAAGGACAATCTCCGAAATCATCCCTCAGTGAGATTTCAAATTTTTAGGTTTGAGCTTTCTGCAGGATACCTGGAGTCCCCAGATCCCAGAATGTCACCTCCAATGTCAAAAAGGACAATCTCCGAAATCATCCCTCTGTGAGATTTCAAATTTATAGGTTTGAGCTTTCTGCAGGATACTTGGAGTCCCCAGATCCCAGAATGTCACCTGCAATGTCAAAAAGGACAATCTCCGAAATCATCCCTCTGTGAGATTTCAAATTTATAGGTTTGAGCTTTCTGCAGGATACTTGGAGTCCCCAGATCCCAGAATGTCACCTCCAATGTCAAAAGGACAATCTCCGAAATCATCCCTCTGTGAGATTTCAAATTTATAGGATTGAGCTTTCTGCAGGATACCTGGAGTCCCCAGATCCCAGAATGTCATCTCCAATGTCAAAAGGACAATCTCCGAAATCATCCCTCTGTGAGATATGTCAAAAAGGACAATCTCCGAAATCATCCCTCTGTGAGATTTCAAATTTATAGGTTTGAGCTTTCTGCAGGATACTTGGAGTCCCCAGATCCCAGAATGTCATCTCCAATGTCAAAAGGACAATCTCCGAAATCATCCCTCTGTGAGATTTCAAATTTTTAGGTTTGATCTTTCTGCAGGATGCCTGGAGCTCCTAGGTCCCAGAATGTCACCTCCCATGTCAGAAGGACAATGTTTGAAATTATCTCCCTATGTGAGATTCCAATATTACAGGTTTGATCTTTCTGCAGGATGCCTGGAGCTCCAGATCCCAGAATGTCACCTTCAATGTCAAAAAGGACAATCTCCGAAATCATCCCTCTGTGAGATTTCAAATTTATAGGTTTGAGCTTTCTGCAGGATACTTGGAGTCCCCAGATCCCAAAATGTCACCTTCAATGTCAAAAAGGACAATCTCCGAAATCATCCCTCTGTGAGATTTCAAATTTATAGGTTTGAGCTTTCTGCAGGATACTTGGAGTCCCCAGATCCCAGAATGTCACCTCCAATGTCAAAAGGACAATCTCCGAAATCATCCCTCAGTGAGATTTCAAATTTTTAGGTTTGAGCTTTCTGCAGGATACCTGGAGTCCCCAGATCCCAGAATGTCACCTCCAATGTCAAAAAGGACAATCTCCGAAATCATCCCTCTGTGAGATTTCAAATTTATAGGTTTGAGCTTTCTGCAGGATACTTGGAGTCCCCAGATCCCAGAATGTCACCTTCAATGTCAAAAAGGACAATCTCCGAAATCATCCCTCTGTGAGATTTCAAATTTATAGGTTTGAGCTTTCTGCAGGATACTTGGAGTCCCCAGATCCCAGAATGTCACCTCCAATGTCAAAAGGACAATCTCCGAAATCATCCCTCAGTGAGATTTCTAATTTTTAGGTTTGAGCTTTCTGCAGGATACCTGGAGTCCCCAGATCCCAGAATGTCACCTCCAATGTCAAAAAGGACAATCTCCGAAATCATCCCTCTGTGAGATTTCAAATTTATAGGTTTGAGCTTTCTGCAGGATACTTGGAGTCCCCAGATCCCAGAATGTCACCTCCAATGTCAAAAAGGACAATCTCCGAAATCATCCCTCTGTGAGATTTCAAATTTATAGGTCTGATCTTTCTGCAGGATGCCTGGAGTACCCAGATCCCGGAATGTCACCTCCAATGTCAAAAGGACAATCTCCGAAATCATCCCTCTGTGAGATTTCAAATTTATAGGATTGAGCTTTCTGCAGGATACCTGGAGTCCCCAGATCCCAGAATGTCATCTCCAATGTCAAAAGGACAATCTCCGAAATCATCCCTCTGTGAGATATGTCAAAAAGGACAATCTCCGAAATCATCCCTCTGTGAGATTTCAAATTTATAGGTTTGAGCTTTCTGCAGGATACTTGGAGTCCCCAGATCCCAGAATGTCATCTCCAATGTCAAAAGGACAATCTCCGAAATCATCCCTCTGTGAGATTTCAAATTTTTAGGTTTGATCTTTCTGCAGGATGCCTGGAGCTCCCAGGTCCCAGAATGTCACCTCCCATGTCAGAAGGACAATGTTTGAAATTATCTCCCTATGTGAGATTCCAATATTACAGGTTTGATCTTTCTGCAGGATGCCTGGAGTACCCAGATCCCAGAATGTCACCTCCCATGTCAAAAGGACAATGTTTGAAATTATCTCCCTATGTGAGATCCCAGTGTTACAGGTTGGAACTTTCTGCAGGATACCTGGAGCTCCCAGGTCCCAGAATGTCACCTTCAATGTCGAAAGGACAACATTCAAGATAATCTTTCTGCAAGATCTCAGGTAGCCCCTAGATCCGAGAAGAATCTTATCAAAGTTTTTGCAGGTTTAAGTTTTCTACAGGATACTTGGAATCCCCAAATCCCAGAATAACGTCTTGCATGTCGAAAGGACAATTTTCAAGATCAGCTTTCTGTGAGGTTCTAGGTAACCCCTAAGCCCAGAATAGCTCATGTGGTAAAGCCTCAAGGTTAGGCACACCTCACTTGTATGAATCCTAGTTAATTCCTTAGAATATAGGATCAAAAACTTCTGACAAAATCAGCTTTCTGTGAGGTTTTAGGTAACCCCTAAACCCAGAATAGCTCATGTGGTAAAGCCTCAGGGTTAGGCACGCATCACTTGTATAAATCCTAGTTAATTCCTTAGAATATAGGATCAAAATGTTCGACAATCCCTAAGAGACTGGGTGCGTCATCCATAGGTTCCTAGCAGAAAGGAGTCCTATTCATGGTCTGATCCACCATACGGATCAAAAACTCCGACAATCCCTAAGAGACTGGGTGCGTCATCCATAGGTTCCTAGCAGAAAGGAGTCCTATTCATGGTCTGATCCACCATACGGATCAAAAACCCCGACAATCCCTAAGAGACTGGGTGCGTCATCCATAGGTTCCTAGCAGAAAGGAGTCCTATTCATGGTCTGATCCACCATACGGATCAAAAACCCCGACAATCCCTAAGAGACTGGGTGCGTCATCCATAGGTTCCTAGCAGAAAGGAGTCCTATTCATGGTCTGATCCACCATACGGATCAAAAACCCTGACAATCTCTAAGAGACTGGGTGCGTCATCCATAGGTTCCTAGCAGAAAGGAGTCCTATTCTTGGTCTGATCCACCATACGGATCAAAAACCCCGACAATCCCTAAGAGACTGGGTGCGTCATCCATAGGTTCCTAGCAGAAAGGAGTCCTATTCATGGTCCGATCCGCCATACGGATCAAAACCCCTGACAATCCCTAAGAGACTGGGTACGTCATTCACATGTTCCTGTCAAGTATAGGAATCCCATTCTGGTACGGCCTTCCATACAGGCTAGAGTTTAATCGCCCTAGGATACTCAAAAGACGAGTCCCTAGGTATTCACTAGAACTCGCTATACACTGCGCATGCCGCACAAGCGTTAGGTAGGTGATCAACAGGTGAGCAACATGTAAGCATCTCTATCCCGTCTCTCTCTCACAGTAGCCAAAGCAGAACTAGCAGGGCGTTTACCAGCAAAGCAAGAAAGATTGAATGTCAAGATTCGTTTTTCTTTTCCCCAGTCGAGTCGGTCTAGATTCAGGTGTCACCTGTCTTTGAGAGAAACCTCTCACGAGATTCCTCTCAAAGAGGGGCAGCTGTTGACACCTGATTTTTGACCAAGTCTTTTTCAGTTTTATCTTTGAAAAATCACAAAAAATTCATAAAAAGTCACAAAATTACAAAATCAACTTTGGTGGCCTTGGCCAAGCCCAAGGAACCAGTCTTGACAAAAAAATAATTTTTCATATTTTTCATATTTTTTAGTATTTTTAGAAAATAGGAAAATACTAGAAAAATCAACAAAAATAGAATTTGAGGTCACAAAAATATAGGAAAATATTCAATATTCCTCTTTTAAATCCCTTGTCATTTTGACCTCATCAAGAGTCGAAATTCAAGTTTAATTTTGTGTGTTTCTTTGTAACACACAGGGTTAAATTTGTCAAAAAATATATTTTGAGTCATTTCATTTGCAATCTTTTGCATTTTTCGAATCTTGGCATTCAATTTGATTACCCGACATTTCAATTTGGTTCAATTGTGCATTGATTTGATCAATTTTGGCCTTAGGGACCTAATTGCATAAAAATCTTTTCATTTTAGTCCCTATTATGCCAATTCCGAAATTAAACTTTTCTGAGGGACACCCATAGAATCTCAATACTTCCTCCCTATAGTATTCGACCCCCTGAATCTAATGGTGGGCTCAATTGGGGTCGATTCGTCCATTAGGAACCTCAATTTGATGAAAATCAATTTCGGATCTTGTCTTAGATTTGGGGCTTTTACACAAATTCAAATCAATTTAGCCCGAATTTACATTTCCTAGATGAAATTTGTTCCGTAGAACCTGATTTTCAAGTCAATTTTACGATATCTGCTCATCTTGGCACCCAATTTGAACAAAAATATTCAAACCGGGTCAACTGGGTCGGGTTGACCGACCCAGTCAACCCGTTGACCAAAATTGGTCAATTAGCAGAACATTCGGCTCTCCCTCTTCGCAAATGAACAAACAGAAAAGGCAGTTGAGTTGGGGGCGATGATCAGTTGAAGAAAAGGAAAATCAGTTCGCGGAGGAAGACAGGTGAGAGGAAGAACAGTTAGTTGAGTTGTGGATTTGGTTGTGGGGATTTCCACAAGAAAAAAAATAGAACGACTAACGAAAGCAAGAAGGGAAGCGAAGGAGGAGCTTCTGCTTGGCGCAAGGGCAAGGAGAGAGAGCTCGCGGAGGAGGCTGGCAAAAAGAGAAAGAGAGAGCGAGAACGAAAGTGAGGGACAGAGAGTTCGAAAACAGAGAGCGAGAATGAGAGTGAGAGACACACAGAGAGAGAGCTCGGAGCGGCCATAACCGTCGCCATAGGAGGGAGAACCCGTGAGCTCTGAAGGCTCAACCATGGTGAGCGGCGCAAAACCGAAGCCTCCGATACATCCTTCGAGCTTCGTGACATCCCCAAGAACGTCCAGAACCAAGTGGCGTCGCATTTCATCGCCAAAACAGGTGAGATTCCTCTTCGAGCTTCACCTCGGCCTTCAATGGCATCTTGAGTTCCACCGGCTCATTGCGCGATTCGTTGATCTCACATTGCTCCTTGTGCATCACTGACCACTCTCCGCCCTTTTTGCTATCTTTTCATTGCATAAAACGCCGTGCCGACCTTCAACCTTGGTTGAGTCACCGAGAACGGCTCAGCTCGGTCCGGGCATTGTCGAGCCTCCGCGATGGCCAGGTAAGTCCCCTCGAACTCCTTGGATGCTTCCTGGTGGTTTTTTTTAGCCAAGCAACGCTAGAAACGGCTAGGTCGATAGCCCGCCAGAGATTAGCTCCGGTCGGAAATGGCGTGTATACGAGTTCTGTTTCTGCTATTGTAGGACTGACATATGTTGTAGAACTCAACGAAATGAATCTAATGGCGTTGGAATCATCGAATTTGGACGTCGGAAGGCCGAGATATGGCCTTCCGACGAGGCGCCGGCGAAGGAGTGCCGGCGCCGGTCATCTTCCCCGACGAGTCCGTTGACCGGTCAACGGAGGTTGACCGAGTCAACGGCCACGTGGCGCTGACGTGGCGCCCGCGTGGCAGCCACGTCAGCGTCGTCGTTACAACAGAATAACAAAAAAAAAAGCGATCCGACGGTGGAAAGGTAGCCACGTGTCGCGATCTCTCTCTTTCGGAAATAAAAAATAATTTTCAGAAATAAAAAATACTTTAGATTGGACGGTTAAGATTTAGTCAAGCCTTTCAATCTGAACCGTCGGTCCATCATGAAGATCAGGCCGTTCGTAGGACCGCCACGTGGCGCAATCAGGGCCGCTCATTCGAAATAGGCGGGAATTGAAGATTTGAGCGGGAATGGCCGAAGCGGCGTCGTTTTTGGCTACGGGGCCGGATCCGGGCCGGGCCGAGCCGCGGGCTGTGGGCCGGGTCACCCGACCCGGCCCGAATAACATTTTAAAAAAATAAAAAAAATTAGAAAATGATTTTAAAAATAAAAAAATCGGAAAAATTCGGAAAAATTTCAGAAAATCCAAAAAAAAATATATGCTAGAAAATTCCAGAAAATTCCAAAAAAATGTGGAAAAATTGTGGAAAAATCCTAGACACTCCAGAAATCCCCAAAAATCGAGGGTTGACCACAGACAACTGGTCAACCCTATTTTTGGGGTTTCTCATCCGTTCTTCCAAGACTTGACGACATTACCCTTTAGGGGTAAGTCGCCTCTGCCGTGTATGTGAGATAAGGCCGATAATGTCAAGGTAAGAATTAGGGTCGAGTACGCGACCAATTCTTAGGTTTGGGTTTTCGAGTCCCGCCCCTTTTCTCAAAATGACGATTTTGCCCTTCAATGGGAAAATTGTCCTTCGCGTCCCAATTGAGTTCTAAAAATTGCTTGAAGTTAGGGTTTGGGTCAGGTGGACGACCAACCCTAATGTTTGAGATTTTCAGTTCTCATCTTTGTTCAAAATGACGATTTTACCCCTCTGAGGGTAAAATCACTTTTAAATTCCAGAAAAATCCTGGAAATTCCCGAAAAATGGGAAATGGATTGCATTGATGGCCAATCCTATTTCCATTGCCTTTTGATTTCCCAATTTGTCTAAAATGACAGATTTACCCTTTTAAGGGTAAATTTCTCCGAATTATTCAAAATTACGATTCTGCCCCTCATGGGCGAATCATGTCCAAATTACTCCTAAACCTTGATTGATATTTCTCTAGGCCAATAGGGCCTCATTAGGGATACCATGCTGATTTCATGTGTTTTATCTGCATGTACTGGATCCTTGATTTGCGCACTTATTTCTATTGGTTGTGAGTGATAGGGTAGTATTTCCCATCTGCATGAACTCCTAGATTTAAGATCTGTACCCCACTCGTTTGTATGAAATCCTAAGATCAGATAAACCATTAAGCTTAGGTACCGAAAGGGCATCAACTCTGACAGTTGACGTAACTAAGTCCTCGAACCCACTTCTCTGGTTTCCGCAGAATCGAATAGACCACTCCCAACTATTCGATAGGGTTTCCGATCGTACCCTCCACGAAACGATTGGTGGCGACTCCTTGGCATGTACACTTTTTCACATGTCACTAGACCGCACTGAAGGTCGACCACGTACATCCAGCAGTTGCGACTTGGGAATTGGGCCTTGGGAGAGGCCCGCGTCCGATCCAGCCAGCGATCGGGCGGCCCATTAACCCTCCGCGCTCGCGAGAGGGTCGCGACAGTCGGTCTCATCTCAGCTTCACGTTTCTACCCTTTCCACGGAGCAACGAGTTGGCAGGCCGAACTAGCGGGCAGAGCTAGCGGTCTTCAATACTGCGAGACAACGCCGTTCGAGTTTCCAAAAACCGAACTCAACGCTTTCGAACGACCGATAACGAGGCCGTAAAACTAGTGTGAACACCATCAACGTAAAAGGGACGACAGTTGCTAGACTAGAACCTCAACCGACCACCCAAACAAAGGCATGCACAGGTGACTAACAAGCGTCGGGTGTTTATGACAAGCTACAACTAAACAGAGCAGGCAAATGGAGACGCATGCATATTCGCAAACGAATGAAACCTTTGGGACATGCAAGGGAAGCGTGACAGGATGGACATGTCGGCGAAGAATAAACGCAGTCAAGAAATGGGGGATAGGCTTACGGTTAGTAGGAGAAGAGGCGGCTCCACTTTGCACGTCTGCGTCGCTTCTTCCCAGGTCGAGCTTATCTCGGCTCCTTCGTTATCGGACCTGCTCAAGCTTCAGGCGGCCGTTAGGAGAGGAGGAAGCTGTGGTGAGTGATGACGATCCCCGCCGGCCAAGGCATGACTGGTCGGTGATTCGGGGCGCGAGACCGCCGTCAGCTCGGACTATGACGACGGTTGGGTTTCATTAGCGTCCAACTTCCCCCTCGCCTCCTGCTCTCTCTCTCTCTCTCTCTCTCTCTCTCTCTCTCTCTCTGAATGAAACCCAAGCTTTGCGACGAAGATCACCAACGAAAGCGAACTCTCCGAACGCTCTCCTCTAAAACCAACAGCTTCTTTGGAGTGAGGGACGGCTTTTGCTACGCAATGAACAACGACAACAGCAGCAGCACGAGGAAATCGGCCTCCTAGACAAGACACACGGGTCACACGATGGTGGCTGGTGACGGTTGTTGAGGTGACACACAACCTCAGGTCAAACTAAACTCGGCCGCGGCCGGAGGTGTGTCACCACGGGAACGGCACGGCTGGGAGCTCATTGGAGGTGGCTTCGCAAGGTGGTCATCTCCAGTTGATCAGATGGAAGACCCGCCACCCTTCACGCCGATCCCCTTTTTCTGGACGTGCCCAACTCCCCAAAAAAAGAATAGGTGCTCTCTTTTTCTTTTTTTCTTTTCTTGGATCCCCCTGCACGTCCTCTTGTCTTTTCTTTTTTTTATTATCATTCCCCTTTTTTTAGATAACCTGTCTTCCACTCCCTCTTCTTTTCATTTTTTTTAATCCCTTCTAGTTCCCCTCACGAAAGAAGAGAAGCAATGGGCATTTATATATTGCGGATGGTGGTCGGTGTCAAGATTATAAAACCTACAAATTAAAAGACTGATCATCTTTTTTTGCTCAGTTCGGATTTACGTTTGTGAAGGAACATAGTGACCCGAGCTGAATTTTTGAGATTTAAAGTGACACACTTGAAGAGAAAATTAAAGCAAAATTATTGAATAATTTTTGTATTTTTCGGACCACGAATGGTATTTTTCTGATTTTTTTAGTATTTTTAATAATTAAATAAACACAAAAAAATATTAAAAATTACGAAAAATATTTTTTTTGTTCAAAATTGGTTCTTGAGGCTAGGCCAAGGCTTCCAAAGTTGATTTTACAATTTTATGATTTTTTTGCTATTTTTAATTAATTTTTAAAATGAAAATCACAATAATAGGTGGTCAAAAAATTAGGTGTCAACACAACTCTTCTATGAAGAGAGTACCTAGAGATGTTGTTCCTCAGTCATGTGTTGGCAAAAGGATCAGTTTCTATATATTGAAATCTCTAGAGGTGCATAAAAGTGGGAGTACTGGATACTAATATTTCTCAATGTTCACAGTTAATGGTATTTGTTATCATTATTCATGTCTATGAGTTTGTATGGCATTTATGCATATTAATGCTTAGTGCATTATGTTGAGAAGGTATGTCAGACAAATAGAGATTAGCCCACTCACAGGGGTAACCGTCTCTATTTACTGCGTGATAAATAGAGATGAGACAATTTAAGCTCATTATCTAGGTGATAATTGAGAGCTCATGATTCAAATATAGTTGTCGCCTTAACTAAAGTGTTAAGATGATGCCATAATATTTATTATGTCCGAAAGTGAAATATCGAAAGTGATATATTCCACATATTTCACTTTATTTGTCTTTAATGTCAGATGTGAGTTCTGATGGATTATTTTGAAGAGAGTAGATTTGTGAACTCAAGCTAGACATTGAGTATGTCTGAGCTATCATCTGTACGGTATTAAAAGTGGGAAGACATACGCTCCATGGAAAAGGATAGAATACCGTAATACATACTTTATATTACGTATGCATGAGACGACCAAGAAGAGTTGGCAAGAGTTTTGATCTCAACTCTGTGGCCGTGAGACTCTTGAGGATAAAAGTTCCTCAAATAAAGTCCCCTCACGACTCTTACTTATTCTCAAGATTTCTTTTCGGTGTTTGCTAACTTTGGGTGTTGCCTATGGTCATGATTGATTCGATCTAATGGGACATTTCTAGAAAAGTGAACTAAACTGAGATTGAGAGGTTTAAGAGAAAAGGAAGATCAATTTATTATGGATGTCAATTCAATCTTTGTATTCACAGGTCGACCAATTATGATTATATGAGCTTAATCATGATTGTGAATACAATGTATTGTATTTGAGTACTCAAAGAAATCAAAAGAGATGTGATGTAAATGTGACTGATTGATCTAGGGTACTACATACTACATCTACTCTCAGGTTATGTGCCCATTTTGAGCTGCTATATACTCCTAACAGATGTATGGCAACGAGCTCTCATAGTATGCTGGTCGCACGTATTATTTGTCCATATGAACTAAGCAGTGAGAAGAGAAAAAGAGAGATTTAGCCTTTTGTGGGCGAGTGGGAGATGTTGGAAATTGGCGTCCAAATAAGGGCTAAATTGCCGATTTCCATAATTGCGATAATTTACAATTAATAGGATTTTGTTTCCTATTCTAAAAAGAAAGAGAGAGAGAGAGAGAGTGAGGAATTAGGCTCTTCAGCCATCAGACAGAATGTACGTCATTTTCTCCAACCTCCAAAGAAACTCTCAAAAAAAAAAACACACACTCCATATTTATCTCTCGACGACGACCGATCGGTGGATCCGGATCGTTATCTCATCTGCAACGGGGCTCTTAAATTGCCGATTTCCATATTTGCAATAATTTACAATTAATAGGATTTACATGATATACTTCACCGATCAGTGATTCAAGTTTGATCTCATGACTTGACGATCCAGTACAACGGTTTGGTTGACATATTGTTGGAATATGCGCTTCGTGCTTATGGGTATGTGGATCTATATTATTCCGCTTCGTTTATAGATCTTGATTAGTGATTTTGTATGAAATACCCTACACAACACAATTGCTATAGTGCTGCAGCAAGGTTTATCTAGCGACATAGAGGGAGTTCTTCAGTTCTTCACATCATTTTTTATACTTTGTTTCTTTCTCTGGATCGTTTCTAAACACTTGAAGACAAAAGAAATATAAAGAAAAGGAATAACAAAGTGGAGAAGAGCCAATTGCCAGGGAAATATGTGCCAAATTCCAACGTGATGCCTAGGTTGGTTTTCTTTTGATTTTGTCCAGGTGTAGCAAAACCACTCAAGAAGTCCACTGTGTGCAAGTTTCCACCTAGCTGGTCCCATCCACAAGTCGTCTCCCCTCACCGTGATCCTCCGAGAATCCATTCGAATGGGGGAAGCAAGTCTGCAATTTAGTTCCTTGAGAAGATCCAAGCCCAATTCAGCGAGCTTCAATAGTAATCGACACAAAAAATTGCTTCAGAGCTTCACCGAAGCCATCATCCGAGAAACACCACCATCGTGTCCGATCACCCCCCATGAATTTGCCGGTGGATGAGCTCGATCTCAATTTGATTCAAATTTGGAAAGGCGATATCTCGGATTCTTGCACGCCCTTTAATTAAATTGCAGGTATTAAAGAGAAGCTTGTCCCTACCCAATGGTGATCTGGTCTGACATTCTTGCGCAAATTTTGCCACCGCGGATCTTTTGCCGAGCCGATTTGGAAGTTCAAGTTTGATCTGCAATCCACGAGCCAATTTGGTTCCAATTTGGAAAGTCGATCCATGAGATTAGGTAATATTTTTATTGTTTCGAAATATTTCATTACCCATTTAAGCTATATCGTTATCTAACGAAATCTGTTTAAGTAGCAAGTGATCAATTAGGAAAATTTTTTCCTAATTCGCAACCGCACACATGGAATTAATTCTATCTATAAGGCTTTAGATGGAATTAATGACATAGCGAGTATTTCGAATTTTAGGGTCGATCTATCAGGCTTTAGATCGAAACTTGATTCGAAAGAAATTGTGAAATTTTCAATATGATTTATTTGCTTTTCATATTTGAATTGAATTGATTGGATTGCTACCTCTTTTGCAATATTTGAATGCATGTTAAAAATCTCTAAAAAATATTGCATATAGATAAATGATGCATGTAGATTAGATTTACACATCATTCTAGATAAAACTGCCATGTTTAAATGAAATTACATTCTAGGATAAAATCATATAGATAGGATTGCATGTTTAATTGATTGCTAGAATAAATTAGATTAGATTCCATTCTATGTCAGAATATGCATGTTTAGATAGATAATTATGCCTAAAATTGATTATCTTTAGTGGGTTAGGGTTTAGATCAATTCAAATCCTAAAATATGCAAGATAACTATCTTTTAGGCATAGTTTATTTTAGAGCCATAATTAAATCCGAAAATAAGAAAATTTGTCATCATGCATTACGTGTCACATTTGCCATGTCATTTAGAGGCGCATGTTTAGGTTAATTAATTAATTCATCATGTAGATTGCATACTAAGATTGATTTTAATTGCATGTTATTTAGAATAGTCATGTAGTTTGATTAAATTCACATGCATTCTTAGGTTAGTTTTCATTTATCTATGTCATTGCATTTATATTGGAATTCTTACATTGCATATAGTTTAGGTTTCATTTAAAAATGAAAATTCAAGAAAGAGAGATTGTTTGGCGCATGCTCCTTGCATATTTATCTTGAGTTCTGGGTGTTTACTTAATTGATTGTGCACCCGCTGATAACCTATGCTAGTGGCTTAGGTTAAAATCAATTAAAGCTGTTTGATCAAATTTTTTCATGAAATAAAATGGTACCGAAATGGCGTTAGAGCAATGTAGCATAATCAAGTCTTCGTACTTAAAATCTCTGGTTCGTTGAAATAAAATAGTTTATCCCGCTATTTTATTTAGGTTTCTAATCAACCTACCTAAAATGATTAGTGGCGACTCCAAATTGAAAATCTTTGCACGCTAAATAAGAAACTTAAGTTGCGAGTTGGTAGAGTTTTTAATTAATCTGGTAATCAATTAACCTAAAATTGGAAACCCCGATTTTTAGGTCGCGACAAAGGGATTTTGGATAGACTTAGGTTTTGGGCTCATTTAGTGTGTAAATATTATGCTCGTTTTTACCGATAAATGTAACGAGCTGTGTAGCTGTAAACCAGAATCATAGTGAAATCTCTTTGTAGGACGTAACCCTATTTTGAGGTGAACCTGGGTAAACCGTGTGTCGTCTATTTTGCTTCCGTTATCCATGTGTTTTTTTTTAATCGGTTTGCGATACATCCCTTCAATTGGTGTCAGAGCCTTGTGTTCGAGGAATTAGTGTTTATATGAGATGTCAATAGGATCACGAATTGAGATAGAAAATTTCGATGAGACGCGGTTCAATCTGTGCAAGATGAAGATGGAGGATCTTCTTCGATCTTTAATCCCTTAGATTGGGCATATTATAATAAGATTTTCCGCACCTATTTCGTATAGAAACAATAATCCGTTTCCTTCACCCCTGATATGCGAAAACAGGCCAACCTTATCTAGTGGGTGTCTTTGCACCGAGGCCTCCGATTCGGACTAAGAGATTAAAGCACCAAATATCCTTGCTCAGCCGAGGAGCTCCTTGTTGTGGAGGCTCCTTGGTTGCCGATGTTGAAGACGAGTTTCTCGTTCCACTAGAGAGGCGGCTGGGCATGGTAGAGACGTCGCTGGGCACGGAGAGGCGGCAATGGTTTGTAGAAGAAACATGATTATCCTCTTGTACTGCTTTCCTCAACTTGTAATTGTTCTCATGAATAAGAGAAATCCTATTCAGCTCTATCTTACTCATCCTTCTAGGATTTATAGATATATATATATATATATATATATATATATATATATATATATCACAAGAATATCTTTGTATATGCTTCTTTATTCTATCCTGAATAACTACCAAACATAGCATAGGATAAACTCGAGCCAACCAACTCACAATCCTATCAAATACGGGATGAATATTATCAAGCAAAGCACTGTAATAACTATGACTCGGCTAAATTAAGCTTATTTATCAACAAAATGACTCCTGTGGGTCAACAAAACGCTCGCCCAAAGCAGTTGACAATTTATCCACTACGGGCAATTTGGGATACAAAACTTTAAAAATTAGTTTTGGCTAAGCTGTAAACTATAATTTTTCAAATAATTTCACAGCTTAACAACTCGGGACCTGTATTCCCGACGAGCAACTCATTCCTTTCTCTTTCTTATTCTTTTCCCTTCTTTCTCTACTTTCTCGTCTTATCGTGTCTTCGTCTTTATCCCATGTTTTTTTTTTCTTTTTTGACCAAGTCAACTTCACTCTGTGTTGCCCTTTTAGACCAGGAAAAAATAAAAGCCAAGAAGCATTACATTTTTTAGGTGCATTTCATATGCTTTCCTTTGGATCCTTGCTGCTTTCTCCATGGTTGACACGGAGTCTTCCATGCAAAAAGCAAATCTATTTTGCTGAGTTGTCACTACGTTTCCCGGTAGCAACCCGTTCCGGCTCTGTACATAGTCAAAATACCACCTGCAAAACCTGCTTCACTCTCTCATACTCTGCTCATCAAAAACTTTTAACTTGTCTCCGTTTCGAACCAAATGCGGGAGAATCATTATCAAGTAAAACGCTATAATAATTATGACTTGACGAAATTAAGCTTATTCATCAACAAAACGAATCCTATGGGTCAACAAGACACTCACCCGAAGCGGTTAATAATTTGGTTCGGCATCCCATGCATCATCTCAACTCATTTATTAACCACACAAACTCTTCATCTCATCTCCTCACAGGCGGACTTTTTGTTGCTGTACGACTCCTTGGTTTTCAAATTCTTTTTGACTAGTCGTTGACCCAAGTCTTCCATGCAAATGACAGATATATAGAGGCACTACACAAAGTCACGCTGTCATGCGCCTTAAGATTCAAATGCATTGCCCATGTTAAGGCAGTATTTCTCTCAGAGCAATTAGAATTTTGTTAACGACATAAGCATAAAACATAAAGAGATTTGCTAGGATAAGAGATTTTATGAATAGACAATAAAATTAAATTGTCAAGCAAAACTCACATGAGAGGGCCATGTGGTATTGGATTTTTCGTATCTTATCTTTTTTCAAAAATTTTAACAGTCACTTAGCATGGGGAAAAAAAAAAGATAGGGACTTCTAATTTCCAATTTCTGGTTGTGAAACCTGTTTAGAGAGGTATTTTTAAGATAAATGTTTCGCTCTTGTCACACCAGTGTAGTTCTGTCTCTAGTTTCCATTCGTTTCGGCGATATACATAGAGCAAGAAACAACGAAATATGAGGCTATTGCACAATACAAATGTCTAATTGCTTCTAGACAATCGCCTCTGCTCTCCCTCTCAATAAGTGAAGACTGTTAAAACTCTTCAACGGACAGTAATTTCTCCAAACGCATTCCAAAAAGTTAAGTTGCATCCCTCATCATAGACCAAAGCAAAACACCACTAATATCGCAAAAAAAAAAAAAAGGGACCCACGCATATTAATCTTCGGGAGAGGGGCCAAATGAGCCACTATAAGTCTTCAATTTCGATCCTCAATCTGTACAATTTAAAATAGAGTTGTTTGTCAATGTCACAACTTATGACCGGACACATTTGCTTAGAATGGTAGGAATAACGTCTGGGTCGCTTTGCTTGTTTTTTTGGAAAATGAACATCATACAACCTTCTATCTTATCTTCCACAGAGGAGGACTTTTTGTGAAGGGTGCCATCATATCATTGCTACATGATACCTTGGTTTCCAGGTTTTGGACTAACTGTTGACACAAGTCTTCCGTGCAAACGACAGATACATTGGCTGAATTTTCAATCATCTGTGGATTCGGCCCCAAAGTTTTTTCTGATGTTCCCCAGCAGCTACACTTAATGGCACTGCACATAGTCATACTAATAATGCGTGGCAGCACGAGAGTGAGGAAGAGAGCGGAGACAATGCTTCTGTCTCGTCAGTGTTCTGCGCTGTCACTTTTATAATCAAAAACTGAATCGCCAAATACTTTGATACCTCTGTTATTATTGATAAACAACACCGCAGAGTAATTCCCACAATACAGCTGTATGAGTCTATTCATAAAGTCAAGTACGGTCAACTCCCTAATGAGATAAACAACACTGATAATGATATTTTTGACACTTTATGGACTCCGATAAATAAATTAACAAAAAAAAAATATAAACTCCTCTAATGCGTTATTGTCCATCAATTACGGGAAATACACAAGTCCTTGATAAAGTGCGGGAAGAATAATGATTTATTGATCAGGCCGATCCTCACCACGACTCGAAAAAGACCACAGTTGACAAAAATTGCTCGTCCCTAAATGTTAGAATTATGTCTCGAGTTTAAGTCCGAAGCAAAAATTTGAATATTCCAAATTGAATATTTCCTACTTGGTGTTGGAGCCCGAAATGAATATTTAGATATTAAAGTTGCAGAGAATATCAAGTTTCCGACTTGGTTTATGGACTTGGAGTCGGTCAACCTCGTGATTGCATATATTCCCTGGCGGTGGACGATTTCATGCATATGGAATCATGTTTCATGTGAATTTGTCAGAAAGAAAAAAAAAAGGAAGAAGAGGAAATCAAATCTTAAGTTGGTTCCATGAGCAGGATAAATATAAATATAAATAAATATATATATATATATATATATATATATATATATATATATGGATTCCTTTGGTGCAGAATAAGCTTCTTCGTGAATTGGGCGTGGAAGAGTCAGACCATAGAAGATTCTGTTTTGGGTTGACATATACACACATATATATATATATATATATATATATATATATATATATATATATATATATATATATATATATATATATGCTCGTGGTTTTGAGGTCTGGTGGTGTGCCGAGAAGTTTTTATGAGTTGTGCGTTGTTGGTTTATTCTCATGAAGATAAGCCGCTATTGATCGTGAATCTGTGAAGGCGTCATTGAGCCGTAGTTGATCACAGAAGACGCCGTCGAAGCCTTGAAGCGCCATCACGAGTGCTTGATAGAGGGACTTCTTGAAGCGCCGTTCATCGAGTGCTTGATATTGGGTCTTCGTTTTGTTCACGGAATTACATCAAGAATTCAAGTGGCGAAGCAGATTAAATCTTGAGGTTAGATTGTGTAAATTTCTTTGCGAGATTGAAAGATTATTTTGCTAGAAATTGGGGGCTAAACACTGTGTGCGTTCCTTGATGTAATTCGGGCTAGGAAACACCAATAGTGTGTTTGTGTAACTCGAGTGAATTGTAATCTCCGTGTATCGCTCGTTCTATAGTGAAATTCGTTGCTACTCTCCCCGTGGACGTAGGTCTTTACGACCGAACCACGTACATCTAGTGTCCGTTTTACTTTGCTCGTTCTGTCTATTTTATTGTTCGATCGCTTGTTCCACGCAACAATTGGTATCAGAGCTAGGCTTGCTTGAGTTGAAGCGAATCGATGGCAACAGAAGAAGCCAAAGGGAAAATCGACAAATTTGAGAGGAAGGACTTTGGTTTCTGGAAGATGCAAATAGAAGATTATTTATATCAGATGAAGTTGGATGAGCCCTTGTCTGGGAAGAAACCAGAAACAATGAAGCAACCCGATTGGGAATTGCTGGATAGCGATGGGTGTTATTCTGCTGACGTTGGTTCGTAACGTCGCGTTTAATATCGTCAAGGAGAAGACCACTACGGGTTTGATGAAAGCCTTGTCGGACATGTACGAGAAGCCCTCTGCGATCAACAAGGTCTATTTGATGTGACGTCTGTTTAATTTGAAGATGAGCGAAGGTGTGTCAGTTACTAATCATATCAATGAATTCAATGTGATCGTTAGTCAATTGAGTTCAGTTGAGATTGACTTTGAAGATGAGGTACGTGCTTTGATTCTATTATCCTCATTGCCTGATAGTTGGAATACTACTGTTACTGATGTTAGTAATTCTTCTGGGTCAACTAGTTTGACGTTTGATGGGATTCGAGATTTAATTCTGAGTGAGGATATCCGTAGAAGAGAATCTGGCGAATCTGTATCTACTGCTTTAGTAGGTGAAAGAGGAAGAGCTAGTACTCGTGTTAGTAGAAGTAGTATGAACATGAATAGACGCAGTCAGTCTAGGACTAGCGGTGATGTCTGTTGAAATTGTGGCAAGAGAGGGCATCTTAGAAGAAATTGTTTTAAGCTGAAAAATGAAAGGGCTAAGGGAATTGAAGTTGAATCTGCAGATGATATTGCAGCTGTAGTTGAAAATTATGATGGTGTCGATTGTGTATTGTCTGTCACTGAGAATTCGTCGTTTGGCAGATGGATTATAGATTCTGATTGTTCTTTTCATGCTACACCAAACAGGAACTGGTTTACTTCTTATCAATGCATGGATAGTAGTAAAGTGCAGTTGGGAAACAACGCTGAATGCGATGTTGTGGGTGTTGGTGATGTTAAAATCAAAATACATGATGGTATTATGTGGACATTGACTGGGGTAAGACATGTTCCAGAATTGAAAAAGAACTTAATTTCCTTGGGTGCTCTAGATTCAGCTGGATGCAAGTATTCTTCACGAGGTGAAGTTTTAAGATTGTTCGAGGTGCCCTGGTGATAATGAAAGGAATCAAGCACAATGGCCTGTATGAACTTCAAGGTGAGACATTGATAAGTTTCGCTCCTGAGACGTCGACATCTGTTCGAGAGTCTAATGGCTACTCGAGGAAGGCATGGGTGTTTGTGCGAAAGCACAATTTTGATGCTGTTGTCAGGAATACGCAGTCGAGAGCTTTGATCGGAATGGAGATTGGTAAGTTGATCAAGCATGTGCGAACTGATAGTAGCATGGAGTCCTACTTGAAGCTGGTAAATATATTCTGCATGAAAAAGGGCATAGTGAAACACCACACTAGTGCCAGTAAACCACAACAGTTTGCAGAATTGATGAGCAGAGCGTTACTAGAGATGGCCCGTAAAAAGATCTCTAGTGCTGGTATGGCTAGGTGAATTCCAGTGGATGCGCTTAGTATGACAAGCTACATAGTGAATAGATCCCCATCGACTGCGATTAGATATCGGACTCCCGAAGAAATGTGGTCAGGTAACGTTGCTGATTATTCTAATTTTAGAATGTTTAATTGCCCGTGTTATTATCGAGTAAGTGATGGTGAGCTCGATGTGAGGGCAAGGTACATATTCCATGACTATGCACGAGGTGAGTGTGGCGATCAGTTGTGGTGCCCGAATATAAATTCACCTGTTTGCAGCAGAGAAGTTACCTTTGACGAGTCTCCAGTACTTCTGGCTAGAAGTGATTGTGGCAGTGTTCATACGGATCTAGACGGTGTTCAGCTTGAGGTGGAGTTGTAACCAGAAACTCCTTGTGTAGTAGATACTAGCATGGTGATCGACACAGATGGTGCTGGTAGCGAGATTGAGCATGTAGTGCCAACGGTTGCTGTAACTGCTAATACTGACAAGGTACGTTTTTAGTTTCCTGATAGATATGAATGCAACAGTGGTTTTGCTTTATCTGTGGTTAAGGAGCTTGTGTCAGAAAGTCCTTGTGGAGTAGTTAAAGGTGCATGTGTAGTTGGTACTCTAATGAGGTCCTCAGTTATGGCGAAATTCAAGCGCGGCTTGAACTTGGATGATATCTGTGGCGGTTGAGCCCATTGGGGGCTGTTGGGAGAGTAGTAGCAGATGATGTTCAGATTACCAACGAAGCAATTGTGACATGGCTCAAACGTCGTGCCAATGTGGAGATTGTTAGAATTATGTCTCGAGTTTAAGTCCGAAGCGAAAATTTGAATATTCCAAATTGAATATTTCCTATTTGGTGTTGGAGCCCGAAATGAATATTTAGATATTAAAGTTGCAGAGAATATCAAGTTTCCGATTTGGTTTATGGACTTGGAGTCGGTCAACCTCGTGATTGCATATATTCCCTGGCGGTGGACAATTTCATGCATATGGAATCATGTTTCACGTGAATTTGTCAGAAAGAAAAAAAAAAGGAAGAAGATGAAATCAAATCTTAAGTTGGTCCCATGAGCAGGATAAAAGGAAAGAAATAATTAATATATATATGGATTCCTTTGGTGCAGAATAAGCTTCTTCGTGAATTGGGCGTGGAAGAGTCAGACCATAGAAGATTCTGTTTTGGGTTGACACACACACATATATATATATATATGCTCGTGGTTTTGAGGTCTGGTGGTGTGCCGAGAAGTCTTTATGAGTTGTGCGTCGTTGGTTTATTCTCATGAAGATAAGCCGCTATTGATCGTGAATCTGTGAAGGCGTCGTTGAGCCGTAGTTGATCACAGAAGACGCCGTCGAAGCCTTGAAGCGCCATCACGAGTGCTTGATAGAGGGACTTCTTGAAGCGTCGTTCATCGAGTGCTTGATATTGGGTCTTCGTTTTGTTCACGGAATTACATCAAGAATTCAAGTGGGGAAGCCAATTAAATCTTGAGGTTAGATTGTGTAAATTTCTTTGCGAGATTGAAAGATTATTTCGCTAGAAATTGGGGGCTAAACACTGTGTGCGTTCTTTGATGTAATTGGGGCTGGGAAATACCAATAGTGTGTTTGTGTAACTCGAGTGAATTGTAATCTCCGTGTATCGCTCGTTCTATAGTGGAATTCGTTGCTACTCTCCCCATGGACGTAGGTCTTTACGACCGAACCACGTACATCTGGTGTCCGTTTTACTTTGCTCGTTCTATCTATTTTATTGTTCGATCGCTTGTTCCACGCAACACTAAAGCATTAATATTCTTGTCCCTATCTCTGTCCCTCGTTAACGACAGGAGGCAGCCGGTCAAGTCTTTGCTTCACAGGGACGGCTGCAGTACCTTCATTGAAAAGGTACACTAGGCAGCGCAAAAGTCCTGTGACGCTTTGGAAATTCGCCTTATGTAAATCGTCTGAATTCCATAAAAGGAATGAAATTGAATTTCAGTCGATATGAATTTTGGACCTTAAGAAATTAAGAGACGAATTTTGGACGATCCTCGAAATTATCAGTCAATTAGATTAGGCTCCGTAATTCTTAGTTACCGCGAATTAGGATTCAAATCCTCGCGACCGAGCCTAGCCTGTGAAATTATCGAAATGCCCTTCATTCAGTCGAGTCAAATTTCGTTTCGTCCCGAATTGTGAATTGACCAAAAAGCCCTCCAATAATTCACTAGGGGACAAGGCATTCATTGGGATTTCACATGTGAGCCCCACCTTATCCCACCTACTAGTCAAAGTCTCACCCACCCACTCTCTCTCCTTATTTCTTCTCTCTCTCTGCTTTCTCCCCCTTCTCCCGTGGACACCCCCCCACCGAACGGTTCCCTCCCCTCCTTCCTCTTATTTTGGCGCCACCACCACCAGCCATGACCTCAGACCACTCGCTGGACCTCCAGCCTTCCTCGTCGCCGCCGCTGGACCGCCATACGCCGCCGGAGGAACCCCGAAACAAATCCGACCACCCTGCTCTGTTTTCGGGTTTAGTGGCTATTTTGAGCTCCGACAGCCCTTGCGGCCATTTTCGGTCACCGCCGACCACCTCACCGACTCCCCTCCAACCCTCAAACCTCCCTCCAGCCGTCATCAACCACCCCGAAGCCGTCGAGCCGCCGCAGAAGGCCGGAGACCACTGTTCAAGGACTGGTTGCTCTGTTTTGGGCCGAGACCGTCCTCGAGCTTTTTCGCCTCCCTCCGCTGCTCGCCGTCGCCTCCGTTGACCTCCCTCGACCTTCTCGTCGTCCCTCGGAGCTCATGGAAGTCAATCGCCGCTCGTAGGACCCAAAACACCCCCAGCCCGAACCTCCCTTATTTTCGCCGCGCCTCCCTTGTTTTCATGCCGAGCTGCTGTTCCCAGCTGCCGCGCCGCTACTGGCCACCGTCCACCACCTTTAGACAATCTTGTAGGTTGTCCTCAGTAGCTTGGTGAGTCCCGTAACCTTCGCCGACCTAGTCTCAGTCTTGAAGCCAAGATTCCTCACCAAAACAGTCTGTTTTGCAATGTTTCAGCTGCTGGCCGGTTCTGTTTTGGCCGGACCACGCACGCCAAAGCTTCGCCGTAGCCGTCGACCTCTTGCCGGACCTCATTGATGTATCCTAGCTGCTGTGGGGTGGTGTCGCCGCTTAATTAGCCATGAAACCCGAGTTATTCAAGGAAAATCGATAACCGTCGCCACCCGCCGTCGCCGCCTGTGTTGCCATCGCCTCGCCGTTACCGAGACTGCCCGAGCTTGATTGGGAGTGAGTTAACCAATAATCCTTGGTTAGGGCGCTAATTACGCATAGGGTTAGTTAATTAGTCGATTAGGGTATTTAATTATAATAATCGTGGTCGGTTTAGATAGAAATCAGGTTTAGGGTAAATGGCCGCGATTAAATAAGTTAGTCGATTTAGTTAGGTTGCCTGTGGCTAATTGGTGGTTAGAATTGATAGATTGGCTGATTGGGCATTGATTGCCGTTGTTTGATCGCGAGCGAGCGATAGATCATTGCCGAGCGAACGATCGATAATTTAATGAAATTGGGATTAATCAATGACGTTTGATTAATTGAATTGCTTAATCGATCGTGTTTTGACTGCTTAATTGAGTGCAGTTGATTGACTATGATGTGACATGATTGAGTTCTAATTGTTTCATCGTCCGTGTCGGGCGCAAGCCTAGTTATGAGGTTGTGCATTCATATGACCTGTGTGAGCTCAAACTGCATGATTTAGCATGAAAACAGCCTGAGGCTGAGTCTTTGAGCATGTTTGTATGAGCATCCGGCCTAAATCAAAGATGACAAAGCTGATTGATTGTCGGGTGTCATGTGTGGTCATATGATGGGATGATGAGATTCCTGACAAGATTGTACCATGGCGATCAAGTAAATACGACTTGTTAGAAGCATGTCATTCTGTGATGTAAGTTTGATGGATGCTGGTCGCAGCTTGTGACGGACCAAAGCCCTAGAGAGGGATTCTTGGTAGTTCCGTGCCGTGACGATCGGAACCACACGGACTACTAGAAGCAGTCGCCGAAAGTAAGGGATGATGCCTGGCGCCACCAGAAGAGTACCAATTGACCAAGGTACTAGGCACCAACTGACCAGTGTGCCGGGCTGACATGCCATATTCTCGGGCTGACATGCCTTGGGTTGACATGCTCTATCTCATAATAAATTGACTACGTGTGACGTCATGTATGTCAATTGATGTGATGCTTGCCTTGATTGGGCTGTTTGACTGTCATGTCGTGTCTGCATCGCATTTCGTGTGGCTTCCTAGCGGGTAAGTTGCATGTGGTTGGATATCTGTATTGGTTGATGTGCCATGTTTGTTAAGTAGGATATCCTGGGTGAATCAACGTCCTAACTGAGCTTAGGCGTTGACTTCACTGAGATTTATTTCTTACCCCGTCGTGGGATAACATTTTCAGGTCACAAGTGACGGAGCCTCGTGGATGCTGAGGCATGACTTTTTGGAGTAGGCCTTTGGAGTAGATATAGAGCTAACCCTACCGACCATTGTCTCTTTGAGGTCCTAAAGAGCCGCCCCGAAGAATGGGGTTGTATGTTGTTAGCTCTATAGGGTTAATTAGTATCTGCTTTTGAATTGATGGTCGAAGTTGTCTTTTGATGAATTGACTGAATGAATGTTCCTATTGTCCTATCCCATGCTGATCTTGTTGTTTGGGAGTTTGGCACGTTCCGCATGCGTATTACAATCATAGGTCGATAGCGAGCCTGGGACGCTATCATTCGTGACCTAAGGGTGTCAAGGTAGGGATGCAGCGTGCTCGAGAATCGGGGCATGCAAGTCCTCTCCTGGGAAGAGGCTAGAGACCAATGGAACCATCCCGGTGTATTTGGACAAGACGAGCCAGTCCCAATTCCACCTCTATCTCCCTTTCAAAGAGCGTAACTGTTCAAAATTCTAAGCCATCTTAATTTCTCCGGATGCCCTCTGCACAATAGAAATTACATTACTCGTCAAAGACCAAAGGAATTGTTCACCGATGATACATTCAAAGTCAAAATAGCGCTAATATCGCAAACAGTAAGGTCCCCCATGGGGCGACCGTCAAGTGAACGAAATGGGCCAGATGAGCAAACAAAGTCTTCGATTTCGACCCTCAATTCGTACCATTTCATAGACTTGTTTGACAACTTTCACAACTTACAAATAAAGGGTAGCCGTCAGGTGAACGAAAGGGGCCTGATGAGCAAACAAAGTCTTCGATTTCGACCCTCAATTCGTACAATTTCATAGGCTTGTTTGACAGTTTTCACCGAACCTCAATACCATTTCATAGACTTGTTTAATAGTTTTCACAACTTACAAATAAATACATCTGACAGGAATGGAGAGTGTTGAAAGCATGCAGCAGAAGCCCGATACTTTTTTCTTGGGGGATCACTAAGAGAGAGCCTAATGTGCGACTTTTCTAACACAACTCAAACGTGCATCCTAATAATATCCCCCTCATATATGAGCTCCAATGTTAGGTTTACTCCTCCTTAATTCAAGTATCCTTTCGTATCAACTTATCCTTTCGCATCAACTTATCTCGACTTAAATCTCCATCAACGCTCATCGGGCTTGCACTGTTACACCACAACTCCCACTGGCCCGGAAACTGCGTTGGTCACTAGATTCCTTCTTTAGATATTTACCGGAACAGATTAGAGGTCCACCAATCAACTATTAGCTCTGATACCATTTTTTGAGAACGCGCAGTAGAAGCTCGATACTTTTTTCTTGAGGATCACCAAGAGAGAGCCTAAGTCCGAGCTCCTCAATATATCCAGTTAGACCACATTCACTCAAAAGCTTAAGTCATTGAGTCATTGGCCAACTTAGATATATTAACTGCTCAACACTATATTAATTGTTCAATGTGAGACTTCTCTCACACAATTCAGATGTGCATTCTAACAGAGAGAGAATGATCTCAAACGATCTATTAACCATAAAAATTATTCATATCATCTTCCCACATAGGACTTTTCGTGAAGGGGACCATCTTACCGCTGCTGTATGACTCCTTGGTTTGCAATTTTTGCGCCACTTTTGGCCCAAATCTTCCATGCAAATGACAAGAGCTACAATTTCCAAGTCAATCAGCCAATCGTCATTTTTTTTTCATATTTCCCTTATAATTTCAACGACAAAGCTTTGATGAAGACTTGCATCACTATTCGTTGCCTCCTGACTCGATTGCTCATTCATTTACTCCTTTGGGTCTTTGGTGAGGCATTTCTTCACCTGTTTAAAAGCTAGGCCTTGCTCCAATATCTTTTTATTTAGCACAAGAGGAGCCCCAAATCTTAAAAACCAATGGAATGAGATGTCATACGCAACTTCCACGAGGGCTGGGCTCCCAGCATATGTAGAAGGGGAAACTCAATCATGAAACTTAATTTGTATTTTTATCTCCGGTTTCTATTTGTTTAGGCATAAACAAACCAAGCAACATGAAAATATTAGACAACAATGCTATGCTATTGCGCACTACAAGTGCAAAAATCATGTTATACAGACAATCACACTAACAAGGTCAAAATTTAGGTGCAACAATCTGCACAAAACAAGGACCAATTCCATCTCCATCTTCTTCTCAATGAGTGAGACTGCTCAAAATTCTGAACAGTCTTAATTTCTATGAATCCATTACACAATAGAAATTACATTCCTCATCGGACCAAAGGAAATGTTCACCCATCATGTAGTCAAAGTGAAAACAGCACGATTATCACGAATAAAAGGGCCCCAGGCGGAGCAAACATCGGGTGAGCAAAAGAAGCCAAATGAGCAATCTTCAATTTGGAAACTTTAATTCTTACCATTTCTTAGACTTTTTTGCTGCTGTCACAATCTGACAAGAAAGGAACGAAGGACCTCAACCCATCTCTTAACCTTCCAAATTCTTCATCTTATCTCCTCACATCGGGATTCGGAACTTTTTTGCTGCTATTTGACCCATTGGTTTGCAATTATCGAATTTAAATGGCATAACATTGAGATTTTCATGACATGCGTAACAAATGAAAATAGATGGCGAATAATGAGCCTCGTTATTTGATGAGGGGGACAGAAAAAATTTGGGCCGAAATTTTTTTTGGGTTTGAAAAATTTTGAATCCCAACTTTCTCTTAAATCAGCCCGTCTATTTTCGTTTGAACGGCCTGATTTGAGTGATGTTACTCATGTCACGAAAACCCAAAAATTAGGCGATCTGGGTCCTGTTCGTGGTGCATAACAATTTTGTCGTTATGTAATGACCATTCCACCACCGGTCAACATAGGACAGTCGGCTTATGGGATGGAACTTGTTTAGAAGTGGTGCCAACAACAGAATAGTTTTGTCTCAAATTTCCACTCATTTCGGCGATATACATAGAACAAGCAACAAGAAAATATTAGGCAACAATATCGGGCTAATTATTAATAAACTACGGACTCAAACTATAAAAATTCTTTGGCGGCTCGGGAACACTTCCCTCGAAACCTTGGGCGGAGATGTCACGCCCTCGATCCTCGAGCACGCGTCATCCCTACCAAACCGCCTCAGGTCATAAGAGATAACGTCCCAGGTACGTTATCGACCCATTTACCTTATCTTTGATTACGCAAGCGGAAACGTGCAACTCTTAAACAACAAATCAAACAACAGGGATAGTTAAATAGCCAGTCGTATCATTCAATTCGAGACAGCTCACAAAGTCAACCTTTTTATTTAACTAACTTGTTTAAACAATAGTCACAAGCCATTCTTCGACTCCTAGTCTACCACTCCCAGACTATCAAGTTCGGTCTAACACGATCTCTAGGACTACTCCAATCGGTCCATGTCATAGTATCTTCGAGGCTCTGTCACTTGGGACCTGAAATTGTTATCCCACAACGGGGTGAGAAATAAATCTCAGTGAAGTCAACGCCTAAGCTTGGTTAGGATGTTCATTCACCTAGGACATCCTAACAAATTAACATGGCATAACAACAAGCACGGATATCCAGTCACATACAACTTACCTGCCAGGAAGCCACACATAATGCGATGCAGACACGACATGACAGTCACACAGCCTAATCGAGGCAAACACCACCAGCTTACACTTGTAGGACACCATGCCATTTATTAAGAAATGGGGTCTGTCACCCTGGCACACTGGTCATTGGTGCCTAGTACACCGGTCAATTGGTGCTCTTCTGGCGGCACCAGGCATCGTCCCTTACTTCCTGCGACTGCATCCAGTAGTTCATGGGTTATCCGGCTGTCACGGCACAGAACTACTAGGAATCCCTTCCGAGCTTCGGTCCGTCACAAGCTGCGACCGGCATCCATCAAACTGGTGTCCCAGAATGATGTGCTTATGACAAGTTGTATTCTTCCGATTGTCACGGTACAATCTTGTCAGGACCTTGGCAGGAATTTCATCGTCCGTCATATGGCCACACATCTCATCTGACAATCCATCAATTTTATTAGCTTCGATTTAAGCCAGATGCTCATATAGACGTGCTCAAAGACTTGGCACAAAGCCGTTTTCATGCTAAATCATGCAGTTTGATCCCACACAGGTCATATGAATGAGCAATTTCATAACTAGGCTTGCGCCTGACACGGACGATGAACTCATCAAAAATTCAATGATGTCACATCACAATCAATCAACTGCACTCAGTCAAGCAGTCAAAGCATGATCGATTAACCAATTCAAATAATCAAATGGCATTGATTAATCCAATTTTTGTCAAATTATCGATCGTTCGCTCGGTTCTGACCTATCGCTCGCTCGCGATCAAACAACGGCAATCGATGCCCAATCAGTCAATCAATCGATTCTAACCACCAACTAGCCACAGACGACCTAACTAAATCGACTAACCTATTTAATCGCAGTCATTTACCCTAAACCTGGTTTCTATCTAAACCGACCACGATTATTCTAACAAATTACCCTAATTGACTAATTAACTAATCCTAGGCGCAATTAGCGCCCTAACCAAGGTTTAAGGGTTAACTCACACTTAATTAAGCTCGGGCTGACTCAAAACCAACGACGCGGCGACGGCGGCAACGAACGACGACGGTGACGGTAGCGGTTCACGGCGAAACTAGGGGTTCAACGAGCGGCCACTTAACCTAAAACCTCGGTAACACCACAGAGAGGTCCAACAAGGACGCCGGGACAGGTGGCCGGTGGCAGGGGCTCTGGCGACCGGCGTTGTGAACAGTGATGGTTAGAACAGAATAAGGTATTTGAGGACTGATTCACGGCGGTTCTCGGCCCCAAAGACCAAAGAAAAGTCGGCAAGGGCTAGGGGACTTACCGAGGGCTAAGGACGGCCGTCGGGGTCGGCTGAGGGTGGCTGAGAACGGCCGGAGGCGAAGGAACAGCGACGAACAGTAGCTCGGGCCGAAACAGGGGACGTCGGGCAGAAACAGGGGAGGTGCCCGGGATTGATTTCGAACCCCGTAGACGGCGGTCAGCTTCTACCAGCTTCTAGGGACGACAAGAGGTCAAGGGCCTCGCCATGGGTGGTCCGCGAGAGGCGGAAGGTTACGGAAAAGGCTGGAGCAGCGGCAAACTCGGTTTGACCAAAAAATAGGTACAGCCGACTACGGCGGCTGTTTGGCGCCCTCGCGGCTGTTGTAGGCGGTTGGAGAGGTGTCAAATGGTCGGAGGGGAGTCAGTGAGGAGGTAGCTGGAGGTCGGAAGTGGCCGAGAGCGGCTAAGGAAGCCCGAGCAGTTCCGAGCGCCGAAACAAAGCAGGGCGGCGTCGGGCTGTTTCAAGGTGGTCCGGTGGCTCAAGGCTGTCGGGCTGGTGGCAACGAGGCGGCGGAGAAGTGGCGAGAGGTATGAGGTGATGGCCGAGCCAACAAAATCCCAAGGAGAGGTGGAGGGTGCTCGGGTGAGGGGGAAACGAAACAGGGTCGGGGCTCTTCGCGTGGCTCCGAGGCTCTCCAGCCGCAAGCGGTGACCGGAATGGCGTCGGGGGTGACGACCAGAGGCGGACTGAGGGAGGACGAGCGTTCAGTGGTGGTGGCGCGCAACAAAAACCCATAGAGGATAGGAGGAATGGAGGAGGAGGCGTCGGTGTGTGTGTGTGTGTGTGTGTGTGTGTGTGTGTGTGTGTGTGTGTGGATGAGCAGGAGGGAGAGTTCTTTCGTGGAACAGGAAGGGCAGAACGTGAGAGGGAGAAGAGAGTGTCACGTGAGGGAGAGAGATTAATGTGAGGTGATTGGTAGGTGAGATGGTGACATGGAGGTGATGGGTTTGTGAGAGTTAACCAATGGGGGGCCCACAATTTTAATTATTTGAGGGCAATTTGGTCTTTTGGTAATTCAAGACTGAAATGAAATTTTAGCATACTGACGGAAGGTATTTTCGCAGGCCGGCTCGGTCCAGATTAGGTTCGGGTGCGAGGATTGAAATCCTAATTCGTGGCGGCTAAGAATTTCGGAAATCTAATCTAATCGACAGACAATTTCGAGGATCGTCCAATATTCATCTCTTAATTCCTTACGGTCCAAAATAATATTATCAACTTAAATTCAATTTAATATCCTTCTTATTGAGTTCAGGCACTTACTGTGGTCAAATTTTCAGGGCGTCACAACTCTCCCCCACTTAGGAAATTTCGTCCTCGAAATTGAAGTACTGCTACAACCCTTCAAACAGATAAGAATATCTATTCTACTTAACTTCCTCAATCTCCCAAGTAGTTCCTTCAGTACCACGGTATTTCCATACCACCTTGACTAGCGAGATCGTCTTGTTCCGGGGCACTCGCTCTTCCCTATCCACGATCCTGATTGGACTGTCCACACATGATGCTTGCTCATCCACTTCACTTTTCTCTTAACACAACACTTGAGTGGGGTTCGGTTCGCACTTTCTTAATATCGACACACGGGAGAAGTTACACTTGAGTAAGTCTTGGTGGCAACACAAGACAGTACGCGAAATTTCCAATTCTTTCTAAAATCTCTAAAGGTCCGACATACCTTGTGCTTAACTTTTCTTTATTTCCAGAACACCTTCTAAAAGACATGATTGGCCACTTAAAATTTCAAAGGTCTTCGCCTCCTAACGGCGTAACTTTCTTGACGACTCTGAACTGTCCTCAGTCTGCCTCTGATAACCTTGATAGCGACTATCGACTATTCCACTTACTTAGGACCTGTGGCTTTCCTTTTAGCAACTTCAATTCAAACATACTAACGTTCTACACACTTTACCATACAATGCCTCAAAAATACCAACTTACGGCTCTGCCGATAACTGTTATTTAGGCAACCTCCACCAGGTACAACTGTTCTTCCTAACTACCCTTGAAAACCAAAACACATGTTCCCAACATGTGCTCTAAAGTCTTACTTGTCCTTTCAGACTGGCCATCTGCCTTCGGATGATAGGCCATACGGAACTGCAAATTTCATTTCATTTCATTCATTTTTTTTTCCAAAATCCGTACCACTTTTGCTTCAAATCACTCCTTATCTCCTCTCCGAGCATCGAAACCACAAAGTGATAAAAACCCAAGTCAGACTCAAACTTACAGTCCTTTAGTACTAATTTGATACAATTCCATATCCACAATTCGTTTAAACAGGTTGGACCATCCAACCCTAGGGATTAACTCAGCTGTTACCAGCTAATCTTGCTGTCCCATTCAACTGCCGATTATCCATTCTCGTGAATCGATTGGTCCTTTCTTAACTTCCAATGAGCAGAGTTTAACACTGCTTCTCCTCTTGTTCCATAGATGTCAATCATGACTAATACTAATGGCAATTTGGGCATTCTACTTTCATGGAGAAAGTCGACTAATGATTTGCCTTTTCTTCAATGCCTTAATATTTGGAATCACCACTTGTCAATTCTAGAAACGTCTGAAGAATTACCGAACTCAAGAGCCAAACCAAACTAAGAGTCAGGCCATCCATCTGTTGAACAGGGTCAACTCACAAGCGAATAACGAGTCGAGGGCCACCTAAACAATTCCGATTTAGGGTTGGAATCACCCGTTCCTAGACCAGTGGTACAATTGAACACTATCAAGATCACCTCTCATGACCAACTCAAATTGATGTAGGATTGGTTCAACTCGACCCCTTGACTAGTGCGCGGTTGCTACGGGGTTCTAGTACAAATCGTTCCTCACTAGGTCCATGGCCATCCTGATTATAGATCAATGTCAGCTCGCAAATCATGCCACGAATCAATCCTGGTTAACTTCAAGGTGACCATATGGTTGATTTACAGCTAAAAGAGATCAACCCAACTCGATCCATGCTTGATTTAAGATCGCCACATAGTCGAATCTCAATTAACCGCACAACCGACTGGCAGATCAGGCCATCATCCACATCGAGGCGACCTCCAAATTCTCTCGGTGGCTTTCCCAACTCTTGGTCGTTGCTTGCGAGTAATCCGAGTCTTAGAGCATCACACTCATACCAAGTTGCATTTCTTCACATTGTTATAATCTGCACATGCATCATCAATCTGCTTACTGTGTTCCAAACTGAGTCATTTCTCCCTTGACTTCTTGGAAGTTTCATCACGAATCTATGGTGATTTTCCCCCATTTTTACCCTAGAATTCCAATTGACTACATCAGTCTGTTAGGCTTGTAATGCTGCTCTTTAACTCATTGATACACCAAAATCGTAATCATTTGCTTGGCCATACCCATCTTCCTATCAATCTCTTAGTAACATTACCTCAAATTTGGTGCATCCTCAAGCTATTCGAACTAACACTGAAACTACTATGGCGAGTTCCAATCGGTTTTTGTTTTACCAAAAGCAAGACCCTTATGATAATTATTCCAAGAAATCGCGTGGCCCTACGATGATTCCAATGCGCCACTCTGGTAACTATCCATCCTTAATTGTCATATCTCGCAATCTTAATCTTATTCAGGGGTATCGCCAATCTTAACAGCCTATGCAACCAACTGGTGACTTACCAAGTTGTCCACCCTTAGACTGCCAATACGAACTTGCCTTGTCCGTCTTCACTGTCCTCATTCCATACACATGTCTAAAGTTTAGTCAATTATAGTCGTCAGGCAGTGTACACTTCACCATGACCTTGTTAGGTTACTACCCAACTAAACCACACGGGCCTCAAGTCATTTCAAAACTACCTTCACATCGATCTTATCAACTCGTACCTTCTGACCCTTTGGGAGCCCATTATATCTTAGAGATCAATATCACAACTCACATTCGCTCCTCTACAAATATGCATCAAGTCCTTAATTAGGATCCAAATAAAAACATCAGCTAAGACAATCCCAGTAAAACATCACTTTAAACTCATGCAATTCACAGAATACTAGTTGCCTTAATACAAACCCATATCCATAAGTTTCATCCACAAAAGGGTCTTTTCAACTTAGATTAGCTATAGCTAATCTATGACTAGAACATCTTATCGCAAAAATCACCCCACTCCTAGTAGAGTCAATCCTGGTTGTCCTGCTGAATACCTTCCTGCAATTGTCCTTCTTGCGGTAGTGAAACTTGGACTGTTCTCTGTCTTAGCGGGCAATCCTTTACTTGGTGGTCGCATTGCCCACATCCAAAACAAGCTCCTCCTGAGAATGGACAGGGGGTTATTCCATGCTTCAGCCTACAAAGTTTACATGAACCATTGGGGTGGCATCGCGTCTTCCTCATAGCCTTATTTCGGTTGGGTGGAATAGAATTCCCTGTCTCTATCATTGACCTCTTCCCAAACCGTCGGCTATTTCGCGGCCCAAATGCGATTGCTCCTTCAACTATGCTCCTCTCCACAGACTTGGCCCTTTCATATGATTCACCAAAACTCTTAAGGTTCAGCGGCGCCAGTTGCTCCTTAATTTTAAGCATCAATCCTTCTCGGAATCTTCTCGACTTATTCATCGGATCCTTAATCATCCATGGTGCATACTTTGACAGTTCGGCGAACTTTGCCTCATACTGATCCACCGTCATTTGATCCTGTCGAAGCTGTAGGAATTCAACCATCCCTTTTTCTCGCCTACAATCCAGAAAATATTTACCATAGAAGGCTTCCATGAAGGCATCCCACACCAGGACCCTACCTTTGGGGAAGATCTTTCCTCGTGTGACTTCCCACCATGCGTTAGCATTACCTTGCCGTCGGTAAGCGGCCAGGGTCACCTTGTCCTCTTCTGAGCATTCCAGCAAGGCGAATGCCTTCTCTATTTCCAAAATCCACAAAACTGCAGCTTCCAGATCTCCTACTTCCTTAAACTTTGGTGGCTCGAGATTCAAAAACTTCTCCATCAACTTGAGTATTGGTCGCTCACCATCCTCACTTTCAAACAATGGGTATTCACACGGAACTGCAGCCGTAGCTTGAATCCTCACTTGATGTCCGGCCATATCTCTCAAAGTTCTCAACGCTCCTAGAGTACCGTCCAGTGTGGGATCCTCATGAGCTGCCCTTCCACAAGGTACCCTCTCATTACAGTTGCTCATTAAACAGGTGACTTACGAAGTCCTGTCCACCCCAGGCAACACATAATGAGATTGCCAACAATCAGTCAAAAACATAGGTAACAAGCACATGCAAAAGCTTAAGATCCTACTAACTATCCCCAAATCACAGCGCTCCTTATCACTCCAGGCCAATGACCAGATGGATCAGGCTGACCTCGCTCAGATACCACCTTGGGCGGGATGTCACGCCCTCGATCTTCGAGCACGCGTCATCCCTGCCAAACCGCCTCAGGTCATAAGAGATAACGTCCCAGGTACGTTATCGACCCATTTACCTTATCTTTGATTACACAAGCGAAAACGTGCAACTCCTAAACAACAAATCAAACAATAGGGATAGTTAAACAGCCAGTCGTATCATTCAATTCGAGACAGCTCACAAAGTCAACCTTTTTATTTAACTAACTTGTTTAAACAATAGTCACAAGCCATTCTTCGGCTCTTGGTCTACCACTCTCAGACTATCAAGTTCGGTCTAACAAGATCTCTAGGACTACTCCAATCGGTCCATGTCTTAGTATCTTCGAGGCTCTGTCACTTGGGACCTGAAATTGTTATCCCACAACGGGGTGAGAAATAAATCTCAGTGAAGTCAACGCCTAAGCTCGGTTAGGACGTTCATTCACCTAGGACATCCTAACAAATTAACATGGCATAACAACCAGCACGGATATTCAGTCACATACAACTTACCCACCAGGAAGCCACACATAATGCGATGCAGACACGACATGACAGTCACACAGCCTAATCGAGGCAAAACACCACCAGCTTACACATGCAGGACACCATGCGAAGCCATTTATTAAGAAATGGGGTCTATCACCCCGACACACTAGTCATTGGTGCCTAGTACACCGGTCAATTGGTACTCTTCTGGCGGCACCAGGCATCGTCCCTTACTTCCGGTGATCGGATCCAGTAGTTCATGGGTTATCCGGCTGTCACGGCACAGAACTACTAGGAATTCCTTCCGGGCTTCGGTCCGTCACAAGCTGCGACCGGCATCCATCAAACTAGTGTCCCAGAATGATGTGCTTCCGACAAGTTGTATTCTTCCGATTGTCACGGTACAATCTTGTCAGGATCTTGGCAGGAATTTCATCGTCCGTCATATGGCCACACATCTCATCCGACAATCCATCAATTTTATTATCTTCGATTTAAGACGGATGCTCATACAGTCGTGCTCAAAGACTTGGCACAAAGCCGTTTTCATGCTAAATCATGCAGTTTGATCCCACACAGGTCATATGAATGAGCAATTTCATAACTAGGCTTGCGCCTGACACGGACAATGAACTCATAAAAAATTCAATCATGTCACATCACAATCAATCAACTGCACTCAGTCAAGAAGTGAAAGCATGATCGATTAACCAATTCAAATAATCAAATGGCATTGATTAATCCAATTTTTGTCAAATTATCGATCGTTCGCTCGGTTCTGACCTATCGCTCGCTCGCGATCAAACAACGGCAATCGATGCCCAATCAGTCAATCAATCGATTCTAACCACCAACTAGCCACAGACGACCTAACTAAATCGACTAACCTATTTAATCGCGGTCATTTACTCTAAACCCGATTTCTATCTAAACCGACCACGATTATTCTAACAAATTACCCTAATTGACTAATTAACTAATCCTAGGCGCAATTAGCGCCCTAACCAAGGTTTAGGGGTTAACTCACACTTAATTAAGCTCGGGCCGACTCAAAACCAACGACGCGGCGACGGTAGCAACGAACGACGACGGCGGCAGTATCGGTTCACTGCGAAACTAGGGTTCAACGAGCGGCCACTTAACCCAAAACCTCGGGAACACCACAGAGAGGTCCAACAAGGACGCCGGGACAGGTGGCCGGCGGCAGGGGCTCCGACGAGCGGCGGCCGGCGCTATGAACAGTGATGTTTAGAACAGAATAAGGTATTTGAGGATTGATTCACGGCGGTTCTCAGCCCCAAAGACCAAAGCAAAGTCGGCAAGGGCTAGGGGACTCACCGAGGGCTAAGAACGGCCGTCGGGGCCGGCTGAGGGTGGCAGAAAACCGCCGGAGGCGGCGAAACAGCGACGAGCAGTAGCTCGGGCCAAAACAAGGGACGTCAGGAAGAAACGGGGGAGGTCAGCCAGGATTTATTTCGACCCCCGCAGACGGCGGTCGGCTTCTACCAACTTCTAAGGACGACAAGAGGTCAAGGGGATCGCCGTGGGTGGTCCGCGAGCGGCGGAAGGTTACGGAAAAGGCTAGAGCGGCAGCAGACTCGGTTTAACGCGAAAATAGGGCACAGCCATCTACGGCGGCTGTTTGGCACCCTCGCGGTGGTTGTAGGGGTGTCAACAGGTCGGAGGGGAGTTAGTGAGGGGGTGGCTGGAGGTCGAAAGTGGCCGAGAGCGATTGAGGTAGCCCGAGCAGTTCCGGGCTCCGAAACAGAGCAGGGCGGCGTCGGGCTGTTTCGAGGGGGTCCGGTGGCTCAAGGTTGTCGAGCTGGTGGCAACGGGGCAGCGGAGGAGTGGCGAGAGGTCTGAGGTGATGGCCGAGCCATCAAAATTCCAAGGAGAGGTGGAGGGTGCTCGGGTTAGGGGGAAAAGAAATAGGGGCGGGGCTCTTCGCATGGCTCCGAGGCTCTCCGGCAGCAAGCGGTGATCGGAATGGCATCGAGGGTGGCGACCAGAGGCGGACCGAGGGAGGACGAGCATTCAGTGGTGGTGGTGCGCAACAAAAACCCACAGTGGAGATGAGGAATGGAGGAGGAGGCGTCGGTGTGTGTGTGTGTGTGTGTGTGTGTGTGTGTGTGTGTGTGTGTGTGTGTGTGTGTGTGTGTGTGTGTGTGTGTGTGTGGATGAGCAGGAGGAAGAGTTCCTTTGTGGAACAGGAAGGGCAGAACGTGAGAGGGAGAAGAGAGTGTCACGTGAGGGAGAGAGATTAATGTGAGGTGATTGGTGGGTGAGATGGTGACATGGAGGTGATGGGTTGGTGAGAGTTGACCAATGGGGGGCCCACAATTTGAATTATTTGAGGGCAATTTGGTCTTTTGGTAATTCAAGACTGAAATGAAATTTTAGCATACTGGCGGAAGGTATTTTCGCAGGCCGGCTCGGTCCAGATTAGCTTCGGGCGCGAGGATTGAAATCCTAATTCACGGCGGCTAAGAATTTCGGAAATCTAATCTATCGACAGACAATTTCGAGGATCGTCCAATATTCGTCTCTTGTTTCCTTACGGTCCAAAATAATATTATCAACTGAAATTCAATTTAATTTCCTTCTTATTGAGTTCAGGCACTTACTGGGGTCGAATTTCTAGGGCGTCACAACCGAGGTGGCTCCCCCGGAAACCCATCCGCTCACTGGGGATCCCGTGCCTTTCTTTCAATGAGAGTATAAATCAGAATTCATATCATGTATTCAAAGTGAAAACTGCGTAATACTGCAAACAGAAAAGTCCAACACAGAGCTATCGTTCCGCGAGCGTGAGGGGCCAGATGAGTAATCAAAGTCTTTGATTTCAACCCTCAATGCGCATCATTTCATAGACTTGTTTGCTACTGTCACAACTTGCGAATGGATATGTTTTTGTCTCCCGCAGAGGACTTTTTGTGAAGGGACCATCTTACTGTTGTTGTATCAATCCTTGGTTTGCAATTTGTGCACCAACTGCTGGCCCAAGTCTTCCATGCAAATGACAGATCAAGAGGCTGAATTTCCAGTCGATCAATCAATTGTGTCAATTTGGGCCCCAAGTGTTTCCTCACTCTCATGTGACGCCTCAGCACAAAGTCATGCTCATGCACCTAAAAGTTCTTGTGTATTGCACAAATCCTGTGCGCTTTATCACTGACAAAGTCATTGTTTCGACTCATCGTAGCATAAGATAATGCACATTCCTACACCTAGTCACCAAGCACAACCTATAAAATCTGCTTCACTCTCCCGTGCTCTGCTCATCAAAACTGAGTTCCCTCTTTGAAACAAAATGGCTTGCTTGTCGTGCTTCTACATTTCCATGCACTTGCTTTTCTTGTCCTTGTGGTCTCATTCTATTGGCGCTCACAATCTCTCTCCTTCTGCGAAACCTGTGTCTCGAGGACAAAATGTCCGCCCTACAGCAATTTAAAGAGAGATACGAAATCGCCAATGTTTGGGATGATCCTCTCGCTCATCCCAAGACTCTATCCTGGAATAATAGTAGGGATTGCTGCTCTTGGGATGGGATTGAGTGCAATAAGAACATGGGCCATGTGATTGTTCTCGACCTGGGAAGAAGTTTTCTCTACGGTTCTATTGACAACAATAGCACCCTCTTCCAGCTTGCTTATCTTGGAAAGCTCAATCTCAGCCACAATCACTTCAACTACTCTAGAATACCGTCCCGAGTTAGAGATCTGTTCAGATTGACTCATCTAGATCTCTCTGCTTCCATTTTTTCCGGGCCGATCCCATCAAAAATCTTCAAGCTTACAAGCTTGGTGTACCTTGACCTGAGCTAGAATCTGGCTCCATATACTTACGCAAATCCGTTAGAGATGAAAGGGCCAGGCTTGACAAGCCTAGCCCAAAATCTGACTATCTTGGAAGTACTTCTCCTAAGGTACGTCAACATGTCGTCCGAAGTGCCCAGCACTCTGGCAAATCTGTCTTCCCTCAGACGGCTGAACATGTATTGGTGCAACCTACACGGTGTATTTCCCTCTGCTATTTTCAATTTACCGAAGCTGCGACGTCTCAGTGTGGGTTACAATGAACCTCTCACGGGACGATTGCCCAAGTTTAACTGGAGTAGTCCTCTTGAAGAGCTGGAACTGACAGTCACGAGCTTTTCAGGAGAGCTACCCTGGTCAATCGGAAACCTTCCTTTCTTGAGCTTTCTCGACGTAAGTTTTTCCAAATTCTCGGGGTCAATACCCACATCAATTGGGTACCTTCCATCCTTGAGTTATCTCGACATAGGAAGTTGTGAATTCTTAGGATCCATCCTGGCTTCATTTGCTAATCTTAGCAACCTCGAACTCCTATATGTCAGTGGAAACCCATTCACTACCCAGTCCATTTCCTCTTTGTCTTGGGTTTGGAAGAATAAAAAGCTTGCCACTTTGGGCTTTGGGATGATCAGTTTATATGGCGAGATTCCACCTTCGATCGGAAACTTGTCTCAGCTTGTGGGATTATATCTTTATGAGAACCACTTAAGCGGCGTCATCCCATCTCAGCTCATGAACCTCACTCAGCTGACTAATTTGTACCTCAGCAACAATCAACTCTCTGGTTCGATACCGTCTTAGCTTATGAACATGACTGGACTTGTCAGTCTTGACCTTAATGACAACAAGTTCCAAGGCGAGATACCTTCATCAGTCTCTCAACTCCAAAATCTCCAAGCCCCCCGCCTTGCTAGAAACAACCTAAGCGGTATTGTGACATTCTGAATTCCGCCCTTGAGACTTGAGACATGGAATGGGGACTTCCAAATTGGAAAATGGAAATGAGGAATTCCAACAATTGATATGGATTGGGCGTCGCCTTGTCAAGGGTGAAAAATATCAAAAAAATGAAATTTCAGACGAAAAGTGTAAAAAGGTCATTTTGCCCCTCAAGGTTTGGCTTAGTCTTAATAAATGAAGGAGGGCGTTTTGGTCATTGACCTATCCCCAAGGCTGCCGAAAATTAGAAAAATTATTGGCCATTGGATGAGCTTGATTTTGACTAGGGGACAAGTGTCAACGGATGACCAATTAGCATTAAGTAAATCACTTTTCAACTACCATTCCACCTAGTTTGACTCAATTGGGGGATAAAGCAACTCTCTCTCTCTTGCCTTCAGCCATTCTCACGACCACTCCCTCTCCCTCTCTTTTTTTTTTCTTACGTTTTCCTTCAAGAACAGAGCTGTTCCTGCACGACCACCATCGTCCGCCAGCGTCGTTGTCCACGAGCGGTCTGTCTGGCGATCGATCAGCCTCGTACCGACCACCATCACCTTCCTCTTCCTTTTGCCGACCAGCCCCAACTCGAATCACGGCGTTTGGTCACCGGACGAGCTCCGTTCGGCCTTTTTCCCGCGAGTCGCCGGAATCTGTTGCAGCTGGAGGTAAGTGGACGTTTGACCTCGATAGGACCCCGATTTGCTTCCGATTTTCTACGGTAGCTTGTAGACATGTAGGGCTATGTTTGACTGAGCTGTGGTATTAATTTTGGACGAATTTGATGTAGATTTCTTGTGGAAATTGTGCTGTGTTTGGAGAACAGAAACTGCCCTGTTCAGACCAGCTTCTGCCGGCCGATTCGGTCCCTACGACGGCCACCTCCGGTGACCTTTTGGCTGACTGCCGACCATCACAGGTTAGATCAAGATGTCTTTGACAATCTCCAATTGGTTTCGTAATTTTTGGAGGTCTAGTTAATTTGTGGTAATTTTTGGAAGAAAACGGACGGATTCTGAGCGAGTTGAGAGAGGGCCATGATTCAGCCCCTTAGAGACTTCAACTGGTTCCGAAATTTTTGTTAGAGTTGCATGACATGCAGTACTATGTTCACTGAGCTTGGGCCGCTGAGTTGGCTAAGTTTCATTTAGGTTTCGATGGGTGAATCGATGTGGTTTTAAGAGCAGAATCTGACCGCCGATGGGATTAATACGAAGTGAGCTGTTCGAAGTTGTTAGGGGTGCTATTTAGCTTCAAAATTCATCATGGGACTATATAACACGTGGATTAAGGTTTTAACAAGTGAAATTGTTGACAAATTGGAGCTTAAGGCTGATTTAGGGGCTGTTTGTGCGAAAAGGAACATAACCGGTTGTTGCCCTGTTTGATTCTGAGTAATCCTATCCGGTTGGGGAGCTGTTCACGGTGTTGTCATGCTCTAAATGTGTTGTTAGGACGTGCTAGAATGTGAATTGAGGTGTTATTGAGGTGCACGAGTGGTGGAGTCGAGACTGGAATAGATAATTGACTTAATCGTTGGATTGTCGCTGAGGTGTTTGCTGCCCCGCTTTTGGACAGCGGTGCTTTGAGTTAGAGCCGGGCTTAACAAAGGATTTTGGCGGATTTTGGCTAGCTCGGACGAAGGTGAGTGATCCCTAAACCTTTATTAGGACATTTGGACGCGACTGGATGATTTCGTTGAGGAATCGATGAATTGGTTAAATTAGTATGCATGATTGATTGAAAGCCAAGTGAAATTGATGAGGACTAACCCATGTGTGCTTGTTTCTTATAAAAATCGTTGTCCTCATGGTTGCATTGAAAATGCATGTGATGGAGTGCTTTCCTTACTTATATAGTCGTGTGATATCCGACTCCTGCATAGTAGTTTTTGTGGCAAAGCACGTTTCTTTTTGCAAGCATTTGATTTATGTTCTAGTATCTAGAAATTCCTCGTTGTGGAAATGCGATTAAATATTCGCTATGATGATTCATGACTGAACTTCTTGAGGAATTGGGCTTGTGAGCCGTGAGAACACACGAATGGTGGCAAGTATTTTGATGAGATGAGGGCTTAAGGCCGGAGATACCTTGAGGCGATCTAATCGTGGGATTGAGAAATGAAATACACCCTGAGGTGATCTAATCGCGGGGTTGAGGAATGAAATATACCCTGAGGTGATCTAATCACGGGGTTGAGAAATGAAACACACCCTGAGGCGATCTAATTGCGGGGTTGAGGAATGAAATATACCCTAAGGCGATCTAATCGCGGGGTTGAGTTATGAGACACTCCCTGAGGTGAAGTGATCGCGGGGTTGTGATTGAAAGTCCATCCTGATGCGTCTGAACACGGGATGAGAATTGTACATGTCGACCTGAGCTTGGTGATAAGCTGTTAAACCTGATGCGTCTGAACGCGGGTTTATTGATCGGGATCGCCCGAGGCGTCTGAACGCGGGCTAGTCTCTAGAAATGTGAAGCGAAGTGGAACCACCTTATAATTTTGTGATGATATGAATTTTTCTGATGCTAGTAAGGAAGCTTGATCACTTGATGCCATGTTTGCCTTGATTGAAATTCTCGTGTTAACATGATTCGATGCTTTGAGAAATTGTCATGCTTTGTTTTATTTAAAGATGGCATGTTACTGTGATTGTTTTGGTTCGGTGGAACGATTGGCCTAATTTAGGGTTAGGATAGCTCGCTGAGATTTATATCTCACCCTAGTTGGGGCTTAACTTTTCAGGTTCCAGGCGAAGGAAGCCTGATTTGGATAAAGAAGTGGCATCCGAGACGTAATAGGTGATCAGATGTATATGAGGTATTGGGTGATCATTAGAGATTGCATATAATGAGGTGGATGTAGAAGTCAAATCTCTAGTTTCGATCATCCGCGGGAATTGAAGTGTACTATTTCTCTGTCCTAAGTCTGTTGTGGAAATACTCCTATATTTTGATTCTGACAAAACCTTCAAAAGATATTGTCTAAATGTAATGTGATGCAGGAAGAATGTGTAAGCAGCAGATTGAGTGATTCCAATTCTGTCGCACTGACGAAGGGTCAGATGGAAGTGCTTCTGACGAAGGGTCAGATGGAAGTGCTTCTGTCGAAGGGTCAGATGGAAGTGCTTCTGACGTAGGGTCAGATGGAAGTGCTTCTGACGTAGAGTCAGATGGAAGCGCTCTTGACGATCTAAACAGTGACGGATGGATCACATCAAATCTCTGTATTACCATTCCATGCCAACTGATTCAACTTCTCATAGACGAATCTGATAAAAGATCAGTTCCTGCATTTTACAAAACACGAAGACCCACGTATGGTAGGTTTACGATCTAGGCAAGTGATATTCAATTATCCTGATATTCCCTCTTGTCAATCAAGGGACTTTCTATAATAGGATATCATCCTCTAAGGAAAATATCCTCGGGAATCAACTCAAACTTATCACACTTATGGAAGCTGGAGATTCAGTTGTATGGGCGACTGAATCAGAAGGGTTCAATATCTTACCCAACGGTCTACATATCTTCTGAAGATACAGTCTCGTTCAATCACGATTGATGACGTCCAATTAAGGATTGAAGAGCGTTCCCTTGGCTGGAATCCAACGGCTAGTTCGGAGGCAGGGGAGTATAAAAGAAGAATAATGTTCGACCAGAGTGTAAGAGAGTGAACATCAATCCAAAGTGCAAGAATAACTTGAGTTTCATCTGAGAGAGTATTCTGAGTATTCAAAATCATTCACTGTGAAAATCTGTGTGAGAAGGAAACAAAACACTTGAGTGATTGTAATCTTCTTGATTCTTCATAGTGAAATCCAGCCGATCGGCTGTCATCGTGGGAGAGTGGACGTAGGCTTGATCTAAGCCGAACCACTATAAGTATCATGTGCAATATTCTCTTCTCTAAACTCTTATCCTTGTGTTTAGATTTTCTACACACCGTTATACTGTTTTTGTTCCTAATCGTACACCAAACCTTATTCATTCCGCAAGAAATTTAAATTGTGTTCAGAATCTCCTATTCACCCCCCCCCCTCAAGGAGATATTGCTAGATAAATCAATTGGTATCAGAGCGGGTTGCTCATTTTACGAAGTGTCTATTGACTTCAGAGTTAACGATCTACTATGTCTAGCAATCACTCTTCAGGAACAAGCGATTCGCACTTTGCCAACAAGCCTCCATACTTTGATGGAAATGATTACAACATGTGGAGTAACAAGATGAAGTGGTTCTTCAAAGCCTATGATGATCTGATGTGGGATGTCGTTACAAATGGAATAGTTCCTGCAAATACCACAAATCCAACCTCTGCTGACGGAGTAAACATTGTCACAACAATGACTGATGCTGAAAAGGCTAAAAGAAAAGGCCTTGATTCTAAAGCTATCAATGCTCTCTTTTGTGCCTTATCTACTCCTCTTTATAATCGTGTCTCAGAGGAAGAATCATCTAAGGCAATATGGGACAGACTTCATGTTACCTTTCAAGGAACAAATCGTGTGAAAGAAACAAAGCTCAGTATTTTACTGAGTGACTATGAAGCATTTGAAATGAAGCCTGATGAATCTATTGCAGATATGATAGACAGGTTTCAGACTTTGGCAAGTGTACTTGCAAGACAAGGTGCACCTATTGCTGAACCAATGCAAGTCAGGAAGATACTACGTGGACTCACAAATGATTGGAATTACATCAAGCCATCAATTCAAGAATGCCAAACAATTAGCCTCTCTCGGTGGATGAGCTAGTCGGCACTTTGCAATCCTATGAAACAGAACGAGCAAACAAAAAGGGAGAACATAAAGGTAAAAAATCTATTGCATTAAAAAGTCAAATTAATCAATGTTTTTCTGACACAGATGATGAAGATGAGGATGATGAAGAATTAGCCCTCATGGTCAAGAAATTTAGGAAGATGGCTCGGAAAGGCAGAAATATCAAAGGAAAGAAACCTTGGAAAAAGAGTGAGGTAAAAATATCAAGCAATGACTCACAAGATAGCAAAGACGTGATTTGCTTCCACTGTAAGAAAGCAGGTCATATCAAACCGAACTGCCCAATTTTGAAGAAGGACAAACTCAAGTATGAGAAGTACAAGAAGGCTCTAAAGGCAGAAACTTTGAGTGATTCTGATGAAAGCGAGAATGATTATGTAAATATCTGTCTCATGGCCGAATCAGACTCAAGTTCAGATTCAGAAACTGAGGTATGTTCATCTGAACTCCCTGATGAAGTCATTGAATATATTGATGAATTATGTAGAAACTACAAAGAAGCCCTTGAGAAGGTTTCTTGTTTGAAAAAGGAAAATACTTCTTTGAAACAACAGAATTTGTCCCAAGAAGAAAAAATTAGTTTTCTACAACAAGAGTTTCACCAGATGAAAGAAAATCATGATTCTGTTTCAAGAGAAAATGCTTCCTTGAAAGAAAAAATTTCTACTATATCAAAAAGGTTTTCACAAAGCTCAGAAACTCTAAATAGTATTATATCAAAATAAATACCCTTCAATGATCGATATGGGTTAGGTTTTAAGAAGGAAAGTAGCCAAAGAAATGTCTTTAAAACTGAATTTCGAAAACCAACGTTTTCCAATTACAAGCATCATTTTTATAAGCACTTTACTAGATCCTACATTCGACAACCTTGTGTGAACTGTGGTGATCCTAGCCATACTAAGGATTACTTCAAGAAAATCTGGAGACCTATTAAAAGGTCAAAATATACTAACACAGAAGGACCCAAGAAAACATGGGTACCAAAGAAACAGTAAGTTGGTTATCTATTGCAGGTACCAAAGAGAAGGAAGAACAAATGGTTTCTGGATAGTGGTTGCTCAAGTCACATGACTGGAAATCCATATGTGTTTATATCCCTCTCAGATTGTGATGGAAGAAGTGTGTCGTTTGGAGGAAGGAACAAGGGTAAAGTGATCGGGAAAGGAAATGTAAAGATTGGAAATCTGACCGTTAAAGATGTCTCTCTAGTCAAAGGATTGAACTACAACTTGATTTCTGTAAGTCAACTCTGTGACTCTGGATATGATATTCGGTTCCAAGATCTAAAATGCACAGGTATGAGCAAGGATAAGAAGCAATCCTTCACGGGACGAAGGCATGGGAATATTTATCTTTTAGATATTAATGCTGACTGTGAACATGCTAAATGTCTTATTTCTGTCAAGGATGAATCTGATCTTTGGCACAGAAAGTTAGGTCATATTAGTATGAAACATATTTCAAAACTTTCCAAGAAGGGACTTGTTCGAGGATTACCTCAAACAAAATTTGAGAAAAGTGGACTATGTCATGCATGCACACTAGGTAAGCAGGTAAGAAGTTCTTTTAAATCTTTAAATCAAGTTTCCACTAAGCGTTGTCTGCAGCTACTTCATATGGACATCTTCGGACCAAATAGAACTCTAAGCATTGGAGGTAAGAAATATTGTCTTGTCATAGTTGATGACTTCTCTAGATTTACATGGGTTTCATTTCTTGCTCACAAAAACGAAGCTTTCATATCCTTTTCAAAACTTGCTAAAAGAATTCAAAATGAAAAGGGTTACACTATTTCCAGTTTGAGAACGGATCATGGGGGAGAATTTGAAAATCAAAATTTCTCAGATTTTTGCACTAATTTCGGAATTCAGCATAACTTCTCTGCTCCTTATACTCCACAACAAAATGGGGTAGTAGAAAGGAAAAACAAATCGTTGCAAGAAATGGCCAGAACTCTTCTTATAGAAAGTAAAATTGCCTCTAACTTTTGGGCTGAGGCTGTTTCAACAGCTTGTTATATCTTAAATCGAATTTCCCTCAAACCTTTTTCTGAGAAAACTCCCTATGAATTTTTCAAAGAAAGAAAGCCTGATATTGCATACTTTCATGTATTCGATTGCAAATGCTTTATTCTAAAGAATGCTAATGATCGAGTTGGAAAGTTTGATGAAAGATCAGATGAAGGAACTTTCTTGGGATATTCAACAACAAGCAAAGCCTACAGAGTCTACAACAAGAATACTCGTACTGTAGAGGAATCAGTAAACATCAAGTTCGATGAGAGCAACCAGGATGATGAACCTGAATCCATTCAAATGCATACACTTCATCAAGTCACGAACTCACCAGCAGAATCAGATGTGAATTCGGAGAATGTTCAGAAGGAAACTTTCGCAGCTGAAGAAAGACCAGAAGATGATCAGAATGAATCCAAAATATCCTCAAATGATGGACTTGACAAAAATTGGAAGCATAAGTCAAGTCATCCAAAGGAACTTATCATAGGCAGCATAAATGATGGTGTAAGAACAAGATCCAAGTTCAAGCAAGCAATGAGCAACATCGCCTTGGTATCTGAATTGGAGCCAAAAAAGGATTGAAGATGCATTAGCAGATGAAAACTGGATAAATGCAATGCAGGAAGAGCTACATCAGTTCAAAGTCAACAATGTTTGGGAACTAGTCAATCGTCCCAAAAATCGTCCAGTAATTGGAACAAAATGGGTATTCAGAAACAAACTTGATGACAAAGGAAAGGTTGTGAGAAACAAAGCAAGACTTGTAGCAAAAGGATATTCTCAGGAAAAAGGAATAGACTATGATGAAACCTATGCACCGGTTGCCAGGTTAGAAGCCATTAGGCTACTTCTTGCTTATGCGTGTTACAATGACTTCAAACTTTTTCAGATGGACGTGAAAAGTGCCTTCCTAAACGGCTACATCAAAGAAGAGGTATATGTAGAACAACCTCCTAGCTTCGAAGAACCTAGAGAAAAGGATCTAGTATTTGTCTTAAAAAAAGCTCTCTATGGATTGAAACAAGCACCTCGCGCCTGGTATGAAATGTTAAGTAACTTTTTATCTCGACACAGCTTCACTAAAGGTAATGTAGACACCACTCTTTTTATTCAAAGAAAAGGTAAAGATATCCTTTTAGTTCAAATATATGTTGATGATATTATATTCGGCTCCTCTAATGAACTTCTCTGCAATAAATTCTCTAAAACAATGCAGGATGAATTTGAGATGAGTATGATGGGAGAATTACGATTCTTTCTTGGTCTTCAAATTCATCAATCCCAGAAAGGCACCTTCATATTTCAATAGAAGTATGCATTGGAAATAGTGAAGAAGTTTGGTATGGAAAATGGAAAGAAGACAGAAACTCCTATGTCTCACTCTTCCAAATTAGATAAGAATGAGGATGGAAAAGAAGTCAATCCTAAACTATATCGAAGCATGATTGGATCATTACTCTATCTCACAGCTTCAAGACCCGACATACTATATAGTGTTTGCTTATGTGCAAGATTTCAGTCAAGTCCAAGAGAATCACACCTATCAGCAGTCAAGAGAATAATCAAATACATAGGGACTTATCCCAACTATGGTTTGTGGTATTCTAAATCCTCTGATTTTACACTAAAAGGTTATTCAGATGCAGATCTTGCAGGTTGCAAAATTGATAGAAAAAGTACATCAGGAACTTGTCAACTCATGGGAAACATGCTTGTCTCATGGTACTCAAAGAAGCAAAATACAGTGGCACTCAGCACAGCTGAAGCAGAATACGTATCTCTTGGAAGCTGCTGCACTCAAATACTTTGGCTAAAACAGCAGCTCAAGGACTATGGTGTTGAAGAATCAACTGTGGAAATCCTATGTGACAACACAAGTGCCATAAATCTCACAAAGAATCATGTACTTCACTCAAGAACAAAGCATATTGAGATCAAGCATCACTTCATACGTGATCATGTTCAAAACCATGATGTTAACATTTCATACATTGACACGAAAAATCAACTCGCAGATATTTTTACTAAACCACTTGATAAACAGAGTTTCAATTTTATCAGAAATGAATTATCTATTATTAACCTTCCTTCTTAAGTATACCTTAGAATAGGGTACGTCAGAAGGAGAGTCAGAAGGAGCGTCAGAAGGAGAGTCAGAAGGAGCGTCAGAAGGAGAGTCAGAAAGAGAGTCAGAAGGAGAATTAGAAGAAGAGTCAGAAGAAGCATCAGAAGGGACGCCAAAAAGGCGCGTAAGAGAAAATTCACACTTTTCTTAAATCAAAAGGTCAGTTATCTCTAAAAGTTATCTTTTAGGTAAGTTACTCATATGAATAGATATTGCTTAATATCTTATTGACCGTGAATATTCTTTTTTTTAAGAATTCCTTTTTAAATCAAAATTCTCTTTTGTGTTTCCAAAAATAACCGCCTCTTTTATAAAAAACGCTGAACCGTCACCTCTGTTCTCTTACTTTCAAAATTCTCTCAAATCAAAACCCTAAAACCGTGTTGAAAACCTCTCGCTCTCGATTTCCTCCTCAAAGCAACACTCTTTCACTCAAAGTTTCAAACTTTCTACGCATCAATGGCTCCAAAACCAGTCTCTGACTCGAAGAAGACTCCTCAGACCAAGAGGAAGTTCTCCGCATCAACTGCAAGCAGCGCGGAACTCACAGATACCCAAATCAACGAACAACGAGAAGCACTCCGCCTGACAAAAGGTCTATCTCTATCTGCTTTTGAAATAAAGGAATCGATGGCCCATTCTATTAAGCCAATGTATGATAGAATCAAGGACGCTGGAGATTTTGGAAACGAACTTAGAAAACTGCTGAAAACTCATCACTTTGATAGTGAGAGTGAACTGTTGGAATTTCTTAGTCTGCCTGGAAAAATCGTTGAACCACTTGCTGTAGAAAATCCTACGTCTGTCTCTAGCAAAGGAAAGGAGAAAGTGGCAGAGACAAGTTCGAAACGTAGACGATCCCCAATTAGACCTGGCGGTACGAAGGCGAAGGTGGAAGATGATGATGACATTCTGTTCAATGAATTTGTGAAAAATATAGGCTTTAATTTGGATAAAAGCTTTACTGATCCATTGTTCCAGAATCAGGCTCACAAAGAACAGTTTGAAGCAATGAAACAGAGAGGTGTTATACCTCAAAGGGTATTTGAGTTAAAGTACTTTGACAGCAATGGCATCAATCTGAGGAAGCATCTAGAAAAGATGAAGCTATATCAGTTTATAACTAGGAGAGGCTACACTTTTCCTGATATGGTAGCTTACTTCTATTCAAATCTTCAGTTTGTCAACTTCAACTCTCTGGCTTTCACAATCAAAAGAAAGCAATATTTTCTAACTGTTGATGAATTGGCTTCAATCATGGGAACCAGAAAGGGAGATTTCAAACCCTTAGATATCACTGCAAGTGAAGCTTTCTGCTTCCTGACTGGCAAATCGAGTTTCTCAAGGGAATCAAAGTCACACATTGCCTACACAGACTTTCCCCTGAAACATATCATGATGCACAAAGTGATCATTGAATGTCTCAGACCCAAGGCAGCATCAAAGACAGATATCTCCAAGTACGAGGCAAAGCTGTTATGGGGAATCTTGACAGGACAAAGGATTTCTTTTGCTCACACTGTTCTACTGCATATGTACAGATCAGCTCTCAAGCCAAAGGGGCAACTTCCTTATGCGGCGTTGATCTTCAAAATAATCAATCATTTCAAGATTGATAGCCTCGGTGCCTTTGTCGAGCAAGAAGTTCCTTTAATGACTGCTGGAGAGACTATGGTAACAAAGATGGGATTCAAGATGACTCATGCTGGATGGAGAACGAAGAACAATGAACCAGTCATTGTAGACTTTGAGGAAGAGTCACGGCAGAGATCTCTCAAGAAGAGAAAAGTCATGGCAGTTAAGGGTCAACAAACAGAAAGTCATGCTGGTACGGACTCAAACGCAAGTGAGGAAGAAACAGGGGAATATGATTATGAGGCTACCCCATCTCGAGAAGGATCAGATGCAGCTGGTCAGTCCGAAAATCAGAATGCTGAAGGAGTAGAGGATGAAGTAGATGACACAGGACTACAACAACAAGAAAAAGTTGTGTATCCCTGTGATCTGACTGAGGCAGAATTCCTTACAATGTGGAATGAGGAGCAAGCTGCACGATTTGCAGATGACACAGAGTATGACATCCAAATCGTCAACTGTGATCATGAGGAATTGCTAGCTCAAGTTCTAGTAACATTGGCGTCACAAGCACAGGAGAACGAACAAGATAACTTTGACGCCTACTCTGTCTCCTCCACCAGACACACTATTCAGAAAGGTGCTACAAGTCTGGCCTCAGCAATAGCACGAGAAGATCAATTGTCCAGTGCACAGTCCATTCCAATGGACATTGATGAAGAAATAGTCTCCGTGCCACCATCAAAGGAAAAAGGAAAAAGAGCTATACTTCAGGGGGAGAAAGAGCCTGAGCCTGTCACATCAGATGTCTTTCTCACTGAAGTCCTAGCTTCTCAAGCCTTCACTAAGGCTCAAACTGAGGGGGAGACTTCAGAACCTACACCTACAAACCCACATATGGACCTTCAAGCGCATTTTGACAATCTTCAAAATACTGTCATTCAGACAATGGCTGCAATGGAAACAAGATTTGTTCAGCAACTGTAGGCTTTTGAAGAGAAAACAGATAGGCAGCTGCAGGGTCTGACTAGTCAGGTGACTAGGCTAGAAAAATCCATTGATGTCTATGGGAAAACGTTTCGTGATGAGATAGCCAACCTGCCTACATACACACTGGTCAGAACGGACAGAATAGCTTCACACATGCCCTCTCCTCAAGTTGTCAGAGACCATGCTCAGATGCTGAGAAGCAGTTTTGCAGGACCTTCCCGAGGGGAAACTGATGTTGAGCCCGAAGATCATCCCTCTTCTTAAAAAAAAAAAATTCCTCTTCATAAACGCATTATCATTTCAAGAACTTTTTCGATGTTGACAAAAAAGGGGGAGAAGTTAGATTATTTTCATGCAGTCTAAATAGATTATCTCTAACCATATTTCTCTAATCATATCATATCTCAATTTAGAGGAAATGAGGAGAAAACCTAACCTACAGTTTTGCAGGACAATTCATGCAGGATTATTGCAGGATAATCTTACTATGATCATGTTCTCCTATGAGCACACTTTCATTATATTTCACTCTAATGATGATTACCTGCAGGAGCAAATATGATGGCTACTCACTTTTATTAAATTATCACTGGTTTAATTTTCCTTTAAATTTGAAACTGGAGAAGTTTTTGTCACCATCAAAAAGGGGGAGATTGTTGTGGAAATACTCCTATATTTTGATTCTGACAAAACCTTCAAAAGATATTGTCTAAATGTAATGTGATGCAGGAAGAATGTGTAAGCAGCAGATTGAGTGATTCCAATTCTGTCGCACTGACGAAGGGTCAGATGGAAGTGCTTCTGACGAAGGGTCAGATGGAAGTGCTTCTGACGTAGAGTCAGATGGAAGCGCTCTTGACGATCTAAACAGTGACGGATGGATCACATCAAATCTCCGTATTACCATTCCATGCCAACTGATTCAACTTCTCATAGACGAATCTGAAGAAAGATCAGTTCCTGCATTTTACAAAACACGAAGACCCACGTATGGCAGGTTTCCGATCTAGGCAAGTGATATTCAATTATCCTGATATCCCCTCTTGTCAATCAAGGGACTTTTTATAATAGGATATCATCCTCTAAGGAAAATATCCTCGGGAATCAACTCAAACTTATCACACTTATGGAAGCTGGAGATTCAGTTGTATGGGCGACTGAATTAGAAGGGTTCAATATCTTACCCAACGATCTACATATCTTCTGAAGATACAGTCTCGTTCAATCATGATTGATGACGTCCAATTAAGGATTGAAGAGCGATCCCTTGGCTGGAATCCAACGGCTAGTTCGGAGGCAGGGGAGTATAAAAGAAGAATAATGTTCGACCAGAGTGTAAGAGAGTGAACATCAATCCAAAGTGCAAGAATAACTTGAGTTTCATCTGAGAGAGTATTCTGAGTATTCAAAATCCTTCATTGTGAAAATCGGTGTGAGAAGGAAACAAAACACTTGAGTGATTGTAATCTTCTTGATTCTTCATAGTGAAATCCAGCCGATCGGCTGTCATCGTGGGAGAGTGGACGTAGGCTTGATCTAAGCCGAACCATTATAAGTATCGTGTGCAATATTCTCTTCTCTAAACTCTTATCCTTGTGTTTAGATTTTCTGCACACCGTTATACTGTTTTTGTTCCTAATCGTACACTGAACCTTATTCATTCCGCAAGAAATTTAAATTGTGTTCAGAATCTCCTATTCACCCCCCCTCAAGGAGATATTGCTAGATACATCAAAGTCATCTTGACTTTATTTGTGTACGGAGTGGCCTCTTGCTTCCGCAGATAGGCGATTGGTTTGATGAGAGTCGAAGGATCCTTTATGTCACATTTTGTGCATACCCAGTGGGATGTTCATGACTCGTCGGGCTCAGGGCGTGACATCCCCGTTTAAGTGGTATCAGAGCAAGGTCAGCTCGATTCAATTTTGGTCGAGACTTGGAGTGATAAGAAGTGATGACTTGAGGACGATTGGATAATGAAACCCTTAGGATTAAGCTCGGATTGTGGAATCTTGAGAATTTTAGGCTTGAACTTGTGAGGTATTATAATGGTCTTAATATTGCTTTATTGGATGATCCTGAGTGATTCTAAGGGTAAGGCTCATGAGGAAGCGAATAGAGATTGAGGGGTCATAAATCCGAGTTTGAGGTTGCTCGAGAATAGCTTGGGAATGAAGGGTCAATTGGAGTATATGGTGGTGATTGTGGCTTATCGATGGCCTAATTTGGGGACATGAGTTATAAAGAGACGATTGATAGTAGTAGATTCAATCTTGAATTGCAAGACATATCGATGACTTTCAGGTATCGATTGCTAAGGACAACCTTGGAAAGTATGAGATGGTGTGTATACAATAAGTGTGCAAGGGATATTTTGATTAAAGACCAACTGTGATCAGTTGCATGTGGATTGTCTTGGGTTGTGGCTAGACTTGAGGTGAATGATTGAGCATAGGGAATTGATTCGGAAGAGTGATGATCGCTTGTAGGAATTTGAAATCTTTTCTGTATGAAAATCAACTGGGAAACGACCGTGGCATGATGAGTAGCGAGAACAAATGTGTGGTGTATATGTTTGTGGAATTGAAACGAAAGTTGATAAGGGTGCATGCATTAGCTTATCGCTGTCAGATTTAATAAACCACCGCTTGGTATGGGACGAGTTGATGGGATACCTATAAACCGTAGTGAAACATGTTATGGGACGTGTGGAATGGGGCTTCCTCCGTAGATATATGACTTGGGACAACCTGCGATGACCAGGTCTGATGAGGGCGGGGAGTGATCGCCGGTACAGAGAGGTACGGACAATGAGCGGCTCCTGGCAGGCTTCTAAGATCAAGGAGGCAGGAATGACCCAGGCCATAAATTGAAAGAAAAATGCTAGGTATCAGGTTGAGTCTGGTCATGGTTAAGTGAGATGTATGGCACTAGTTTAATTCTCGAAATGAATGTTCAAAAGTGGCATGACATGTGAAATGATGCCTATGAGTGGCATGGTGAAAAGCTTTGTGCTTGACAGCGGATGTCAATTGAAAAAGAAAAGTGATGTTGTGATTGGCCTGTTAGGCGTGTTTTATGCTTGGCATCATGTCTAACTAAGAGATTTGACGGCGTGTGGGGAGTTTATACCCCGTTGAACTGGTGCCTATAGAGAATAAGAAAGCCTGTTGTGTTTATGCTAGAGTGGTAGATACCCTGGGTTTATGGTAAGAACAATTGAAATAGCATTTTGAGTACTTGCTTGGCGTTGGCCTAGTTGAGTTCTAGCCTAATGATGGCTGTTAATTGGGAAGTTGCCTCGTGAAGGCTGACTGGTCTTGTGGCTACTGCTTAAGGATGAATTGGAATCCTTGTATAATGAGAAATTGGCTGAGAATTGCTTGGGAACCATTGATGGTTGATGGTGAAACATAATGAGAGGAGCAGTCTGAGACTGCTAGGCTTAGACGACCTAAGTCTTTGATTCCTGGAGGGAATCATAGTGGTTCAAGGGACATGAGAACTTAATGACGTTAAACGACCCAAGATGGTCGTAGAATAGCATTGGACTCGAGTGTGTAAAGTATGGGAAGATCCGAGAACTGAGATGGATCATGAGAATTGAGTAAAGATGAGCGACTGGGATAAGAATCCTAATAGAGCGGATGACTCGATTTTGTTAATCACGTGGGGCCTAAGAGTTGAATGGGTCGTGAGAGCTTTAAATGGAAATGAAAAAAAAATTGTCGGGTAAGCAAGCTCAAGGAAGAGCTGCCATGATTGCCTAAGTCACTATGGTGACAGATGCTAGTGTTGATTAATTGAATGATAGAAGTCACGAGGAAGGTGACTCAGGGTTAATCATTCTTAAACTGAATGCGTAGGAAGAACCATGAGAGCTTGAAAGACTTATTAAGCTATGAATAAGATTGATATCAATTGAGTTTGATGGATGGATGAGACTTGAAATTGTATTCCTCTGGATTGGAGATCTTGGTAAAAAAACCTTAAGGGTTTTGGGGTGCACTGAAGAAAGAAAGAGATCCCGGTAGTCTTTAGCCCTAAGAGGCTGTTGATGATTGGTGAAAGGTCACCAGAGGAAGAGTTTCCTCGAGGGCATGATAAGTGTCTGGACTACTTCTACCGAGTTGTTTGACGGGAATTACTTTCTGGGTTTGCTCGAAAACAAAAGTTGTTTTGATCCTGATAATTTTGTAATGATCTGAGGATGATTGACCATGTGAGACAGAGTTCTCACGATCGCCTAAGTGCATTAAGAGTAGTCAAGAACCCCTTGAATAAGATAAGTAAATCCCTGAGTGGATTGGAACTTGGAAGCCTTATAGCTTGTCGTAAATTCTTGAGTTTGGGGAGTGGTAATGGACTCAGTAAGAGAAGAGAAGGATCGGAAGATTATGTATAAGAGAACTCGACCTCATGGGTTATGAGCAAAGAGATGTTCATTATCGAACATTGAACGCGCCTGCGAGAAACGGCCTTTATCTTGGCGTAAGCTTGTGAGGGGACATTGACGTTTTGTTTCTTCTGTCACAAGGGAAGTGAAGAAAGAATTTTGTCAATTGTTTGACATCTTTGAATTATGGGGTTGTTTGACGTTAAATCGGGACCACTGGAGGGGGGTGTTGTGAATTATCATTCCTAAAGAATATGGTGTAGTTCTTAATGATGATTGGGCGATGAGATGGTCATTGATGGATGGAAGGTGAAAGGACTTGATAGCCCTGGCAGTTCGTAATTCGAATGAAAGGTTGAGTGAGCGAAAAGAGCGCTTGCGATGTACTTACAAGGTGACTTGAGATAGTCGAATAAAGTATTCGATGCATGAATGTATGGAGACTGAGGAAGAACCTCGACTCCTGGGAACCTTGTCACTTGAGGTGACTAGGTCACTAGAAGAAGAATGCCAAGCATGTGGACATTTGAATCCTGGGGGTGAAAGTACCGCCGTTGACATAGACTCCAGGACTGACGTTCTATGGAATAGGAAGGACAAAATGGATTCGAAATAAAAGGACGCCACTAAGGTGTATGGTAACCTTCTTAGGGTAAGAGACCCTAGTGTAGAAGGAAGAGAAAATTTAAATTGTCTCGGTATTGAGACTGAGCGTCTGAACTGAGAAAGAAGACGCGGAACTTGAATGATTCTTGGAAGTGAAGTCCGAGAGATTATCATGTATATAACGTTGAATTCTAGGATATTGTGAACGTTCATTTGAATGGGTGAGACTGAGGCATGGTCACATTAGTTGGTTATGGAACCCGGAGGACAGGACACTAATACTTACTGAGGAAAGGGTGACAAAAATGTTGTTCGGTCCAAGTGGGAACCCTTGAGAATAGAAGGCCAAAGTTGGAATTTTCATGTGAAGGGTGCCATGGACAGCGAGAATGAGGCGACACCTGATTGTGATGAAATTAATAATAGTCGAATTGAGAATCTAAGGAACGATGGGATTGGTCGTTACTGTCTCGAGAGACGATGATAGGACCCATTTAAAGAGCCATGAGGAACATGAACAGCTTTTGAGAGCGTCCTATAGACTCTAAGGAGATAATTGATGTATTCTATATGTGAAACGCGCGAGCTGCGGATTTGATGAAGTAAGATCCCTCAGTCATGAAATTTCTGGAAAACGAAATTTAGGTGGAATCCTTTGAGGATTGATATAGGTGATGAATCGACTAAAGTCGATGTGAGTTGTGGGAAATTGAAATTCCCTGAGATCGATAAATCGTTACAGACAAATCGTGGGAAGTTTCCCCACAGGAGCTGTTCCATTGGTGAAATGGACTAAGAACGAAACGTAACATGAAGGGATGATTGAACGAGAAAAAGGGTTTTCGAGGACTTGATCTAAACTAATAACTACGCTGTTTATGACGTTTTCGGTTGAGAGTTGAAAAGCTTGTGAGGTCGTATTGACACGACGCGGAATAAAACCTGAAACACAACAAGGCAACCGGAAGTGGGCCTAGCGTGTCCATCGTAATGATGAGGCTATGTGAGTTGAAATGCTTAGAGCACAATTGGAGTTGATTTGCGGATGTCCTCGCGGCAAGGTTGGGAAACATTAATTGAGCGGGAGAAGATTTCAAGTATATATCCATCCCTGAAATATCGAGTAGTAGTTTCCGAGATGAATTGATGAGAAGCAACGCCGATAGACGAAATTACTTACGGATACGGGAACGTTGCTCGTGTAAGGGAAGATCTCGCAATCGTGTGAATCGCAAGAGTTAGGAATGTTGACCGCTTCACAGAGAATGAAGAGAAAATATGACCGTCCCAGGTGGGCAGATTAAATTAATCATTAGAAAATCTCGAGGGTAATCGAGGGGAGTTATTAAGGACTCAATTATGAGATTGCCTAAGAAGTCGAGAAGGCTGTGGTTCGATTTGGACAATCGGGGATAAATTAATAAAATTGTGCATCCTTGACGATACGAAAGGACATTTGAATTGGATTTTGATGCCAAAGGATAGAGGTAATAAAGAGTACGTGCTTGCGATGGTTTGGTAACGATGGTGATAGAAAGAGAACATGGAAGTAAGGTGATGTTAGGGAAAAGCCTTCTGACTAGGAGTGTTAGAAGCAGGGTTGTAGTGCAATACATGAGTTGTCCGTGGATCAATAGGCAAATTGAAAAGAAGATCAGAATACTCGCAGGGTATCACCGATAGAGATTAGGAATGTTGAGAAAGAAAATAGAAAAGTAAATAGAGGATGAGGACTGAAGGAAACAAGTCCTGAAGAAGGATGACTTATATCAGAAAAGATAATCGAGAATGTCAAGTTGAGAAGAGTTAGTTTGGAGAGTGATGATACGATGAGGCGTATGCACCCCCCTTGAGATTGGACAACGGGAAAATGGCGAATTTCGAGGACGAAATTTCGTTAAGGGGGAAGAGTTGTGACATTCTGAATTCCACCCTTGAGACTTGAGACATGGAATGGGGACTTCCAAATTGAAAAATGGAAATGAGGAATTCCAACAATTGATATGGATTGGGCGTCGCCTTGTTAAGGGTGAAAAATATCAAAAAAAATGAAATTTCAGACGAAAAGTGTAAAAAGGCCATTTTGCCCCTCAAGGTTTGGCTTAGTCTTAATAAATGAAGGAGGGCGTTTTGGTCATTGACCTATCCCTAAGGCTGCCGAAAATTAGAAAAATTATTGGCCATTGGATGAGCTTGATTTTGACTAGGGGACAAGTGTCAACGGATGACCAATTAGCATTAAGTAAATCACTTTTCAACTACCATTCCACCTAGTTTGACTCAATTGGGGGATAAAAGGAGAGATCCCTCGTGTCATAGGTGATCTCAAAGGACTACAGGGACTGAACCTTTCCAACAATTTCCTCACTGGTCACATCCCATCATCATTATGCAATCTCACAGCACTTGAGTCGTTGGATCTTTCTCGAAACAAACTCTCGGGACAGATCCCCATAACATAATAGAACTTGGGTTCCTTTCTTTCCTGAATGTTTCTTACAACAATCTGACCGGGTCTGTACCCAGAGGGAAACAGTTCGATACATTTTCAACTGATTCTTTTGAAGGGAATTCGGGATTATGCGGGGAATTCATATGGAGGAAATGTCGAGATTCAAGGGATAAGTCAAGACAACCTTCGACCCGCCAAAAAGAAGACTCGGGATCTCCGATTGAACTCAATTGGAAAATTGTTCTGATGGGATATGAGAGCGGCTTAGTGATTGGAGTGGTCATCGGAAATGCATTCATCTCTTGGAAGCATGTTTGGTTTGAAGGAAGTGCGGGAAGAAGGCGAAGGCCTAGTCGGATGCAGCCTAGGAGGGGTAGGAACTCCTGGTCAGGCAAGTTTTTCAATTTTTGCAGAACTTAAAAATAAGCTAGGTCTTTCCTTCTCAAATGTACTTGTTTCTTCATAGTATCTTTATTGTGATTTATGTCAGACCTTTACTTCCTTCAGTTAATCTCTCATTACATCTGTGTACCACTTCTCCAACCTAAATTTTTAGTCTTTTGTATAATGACATTGCCTACTTGTAAACCAAGCTCTTGTGCAACTCTTCTGTCAATGTTCAAGAAAAAGTACTCCTATTTAACAATCAACTATAAATTGACAAATAGATTCTTCTTTTGTCAGGGTTCACATCGCAAGCTGAAACTCATTTACATAGTCTAGTGAAGCGAACAATAGCATGGCCAAAATGTCCTCATAACTTTATGCAAATCTAGGCCCTCCTCCTTGCTTCATTCAGTCGCTTTCATTGTTTATTCTCGCAAGTTGTACAGATAGCTATTGTATTGTCTTTTGAAATGAAAATTCTCATTTGGAGGCTGATTGAACAATAAATCGTAACAAATGATTCTCATGAAATGTATACATACAGCAGTATTATTTTTCGAATCTTCTTTTGTGTATGTGCTATAGGAATTAGAATATTTTCCTCGTAGACAACCATATGACAGAATATTTTCCTCGTAGACAACCATATGATACAAAGAACCAACATGGCGTAGTTGAATTTCTTATAGTTCGTCGTTAGGTCTGCTTTCTAGTCATGTATTCCGGAATTTGTACAGTTGTTATCATTTGATTTTTATATAAAATGTTCTTTTTTCCCTCAAAGAATGATAATTTGATCTAGAGAGAGAGAGAGTGGGGATCTACATCCCCGGTCTTGCTCTTGAGAGGAATTCTTCAGCTCCTCCTTTTCCCTCTCAACATGAGAGCTCTCCCCTACCCTTGGGTAGCATTACCCTAACCACAACCCCCGTTCACCCATACATCAAGCCAAGGCTATTCCATGAGATCTCCTCCCTATGATGATTTCGCCCTCTTTTAATCCTCCACTGAAGATGTATTCTCGAAGAGTCTCAAAACCCTAAACCCTCCCCTGTCACCGTCTTCTCTCTCAGATCCAAATTGTTCCTGCCCAGAGATTCTCAGCCCCCAACGTATCTTCCCCTTGGCGAATCCCCAACTTCAAGACAAAGACAAGAAGCTGCCTTTGTGGTTTGTCCTGCGCCTTCAACCTATCAGCCAAATCAATATGGATCAAGACCAACGGCTAAATGCCCTTTGCAATCGACTGGGTCATCTATGGACCAAAACAAAAAAAGCTGTGGTAGATGATGTGGCCACTGAGACAAGTCTAAAAGAGGGTGAACACACTGTTTTCGGGCGTCTCTATGGAAACCTCGAAGTCAACTTCCAGGCTTTTCAATCGACAATGAAGAGGGCCTGGAAAACTGAGAAGGTAGAGTTTACGCAACTTAAGCTTGGACTTTTTTCCTTTGTGTTTGAATCTGTGGAGGAAAAGTGCAGAATTTTGGAGGCTGGTCCCTAGTCCTTTTCTCGGCATCTATTAGTGCTAAAGGCATGGGAACCTAACTTTGTCCCCCAATGCTATTGTTTCACTTCGTGTGCGTATTGGATTCACATCATCGGTTTACCTGTGGAGGGCAGGAAAACAGAGGTTATTTCTAGCATAGCAGAACAAGTAGGGAAAGTGGAGAAAGTTAAAATAGAAGCAAAAGGGTATGCAGGAATTGCACTGTGCAAGGCAAAAGTTGTTCTTGATCTACTAACCCCTTTGGAGCCGGGAATGATTTACAGCTACAAGGGGAAACAACTATGGATCGATTTTCGCTACGAGAGACTGCCTATCTTTTGCTTCTCGTGTGGGAAGATTGGACACTATGCCCAAAATTGCACCGAAATCCCATATGAAGAAGAGAAGTTGGCACTAAATGAGAATATCTTCTATGGGACATGGCTGAAAACTAAAATGAACACCCCAGCCCCTATGGGAAATTCTTTTATGAGGCATCATCAGCAGAATACATGGAGGAGGAAACAATTCCAGAAACACCAGAACCTCCTATTACCAATAACGGCAATCAAAAAAAGGATGGAGAAAATGGAGGACGAGCAATACCTAGTGAAGAAAGGGCAAAACGGAAGATGAGTGATGTTGAGGGCCTAACACTTACCTGGGAACTGCCGAACCAATCTGCTAACACAGATGATGCGGTACAACTCCTACTAGAACTCCCTTCATTCCATGGCGACAGCTCCCTGAGGAAAAGTCAGGAAAAACTTGTTAAAAGAGAGACAAAGAAAGGAAGAAAATCACTCCCGGCTGACGAGAAGGAGATGCAAATTCTGCTACTAGATGAAACAAACTTACTCGATACACCTGTGAGTTCTGCTGAAGATTCTGACTTACGGGCATTGGTGGCTTGCCCTAATAAGCCACCGAGTTACAAATGAGTATCCTAGCTTGGAACTGTCAAGGGTTGGGCACACCTTTGACAGTTCAAGCACTCAGAGCCGTCGTGGCTCAAGAAAGGCCCAGTTTAGTTTTCTTAAGTGAGACTAAGAACCAAGAAGGGGTAATTCAGCGGGTAAGGAAGAGGCTGAAGTTCCAGAATCTATGGGTGGTTAACCCAGTTGGAATAAGTGGTGGTTTAGATTTGCTTTGGAATGATGAGGTGGGTTTAGAGGTCCTCTCAGCTTCAAAAGACTTCATCGACTTAAAATACATCAACCCTACCCATGGGGTTCCATTCAGATTAACATGTTGCTATGCACCAGCAACTTATCAGGAAAGGCTTGGAGTTTGGGGAAGGATTAGACAGATAAAATCAGATTGCAACCTTCCGTGGACTTGGATGGGGGACTTCAATGAAACCCTTTATTTTTGGGAGAAAGCGGGTAAGAAGGAGGCGGAAAATTATAGGATGCAATCTTTTAAAGAGTTACTAGAGGACTGCGCGATGTTGGATATTAAGAGTAAGGGATGCGCTTTCACGTGGTCCAATAAAAGAGAATGGGAAAACCTAGTAAGAAAGAGACTAGATAGGGCTGTCTGCAATTTAGCCTGGAGGCTTGCTTTCCCATCGGCATAGGTTTTTGCATTACCTGCTATTGGATCGGACCATAGTCCCATTTTGTTGTCCCTCTCTACTGTTAAAGTTAAAAGAAAGAAATCCTTTAAGTTTGAATCATTTTGGCTGCAAAGCAAACACTGCGGCCATATTATCAAAGATGTGTGGGAGGAGTCCGAATGCACAGGGGCTGATCTGGTGGAAATTCAAAAAAACCTCTCGGCAGCATTGGAAAAATGGAGTAAAAAGGAGTTCCCGAATAGCAATATCCAGATTCAACAGCTCCAACTCGAACTCCAGAAGCTCATAAATGGTCAGAACATACCTGATACTAGAAGAATCCAGAGAGCAATTACTACTCAAATCGAAAACCTGTGGAGAAGGGAAGTAATGTACTGGGGGCAAAGGTCCCAAGTGAATTGGCTGAAATGGGGGGACAAAAACACCAGATTTTTTCACGCAACAACTATCCAGAGAAGGCAAAGGAATAGAATATCGATGCTAAAAGGGATTGGGCAGGAAACCTGGACAAGAAACCCATCTCTCTTGAAGGAAATGACTTCGAACTTCTTTATTGAATTATACAGCTCCTGCGGTTATCGGAACTTCGACCTGGTGCTTTCATAATGCCCCAAACTCGTCTCGGATGATATGAATGCAGTACTGGCAAGCAAAGTTACCTTGGAAGAGGTTCAAAAAGATGTCTTTAGAATGGGACCAGAAAAGGCGCCTGGACCAGACGGACTAAACGGACTATTCTATCAGCAGAACTGGGAGCATATCAAGGCTGGGGTCTTCAAGGAAGTCAAGAGATTTTTTTGACACAGGAAGCTTGAACCCGGAACTGAGCAAAACCCACATAACTCTCATCCCGAAGGTGAGGAACCCCGAAAGACTCGATCAATTCAGGCCTATAAGCCTCTGCAACTTCGCGTACAAAATCATTTCCAAGATCCTAGCAAATAGGCTGAAAAGCTGGCTCCCCACAATCGTTGCAGAAGAACAAAGCGCCTTTGTTGAAGGAAGACAAATCCAAGACAACATTCTGATTGTCCAGGAGGCTCTGCACCAAATAAAAACCAGAAAGGTCAAAAAACGATTTAAAGCTATTCTGAAACTTGACATGAAGAAGGCGTACGACAGAGTTGAATGGGACTTCCTTGAGGTCTGTTTAATTAACATGGGTTTCTGTTCATGGTGGGTGGATAGAGTGATGGCATGCGTAACTTCAGCCACCCTAAGTGTAAAATTCAATGGAGAGCCACTGCCGTATTTCCAACCTTCGAGAGGTATCAGACAAGGCGACCCTATCTCCCCATATATGTTCATACTTATGGCTAACACTTTGTCCATGATGATGAAAAAGGCTGTATCTGACGGTACTATTAGAGGGATTAAATGGAATAGCTCCTGCCCTTCACTCTCACATCTCCTATTTGCGGATGATTAAATCTTCTTTTTGGATGGCAAACTGATCGAATGCCAAAATCTGGGGATGATCCTGAATTAGTATTGTTACGCCTCGGGACAAGAGATTAACTTGAATAAGTCCGGCCTCTTTATGGGTCCAAACTGCCCCCTTCAACTTCAAGAAAACCTAGCAAATGCTCTCCGAGTCCCAGTTATGCAGAAAACAGGGAAGTATTTGGGTCTACCTTCTTATTATGGGGGAACAAAGAAACAGATGTTCTCTTGGATTAACGAGAGAGTAGACACGAAGCTAGAAGGTTGGAAGGAGAACCTATTCTCAAAGGCTGGCAAGGAGATACTTATAAAATCGGTGGTCCAAGCCATCCCTCAATATGCCATGTCAATCTTCAAAATCCAACTTTCAATCTGTAAATCAATTGAAAGAAGGATAGCTCGGTTTTGGTGGAAGAATAGCAAAAAGAAAGCCGATATGCATTGGCGTAGTTGGGATCTTCTAAAAGCAAGGAAAGATAACCGGGGGTTAGGCTTCAAAGATATGGCTACTTTCAACAAAGCCATGTTGGGAAAACAAGCTTGGAGACTCATCCAAAAGCCAAACTCCCTCTGGAGCAGAGTTCTAAAAGGCATGTATTTTCTAGACAAAAGCTTCTTACATGCAGGGAAAGGCACAAGACCTTCCTGGGGATGGCTAAGCATGCTGCACGGTAGAGATACTTTTGCAGAGTCAGTTCGCTGGTCTATCGGGAATGGGGAATCTGTTAACATTAGAGAGGACTGCTGGCTCAGAAGGGGAACTATTGGTGGCCCGGCCAATCGAGAGGAACCCTCTCATGTTTCAGGATTAACAAAAAATGACGGAAGAGAGTGGGATGCTGACAAAGTTAAAAGCATGTTTGATGAGGAGACTGTAGAAGATATACTAGCCATCCCGCTATGCCCTCTACATCCTGAGGACAAATTGAAATGGACCGAAAATGAAAAAGGGAACTTCTCGGTAAAGAGCGGCTACAACACGTTAAGAAAAAGAGAGGCAAAGCAGAGGACAGATGAGGCTTCTACTTCCGATCCACCAACGAGAAAGCTCTGGAATGGAATTTGGAAAGCACATATCCCTCATAAAGTTCGGATCTTCCTATGGCAAACAGCCAAAAACGCTCTACCTACTAGAGAGAATCTCTTTCGGCGAAGCCTAATACCCCACCCACTATGTCCTATCTGTACTCAGCAAGCAGAAATAACTAAACACATGTTCATCCTCTGCCCGTGGACAGAACAGATTTGGAGAAAACTCAACATATGGAAGCGCTACCCACAGATCCACAGGATGGACGCTTGGATCCAAGCTATCATAGAAGATGTCAATTGCCCTAGCAAAGCTCGAAGTAATCCATGTCTCCCTCTGGTGTATATAGAAATCAAGAAACAGTTTAGTGTTTCGGGGTAAAAATCCGAACGTCGATGGTCTAATTGAGGAAGCAGAGGCCATCCTCACAAGCTATAGTAAATGGAACGTCAAAGATCGCAGTTACAGGAGTACAGGTTCTGACTCACCTCTCGCGTGGGTGCCTCCGGGAAACCCTGATCTGAAGATGAACGTCGACGCCTCTGTGGGGGGTGCAGACCCTGGCGGTGCCATCGCTGAAGTTCTTCGAGACTCTAGCGGCTCTTTGCTGGGAGGATTCACAGAGAAAATCCTCCCCTGTACTCCTCTGGTCGCCGAAGCTCAGGTGCTTCTCACGAGCTTGCAGCTTCTGGAAGAGAGGACAGAGGTGAGGGAAAGGCAAATACGCGTTAAAGTGGAGTCAGATTCAATGGATCTTGTACTTGCGGTCAACAGAGAAAAGGAAGCCAGCTGGGAAGCATAGAGTTTCATCCTCCAAGCCCAAACAATTGTAGCCCGCCTCCCGAATATCTTCGTGGCCCACTGCAAGAGATCTGCAAATCAAACGGCAGATTGGGTAGCGAAGATGTTTCGGTCTGATTGTGTCCCAGCCCACTGGGTTTCTGCTCCGCCACAACCCCTTTGGGATTTATTATGTGTAGATGCTCCTCGTACGAACCTTTATGTACAAAATTTTATTCACCAGTAATGCAAATCTTTTTCGACCAAAAAAAAAATCTAGTGGCTTCTTGTTGACACCGGAATTATTTCCTATAAGCCAACCATACGTCTTTGTAAAAATACAAAATACAAGAAAGGGCAATAGTAAAAATAATGGAAAAAAGAACATATAAACAAACAAATGATTCCTTTTTTACCCCCTTCTATTTGTTTATGCCGCCTGGTTGATTTTATGATGGCCGCTAGTTGGCATCTTGTTTGACGCGATTGAAGTTAGGGCGTATTGGCAACCGGTCACCATTGAACCCACCTAGGCACTGCGCTGCCTAGTTCGGTTCATAGTTTTTGTGTCCGGTTTTTTGTACCTAGTTATTTGAAAGTATATACAAACTTACCTTACCAAAAAAAAAAAAAAACAAACAAACAAATGAGAGAGCCCAGTTCGGCCATTTATGCAAGGACCATCTATTAGGTCTAATTCGATTACTTCATAAGAGATTTTATAAAGCGCCCGTAAAGTTAAAATTGTTACGCAAAACTCACACATGAGAGGGTCATATCTCTTTTTAAAATTATAGTTAGTCGGGAGGGGATAGGAAAGGAAAAGGGGGGGAAAAAGATAGCGACTTCTAATTTTCAATTTCCGGTGATCAAACTGGTTTAGAACAATATTTTTACGATAAATGTTTCACTTTCATTTTCTTAGGGCATACATCATAACATTTTTGTAATAAAATTTCTGCTCCAGAAATGATTCTGAAGCGGAAATATGTTTGGTTACGCACTTCATTTTTCTACTTCTAAAGCATTTGTTTACTCCATAAGTAGTTATGGAGCCATTTGAAGAATAAATTCCAAAAGTAGAAAATAGAGCAACAGTTTTGCCATGCGCACCCTTGGTTTTTATAAGATCTTGATCGTGCTAACAACAGTTGTAGTTTTTGTCTCCCGCTCCCATTCGTTTCGACAACATATACATAGAGCAAGCAATACGAAAATATTAGGCAACAATATGAGGCTATTCCGCAATACAAATGACTAATTGCTTATAGACAATCGCCTCTATTCTACCTCTATTTCTCCCTGTCAATAAGCGAAGACTGTTGAAAACTCTTAACAGTCGTAATTTCTCCAAACGCATTCCATAAGGTGAGTTGCATTCCTTATCTTCCCACAGGGGAGGACCTTTGAAAAAGGTACCATCATATTGTTGCTCTATAACCGCTTAGTTTTCGATTTTGGGACAAAAGTCTTCCATGCAAATGACAGATGCATTGGCTGAATTTTCAATCATTTGTCGATTTGGCCCCAAAGTTTTTTCTTATGTTCCCCGGCATCTACAGGTTACGGCACTGAAGATAGTCATGCTCACGCACCTAAAGATTCAAAGGTGCTGCACAAAGTCTGTGGGTTTCATCGCCCGAAAAGTCAATGATTCATCGCATGGCAGCATGAGATTGAGGCAATGTTCATATCCCTATAAGGTGTGCTTCACTCCCGCCTACTCTGCTCATCAAAGCAGATTTTTCTCCGTTTCCAACAAAATGGCTCCCTCGTCGTGCTTCGTCATGTCCATTCACTTTCTTTTCATGTACTTGCCGTCTCAGCCTATAGACGCGCACATTCTCTCTCGTTCCGTGAAACCTGCGTGTCTCAAGGACGATATGTCTGCACTACTGCAGCAGTTTAAAGAGATATACAAAATCGCTGATGTTTCTAGTGATCCTCTCGCCTATCCCTGGACTCTATCCTGGAATAACACTGGGGATTGTTGCTCCGGGGATGGGATCAAGGGCAACGAAAACATTGGCCATGTAATTGTTCTCGACCTGGGAAGTAGTTTTCTCTATGGTTCTATTGACAACAATAGTATCCTCTTCCAGCTTGTGTTGAGAGCACACAGCGGAATACCGATACTTTTCACTTGAGGAGAACGCCAATAGAGAGCTCAAGTCCGAGCCCGTCAACATATCCAGTTGGACCCACCTTCACTCAAAAACTTAAGCCAATGAGTTATGGGCTAACTTGAATATATTAAGCTGCGTATGGTAACGTTTCTCTTCCTGGAAATATTTTTTGAACAGAAACATTTTTTTTATTTTTCTGTTCCTGATTACAATTTCTAGGAACAGAAACGTATTTGGTAAAAAAAAAAACACTTTTTGCCGCAGTTGCCGACGACCGCTGGCGGCCAGTGGAGGCGGTGGCCGGCGACGGTGGCCGGCGGGTGGTGGTCGCGTTAGCGGCAGTGGGTGGTGGTTCCAAAAATGTTCCAAAAAGCGTTCTAAAATCCAGAAACAAGTTTTTTTTTGTTTCTTCAAAAGTGTTCCCTGGAACAAAATTGTTCTACAAAACACTTTTGGAACATTTTTTAAGCATACACGTTTTTGTTCCAAAAGTGTTCAAGAACACTTTTGGAACATAAACACTTTTCATGGAGTGTTTTTCTAGTGTTACCATACGCACTCTTAACTGCTCAACACCACATTAATTCTCTAATGTGAGACTTTTCTAACACAACTCACACGTGCATTCTAATAGCTTGCTCATCTTGAAAAGCTCAATCTCAGCAGCAATGGCTTCAACTACTCTCGAATACCGTCCTGAGTTGGAGATCTGTCGAGATTGACTCATCTCGATTCTCTGCTTCCGTTTATTCCGGCTATGTCCCGTCAAAAATCTTCATGCTGACAAGGTTGTTGTACCTCGACTTGTGTTGGCAATCTGCATCCAAATACTTCCACAAATTTGTTGGAGATGAAAGCGCCAGGCTTGAGAAGCCTAGCTTAGAATCTGACTAGCCTGGAAGAACTTCTCAGCTCATGAACCTCATTCAGCTGACTAGTTTGTACCTCCGAAAAAATCAACTATTGGGTTCAATACCAAGTTGGCTTATGAACATGACTGGACTTGTCAAGCTAGAACTTTTGGTCAATAAATTCTTCGGCGAGATACCGCCATCATTCTCTCAACTCCAAAATCTCCAATTCCTCGTCCTTTTAGGAAACAACTTAAGCGGTATTGTTGATCTAGACAACTTCCACAAGCTCAAATAGTTGGAAGTGCTGCAACTATCATTTAACAGGATATCATGCCACACAAATAGCGGGAATGTAACTCTTCCTCAGATTTTAATCCTAGGACTGGCTTCATGCAATTTGAGCAAGTTCTTGGCATTCTTACAAAACCAAGAGAGTATATATTGGTTGGACCTGTCCGATAACTAGATTAGGGGGAGAAGTACCCTTTGGGCATGGAACGGCAATTTTAATAGTATGAAGTACCTGAATCTCTTTCATTACTTCTTAATTGGTCTTGATCGATATTACCTGATCAATTGTTTACATATTAGCACGATAGACCTCTCTCACAACATGTTGAAAGGACTAACCCCTGAAGCACCGCATTCATAATGTACTACATAGTATCTAACAATAGCCTGACGGGAGCATTGCCACCATGGATCTGCAATTTGAGTACAACAATCCCAGTAGACTTGTCCTGTGACGATTTTGAGCTTCCGGTTTATTTGGGCAATATCAACCAATCTCTCATGATATTGAACCTAAAAGGCAACCATTTCAACGGAAGCATTCCTGAGCTACTGGTGAGGGGAACGCCACTGATGATTGATTTGAGCGCGGCAACCAGTTGCAAGGCAAGTTACCGTGGTCTTCGGCCAATTGCAAAGTGCTCGAGTTCATCAACTTTGAAAGCAATTTCATTGTGGACACCTTCCCATCATGGTCGGGATCTCTACCGAAGATTCTCGTCCTTATATTGCGATCCAATAAACTCCATGGTCCCATAGAGAGGCGTAAATTTAGTTCCATGTTCCTTAAGCTACGTATACTTGACCTCTCTATTAATGCATTTGCTGGTAACTAGAGATGGAATTCTTGTCTTGGAATACTGTGAAATCCACAATGGAAAACTTCACGGCCGAGGCAGTACATTCTGTTCACGTAATATGGCTATTGCGATTTCTACATGACAATAATTTACAAAGGGTTTGAAAGGTTTTACTCAAAGATCTCAAAAGCCTTCATGGTCAACGACCTCTCCAGCAATTTGTTCGAAGGAGAAATCCTGGGTGCCATAGGCGATCTCAAGGGACTATGGGCCTGAACCTCCAACAATTTTCTCAATTGTCACATCCCACCAAAGTTGGTGAATGTCACTGCGCTTGATTCATTAGATCTTTCTCTTAACAAACTCCCAGACAAATCCCCCATGAGCTAACAGAACTCGGGTTTCTTTCTTTCTTAAACGTATCTTACAACAATCTAGCCAAGACTATGCCACGAAGACATGATTTTTTGAAGGGATCTCGAGACTATGTGGAGAATTCATATCCAGGAAATGTCAAGATTTAGGGGATAAGTCAGAACAACCTTCAACACATCCAGAAGAAGACCCAAGATAGCCAATTGAACTTGATTGGAAGATTGTTTCTAGGGCATTTTGGAGCGGCTTAGTGATTGGACTTATCATCTAAAATACATTCGTATCCTGGAAACATATTTGGTTCGAAGGAAATACAAGGAGAAAGCGCAGTCTAGTTGGATGCAGCCTAGGAGGGCACTGAACTCTTGGTCAGGCAAATTTTTCAATTTCTATGGATAATAAAACTTGCCGTTAAAACGAGCTAGGCATTTCCTTCTTTTTCTTGGATGTACTTGTTTTTCCATAGTAATTTTGTTGTAATTTATGTAAAACCTTCACTTTCACTACAAAAAAACACCGATTTAGCGACGAAACAAATTCGTCGCTAATTTGCGACGAAAATAGCGACGGAAAAAAAAAATTGTCGCTATTTGCGACGAAATTAACAACGAAACAAATTCGTGGCTAATTTGCGACGACATAAATCCGTAGCTAATTGGCGATGAATTCAGCAACGACAAAAAAGTTCGTAGCTAATTAGCCACGAATTTAGCCAAGAAAACACTTTCGTAGCAAATTAGCTATGACATTAGTGACGAAAATACAAGTTCGTCACAAATTTAAAGACGTAAAATGATTTTCGTCGCTAAATCTTTATTTTTATTAAATTGATTTAGCGACAAAATCAATAATTCGTCGCTAAATATTTATTTTAAATTAAAATTTCTTAAATTTTGCGATGAAATCCAACATTCATCGCTAAATCATATTTTTAATTAAAATAATTTAGCAATGAAATAAATAATTCGTTGCTAAATAATTATTTTTATTTGATAATTTCTCAAATTTTGCGAGGAATTCCGTATTTCGTCGCAAACTCATTATTTTAAATTAAATTAATTTAGCGACGAAATAGTTAATTCGTCGCTAAATATTTATTTTTATTTTAAAATTCTCAAATTTTACGACGAAATACGGAATTCATCGCAAATTTTGCGACGAATCCTATTTTCGTCGCAAAATCATTATTTTAAATTAATTTAATTTAGCAACGAAATACCGTTTTCGTCGCTAAATTTTATTTTATTTTAAATTTCTCAAATTGTGCGACGAAATAAGGAATTAGTCTCAAATTTAGCGACGAATTCTATATTTCATCGCAAATCATTATTTTAAATTAAATTAATTTAGCGACGAAATAATTAATTCGTCACTAAATATTTATTTTTTATTTTAAATTTCTCAAATTTTGCGACGAAATAACGTATTTGTCGCAAATTTAGCAACGAATCCTGTTTTTCGTCGCAAAATAATTATTTTAAATTAAATTAATTTAGCGACGAAATATCGTATTCGTCGCTAAATATTTATTTTTTATTTTAAATTGCTCAAATTTTGCGACGAAATAGGTTATGTGTCGCAAATTTAGTGAGGAATTCTCTTTTTCGTCGCAAAATCATTATTTTAAATTAAATTAGTTTGGCGACGAAATAACGAATTCGTCACTAATTTGATAGAAATAAAAATAAAAAGAAAAAAATTAGCGACGACTTAGCATTTTCATCGCTAATTGGTAGAAATAAAAATACAAAAGAAACAATTTTAGCGACAAATCATGGTTTTCGTCACTAATATGATAGAAATATAAACCAAAAGATTATTTTCTAATGGATAACATAAGCGAGAAGAGGCAGTCTATTGCAATTGCCTTTTTTATCTGAAAATTTTAATGACCCTATGAACCAAACGGTTCCTGATTCGTGGATCAACCTATCGTAAAAAAGTCATCTTTCAAAACTCAATACGTATTATTCCTATACGGTAGACGATTTTTTTGTGATCTACGTTATGAAGTTGCGTGATTACGGAGCCATCAAGTTGGATCCGACTCCTCTCACGATAGTCGACCTTTCACCACCACGCCACTACTCTTGTCAAGGCTTAATCCCTCGGCGCCGTTTAAAATTTATACCTTAAAATCAACTGCCCCCGAAATTGAGCCGAGCTGATCTCGAAAAGAAAGATAACTCTCACACAAGTATTCGAAAAGAAAGGCAACCCACACACAAGTATAGTCCATATACGCAGAGTAAATCCTGAGTCGAGGCGAGGTGTCGTCACACAGATTTATCTACATGCCAAGGCAATGATGCCCGCATAGGAATTTATACAAAATTTCCCCCCCACGATTAAACAGTCGGTACAGTTCTTTTTTACACATACTAGAAAGACAGAAAGCATTTAAGCAGCTTAGTAAGCTTCGTCCCTTGTGAGATCGAGCGTCATTTCTTTCTGCCCCCTTTTTGCTGCTAAACCTTCTATCTACAGTTATTAATGAAAATTTATTTCCCAAGTCAGGATAGTCTGAAAGTCGGAGGCTTTATCACCTTAAACACTAAAAATCCATCTAAGTACGAGTCCACAGATAAATCAGATGACCGACCGGAGTCCCAAAATCTCCTAGTTTCAGTCAAAGAAGTCGTTGTCATGTGGCCATCATAAAACAACTTCCCTATGTCATCGTCAGAGGCAGAGGCAGCAGGAGCTCTTTTTCTTCTTTAATATCCTTCTCTTTCTCCATTCTTCAAGAGCTTGAAAGGATGCCGCTCTAGCTTAATCACAGCGAGGTTTCATGGCCCCTCACTCCTTTCACCGATGGAAGACCTATCTCACCCTCATCCGGACCTTCATCATCAGGAGATCTTGCTTCTGAAACCTTACGCTTTTTATTCGTGTTTTGAAAAGAGATAGGGTTTGTCGTTTCAAGTCCTTTTTTACCGGATCGTCATCATCAGGCGAAGAGCTAGAGTTTGTCGTTTCAAGTCCTTTTTTAGCCTGACGTTGCTCGGTTGCTTCCGTTATGTTCCTCGATGGATCACATTCACCAGGACTGGGGGACGAAGTAGCTTTGGACCCATAATCCTCCATCTTCCTTTGTTTCTCAAACAACATTTGTAAGTACCTTCCCTGTTCTTCAATCCTCAATTGCAGCTCTCTCTGAATCTGCAGGAATTAAATAACCGATAAAGCATAAATGAATTGATAACCGATAAAGCATAAGTGACTTGGTAACAGATGCTTCCAGACTTAATTTTACATTTTTTGTTCTATATGGAGAGATCAGGGGAAAACCCTCAATATTTTTGCAATCAAACACTACAGGATATCCTTGTCTTCGGGGGAAATCAGGCATTCTTTAAGGAGAGTACACCAAAAACACAAAGGGTTAGGTCTTATGGCTTGAATTAGGCAAGCGAAATGCTTTTATGTAAGTAGGAACTCAACTGGGATCTCTAAATGCATGTCAAGCACAGCTGCTTTTAGGAAACATGAAGCATTTTTCTTTTAGCTTTTAGTTAGATGTTTCAGCTACAACGATTGAGAATCTCATGCACAATAAGTGGAAGAGGAGAAGATTCTTGTAGCAGCATAAAGTAATAGTCTATATCTGCAGGCCAGCAACATGCTTTCCTTCACTTCAAGAGAACATTCTTTCGAATGTCGAAAGCTAACCTCAAGTTGTTCGTGGAGCTGCTTCTGAACTTCCATCTGCATTCGAAGTGCTTCAGCGATGTTCATACTCCTGTCATGGAGGTTTAAGAGGCATTTTCATTGAAGCATCAGTCTCAAACTTTTACTTCCAAACTGCTCCTCAAAGATGAAAACAACTAGATTTATGTGGTGAAATCGAAGAAGATTTGGGTCAGCTTAAAATGATAAGAACAAGTCAGAACAGCTTCAATACAATCTAAAAGGGTAGCGAATGCTTCAACATAAAAAGAAACCCTTCAGCGAATCAGAGCACATAAATTAAAGAGCTAAGAAAATGACTCACGTCTTCAAGTCTAGAGATTTCATTTCTTCCAGTGTACTCAACTTCTTCTCTGAAGATCCTGGAAACAGAGGAATGACCAGTCATTTTACAGCCCGAAGGACAGGAAAGACTGAATGAATGGAATGCAAGTACCCACTATAGCTAGATAAGTTCCTGCTGAAAGGAATTTATAGATGCATAGTGCAAGGGACCAACAAGGAAGGATCATTAACAAAAGAAATCACCTTCACTCTCTGCTGAATCCGGTTTATATCGAGTCACTCTATATTTCTGCATTAATAGGGCATCCACGTAAGTTTGGAATAGAAACTAGAAAAGACGATATCAGGCCAGGGATAAGAAGAACAAAATAGTACAAATTACCTGCAAGTGGCTTTTCACATGATAGATTGTTAGGCCTTCTACAGTCATCAGTTTTAAGACACCTTTGGGAGTGGCACCTGAAATTAATGTGAAAGGTAGAAACAATCAAATAAAATGATCATCTTACACAAAAATCCGAAATCCGTAGTGAAATTAGGAGATACGCACGTTCACTACCGCCAAGCTGATTAACAGCCTCAACAAAAGCTTCATGAAGCTCCGGTGTCCAACGCATTCGAGACTTGCTCGAATCCGGTTTATATCGAGTCACTCTATATTTCTGCATTAAAAGGGCATCCACGTAAGTTTGGACTAGAAACTAGAAAAGACGATATCAGGCCAGGGATAAGGTGTTCATCACCGCTGATCCGGATCCCTCATGCAGCGCCAAGCATTCAGAGCACATACTCCTGTACCTGTAGTACTTACCTCACATGCAAATCATAGACTAGCGAACAAGTTCAGACTTCTCTGCTGGACAAACATCAAACCCCATGACAAGTTAAAGATAATCTCACCTTTGATGGGTCGGTCGCATCAACATCAGCAAGAATTTGGCTCCAATCTGGATCCATTGCGTCCTCAACAGAAATTGACTGTTCAGCCCACTTTTCAGTGATGTCTGCAGTGACCTCGCCAAGCCTGTCCTGTTCGCCGACAGCTGTCCCAGATAGATACAACTCAGTCGATGTCCTCAACTCCCCAACAGCATCCGACAGCGAATTTAGACTAGTAAAGTCCAACAAAGGCAAGGATTCATGATCCCCTAGCCCATTGATTGTCCCCGGAAATCCGGCTGATCCTCTAACGCCCATCGATAGCCTTAGCCAACTTCTTAGATTGCCGATCGAGTCTGGCGAATGATGAACACCAAGACCCTGCATGGGCAAATCCCTCATCAGCGGTGTTCTGATCCCAAAACTGTTCATCCGTATTGTCAAATTTTCTAGGTCCCAAATAAAACGAGGCAGATTCCCAATAGTTGTCCCGGAAAGATCCAACTCTGTCAGCGATTTCAAGTTCCCAATGGCATCCGGCAGCGAATCCAGATTAGTACAATTCACCAAACACAAGTGCTTAAGATCCACCAGCCCTCTAATTGTGTCTGGAAGTTCAACTAATCCAGTATCCTCCATCACTAGCCTTGACAAACCTCTTATATTACCTATCGAGTCTGGCAAATCACAAACACTATGACCCTGGATCAAGATGAGCTCTTTCAGGGCAGTTAGACAACCAATTTCACTGGGCAACTCTCTAAGCCGGGGACACCATTTGATTTTCAAGTAATTCAACTGCCTTAGTTCACCAATCGAGCTATCAATTTCGGCCAACCTCAGGAAATCTTTCAGAACCAATCTCTCTAAACTCATAAATTCAGAGAAGTGAGGAGTTTTGAGTAAGGATTTAGACCCCGCTATTTTCAAAACTTTGAGTTTACTAGCCACCTGCAAAACGGAAACCAACTTAATACCCTCAGGACTCGGTATGCAACGCAAAAAAGGTGCATGTCGTCATATATCAACACAATTAGGTGAAAGAGCAAATGAATTAGGTGAAATTGTACCATAATTTTGACCCATCCGCTCCATTCTTCTGTGGTGATATTTCCTGAAAGCTTGAGAACAACTAGGCGATTCAGCACCAAGTTGTTCGCTTGAAGTTTCGAAGGACAATTTTGCCAACAAAGCCATCTTAGCTCCGGCAAAATATCTTCACAGTCGTCGGCAAGGTTCCCTCCATCCAATCTGAGAAACCTTGCCTTCATGAAATTCGCAAAATCTTCGCGTGTGAAATTGTGTCTCGATCTCCTTGGTGTGAGTGCTACCGCATTTTTTGTTCCCTGATGGAAGATGAAATGTCAAACGTATATCATGTAACAGTATTTCTCCTTGGTAGATATGCTTTCATATAAAAATGTATGCTAGTCGACATATTGTCTCTAATTATGTTAAGTATTTATGCTGTAATAATTAATAATGCATGGTTTTTATTACATGGAAATGATGTCTATTACTTAGTAAACTGCTCGCTTGGCAAAGAGGCTGATCTATTACCAATGTAACCTTTTCAAAACACTCAACATGTAATTCAAGCTAACTCAGTAATCTTGGGATTGAGATTCTCCTTAATTAGTTGGTTGAACCAAGGCATTAGTGCTTTGATGACTACGTAATCACAATGCAACAACCTCGCGCAAGAAAGTGAATTCTTGTGGTTCCATGCATTGGAATGATGCTTGTCATCTTCGTAAATCCACCTTATTAATTGGTGAAAACTTTAGAGCATGGAAGAGATGTCATTTGGCCTCCTATAAATAGGGGATGAACAGATGCATTGAGGTATGACAAGAAATCCAGTACATCATTCTGCATCGAAGACAAATTCGACGAGAGTCAGTGAGGTCGACAGACTCGACAAGAGAGATCCTCCTCCTTCTTCTCCTCCTAGAGAGAGAGAGAGAGAGAGAGAGAGAGAGAGAGAGAGAGAGAGAGAGAGAGAGAGAGAGAGAGAGAGAGAGAGAGAGAGAGAGAGCGACCATTGTCTGAAGAGTTTTTTGAGAGAGTGTTATGCTCTTAAACTAAATTTATATTCCACCACAAAGGTGACGGTGATCCATTGATTTCGGTGAGAAAATATCATTGTAATCCTATTATCATAGTGGAAGATCTTCGTGGTATTTCCCTTTTGTTTTCGAGGGGTTTTCCACGTAAAAATCCATGTGTCCTCACCTCTACATTTCTCTATTTTTTTTTCTCTTGTACCATCTTGATCACGCAAAGAGGGAGAAAAGGTTTCGCTTCCGCATTATTACCTATCTTTTTCCCAATAATGGTATTAGAGCTTGGTTCAAGGTGAGTATGTTTCAAGATTGAGGCTACCATCACCCATGATGGTGATATGTTCAAACTCACTGCGGAGAACTATTCCTATTGGAAGCCCATGATGGAGGACATATTGCAGGGATTTGTATGAGCCAATCTTAAATGAGGAGCAGCCATAAGAAAAGAGCGATAAAGAGTGGGAACTCTTGAATCGCAAAGTGGTCACCATGATCTGCAAATACATCGACAAAAGTTTGTTCGAGCATGTGTCGACAAACACCAATGCTTTTGAATTATGATCAAAGCTAGAGTTCATGATTCAAAAAAAGACGCCTTGCAATAAAGCTCGCCTTGTTTGACGATTGGTGAAGCTGGAGTATAAGGATGGTCAAAGTATGATCGAGCACTTAAACACTTTTAAGGAGCTCATGAATCAATTGACGAAGATCGAGATGAAGATCGATGATGAGTTGCAAACCCTTCTACTCCTTAGTTCCCTACTAGAAAGTTGGGACACGTTGGTTGTTACTCTAAGTAACGCTGCCCCGGAAGGGAAGCTCACCATGGATGCCATAGCTGACAGCCTTCTGAACGAAAATGCCAAAAGAAGAGAACGAGGCAAGTCCAACCAACATGAGGCGAACATCGACGACAACCATGGGAGAAGTGAGACCCATGGAAGAAGTAAAAGTCGCAGTCACAATAAGTCTCGCAGACGATCTAAATCTCGCTCCCAAGTAACTTGTTACTATTGCAAGAAGTCCGGTCAAAAGAAACTAGAGTGTCGGATTCTCAAGAGAGATCAAAAATCCGGCAATGTTTAGCCAGACCAAGTTGACCCAAAGAAGAAGGAGGAAAAGAGCACTACAGCTGTCGTTGATGATTTCTTCCTTATTGAAAAAGCCAACTACCTCAACGTTGCCGACGATGATAGTTGAAGGATCATTGACTTAGGTGCGTCCTTTCATGTCACTCCACATGAAGGCTTCTTTCATCATACCAAAGTGGAGATTTTTGTACAACCAAGATGGGAAACCGCGTCACCAGCAAAATTGTTGAAATTGGTGAAGTCACTTTGATGACCGACGCGGGATACAAGTTAGTATTGAGGGAGATGAGATATGTTCCAGATATGCATCTCAACCTTATCTCAGCTGGGAAACTGGACGATGTTGGGATGGTGAATCACTTCGGTGCGGGCAAATGGAAACTCGCCAAAGGGAGTATGGTCATCGCCCGAGGAAACAAAGAAGGCTCATTGTACGTCATGCAAGGAAGAGTATGCAACGGAGATGCTAACGTTGCCCACGGTGATTCAAGCCTGGAACTATGACACAAAAGGCTTAGTCACATGAGCGAGAAGAGATTGTAGATCCGCGCTAAGAAATAGCTACTCTCCGACGTTAAAGGCCAATTACTGGAGGCCTGCACTCACTGTTTAGCCGAAAAACAACACCGAGTATCATTCCAGAAACCAGCTCGACCTAGAATGAGAAGGTATGTTCGTGATATGGTCCATATTGATGTCTGTTCGATGGCAGAAAAATCTCTCGGCGGTGCATATTATTTTGTCACCTTTATTAACAATCACTCCAGAAAAGTATAAGTGTCCTTGTTGAGCACGAAAGACCAAATTCTCCAAGCGTTCAAGGAGTACCATGTCATGGTCAAACGGGAGACTGGGAAGAAATTAAAGTTCATGCGAGCCGATAACGGTGGTGAGTATCGTGACCCATTCGAAGCATATCGTGGCCCATTCGAAGCATATTGCAGGTCACATGGTATTAAGCTGGAGAAGACGCCTCCAAAGATACCTCAGCTAAATGGCATAGCTAAAAAGATGAATCGAACCATTGAGGAGAGAGTTCGATGTATGTTATCTCACGCCAAATTACCCAAATCATTTTGGGGTGAGACTATGAAGACTGCAGTCGATATAATCAACTTGTCACCACCAAAATCCTTGGATGGAGAAATCCCAAAGGAGGTTTGGACAAGAAAGAAGGCGTCATACGGTCATCTGAAAGTGTGTGCTTGCCAAGCGCTCGTCCATATTCCTAAAGACGAACGAGCTAAGCTCAATGTGAATACCAAGGAGTGTATTTATCTTGGTTCACCAAGAGATGATTTGGTTATTGACTATGGGATCCTATCAAAAGAAGGATTGTGAGAAGTCGTGATGTTGTATTTTTTGAAGACCAAACTCTTGAAGATACCGAGAAGCTCAAGACCAGGGTTGTTACCCATTTCGATAATGTGTTATCCTCAAAGGAGCGTGATGATTCAGGGGGGAGAATCATCGCAGAACGACAATGAAGAAGTTGGTGATGATGTCAAACCACTAACATAAGAGCCTGTCGAAATGACAGAGACAGAGCCTATCGAACAAGAGCCTAAAGTTCAACCTCAATTGAGGCCATCCACTAGAATCAAGCGTCCCTCTACTAGATATCATGAGGATGATTATACAGTTCTTGCAGAAGAAGGGGAGCCTCAGTGCTATGATGAATCCATTAACAACAATAAGAAAGAAGAATGGGTGAAAGCCATGCAGGAGGAGATGCAATCCTTGCATGAGAATCATACTTATGATCTAGTGGAGCTACCGAATGGAAGGTGAGCGTTGAAAAACACATGGGTTTATAAACTTAATACTGATGAAAACAGCTCGCAACCAAAGTATAAAGCTCGAATTGTTGTCAAAGGATGCAACCAGAAGAAGGGCATCGATTTCAATGAGATATTTTCCCCGGTGGTGAAGATGTCGTCGATCCGAGATGTCTATGGTATTGTTGCCTCTCTAGACTTGGAGATCGAACAACTCGACGTGAATATTGTCTTTCTTCACAGAGACCTAGAGGAAGAAATCTACATAGAGCAACCCGAGGGTTTCAAAGATCTAGGTAAAGAACACTTAGAGTGTCAACTCAAAAAGAGCCTCTATGGTCTAAAACAAGCACCAAGACAGTTGTACAAGAAGTTCAACTCATTCATGGTGGAACATGACTTCAAGAAGACTCACGCTAATCATTGCGTGTTTATTAAGAGGCATGCCAATGCTGATTTTATCATTCTTCTTCATTATGTCAATGATATGTTGATAGGCGGGCACAAAGAAAATTGATGCCTTTAAGAAAGCCTTGAGCAAGTCTTTCGCTATGAAAGATCTAGGTCTAGCGAAGCATATCCTTGGGATGAAGATCATTCGAGATCATTCGAAGAAGCTGATATAGCTATCCCAGGAGAAGTGTATCGAAAAAGTTCTCAAGAGGTTCGATATGAACAAGGTTAAACCAGTAAATACTCTTATTGCTGGACATTTCAATTTAAGTAAGAAGCAAAGCCCATCGATTGAGAAACAGAAAGAAGAGATGAAGAATGTGCCATAATCATCGGCGGTTGGCAGCATCATGTATGTTATGATATGAACTAGACTCGATATTGCTCACGTCGTTAGTGTTGTGAGTCGATTCCTTTCAAATCCAAGAAAGGAGCACTGGGCCACTGCCAAATGGATATTTCGATATCTCCAAGGTACATCGAAAAGATGTTTGCGTTTCGGCGAAGGAGAACCCGTGTTAGAAGGATACACAAATGCAGATTTAGGTGGTGATGTCGATTCGAGAAAGTCGACGTCGGGGTACATGACTACTTTTGTAGGGGGAGTTGTGTCCTGGCAGTCTAGGCTCCAAAAATACATTGCCTTGTCTACCACCGAAGCCGAATATATTGCAGCCACAGAAGCATGTAAAGAAATGCTCTGAATGAAGAACTTCTTGCTTGAGTTGGGCCATAAGCAAGAAAAGTATCTGCTGAGATATGATAATCAGAGTGCCACACACTTGGCTAGAAATTCTTTCTATCACTCTCGATCAAAACATATCGATATACGATACCATTGGATTCGGGATGTCACAAAGGAGAAGCATTTACAGCTCGACAAAGTTCACACCGAGAAGAAGTGGTCCAATATGATGACCAAGGTTATTCCGTCGAAGAAAATCGACGAGTGTTGCGAAGTGGCGGTGTGGTGATAACCCCCTCTAATTAAGTCCAATAGGGGGAGATTTGTTAGGATTGAGATTCTCCTTAATTAGTTAGTTGAACAAAGCATTAATGCTTTAATGACTATGTAATCCCAATGTAACAACCTCGCACGGGAAAGTGAATTCTCGTGGCTTCATGCATTGGAAGGATGCTTGTTATCTTCATAAATTCACTTTATTAATTGGTGAAGACTCTAGAGCATGGAAGAGATGTCCTTTGGCCTCATATAAATAGAGGATGAACAGATGCGTTGAGATATGACAAGGAATTCGGTACAACATTCCGCATCGAAGACAAATTCGATGAGACATGGTGAGGTCGACAGATTCGACAAGTCATTGGACAAGAGAGATCCTCTTCCTCCTCCTCCTCCTAGAGAGAGAGAGAGAGAGAGAGAGAGAGAGAGAGAGAGAGAGAGAGAGAGAGTAAGTCACCATTGTGTGAAGAGTTTTTTGAGAGTGTTATCATCTTGAACTAAATTTATATTCCACCACAAAGGTGAGGATGGTCCACCGGTTTCGGTGAGAAAATATTCTTGTAATCCTACTATTATAGTGGAAAATCTTCGTGGTTTTTCCTTTCATTTTCGAGGGATTTTCCATGTAAAAATCTGTCTGTCCTCGTTTCTACATTTCTCTATTTTTTTTCTCTTGCCCATTGTCGCAACCCTCTCGAGGTTCGCCGTGGGCTCTCGAGGGCTAATGGGCCGTCCAGTCTGGTCAGACGCGGGCCTCTCCCAAGGCCCGTTACCCAAATCGCAACGGAGGTATACGTAGTCGACCTTCAGTGTGGTCTAGTGACATGTGTTAAGTGTGCATGCCATGGAGTCGCCACCAATCATTTTTTGGAGGGTATGATTGGACCACCCTATTGAATAGTCGGGAGTTTCTATTCAATTCTGCGATAACCAGAGAAATGGGTTCGGGGACTTAGTTACGCCAACTGTCAGAGTTGACGCCCTTTCGGTACCTAAATTGACTGAATTTTCTGACCTAAGATTTCATGCAGATGAGTGGAATATGAATCCTAAATCTAGGAATTCATGCAAATAGGAATGACTATCCTGGCAATCACAATCAATAATAAAAGGCGCAAATCAATGAATCCAAGTATGCAAAGTAAACACATCAAATCAACATGACACTCATAAGAAGGCTCTATTAACCTAAATAAGTATCAATCAAGCTTAGGAATGATTTAGACATGATTTTACCCATAAGGGGTAAAGTCGTAATTTTGAGACAAAAGGGACGATTTGCCCAAAAAAGGAGAAATCATCATTTCGGAATGAATTCGGAGTAAAACGATGTCAAAAATAGGTTTGGTCACTCAATTGACCCATTTCCTATTTTTTTTTGCAATTTTCATGATTTTTTGGAATTTTAGAAACCGATTTACCATTCGAAGGGTAAAATCGTCATTTTCTAAAAATGAGAATGAAATGTGGAAATCCTAGACATAAGGTTTAGCCACCTATCTGGCTCATCGCCAAATTCTAAGCAATTTCCACAATTCATCGGAATATCAAAGACGATTTACCCTTTGAGGGGTAAAATCGTCGTTTTGGATTAAATGAGAGAAAATCCTAAAAAAACGACAACCAATCAATTTCTTTTGATCATTTTCAGCCTTGGGAATTTTCTAGAATTTTTTTAGTAATTTTCTGCAATTCTTCTCAATTTTTTTGTTTTTCTTTAATTTTTCCATTTTTTTGGCATTTTCTGATTTATTAATATTTTTTTATATTTTCAGAAAATATTTTAACAAAAAACATATCATTGGCAATAGACAACACTCAACCAGATAAATAAGCTAACTACTGAACTGAGATAAATACATGCAAACCAAATCTATAATGGCGACATTTTAGAAAAATAACCCTAATACACGGATCGGGTACGTAAAACATACCGGATTGGACACCGGCCTTCAATCGCCCAGCCCCAGCCTGCGACCATCTCCATGCACATCACCTGTCGATCACCACATCAAAATGTCAACAATCAATTTTACAAGTTTTAAGACCGGTAATAAATAATAATAATTTAAAAAATAAATAAATCTCGGCTCGGAAACGGGCCAATTCACTCAGCCATGGACCGGCTATGGGCTCACGGCCTCGGCCCAAGATCACGGCCTCGGCCCACGGCTTTGGCCCACGGCCTCGGCCATGGGCTCGGCCTTGGCCCACGGCCTACGGCCTCGGCCCACGGCCTTGGCCCACGGCCTCGGCCATCGGCTCGGCCATGGCCATGGCCTACGGCCTCGGCCATGGCCGAGACGCACGGCCACTCGGCCGACGTCCTCGGCCCACGGCCTCGGCCATGGCCGAGGCGCACGGCCACCGGCCCACGGGATCGGCCCACGGCCGGGATCGGCCCGAACACGATGGATTCGTGGCCAAGCGGCGACGACGAAGAGCGACGACGTGGCAGGGGGCGAAACAGAGGAAGAAGATGGAGGGGGATTGCGGTATCTAGGAGCTCCACGAGGTCGTGATAAACAGCAAGACGGACGGGATCTCGGCACGGCGTCGGAGGGTGGCGGAGCAAGGTGGCGGTGAGGGTGGTCGCCGTAATCTAGGGGAGGATGAAAAAAATGAGAAGAAAAGAAAGAAGAGAAGAAGAGAAGAAGAAGAAGGAGGAGGAAGAAGAAGAGGAATGCTGCGGGTGATGAAGGAGAGGGGAGGAGAGTAAAGTAATAAAAAAATATAATAATATAATAATATAATAATAATATAATAAAATACTAAAAAGTAAAAAATAATAATAATAAAATAATCAAAAGCGAAGACAAAATGATTAGTTCCCTTTTCCTTTTAAATGATGATGTTTTCACTCCTTTTCCTTTTAATCATTACTAATATTTTTGTCAAATTCAATTTTACGGTGATCAGTGAACACCTAAAATGGAACCTGAATTTTACTGTTTTATGAGGTCCTAAAGTAAAGAAAATTAAAAATAAAAATACCTACTATTTGTATATATTTTTGTGACCTCGAATACTACTTTTTTATTTTATTTTTATTTTTATATTTTTCGAAAATAATAATAATAAAAAATAGGAAAAATATGAAAAAAATATTTTTATCCAAAATGGTCCCTTTAGCTTGGCCAAGGCTACCAAAGTTGGTTTTTGTAATTTTTTAGCTTTTTATGAATTTTCTATGAATTTTTGAAAAATAGAGGAAGAAAAAGGTTGATCAAAATTTAGGTGTCAACAGCTGCCCCTCTTTGAGAGGAATCTCATCAGAGGAATCCCCTCAGAGGTTTCTCTCAAAGACAAGGTGACACCTGAGTCCTGATCGACTCGACTCGTGAAACTAAAGGAAAAGGAGTCATGACATCCGTTTTTTTTATGCTTGTCGATGTATGCTCTTTCTTGAAAGGGGAAACATTTATTTGACATGAGAGAGTGAGATAGTAGAGAGATATACCTGCCACTTACCTATTCGATGTTTGTGCGATTTTCGCAGTGTCTGATGGATTCCAGAGAATTTCTAGGGACTCGTTTCTAGAGTGTCCTAGAGAGGTTAAGCTCTGACCCATATGGTAGGTTAAACCATAATGAGATTCCTAACTGATAGGAATCTAAGGAAGACGCGCCCCATTTGGGATTTGCCAAGGATTTTGATCCGTATGGTGGATCGGACCATTGAGTTGACCATTTAAGTGATTTTCGCTATTGGATTGACCCTTCAGGCGGTTTCTACCTTTGATTGACCCTTCAGGCGGTTTCTACCATTGTGTTGACCCTTCAAGCGGTTTCTACCTTGGTTTGACCCTTCAGGCGGTTTCTACCTTGAGTTGACCCTTCAGGCGGTTTCTACCTTGGTTTGACCCTTCAGGCGGTTTCTACCTTTGTTTTGACCCTTCGGGCGGTTTCTACCTTGGTTTGACCCTTCAGGCGGTTTCTACCTTTGTTTTGACCCTTCGGGCGGTTTCTACCTTAAGATGACCCTTCAGGCGGTATCTACCTTGGTTTGACCCTTCAGGCGGTTTCTACCTTTGTTTTGACCCTTCGGGCGGTTTCTACCTTAAGATGACCCTTCAGGCGGTATCTACCTTGAGTTTGACCCTTCAGGCGGTTTCTACCTTGAGTTTGACCCTTCAGGCGGTTTCTACCCTCAGTTTGCTTTGAAAATGGGTCTCATGACGAGGGTTCTCCACGTCCGATGAGACTGCCTAATTTTTAAAAAGGGGTCTCATGACGAGGGTTCTCCACGTCCGATGAGACTGTTTGAATTTTGAAAAGGGATCTCATGACGAGGGTTCTCCACGTCCGATGAGACTGCCTAGATTTTTTTTTTTAAAAGGGGTCTCATGACGAGGGTTCTCCACGTCTGATAGGACTTTTTCTTTTAAAAGAGTTTTTCTTCCCCTCTTTTTTTAGAGATCCCGAAGTTTGTCGGGAATTCAGTTTTTTGAAGTAGTGAAAGATTTTATTTTGACAAAGCTTCACTTGAGTCTGCTGAGGCGACATTCTGGGAGCTGGGTTCTCCAGGTATCCTGCAGAAGTTTGAGCTTGAAAGATTTTTCTTCACCAAGAAAACGTTAGTAATTTTTGGGAAGACCACGGCTGTCCACTTGACAAAAACCGTATGACTTAAGTTTTAATTGTGAAATGTGCATTTTGATGCTGGAGGTTGTCCAAAGCATTCTTGCAACATGCAAATGTGATCACAAATCCCTTGCACGGAAAATCTGGATCAAACAATTTGAAATTTCCAAAAAGAGTTTGTTCAAAACATCTATTGGAGAATTTCTCATCCAAGAGGGCTCCTCACCGCTCTGTGATAATGGTCTTAAGGAATGCGCCAACTTCCTATTAACCTGTGCCTAGGTTTTAGGATCATTCGCAGCGCATACATTTTGATCGGTCGGGAGGTCTTCCATGGGACCGTAATGTTGGGCTTGGTTATTGATCTTCAAGAGGGACTCACTTTTGAGTCAAGGTCGTTTGAATGAAATTCTTCACCATCTGCTCCGGGTTTACAAGTCGAGAACCCTGCAAAATGAGAAAGAAATAGTCTTGCTCGTACTTCTTCGAGCTAAGCTATATGTTAACCCAAATGTCTTAGTCAGAGAAGACTGTTTCCGGGTTATGACATTGGTAGGATTGGGGACCGAAAAAGGCTTGTTTTTGGCCCAGAATTTATGAGGGGATTGACATTGGTGATCATTGCAAATTCGTCACCTGTCTTTTCCATTCTGCATATTCAGTTTTTGAGGTGTGCAACCGCTTTTGAGGTGTGCACAAGTCCTTTAGAGAGCGTCTCTTGTTGCATTCAGAGACCGATAATTCTCTCTATATCTTTGCTCCGCGCTTGACGCCATTTGGGGAGTAGCCCTTTTGATACTACTCTTTTAGGAATTTCCTCTTTTCCCGACCAGACTTTACTGGGGATCAATCAAACAGCTTATGCGAGCATCGGCCTTGCTTTTACCAGGCACTTTGCTTTTTCTTATCTGATGCTGGGGATTTCTTTAATCCCTTGTCGCAAGCGGGATGCTTGGCAATTGTGCTAGATATATGACTTGGCTCTTAGCACGCTTGAGTATCGACTTAGTAGCTTTTTCGTAAACCCTAGGTCTTGAACTCCCTCGTTTCTGAAGTGATGTCGCATCCGTCTTGGAAAGTGCAATGATCACCAACGGGTTTATGAAATGATTTTGCAGGCTCAACTTGGCTGTGCAAAGGATTCGGTGTGTGGGATAGAGAAATGAATGCTCCTCATCATCCTATGGCACTTGGATTACCATATAAACAACACACAAAGATTAATGTTAGTCCGAGCAAGAAAATTTCTAACCATTTCCTCCTGATGCTGCTGGACTCACCTCCATTTTGCCCCGATGTGGGGTGGTTCTTGACAGGGTTAAGAATGAAAATCGCCGTTCAAGGGGTTATCAACGGTTACCTGTAGTGTTTAGGGGATATGAAACGAACGCCTCCGTCGTCCCAATCCATGTAATCGCTGCGAATGGTCCCTACCTCTGTAGGTACAGATTTTGCCATCCGATTCACTTCCCTCATCTCTCAAGTGTATGTAGGATGTGTTTGGACTGGGTTCGCCTCTCTTTTGAGTAAACTTCCTTTTGAATGATTTGACAAATAATCATATTTGGAAAAATTCATTTCTTTCTTTCCCAAAATTTATCCATCGAGGGGATTTTGTGATGTATCGTGCATGTTTTATTCATGCTTTGGGCAACCTCCCGATTTAAATCATGAACATCGATGCATTGGATAATTTCCATGACGGCTAAAGGGATTTTAACATTCTTTATCTCCAGCTAACTGGGAAAGGGATACTTACCTACCTGTCGCGGCTGCAGACCCCTGCAAATGTAAAGAAAGCATATCATTGTAGGTTCACAAATTTTTCAAAAATCGAAACGATACATCATACCCTTGGTCATGTACTCTGACGAGTAGTACATGGGATGTAAGAACTTGTTCCTCTGCAAGGCGACTCCCCTGCCAAGGATAGACAACAAGTATCAATTCATATCCTCGAATTCAAGACAAATTGGGACGATACAACTTTACTCTTGATTTTCATCCCATTCTGATGTGGCGTGTTGATATGAACAACATCTATCAAATCCGCCTATCCATGCTTGGAGTGTTTGTAACATCAGTGGTTCATCTGCCCCCAGCTGGGCAGCGTCTGTTCTGCTATTTGAACGCATGACTCCTTAAGTGATTTATCCATGTTTATCATCTGAGAAGGAAAAGAAAGAAGACATTATTTCGGTATCCGATTGGAGATCGTTTAGGAACGATACATCGTTTTACCAAATGGGTGGCTTCGCGGCCAGATGCATTTTGCATTGAAGGGGTGGATTCCATTATGCTCTGCGAACGATGATCATTGCTTGGGGAGCTCGCCCCTGAGCTTAAAGATGCTCAAAAGGTAAGGCGGATCTTCGTACGACTAGTTTTAAGCGTAAATGAGAAATGCCCCCATGGGAGCCTTACAATGGGATTGCCAATACATTCATTCAGGCTATTCATCCTCTTTTCTCCGAACATTTTTTTACAAATCGCGCCTTGAATCAAACACCTGATCGTCGGCTCTGTATCACTATTGCAAGAGTCCGCCAGCTTCAGGCTGATCGAGCCAGAAATTGAGTTCCTCTCCAAGGAAATCGCTCGAATCTCCGAGCCATTGATGCTCAAGTCGAGTGTCACCGACCGCTGGCGATAGATCACTCTCGCCTTGGATGATTTGATTCATCGAGCTGGAACCTCCCTTGTTGACCGGCAAATATGTAGACATGTCCCATGTAAATGTTGGATTTGCCATGGGAAGAGCACTAGCAACAGGTTGGTACTCAAATTGGGGAGTTCCTATTTGCGGGAACTGCGGTATATACACTTGAGGGGTATTGAGACTGCTTGGTGGAGCGTTCTGATTTGGGTTAGAGGAGTCGGTGACATGGTTGCTGGTCTCGTCAACACCGAAACATGGTTGGGTGTTCCCGGCTCTACAATCATCGTGGTTGCAGTTATGACCAACATTTAAGTTCGAACCAGCTCCATCCGAGCTTAGTGTCACCCATCCCTCTTTTAGCAACCTCTTGAAATATCCAAGGTGGCTCGCGACGTTAACTTTAGAGAGTCCCGGCACGTTCAGGATTTCGTGTATGCGCGTTGATCGTGCCGTGTCGATCCCCAACTGTCGAACTGTATCAACAAATTTCTGATGGAGTTCAGCAGTCCAAGAAAATCGCGCTTTCTTGTCAACAAGAACAGCTCGCCGACTAATCTCTATGAGATCTGATTGTGTTGGAAACTGCTCTTGTAAGCCTTCGACGGTATCTGACTGCACCGGAAGACATTGCGAAAGGCATTGTAACATATGAGCACTACCAATCTCTAGAAGTGGCTCTTCGGAGAATATTTCACTGATGAGAATATGGTTATTGCAATCAAGGCAAGTGGCGCTGCTCAGTGCTTCCTCATATCTAGCGCTTTCTGTTCGAAGCTTTTCATTTTCTTCTTTCAGAATCGCTAGCTCTTGATGTCTATGTAGATTCCCCAGCCGGGCTCGTTTGTTACGAAACCACTTATTGACCTTCCCAGGCTCCCACCCTAACTCTCGACCTAGCTCAGCCCTCTGCTTCTCATCTGGATGGGGGCATTCCTCGAAGAAAAAATCAAGCTCCCGGTCTTGACTTGAAGTATGGTGAAGGGGATGTTTTCCTTTCTGACGCTGATCACTGCTATGGGTATTGTTTTCATTACCACAACCTTGAGTTTCATCGTTGGAAGTGTCAATCTCCATGACCATCGTGCCGGATTCGGTCCCGTGATCTTCAAATTCTTCCAGCAGTTTAAGCTCGGAGACTTCCAAGTCGGGCGTTTCCAACAAATGACGGTATCCTTGGAACATTTTGGATCGAAGTATCACTGACTGATCGTCGCAGAAGTCATCTGATCCTTCGAAATATTGATGCATGGGTTGGGTAGTATCGCCCGACTGGTTCTTCGAGCTGGAACCTCCATTTCTTCTCGAGAACATGAGAGGGGAGTTGATGGATTGACCCCCATAAGCATCTCCTACTTGGGAATTAGGGAAACAAAAATGCTCAACGCATTCCCTTGTTAGATCCTTTGAAACCACATGCCCTAGTTCGGCAAGTCCTTGGGCACTAAGCGCAGAAAGCTCATTAGTAAGCGAAAAAACAGCGACGGATGGGTGCTGCACCTGCTGCATCTGTGGCACACACTCTTGAAGAAAATTGGGATGACTCAGATGAATATTCTGATCAATTTCCCAATAAGTGTTGAATTTGTAACCGAGGTTAGCATGACGCTGTCTTAGCGCTCTTCTGTAACAACCGAGGTGATTTGAGACCATAGCCTTGGTAAGTTCTGGTGCATTCAGGGCCTCCATTACTTTCTTCGGGCGTGCATAGTCGAGCCCTATTCGCCGAACCACGTCTAAGAACTTGCGGTGAAGCTCAAGGGGCCACGCGAAAATCTTCTTCTCTTGGTTCAGAATAGCGTTGATAGCTTGACGGCTGATCTTTAACCCTTCTCGAGCAGGATCTGATCCTGCCCGAAGCCGTTGTGGAGAAGACTCTTGGGCTCTGACGTGGTGACTCTCATCATAGTGGCATATATTCCCTCCTTCAGAAGGCGCTGGCACTATCTTTGTGGGATTGATTTGTCCATGCACATCACCAGTATTTTCGATCATAGCAGAAGGCTTAACGGGAAACAATCTACTGAGAGTGGTAGGGCCACCGCAGTTAGGGCAGACAATAGTGCTAAGAACTTCTTCATACCTCACGTTCTTTGTTCGAAGCTTCTCGTTCTGTTCCTTTAGAAATGCGGTCTCCCGTCGTTTGTACTGCTTACTCAGCTTGGTTCGTTTATTTTGAAACCAATTCAAGATCCTCAAAGGGCTCGTCCCTAGTTTTTGACCCAACTTCTTCCTCTGTTCTGTGTCCGGGAAAGGGCATCCCTTGAAGATAGCTTCAAGTATCTGGACCTCATCCGGAGTGTAGAGCTGGCGACGCTTTCTTTTCTGGCGCGGATCATCGTCGCTGGCGTCTTGGTCGCTGAGGGCTTGAGTCTCCTGGATGGTCGAGTCGATTTCCATATCCTTCGTGACGAATTCATTTCCGAGGTCTTCAAATTCCTCTAGCCGTTCAAGTTCGGAAACATTCAGGTCAGGCGTTTCCAACAGATGATGGTACCCCTTGAACATTTTGGGTTGAAATGTCTTTTCCTGATCTTCGTTCGCTTGATCTTCTCCACCCTTTCTCAGATGTTCGCCCTCTCTGTAATTATCAGAGATTAGGCGTGTTCCAAGAAGCGTCGCTTTGAAATCGAGTAACGAGCATCTGACGGGCGTTCCTTTCGAGACTTCGTGATTCCCCCCGTCCGTTCTTACTCTCTCTTGCCTGAGTGGAGCGTGCAGATTTCCCGTGTCGACTTTTGCTTTATCGAGCATTACGCCTGTCCCCCTAGCTCGGTCTCCAAAGTAATAGGTCCGCCGGCCTTTAGATGTTGTTACCTTTTCTAAGCCCGAAATCACGGGACAGAGGTGGATCTGTGACTCACCAGGGATGTATTAATGAGGCTTGATTAGCCCTGCTGCGTATAGAAAAATTATTGCAGCTTTCCCTTTCTCGTTCGAGCGTTAAAGGGCGAGAGGTTGACATCGAGGAGATTAACATTTCGATCTAACCTCTCAAACACTCCTCCATCATTCCTTCTTTTCTCTGTCGTTGAATCGCAGATGGCTTCCTCTCCTGTACCCGCTGCCTCAGCCGAAGCTTCAACCCAATGGGAGAGGTTTTATCACCTCTTGGGTAGAGGTTATGGCTACATAAACAGTCATCCTGAAGCTGAGGTTGAAGTTCGTACTCTGATTCCGGCCCTGGATACTGTGTGTATTGAAGGTACGAAACTTCAAAGGGAGTTTGTGATCTTCCCAACTCTCTTCAACAATTTCCTGCAGGCTTATGAAGTTGCTAGCCGGGAGGTCACTTTGGCTGGTATCGTGCGAGCCCGCTATCAGGACCGAACTGAGTCCCTGATGTTGGCCATGCTGACGGCCGATAACCATAAAAGGGCTGTTGAATACGCCCACTCCCAGGTTTCGATGTTGGTCCGTGAGAGGGACAACTTGGTGGAGCGTCTGGCTCTTTTTGACACCGCCTTTGAGCAAGATCAGCACAACCTCGTGCTGAGGTTCCAGTGTGCCTGGTTGGAGGAAAGGCTTGAAGACCTGAGCATGGATATAGCTCGCGGGAGGGTGCTGGCTCAGGACTTAGAGCTTGAGTTCGAGTACTTTGAGACCAAGGTGAACGACCTTAAGGAGAAATGTCGCCTCCTTTTCTTCAAGCTTGTAGACCTCGATTCCCAGAGTGTGGGTTGTAAGCAAGGCATGGATAGCATGGAGAATCAATTGAGCTCATTTGTGATGCTCATTAGAACTCACTTTGGATTTACGGTTCCTCCTCAGTAGTCTGTTTGTAAAGTCTCCTGTTAAGTGCTATAAATGAGAGTGTATGTACATTTCCGCTTATCCTTCGCAAGATTCAATATTGCCCTTGGTTTCGCAATCATAGTGTTTGAGGCAACTGACGATCTTTCCGCTTTCGAGCCCGCTCACGTTATGTTTGTAACCTATGCTGTCACGTTTGCCTTCGTGCGCTTGGTCGATTTACCTCGAACCCATCGTGACAAAAGATTGTTGTAGCTAAACATGATGATGTTAGCAAGTATCATTGTGTGAAATCAACCCTAGGCCTTAAAGAAGAAAGGAACTGCTCCGATTGAAACTTTACAATGCGCAAATAAGAAATAAGTTCTACTTGTGTACAAGCCCCCCCCTTTTCTCTGGGTATGTTCGATCACCACCCCCATCATGTCTGGGTTCAGGTGCGCGGTCATCGACTCCAGATCATGGCCGTGAAGGTTTGCTAGCCTCCTCCTGATGGATTCTTCGAACTGTGACCACCATCTTTGTTTGAGAAGAAAAGAGGAGGGTCGACCTCTTTCCTATCAAAAGCGTGTCTCACTCAGAGATCAGGGAAGCAAAATTGTTCGAAGTGTTCCCCCACTAGATCATCTGAGATCATATGCCCTAGTTGGGCGAACTCCTGAACATTAGACGTCGTGGGTGGATCAGCAGCAGGAAGAGCGCCGGTGGACGGCCGCTGCTCGAGCGGGGAAGTGTATATTTGTTGCACCGGTGGCACGTATTCTTGAGGAACATTAAGATGACTGATAGGGCTATATTGACCAATTCTCCAACAGTTGGTGGTAGAGCTACCGGCTTGGTTGGTATCGAGACTCGGTAGGGCTCTTCTTGAGGCATGGCTGTTGCATTCGTAGCCGTACCTAATGTTCAAGTTCGAGTCGGGCTCTTCTAGGCGCCGTGCGGCATGACGCCGTCGTAGCTTCCTGCGGTAACCATTAAGGTGGTTTGCGACTAACCTTCTAGCGAGCCCCGGTTCATTCATGACCTCATGTACGCGTGTTGGACATAATGAGTCATTCCCTATTTGGTGAACCGCATCAAGGAATTTTCTGTGAAGCTCTGGAGACCATATGAACTTCTTTTGGCGACTCAGGATAGCATCCGTGACTCGGCGATCATTCCTCGATTCACTCTCGGCGGGGTCTGGTTGTGCCAGAGGTTGTTGCAGGGGAAGCTGGTTGACTTCGAACTGGTCTATGGTGATAGTAAGCCCATTGTCAGGGAAATTGTAGTAACGCGCCTCCCCTCTTTCCAAAGATGGTTTGAGGGAGTGGGGTGGCGGACGACCACCTGCGATTCTCATAGAAAACTTATCACGGAACATTTCGCGAGTGTCGATAGAACCACCGCAGTTAAGGCAAGCGGCGTTGATGAGGACTTCCTTACACCACATGTTTTCTGCTCGAAGCTTGGCGTATTCTTCTTTTAGAGTTTCGAGCTCTTGACACTTTCCCCGAACCACTGATCTGGCCCGTCTGTTTTGAAACCAGTGCTTGACCCTTAAGGGTTCCATCTCTAATTTCCGGGCTAATTTTCTTCTTCGTCTCGTATCCGGGTAACGGCACTTATTGAAGGCGGCTTCGAGTATCTGGATTTCCTTCTCAGTATAGAGCCGGCGACGTCTTCTTCCACGAGATGGGACATCGCCGCTGCCGTCGTCGTTGCTGCTACTGTCGTCGTCGCCACCACTGTCATCGTCACTGCCCTGATCCTGAACCTCGTTGCCAGCAGGGTTGGGTAGTATGGTTTCGACATCTGGCTCGATCCCAAAGACTTCGAGGTCTCCCAACTGCACATTACCTAGGACATTTGGGTCAGTCATCTCCAACAAATGACTATGACTGTTAAACATACTGGATCAAGAAAAGGTTTGTTCGTCCTTTTTTAATCACTCAAGGTCTTGTAATCCTCTTCCTATGTTTACTCTCTCTAAACTTTCTTTTGAGTGACTTTGCGTACTCAGGAGTCGCTCTTCGAGCATGGAAGACGATCACCAGGCGAGCGCTCTTCTAGAGATTTTGAGTTTCTCGTCTTGTCGTCTTCCTTCCTTTTCATGGTGGAGAGATCACAGATCGCTTTTCTTTCCTCGATAGCCGAACCTGTCCCCCACTATCTCTCAAAAGACTAAATTACGTCCACCACCCGCTCAGCTTTTCATCATGACAAAACTATCAACCCTACCGCGGCTCCTTCGATATTTGCGCTCGACTCCCGCTCCATCTCAATAATGGTGAAATAGACAACTCTTTTACAACTTTTCAAACTCGTCAGGCCTGAAATCGCGGATCGAGACATGTCTGATGCTTCACGGGAGGAGCAGCCCCTGCTTTACATTAACTACCCCGGCTCCACAAGCATTATTGCCGTAACTTTTCTCCATTTTTGAGCTACTATGAAACGAGGAGAAGGTTAGTGCTCTCATTTGCCCAGCTTTCACTTTCATTCATTCCATCGCACTCGTCTTCCTTTCCATCCTTCCAACAAGAAATGGCTTCATCTTCTGCTTCTTCCTCTGACTCTTCCCATGCTTGCGTCTTTTCAATCGCAGTCCCGGCCCGATGGGAAAAAGTCTATAATCTCTTGGGTCGGGGCTATGCTTACATAGCCGATCATCCGGAGATCGAGGCTGAGATCCGCGTTCTATTTGCGGCCACTGACACTACTTACATCGAGGGTACTGAGTTGGAGAAGGAGTATAAAACATTCCCAGCCCTCTTTGCAAACTTTCTAGAGGCTTACCGCGTTGCTCACCGGGAAGTTCTCGTGGCTCGTGTCTTGCGAGCCCGCTACGAAGACCGCTGTGACTGCCTGACGTTGACTAACTTCGTGGCTGACAGCCACAACAAGGTTATGGAAACTGCCAACGAGCGGGTCTCGACGATGCTTCGTGAACGTGGAAATTTGGTGGAGCGTTTGGCCTTGTGCCTGATCACCTATGAGCACGATCGTCGTAACATCATGTTGAAGTTTCAGAGCGATTGGCTGGAAGAGCGACTCGATACTGTTACGGCGGATGTATCCCGTGGGAGGGAATTGGTCCGGGACTTGGAACTTGCTGCTGAAGATCACAGGGCCAAGGTTGCTGACCTTAAGAATGAGTGCAAACGCCTTCTTCTCCAGCTCGCGGATCATGATATACGGAGCGGTGAGCGTAGGCAGGGAATCAACCATATGGAGGGCCAATTGAGCTCCTTCGTGCTGCTGATTAGGGCTCAGTTCGGCTTTATTTTTCCGCCTCGCTAATCTGTATTAATCTGCTTTGAAAGTCTTTCGATTGAGCGAAAGTGAATGAAAGCTCCTGTGTGTGTGTGTTTTAGCTTTTATATGGTCCATTTCTTCGAGCATCCGGACATCTTAGACTTAGATGAGCCGATCCATAATAAGTCGAGTATATGTGCTCTGATTTTCTAACTCGCTCATGGTCAGATGAAAGAATAGCCTCAGACTTATCCGGGAAAAGATTTCTCTCTATTACCTATTTTTTACCTGCAAATGAAACGACAGAATCAGAAGGAATAATTTGAAAAAGAAAGCATAAACCCCTTTCAATCTTATGCTTGCTCGTGATTAATAAGGACAAACTTTTTACAAGGGTTTTAATCTTGTGCGAAAAGTTTTTATCAATATTCCTCGAAAGAAAGCATACTATTGAAAGGAATGTAATTCACGATAATAGCTTTTGACCAATTTTCAGAAGAGCGAATTAGTCAAAAGTGCAAGGCATAACGACGTGTTTTAAATTTAATTGAAGATACGGCATCCAAATCAAGGCCGTTTTGTTAAGAACGAGAGCAATTTGGACATCTATCTTGTCATTAAATTCGAAATAACGCCAATAATCTTGATCAATTATCGTGGATTACTAGTGATGTATGACATGCATGGACCAATTCAAGTGTATAATTCCTTCTAGCGAAATAGTTTCCTCTAAAGGAATTATAAACTTGACTTGGGAGTATTCAGATGATTAGAGAAAATGCCACTATCACATTCCCATGACCCGTCAAAAAGAAATACAACCAAGTTCCATCTGAATGTATACACCAATAGATCCCTAATACAATCATTCTAAGGGGTGAGATAGAGAAAGCCTCGATAAAAATAAACCCTATACAAGAGGACTAGTAATGGAAAATGAAACCAAAGAAAGTGATCCTAACGTTTAAGGATGCCCCAAGTTCGATCTGTGACTTCCGGATCACTTGCCCCAACTCTTCATCTTAATTGGACGATATCTCAATAATGTCCATAGTAGGCTCCTTTGTTGCACACTCGGTGTTCGTGACGGGATATCGCCCTCCTCGTCTTCTATCAAGGACGTTTGGAAAAAAAAAAAAAACACGCATCTATCCTTGAAATGGCATTTAATCTAATCACCAGAATGCAATGAATGAAATGCCTATATTTATCTGAACTGAAATAAATTTGAGGGATAGAGAGTCTTACCAACCAAACTCATCGACTTATGTGCGGTTTTAGGTGTACCAACCGTCCAAAGACATGCGCATGAGACAAGTGATGGTGAACTTCTAAAAATCGAATGGTTTGGCACCTAAGGTCAAGGTTCCCACCTCGAGTTCTAGAAAGAGCCGATTCCATTGCACAACTATCGTTGCATTGGGACTCGATCCATAGTTCGAAGCGAGCGGAATTGAAAAGTGGATTACCCCGTGTTTTTCCTCACGGAGATTCCATTTTCAATTCCTTCTATTGTGTTCCTAAAGGCGGCGCCCGGGGTTTTAGGCGCGGTTGTGTGTGTCCATGTGTCGTGATCATCACGATGCCAATCATGCACAACAGTTTATCAATCAGCACTTCAAATCATCCATACAACATACATTCCTACGCCAACCTGCATAAGACAATGTTAATCACGGACTACACCCCTTATCTCTCCAATCTGCAAAAACATATAACACCTACCATGAGCGGACTTACCTCACCTTCAAGAGCCCCTGCAGGGTTAGAAAAATCAATCAACTTTTTAATCGGCTCAAGTTCTCTAAGTCCCCAGCGGAGTCGCCAGTCTGTCGCGACCCTCTCGAGGTTCGCCGTGGGCTCTCGAGGGCTAATGGGCCGTCCAGTCTGGTCAGACGCGGGCCTCTCCCAAGGCCCGTTACCCAAATCGCAACGGAGGTATACGTAGTCGACCTTCAGTGTGGTTTAGTGACATGTGTTAAGTGTGCATGCCATGGAGTCGCCACCAATCATTTTTTGGAGGGTATGATTGGACCACCCTATTGAATAGTCGGGAGTTTCTATTCAATTCTGCGATAACCAGAGAAATGGGTTCGGGGACTTAGTTACGCCAACTGTCAGAGTTGACGCCCTTTCGGTACCTAAATTGACTGAATTTTCTGACCTAAGATTTCATGCAGATGAGTGGAATATGAATCCTAAATCTAGGAATTCATGCAAATAGGAATGACTATCCTGGCAATCACAATCAATAATAAAAGGCGCAAATCAATGAATCCAAGTATGCAAAGTAAACACATCAAATCAACATGACACTCATAAGAAGGCTCTATTAACCTAAATAAGTATCAATCAAGCTTAGGAATGATTTAGACATGATTTTACCCATAAGGGGTAAAGTCGTAATTTTGAGACAAAAGGGACGATTTGCCCAAAAAAGGAGAAATCATCATTTCGGAATGAATTCGGAGTAAAACGATGTCAAAAATAGGTTTGGTCACTCAATTGACCCATTTCCTATTTTTTTTGCAATTTTCATGATTTTTTGGAATTTTAGAAACCGATTTACCATTCGAAGGGTAAAATCGTCATTTTCTAAAAATGAGAATGAAATGTGGAAATCCTAGACATAAGGTTTAGCCACCTATCTGGCTCATCGCCAAATTCTAAGCAATTTCCACAATTCATCGGAATATCAAAGACGATTTACCCTTTGAGGGGTAAAATCGTCGTTTTGGATTAAATGAGAGAAAATCCTAAAAAAACGACAACCAATCAATTTCTTTTGATCATTTTCAGCCTTGGGAATTTTCTAGAATTTTTTTAGTAATTTTCTGCAATTCTTCTCAATTTTTTTGTTTTTCTTTAATTTTTCCATTTTTTTGGCATTTTCTGATTTATTAATATTTTTTTATATTTTCAGAAAATATTTTAACAAAAAACATATCATTGGCAATAGACAACACTCAACCAGATAAATAAGCTAACTACTGAACTGAGATAAATACATGCAAACCAAATCTATAATGGCGACATTTTAGAAAAATAACCCTAATACACGGATCGGGTACGTAAAACATACCGGATTGGACACCGGCCTTCAATCGCCCAGCCCCAGCCTGCGACCATCTCCATGCACATCACCTGTCGATCACCACATCAAAATGTCAACAATCAATTTTACAAGTTTTAAGACCGGTAATAAATAATAATAATTTAAAAAATAAATAAATCCCGGCTCGGAAACGGGCCAATTCACTCAGCCATGGACCGGCTATGGGCTCACGGCCTCGGCCCAAGATCACGGCCTCGGCCCACGGCTTTGGCCCACGGCCTCGGCCCACGGCTTTGGCCCACGGCCTCGGCCTTGGCCCACGGCCTACGGCCTCGGCCCACGGCCTCGGCCATGGCCGAGACGCACGGCCACTCGGCCGACGTCCTCGGCCATGGCCGAGACGCACGGCCACTCGGCCGACGTCCTCGGCCCACGGCCTCGGCCATAGGCTCGGCCATGGCCGAGGCGCACGGCCACCGGCCTACGGCCTCGGCCATGGCCGAGGCGCACGGCCACCGGCCCACGGGATCGGCCCACGGCCGGGATCGGCCCGAACACGATGGATTCGTGGCCAAGCGGCGACGACGAAGAGCGACGACGTGGCAGGGGGCGAAACAGAGGAGGAAGATGGAGGGGGATTGCGGTATCTAGGAGCTCCACGAGGTCGTGATAAACAGCAAGACGGACGGGATCTCGGCACGGCGTCGGAGGGTGGCGGAGCAAGGTGGCGGTGAGGGTGGTCGCCGTAATCTAGGGGAGGATGAAAAAAATGAGAAGAAAAGAAAGAAGAGAAGAAGAGAAGAAGAAGAAGGAGGAGGAAGAAGAAGAAGAGGAATGCTGCGGGTGATGAAGGAGAGGGGAGGAGAGTAAAGTAATAAAAAAAATATAATAATATAATAATATAATAATATAATAATAATATAATAAAATACTAAAAAGTAAAAAAATAATAATAAAATAATCAAAAGCGAAGACAAAATGATTAGTTCCCTTTTCCTTTTAAATGATGATGTTTTCACTCCTTTTCCTTTTAATCATTACTAATATTTTTGTCAAATTCAATTTTACGGTGATCAGTGAACACCTAAAATGGAACCTGAATTTTACTGTTTTATGAGGTCCTAAAGTAAAGAAAATTAAAAATAAAAATACCTACTATTTGTATATATTTTTGTGACCTCGAATACCACTTTTTTTATTTTATTTTTATTTTTATATTTTTCGAAAATAATAATAATAAAAAAATAGGAAAAATATGAAAAAAATATTTTTATCCAAAATGGTCCCTTTAGCTTGGCCAAGGCTACCAAAGTTGGTTTTTGTAATTTTTTAGCTTTTTATGAATTTTCTATGAATTTTTGAAAAATAGAGGAAGAAAAAGGTTGATCAAAATTTAGGTGTCAACACCCATCTTAATTATGCAAAGAGGAAGAAAGGGTTTCGCTTCTGCATTATTACTTGCTTTTTTCCCAACAAGTAAAGAGCTAAATTTGAATCAATCTTTTGAAGCGAGAATTCTTTTAACTTTATCAGATATTATCAAACTCCGCCTATGTAGTTTACTTAAAATGTCCCAAGCTAGGGTAAAGGATTAGGGTTACGTATGTAGTTCCTTCAAAGTATGTAGAGGCAATCAAGGATATGTATGATGGTGCTACTACATGTGTAAAGGCTTGTAATGACACATCAAGTTATTTTCTAATCACAGTAGGCTTACACCAAGGTTCTCCTTTGAGTCCTTACCTTTTTGCTCTAGTTATGGATGAGCTAACAAAAGATATTCAAGATGAGGTGCCGTGGTGTATGCTATTTGCAGACGATATTGTGCTTATTGATGAGACCAGAGCTGGGACTAACACAAAATTAGAATTATAGAAAAGCACGTTGGAGTCTAAAGGATTTACGTTAAATCGAAGTAAGACGGAATACTTAAAATGTGAGTTCAACACGGCTGGAAGAGATGATCAAGAAGCCGTAAAAATGCTCGGAAAGGAGGTACCCAAGAAGGATACTTTTAGATATTTTGGATCAATATTGCAAAAGGAGTGAGAGATTGATGAGGATGTAAGCTATAGAATCAAAGCAGGTTAGTTGAAATGGCATAGTGCATCAAGATTTTTGTGTGATCGCAAAATTTCTCTTAAGTTAAAAGGAAAATTATATAGAACAACAGTAAAACCTGTCGTGCTATACGGAGCTGAATGTAGGCCAGTATAGAGAAAACATGAGCATAAAATGGAAGTAGCGGAAATGAGGATGTTAAGGTGGATGTGTGGTCATACAAAGATGGATAAAATAAGGAATGAAAATATTCGACGAAAAGTTGGGGTAGAACCGGTGGCAGAAAAGATAAGAGAACATAGATTGAGATGGTTTGAACATATTCTCCGAAGGCCCTTAAATGTCCCGGTACGAACAGAAGTTGGCTATCGCGAGCATACCATGAAGAAAGAAAGAGGTCGGCCGAAACCTACTAGGGGGAAAGTAGTAAAACAAGATTTAAGGGAGTGTGAAATAGATTGGCATACAGTTTGTCTTAGGACGGAGTGGAAGAGAGCTATTAGTATTGTGGAGGGATAGTTTGTGTGTGTGTGTGTGTATATATCTTTTTTTTTATTGTTATATATTTTTCTCTTTTTACTCAATTATTTTTGCTTTATTTTTATGAATTTTTGGGGTTCATCGATGTTGACACCTGATTTTTTTACCATTTATTATTATGATTTTTATTCTTTAAAATTAATTAAAAATATCAAAAAAGGTCATAAAATCACAAAATCAACTTTGGAAGCCTTGGTTTAGCCTTAGGAACCAATTTTGAACAAAAAATATTTTTCGATATTTTTAATATTGTTTGAGTTTATTTAATTATAAAAATACCCAAAAAATCAGAAAAATACCATTCGTGGTCAGAAAAATACCCAAAAATATTTGATAATTTTGTTTTAATTTCCTCTTCAAGTGTGTCACTTTAAATCTCAAAAATTCGGCTCGGGTCACTATGTTCCTTCACAAACATAAACCCGAACCGAGCCTAAAAAAAAAATCATTTTGGAGTCTTTTAGTTTTCAATTCTCACTTTTTATAAGCTATGACATTGGATTCTAAAGTCTTAAAGTGCAATTAGGTCAATTTGCCCTCCAATTTAATCAATTTTTACCAAAATGGCTTAATTGCACATTTTTCTTTCAATTAGTCCCCGGTTTCACGGATGTATACGTATGCTCTACGTATTTATATGTCATACGTATTTATACGTTATGCATATTTGTACTGTTTGGTAACCTCTTTAACTCTTGTAATAATAATAATGGTTATTATTTTTAACACCTTTGTTAGTGCCTTTTTTTTTAGCATTTTTGTATTGTGAGTGCTATTGCTAGTGCTATTTTTAAATAGCATTTTTTGTATTATAAATTGTGAGTGCTATTGTTAGTGCTATTTTTAAATGACATTTATTTATCATAAATTGTGAGTGCTATTGTTAGTGCTATTTTTAAATGGCATTTATTTATCATAAATTGTGAGTGCTATTATTAGATAGAATTTATAATTGTTAGTGCTATTTTTAAATAGCATTTTTGTATTATAAATTGTGAGTGCTATTGTTAGTGCTATTTTTAAATAGCATTTTTGTATTATAAATTGTGAGTGCTATTGTTAGTGCTATTTTTAAATGTCATTTATTTGTGAGTGCTATTTTTAGATAGAATTTATAATTGTTAGTGCTATTTTTAAATACAATTTATTGGAAGGTATTTTTGGCTATAAAAGGATGGCAAGAGTTTTGAGGTTGAAGGGGAGAGACATTTTGTAGAGTGTGCAAATTTTTGAGAGCTTAGAGAGAAGAACACAAACACTCTCTATATTCTCATAATCTTGAGTGAGCAAAATATATTAAGTTCGGAATATTGATTCCGCATATTGCTAGCACAATTGTTGTGGAGTTATTAGTCGTCTCCCCGTTCGTCAATTGGTGGTGCGTCCGAACTAGATGCCTAACACTTGTGGAGGCTGAGATCGAAGAACATCGAACCGACACCTCCGTTCAAGCACGCTACGAGAGGTAATCTATTTACTCCCTTTGAGGCTTTGTGATTTTTTTTTGATTGAAATGCACGAAGTACGCCTCTGGAGATACATGTATGGGTTGTTATTTATTTTCGCTACGTGTTACGTGGATCCCAACAGTGGTATCAGAGCCGATCCTTAGGTGTTTTCGTGCATTTAATTGATTTTTTGCAATTTTTGCAATACTATGGCCAATATATATTAACGAATTGTTCGTCTTACATGGCTAATGGAGGTTGATTATTTTATATGATAAATTAATCAACGTAGCAAAAATTGAGACTAAATCAATTTTGAATCGAAAATTTATGGCTATCTTATTTTACATAAAAATTCTGAATATGATTCAACGTAGAATTTTTATTGTGCCTTCCTAAGTTTTAAATTGTGAATTTATTACTTACGTGGAAGGGTGGTGATCATGGAAAAATCCCTAATCAATGTGTTTGATGTATATATGAATGTATGATGATTATTTATATATTTGGGGTTGTAGTTATTAAATGGAGGCTGCGTACTCCTTTTATTTTTCATGTAATCTTTATTTTTAGCATAGTCAATTGTTGATGTAAATGCTACGAGGATTACGTGGGGGAGCCTTTTAAGTCGGCGAGCTCTTTGGGGCCCAATTCTTGAAGAGTTCAAGAAACCAAGAAGAAGCGAAGAGCGGCTCTCCGTTATTAAAATATTAAAATGATTAAATGTGGTCTCATTGGCTCGAGACCCATTAAATCATAATTCCATGATCACCACATAGGATATATGTTTATGTGATTGACATCTATTTATTTATTATGATTACGTGAGCATGTTAAACTGGTTAATGTGCAATGTCAGACTTACCTCACCCAAAATTGTGCCTGCATGAAATCCTAGTTAGGAAAATCACTAGCGTTAGGTACCGAAAGGGCGTTGGTAACGACACCAGCGTAACCAAGTCCCCGAACCCAAAAACTCTGGTTCCGTAGAACTGATCGATCTCTCCCAATCGATCAGTAAGGTTTCCGGTCTACCCTCCAAGAAAGACCGGTGGCGACTCCAAATGCATGCACAAGTTGCACATGCCACCATGACCACACTAAGGTCGAAAGCGATCGACTCTTATCGTCGAATCCTTCTGAAAAATACTCCCGCCGCGATTTGGTATGGGCCTGGGAGGGCTCACGCCGATCCAAGACCCGCGATCGGTAATCCATTAGCCGCGTCCGCTTTCGGACGGTCGCGACAATCGACCGCCCACGTCGATCCTAACTAGTTTTGGATAAATGTATTGTTGATATTAATGTTGATGTTACCGGACATTACCAATGTAACCTTTCCAAAACACATGACTTTATAGTGCTATCGAGATCCAACAGTTTCATAAAACCTAAAGACTTGGTTTTTTTTTAACAAAAAACCTTGTCATATACCAATTAGGAAATTGAAAAGTCAAACATAGATTGAATTGATATGATTATGTAATGGAAAAGGTTTCAAACCCGGTGATTTTATCTTATTTTAGTAATTTTGGAAATGGGTCCACTATTTATTGATGAACAAAAAGATATAATTAGCAAATTTCTTTGACCAAAAACAAAATTACTTCACAAGATTTTCTACGACGGGCTTCTTGGCTTGTAATAAATGAAGAAGGCACTATGCAAGAGAGATCAACTCTTAGACACGTAGTAGTGTGAAAAAGAATAAAATGGTGTTTTTGGATCAGTATCCTATCACGATCAATCTTGATCAAGGACTTACGAATAAGGATGTCAATTTCAACCTCCGGGTAAAAGTCACAAGCTTCCCACATACACATTGCATTAGCCTTTTTCTTGTTAACAAAGAAACATCCAATATCCAGAAAAATTTGTTGCCCCTCACATCCAAGTGCATCATAACTAATTTGTAACCTTTGTCGGACCTTTTCATGCGGTACTTCTTTCAACTTCTTCAGCGTGGTTTTCCACTTTGCTTTGCTTACGGTGCGAAGATGAGAACCCATCACCTCAACTGCCAATGGAAGTCCTCCAGTGAGTTCAACAACTTGTCTTGAAAGATCATAAAGATCACAAGGAGCAGAATCTGTGTTGAAAGCAAGCTTGTTGAAAAGTAGATGAGCATGATCAAAATGCATTTCCTTCATTTCGTAAGGAAAAATGTGTCCAGACCGGGTCAAAATATTCTCTTCCAATCCATCCATATTGGTCATAGGAAGATCTCTGGTCGTAATGATAATCCTACTCCCTGGACCATATGAGTAAGATTTCATCGCCAGATTCATAAATTCATCTTTTTCATCCACATCATCCAAAACAAGTAAGACGCGCTTTTTAGGTAATATTTCTTTGATCATATTATTTCCTTCCTTAGGGTCAATGGTTTCATGAAGCAAGAAACCGAAAAGATCCTCTACTAATTTTCTTTGCATTTTTAGAATGCCACGGCATGAAGATGACTCCTGGATGTTCGAAAGGAAGGAGTGACCATCAAATTGAGGAAAGAGTTGGTTGTACACCATTTCGGCAAGAGTCGTCTTTCCAGAGCCACCTATCCCATGGATAATGACAAATCTTACGCCACCAGTATCACAACTTAATAATTTCTTTATGGCTTCTACATGATGATCCATTCCGACCAGATCAGTGGGCAAGTACCTTTTCCTTATTGTGATCTTCTGCAAGACCTTTTCAGTGATGTCTGCAATGACCTTGCCATGCCTGCCACATTCATGAAATTGTCGTGCGTAAGACTATGTATAACCAATTAGAATTTCGAATAGAAGCATATAATGATAACCAGCGTGCTGTTGTGTATTCTTCGCCATGAATGTTCATAAGTCGCTCGTTCCACATTTATCGAGCAAGGCTCTCTCTTTCGGAATTCATCATCATATAGATAGTTTTAGCCTAGTCGTAGATGATGTATACAAAAATGCGTGCTTGGGTGCGCTATAAACGACCCGAAGGCAGATATAGCAATGACCCATTAGATATAGAGACATATAAATAAAAGAAGATCATGTCGGTACCTTCGACCTTTCACACACCATCCCTTGATTCTAGCCACCGTGGTCAAAGCCTCCTTCCAAGGCTGCACCTCAGCGCGGCCAAGTTCCTCCTCATGCTTGTTTAGGGCGCTACTGTACTTCTCCGTTTCAAGCTTAACATCCAAGGGTTCCACATCGAAAAATATTGGTAGTATCTCTTTCCCCATGGATTGGCGAGTGCACTCCACCATGCATGCCAGCTCTCGAAGGCACCACCGACTCGAGGCATAGCCTCGGGAGAAAACTATAATATATATTTGGGAGCGTTTTACTGCTTCCAAGATCTCCGAGATATTTTTGCCCGGGCCTAGCGCTTCCTCATCCAAAAAAGTGCGGATTCCTGTGCGGTTCATGTACTCGTAAAGGCAATCTGTGAATGTGTCACGAGTGTCTGGTCCTCGAAAGCTCAAGAACACGTCGAAGTCACCACATGTTGCAGTCTCTGAGTCGGCCCCTTCGTCCCCGATCCGATAGCACAGATTGATGTTGCCGATGGCTTCTTTTTGTGGACCTTGAGGAGATTCCTACAGAAAGAGGGACTTGCTACGTCAGGTTACTCATCGAAGCGTCACATAATCAGTATTATGTATTATTTTATCGGTCTATGGCTAATAAAGTCTTGTCGGTTGAGCGTGTTTTTGTGCCAGTAAGATTAGTTTATATATGTCCCCTTGACAGTTGGCATTGTCAATTTAACATTGAAAGCCCACAATGAAGCGAAAGCGCAAAGCAATGTCTTGGAAAAAGTTCTTGCTTAATAAAACCATGAGATGCGATTAAACCAGAGACCTGGATCCCCTGTCTTAGTTTTTTTTAAGGCAGGGAGATCCCCACCCTTGATATAGGAGGGGAGAGCACTATCAAGGTGGGGATTTGCTGCCTTAGAAAAAACTAAGGCAGCAGATCCAAGCTCTTAAACCTGATTTGAAAAAAAAAAATGCACGCAAGTACCCATTCGAAAATCATTTAAAAAAAATCCATCTCCTTCCAAAAAAAAAAAAACAAATTGGCGTGCAATTAATGAAGTGCGTGCTTTTCTTTTCTATTTTTGGGAGGGGAGGGGGATGAGTGGGAAAGGGATCTGCTTCCTTAATTTTTTTAAGGCAGCAAATACTCACCCTTGATATAGAAATAAAATATTCCCCTGCTAACGGTGGGGATCCCATATTAGGGGATCCGAATCCGAATGAGTGAACCTGGTCCATTGTATCCATGGGGGTGATAGATGGAAATTTTATAAGACGAAGAAAATCATCATCTCATCCATCAAATTAAAAAGCAATAGAACGTGTCCCGACGTTTCGAAATTTTCTATTTTTGAGAAATGCCGTGTCGGCATATTGTGTAGTGTCGTGTCGTGTCATGTGCGTGTCGGTGTCGGTGTGGTGTCGATGTCAGTGCTACTTAGGTGGTAGTAGGACTAAGTATGATGGATCGACCTAACCGAAATCATCTGACAAGATCGAATTGACCGGTTTGATCTGATCCCCAGGGCTCTGGTCCGATGGTTACGGTCAATGCTATTACCGGTTCGGGGAGGGGAGGTAATCAGACTGGACCGAATAATGTATTACTAAAAAAAAAATCCAAAATGCAAAGCTAAACATAAAGATAAATCTAAATTAAGATACTTAGTGTGCTTAGTATGTCTTTCAAGTTTAGCGACAAGACGATGCGATGAACGGGAAATGGTCCGATGGATAGGTCACTAAGGAACAAAATAAAATGACAAATCATTAAAAAAAAATGGGCGACTGGCCCAATGATTGGATCGCTTGACAACTAGTTTTAAGGTGGGACCAAGTCGAACCGAACCAAGAACCTATCACTCCTAATGGTTCAGGCTTTAATGGTTTAGCTAGATTCGATATTTTTTTTTTAAAAAAAAATCTAGCAGAACTGAGTCGTAAGCCTTGACTGAACCGAGTCTTGGCTTAAAATGAATATGAACTTAACCAAAAATCTAATTCAGTTCGGTGATTTTTCTTTCTCAATTTTTATTTTTATTTTAATTTCTAGTTTCATTTTTAGGGATGAGGGCTGGCGGGGTCTGTTGGGAAATAAGTCAAATTCATTAAGTGTTATAGTAATTATGACTCCCATGGCTTAATTAGTGTTCCGATGTAATTGTTGTTTTAGTAGACATAATTAGTTGAGTCTATCATCTTTTAGGATGTAATTGTTGTTTTAGGATGTAATTGTTGTTTTAGTCTTTTCACTTTCCTAGAGAGACTCAAGATTCATGTTTTAAGCCTATAAATAGGTGAGTCTTGTAACCATTTCAATATGGGTGAATCGATTGTGAATACACTATATTGAAAAGCCACCTTCCGTCTCCTCTTTCTTGTGTGAACAAAGTTCCTTTGAGAGTGCTTGTTGAGAGCCCCACAGTCGATTTATCCCATCAAATTGGTATCAGAGCTTCACGGTTTCGTGATTATGGCGTCAACAAGCAACCTTCCTTTTCAGTATCCAATCCTCACCAAAGAAAACTATGGCAAGTGGGCTTCCAGAATGAAAGCCATACTCGGCGCCCATAGTGTGTGGGATCTTGTCAACAATGGCTATGATGAGCCAGATGAAGATGTCGCGTTGACTCAGGCTCAAAGGAATGCGTTGGAGAAGACTCGTTCGAAAGATCAACTCGGGTTGTCAATCATCTTTCAAGCCTTAGATGATTCTATGTTCGAGAAAGTCTCGAATGCTACTACATCCAAGGAGGCATGGGAGATTCTTCAAACCACGCACCAAGGTGTTGAGAAAGTAAAGAAGATCCGCCTTCAAACTTTGAGAGGCGAGTTCGAGGTAATCCGTATGAAAGAATCTGAGTCGATTTCTGATTATTTCACAAGAGTTTTAGCTATTGTGAATCAGATGAAAAGGAATGGCGAAGATGTTCCTGATGTCCGTGTTGTTGAAAAAATCCTGCGATCGTTGGATAAGAAGTTCGACCACATCGTTGTCGCTATCGAGGAATCGAAAGATGTCGATTCTATGACGGTCGATGAGCTCATGGGTTCGTTGCAAGCCCATGAAGAAAGACTGAAAAGAAACAAGTCTGAACCGGTGGAGGAAGTACTCCAATCTCGATTGAATATCCGAGATGACAAAGGCCAAAGAAGTGACCCTGTGCAAACTCGATGGGTCAATCAAGATCGTGACCGAGGACGCGGTAGAGGCCGTTTCCAAGGAAGAGGTCGTGGACGAAGCGGAGGAGATTTCGCCCGAAGCAATGAGTGCTTTCATAATCAAAGAAGTACTCGTGGAAGAGGAAGAAACACAAATAACCGGTATGATAAATCAAAGGTTCGATGTTATCGTTGTAATAAATGTGGCCATTATGCTTATGAGTGTTGGCAGAAAGAAAGTGCGGTGGCAGATGAAAAGGCGAACCTGGTGAATGATGGTGATCAAGTTCTTATGCTGGCATTTAAAGAAAATGCTGATAAAAAGAATGATACGTGGTACTTGGACACTGGAGCAAGTAACCACATGTGCGGCCGAAAGGAGATGTTCGTTGAAATGGATGAGACAGTAAAAGGAAAAGTCTCGTTCGGTGATAATTCTCAAATTCTTGTCGAAGGGAAAGGTACGATTTTAATTCATCTGAAGAACGGAACACGTCAGTTTATTACTAACGTGTATTATGTGCCAAAGATGTCGAGCAATATTTTGAGTTTGGGACAGCTTCTTGAGAAAGGATTTACTGTCCAGATGAAAAATCTTTGTCTTATGTTGAGAGATTGCAAAAATAAGTTGATTGCGAATGTGAAGATGTCGAAGAATAGGATGTTCACTCTGAACATCAAAGATGATATGTCTACATGCCTTCAAGCATGTGTAGACAATCCTTCGTGGCTATGGCATTTGAGGTTCGGTCATCTCAATTTTGGCGGACTCAATATGCTTTCTCGCAAGAAGATGGTGTATGGCTTACCGCATATTGATCACCCCGATCAATTATGTGAAGGATGTGTAATTGGCAAGCATTCTCGAGCAAGTTTTCCGAAGGAGTCGACTTATCGAGCGAAGAAGCCACTGGAGTTGATTCATTCTGATGTATGTGGTCCGATCACTCCTCAGTCGTACGGTAATCATCGCTACTTTGTTACGTTTATTGATGATTTTACTCGAAAGACTTGGGTGTTTTTCTTGAAAGAAAAATCAGAGGTGTTTGATACGTTTAAGCACTTCATGAAAATGGTTGAAAAGGAGAGTGGTTATTTTATCAAGTCTTTAAGAACTGATCGTGGAGGAGAATTTACTTCTGGAGAATTTAATCAATTCTGTGATTACCATGGCATTCGACGTTTCTTAACGGCGCCGTATTCCCCACAACAAAATGGTGTGGCTGAGCGAAGGAACAGAACCATTCTCGACATGGTTCGCAGTATGTTGAAAAGCAAAAATTTGTCAAAGGAGCTTTGGGGCGAAGCTGTCAGATGTGCAGTTTATCTGCAGAATCGATGTCCCACGCAAGGACTCGATGGTGTTACCCCAGAAGAAGCATGGAGCGGGAGAAAACCTACGGTTTCTCATTTAAGAATTTTTGGGAGTGTTGCGTATGCTCACGTACCCGACCAGAAAAGATCGAAGTTGGAAGACAAGAATAAAAAGCTCATTTTCATCGGGTATGATTCCTCATCAAAAGCTTACAAATTGTTTGATCCTGACACTTTGAAAGTATATGTAAGCAGAGATGTGAAATTTGATGAAGAAAGTTTGTGGGAGGAAAATCGACAACTTGTCAAAACCAGTCATGCTAAATTTGTCGAAACCGTTCGTGATGATTCTGTCGAAATGGAGATTGAAGCTCATTCACCTTCTCCGATGTTCTCTCCATCATCGTCAGCTTCAACTTCAAATACTGTCGAAGAATCGCTAGCACCGAGATCAAGAAGACTTTCTGAAATTTATGAAGCTACCGATGAGCTTCACCTTATATGTCTTCTTGCAGATTGTGAACCACTTATTTTCGATGAAGCTGCCAAAGAAGAAAAATGGAGGAAAGCCATGGATGAAGAGATAGAAGCCATCGAAAAGAATAAAACGTGGCAACTCGCTGATCTTCCGAAGGACAAAAAGGCGATCGGTGTCAAATGGGTATACAAGGCCAAGAAGAACGAGAAAGGAGAAATCACTCGTTATAAGGCCAGACTTGTCGCAAAGGGCTACAAACCGAAAGCTGGGATCGACTATGACGAGGTATTTGCACCTGTCATCCGAATGGAAACCATCAGACTAATGATTTCCATTGCAGCTCAAAATCGGTGGCCAATCTATCAAATGGATGTCAAATCGGCATTCCTGAATGGCGTTCTTGAAGAAGAAATTTATGTCGAACAACCCACTGGGTTTGTTGTGAAAGGTCATGAAGACAAAGTGCTGAGATTGAAGAAAGCTTTGTATGGGCTTAAGCAAGCTCCGAGAGCTTGGAACTCCAGAATCGATGCTTATTTCAAGGCAAATGGCTTCGTACAATGTCCGTACGAACATGCTCTCTACTTGAAGCATGAGAAAGGTGATGTTTTATTGGCATGTTTATACGTTGATGATCTTGTCTTCACAGGAAATAATTCTGGATTGATTGACACTTTTAAAGCATCGATGGTGAAAGAATTTGAAATGACAGATAATGGTTTGATGAGTTATTTTTTGGGTATCGAAGTGAAGCAAAATGAAGATGGGATTTTTATTTCCCAAAAAAGACATGCTGAAAATATCCTTGAGAAATTCAACATGAAGAATTGCACTTCGGTTAATACTCCGATGGATTGTGGTGCAAAACTGTCGAAGTTCGATGAAGGTGTCGATGTTGATTCAACATATTTTAGAAGCTTGATTGGAAGCTTAAGGTATTTGACCTGTACCAGACCAGATATCATGAACAGTGTCGGAATTGTGAGTCGATATATGGAGAATCCGAAGACATCTCATCTTAAGGCAGCAAAGAGGATACTTCGGTACATCAAAGGTACTATCTCTCTTGGGTTGTATTATTATCAATCTGAACTATTTCAACTCAGAGGTTATTCAGATAGTGACTATGGGGGAGATGTCGATGATCGAAAAAGCACTACGGGCTTTGTATTTTATTTGGGTGAAACTGCTTTTACATGGTCATCAAAGAAGCAATCCAGTGTTACTCTGTCGACATGTGAAGCGGAGTATGTTGCTGCATCATCGTGTGTTTGTCATGCGATATGGTTGAGAAAGTTGCTCAAAGAAATCCATATGGAGCAAAAGGATGCAACGGAGATTTTTGTTGATAATGTTTCTGCCATTGCTTTGGCGAAGAATCCAATTTTTCATGAGAGGAGCAAGCATATCGATGTTCGATATCATTTTATTCGAGAACAAGTCAGCGACAAACAAATCGAAGTTGTGCACGTGAAGACCGGTGATCAAGTCGCAGATATTTTTACGAAACCTCTCAAGATCGAAGTGTTTCGAAAATTCAGAAGTTTACTTGGAATGATCGACGGAAGAGAATTTGGCTTAAGGGGGAGTTTTGTTGGGAATTAAGTCAAATTCATTAAGTGTTATAGTAATTATGACTCCCATGGCTTAATTAGTGTTCCGATGTAATTGTTGTTTTAGTAGACATAATTAGTTGAGTCTATCATCTTTTAGGATGTAATTGTTGTTTTAGGATGTAATTGTTGTTTTAGTCTTTTCACTTTCCTAGAGAGACTCAAGATTCATGTTTTAAGCCTATAAATAGGTGAGTCTTGTAACCATTTCAATATGGGTGAATCGATTGTGAATACACTATATTGAAAAGCCACCTTCCGTCTCCTCTTTCTTGTGTGAACAAAGTTCCTTTGAGAGTGCTTGTTGAGAGCCCCACAGTCGATTTATCCCATCAGGGTCGTGGCCTCTCGTAGGCCGGCTAGGCGTCGCCGCCCTCACCGACGCCAGATTTGAAACCACTGTGCAGAGTGAAACCACATACCACAATCTCAGCAATGACGGGAGGTTGTCTGCGTGGCCTGAGAAGGAAATCCAGGAGGCGAGTGACCAAAGCGGCGAAGCATTTTTGCAGTATCACAAGCGGGAGCGCACAGTCCGGGGGGTTGTCGTCTTGGAACACCCCGTTCGATATCGCCTCCATCGCAGCAGGACGCGAGCTCGCGTAGGTAGAGGTGTGAGTGTCAGCACAAAGGAGAATCCAACCTAGCCGTCTGCCACCGACGATAATCACTGTATTTGACAGAACCAAATCTAGAACGTCATCATATAAGAATAGCTAGACGAGTCTTGTTCATGGGGATTTGACCGCTTTTCGTCACTGAAGGCTAGTTAATCCACCAAGCAGAAGAGAAAAATGCGAAAGAAAAAACCTCACCAGGAGGAGGGAGATTCTCGAGATGGGGGCGAAAGCCTTAAGTGAGAGAGAGAAGGAGAAGGGGGGCGTCAAGCGTTAAGTGAGAGAGAGAAAGATGGATTGGCGCTGCCGGAGAGACTCGAGAGGCAGGGAGGAGGAGAGAGACAGGGAGGCATGATCTGAAAAGCGCGCTCAATTGACTATATATATAGAGAGAGAGGCCGGATTTGAGAAAGCGAGTGAGAAATGACAACGTAAGGAGCGAGAAAGTGTCCGAGAGACTTGATTTAAAGAATTTTTTTTAAGGTTTTATTTTAAACTGGTTCTGAACCTGTAGCGGCTGACAGGCTGTGGGCCATCGCAATATCCGGTAGGCTTCGGACAGAATTTCCTTGAAATGATGTGTTCTCTTTGTCGCCAGAATCTGTATTGCATTTCTGAGAAAATGGGAATAACGATTTACTAGACTGAATCTCGAAACACACAGAAATTCAGAATATACGCAGAAATAACGCATGTTGTCTAAACTCTATAGCACGCCAAAAAAAAAAAAAAAAAAAAACCTCTATAGCACACAAAATGATTGATTTTGGAAAAGGGCAGTTGAACAACATAAAATACTTCAAAACTCTTGTCTATGCAACGAATGCAAATTGAATTGCAAACACAACGAATCTGAAAATACATCGTAGTCGCCTAACCTTAATAGTGTGCTAAGGCCTCGCTCAAATTATCACTTGAAGACCAGCCACAGCTAATTTGCATCGGATCATTTACATTTCCTATCTCTTTATTTGGCTTTGTAATATGTTTGATAGAAGCATTTGCGTTTTGATGATATCGACCAAAACTTTGGCTTGAACTATTTCGCCAAAAATTATTAAGTTTTGTAAATCAACCTATTTCATGTTTTATTGTTAACCCCAACAAAATTGTAATTTGATTTCGGTCCTTTTGCTCCATTCTTTTGTGGTGATTTCGTCTGAAAACCTGAGAACAGCTAGGTGACTCAGTTGAAAGTCGTTCGCTTGAAGTTTCGCAGGACAATTTCGCCAGCAAAGCCATCTTTGCACTGGCATAATGTCCTCGAAGTTGCCAGCAAAGTTCCCTCCATCCAATTGAAGAGAAGAAGCTCGCGTTGATGAGGTATCCAAAATCTACGAGTGTATAATTGTGTCTCGATCTCCATAGTGTGAGTGCTACCACATTTCCTGTTCCCTGACAGAAAATATCGTATCGCAGTGTCCCTTGACTTGAGGCTTGAGCTATGAGATCGGATCCAATAAATATTGAACAGAACATTGATTTCATTGAAATTTTGATAGTTCTTTATTGGGATAAGTGCTCTATAAATCTTAAAACCTATCACTAAAGTGCGATAGAGAATTAAATCTTGCAATCAGATCTTAAAAATTATCAAGTTGATTCAATCAATTCGTTTCTTTAACTCCGACCAATTTAACTAATGGAAGATGTTGACGTGTTTTTTTAATTATTTTCTTTTTTGATGTGGCGTTGACTTCACTAAAACACAAAAGATAAGATTAAAATGATGTCATTTTGATCGAAATCTTATTTGTAACTCAAAATTTTTTTGAACTAGATTAACAAATAAAAAATGCTAATTTTTTTATTTAAAAAAGGAATGCACAAAAGAGGTGGAAAAAAGGCGAGGGCCTTCGTGCCATTACCCCCACCATTGCCAAAATGGTGGGATTGTTGGGTGCACGCTGTAGAAGTTCGATACTTTTCACTCGAGGAGCTCGCCAAGAGGGAGCCCAAATCCAAACTCGTCAATATATCCAGTTAGACCCACATTTACTCAAAAATTTAAGCCGATGAGTTATGGGCCAACTTGGATATATTAACTGCTTAACACCACATTAATTCTCCAATGTGAGATTTCTCTAACACAACTCACTCGTTCATCATAACAATCTCCCCTTCACGTGTGAGCTCCAATGTTAAACTTATCTCGACTTGAATCTCCATTAATGCTCCTCGGGCCCCTTGACCGGCCCGGCTATCTCAACTTGAATCTCCATCAATGCCCATCGGACCATCGCTTCTACACCACAATGCCCATCGGCTCGAAAACTACGTTGGCATCAGATTCCTGCTCACCAATCAACCATCGGCTCTGATACCATTTGTTGGGTGCACGCAACAAAAGTCCGATACTTTTCACTTGGGGAGCTCGCCAAGAGGGAGTCCAAATCCAAGCTCGTCAATATATCCAGTTTGACCCACCTTTACTCAAAAACTTAAGCCAATGAGTTATGGGTCAACTTGGATATATTAACTGCTCAACATTACATTAATTCTCCAATGTAGGACTTCTCTAACACAACTCACACATGCATCCTAACAGGGATGATGGCCAATAATGGCCGACAGGGCTTGGCCGATGGATGACGACCCTTGCCCTCGTTGAATTGTGTGCATCACCTTGTATCCATTTACTTAGCTCATTTGATATATGATAGAATTATATTGTATATGATAATCCTGCCTATATCAAGCTTTACTTAACTTGTCCCCAAAATTTGTTATGTTTTTATAAATCAACCCATATATCCCCTTTAGATTACACAATTATTGGCTACAATGATTGCTATTTGAGCAAGTAGTTCTTTTTTTTTTTTAAAGATGTGATATCTTAAAGAATATAAAGACCTTTCATAAACAAATATATTTTTCAAGGTCAATCAACAGCAGGCGGTCCTTGAGGAGATTTATACGGCTAGAAGCGCGATCAAGATGTGTAGAAACTTCCAATCTCTTTCCCTATAGCTTTAAGGTTATCGAAGACCTTTTCAGCTTGTCCATTACTTAGCTCCCCCCCCCCCCCCCTCTCTCTCTCCGCGTGAATGAGCCATTTTGAAAAATATATATATATATATATATATATATATATATATATATATATATATATATATATAATAAAATAAAATAAAATAAAAGTCCTCGGAAAATGCGAAATAATCCCACCAACACCAACCGGCGGAATCTTCGCACGGATTGAGTGAGCCGACATTCCGACTTTGTCATTTCCGTTGTCCAACTTGCTTCAGTTTGTTGCTTTTCTTCTCTTTTATTTTTATTTTTTATTTTTCACTCTCAAATATATAATTACGTTGAAGGGAATAAGCTAGAATCCCAAAATGTTTCGAGCTCATGAAGTTAATGCATGTGGATGTACTCTTATATGTTTGAATTGTAAAAGTGCGCAATCTTGCTAGATATATCACTCTCAGATATGCGGAAGCTTTGTGGTGATAGTACGAGAGAAATGCAATAGACAACTCAAGATAAACTCGTTATACTAAACTGCGGTAAAATATAACAATCAGAGATTATCTCATACAACTATTACAACATATTCTCTCATACTACACACCACACTTGAAGTCTTTCTCTAGGTTGAGAAAGCTTAGAAAACAACATATATGACTAGCCTATTTATAGAAGCACCCAACACTCTTCTAAAGACAACAATACATAATCAAACAAAACAGTAATAACTCCTCCAACCTAACCGCCCTTAGTAATTACTCCTCCATAGACAACACCTAATTAAATATTCCCCTAAACCCCAAGCATTTACTACTCCATGAACAACACCCAAACAGCATTAAATGCTTCAATACACTTATGGAGACAAGCCCTAAACTTGCATTTACTTCTCCATGGTGCAAGTGTAATTAATTGATAATATTAGGTGTTGAACTTCAACATGAATAACCTAAAATTGAATATTAAGGTTTTAAACACGTTAGTTGCAATTTCTAGATTTGGTTATTGGTACAATTCAAAGAGACACCCTCGATTTATCGTGCGCATCCAAAGAGGAAGAATGAAAAAGAATCGGTAAAGCTTGATTCATGGTAGACGCCTCAAGAGAACAAAAGCTACAAGCATTTATTGAAAGAGGAACAATCGAAGCATGAAACAAGTCTGTGGAGATAATCTTCCACATGAAGCTACTTTTTGTGTTCAACTACATGTATTGAGTTTGTCCTTTCTCGACTTTCATTATGTGCTTTGTTCACATTGTGGACTTTAATACAATAATGTTGTCGTACCTCCAACTTACAAAGAGGTTGTGAAGTTCAGCTTGTATAAGACACAGAAGCAGAGCGTGCTTCGTGTTATAGCAAGGGCCTTGGCATTCCAGTAAAGAGTTCTCTCTCCAATCTGTATTTGTGTCCTTGGTCCAAATTTCCAAAGTCGTCATTTTTTTTTTTGTTCCAACATTATATCGGCCGATCAAACCCAACCTTTACTTGAGTGGTAATTTCGTCGCAATACTTTACTGAGCTAACGTTTAAATGCTACAGCATCCACAACCGTAGTTGAAGCCTTAAACAATAATCCGTGGTCTGACCAACATTAGATGCAAATTACTGTATTCATGTACATCAAGATTCTAATGAACGCCAACGCTTTTTAACTAAAGAGGGACACATTCATCCGAGCATCAAACATTAATGACGTCACCATTACGAACTAAATGTGTACAGGATTACTTATGCCACCTCTCTTTTGAAAGCTTTGCCGTCGGGATGGCACGAATGATTCATGTGGAGCTCTCCATGGGGAAAAGTACCGTGCCTGAAAGTACGAAAGACACCTGGCATAAATAACCGAACGTCTTGCCGGAATCCAATAAAAAGGGGATTGCTGAGGGCATTGGAACTGGAAAGACAATCCGGAATACAAACACAACGTATATACTCGTAGTCCACATCATGAGGAGGAATTTTTATATGATTCGACATATATTACCGAATATTGCATCAGTTCATTTATAAAATTTATGAGATCACTATCTAAAAAAATTAAATTAGATATGCAAATCAAAATAGAGATGAAAAACAGAGGAAATATCCTAAATATCTCTAGAAGATATGTGAATATCGCTAATGGTGAGTTGAAACAAAGAAATTTGAGTATGAAAAATAATCCGAACAGTGTCCCAATATCTTTGATTGCCCTGAAATCAGTGGAAATGAAGAGTGAACAGTAGATGAGATTTCCATACGTCAATCATTTGACAGCGGCTAGCCTGATGGTGGTTTTAGCTTCTCGAAAAGGAAGTGAAAAAGTTGAGAATTGGAGGCCAACAACATGCATACTCTGTAGTTGACTTTGCTATCCGAACAGTGACTAAACAAACACGGTTAATATGGTTAATGTCGGTACAGTAAAAGACCATTTACCAACCGCTGGCAGTTCTATTCAATAGCAAATTCCGCAGCTCTTCAGACTTTTTACCGATCGCTAGTAGTACTATTAATTCATATTCCATCATTGAATGAGTTAAACATATTTGCTTTTTGGCCACGAGACTGCAACATTTGCCAGATTGAAAACCCATCCAGATCTCGATTTATTATCATATTGTGTTAGTGGGATCATCTGAATATCCTTCTAGCGCTGCTAGTTTTCTTCCGTAGAATGGACCATAATTTATGTTCTCTTTAACTTACCAACAATTCTACTCATGGGCCTTTGAATGCACAGTTCTAGGATTACTTGTAAATGTGGATAATTTACATGCAATAAAAGCTATATCCAGTCTTGTGCAATGCATAGTATACATTAGACTTCCAATAGCACTAGCATACTCTAATTGACTCAAAGATTGTCCGCTATTAGATGCCTTCGATCTTTCGTTTGCCATCCCCTGATTTTTGACACCGTTTTTGGAGCCTCTTTCCAAGACTTCGCTAAAGTGCAGCCATGGTCCTCCTCATGCTTCTTTAGGGAGGTTATGTACAGCTCCGTTTCTAAGCTTGACATATGAATTATCCATATCGTAAAAGATCGGCAATAAAGATCGGCAATATCTCTTTCTCCATGGGTTTGCGAGCACTCCACCATGCATGTTATCTATCACAAGTAGAGGTGGCAATATGGGTCACAAACCCACATTTATATAAAATGGGTCAAATATGGGTAATTAACTTTTAAAGGATTCACTAAAAATGGGTTAACAATGGATCACACTTAAATCAATTTTTGACATATATTGACCCACTTTCGACCCATATTGACCCACTTTCGACTCATAAGAACAACATCCTTCCACAAGTTACAATTGGTCCTGGGACCGGGACCCGGTTCAAGGGCCAAGGGTCGAGACCCGGTCCCGGGGCAATGACCGGGGTCGGGGCTTGGTCTAAAGGTCGGGTCCCAAGGCCAGGGCAGGGGCCAGCGCGGGTCCCAGGATCGAGTAGTGACCGGGGTCGGGTCCAGGGCCGGGACCTGGTTCGGGGATGGGTCCGGAACCGGGGACTGGGGCCGTGATCGGGACCGGGGCCGTGACCAGGGCCGAGTCCCAAGGCCCCGACTGGGGTCGGGGTCGGGGCCGGGGCCGGAGCCGGGTTCAAGATCGGGGCCGAGGCCTTGACCGGGACCGGGTCTCGGGGCCAGGGTCAGGTCCCTAGGCCGGGGCCGAGACCGAGGCCGGGACCATGACCGGAGTCGGGGCCGGGTCATAGGGGCGGGGCCGAGGTCGTGTGACGGGGTCATGATCGGGGCCGAGTCCGAGGCCGAGGCCAAGTCCGAGTCTTGCGGCCGTGACCGAGGTCGGGTCCCGGGGTCGGGGCAGGGTCCCGCCGTTGGGGCCGGGGCCGGGGTCAGAGCTGTGACCAGGTCTCGGCAAAGGGTCCTAGGACCCAGGCTGGGGTCGAACCGGGGCCGAGGCCTGGGCCGAGTCCGAGGCGGTCTCGGGTTCCGGGGCTATGTCCAGGGTCGGGGCCGGGGCTTGGAGCTGGGGTTGGGGCCGTGACCGGAGCAGGGCCCTGGGGCCTGGGGCAAGTCTCGGGGAGGGTCTCGGGGCCGGGGTCCGGGGTCGGGGTTCGGGGTTGGGGCCAGGACCGTGACCGGGGCCGGGGCCGAAGGCGGGTCCTGAGTCGGGACCGGGGCCTTGATCGGGGTCGGGTCCCGCGGCCGGGGCCGTGTTTGGGGATGGGTCCTAGGGCCAAGGTCCCATTGCCGGGTCCCGGGGCCGAGGCCGTGTCTTGACACCTGATTTTTAATCATATTTTATTTAGATTTTATCTTCAAAATTAATTTAAAAATAACAAAATAGTCACAAAATTTCAAAATCAACTTTGGAAGCCTTGGCCTAGCTTTAGGAACCAATTTTGAGCAAAAAACATATTTTTTGTAATTTTTAGTATTTTTGTAATTTATTTAATTATAAAATATAAAAAAATATTACCATTCATGGTCAGAAAAGTACACAAAAATAGTCCTTATTTTCATTTTAATTCCCTCTTCAAGTTGGTCACTTTAAATCTAAAAAATTCGACTTGGGTCACTGTGTTCCGTCACAAAGGTAAACTCGAATCGAGCATAAAAATTCCTTTTCGAGTCTTATAATTTTCACTTTTAATAAGCTTTGATATTTGACCTATAGACCTTTGGTTACATTATAGTTCGAATAAGTTCCACAAAAATGGATCAAATTAACACCGTGGGGGGACTATTTTGAACCGAATCAGCGTGGGTCAAACCCGACTCGACCCATTTGACCAGGCAGCCCAGAAAATGTAGAAGTAAAATTTGCTTCCGTTCACGGACGCGTGCAGTAGAAGCGGAAACCCGAAGCAGAAACTCAGGCTCCTACCTTCGTCCGATGCCAAGATCAAGACCTTAAAAAACACCCAAAACCAGCTCAACCCCACGTCCCCAGATGTTGGTCAAGATGCCAGCTACCCTTTGCTGGCTAAAAAGCTCAAAAAAGTACCCCCAAAAGACTGTGAAGAGGAGGGGGCCGAAAGTCAAGAACGAGGAGGAAGGAGCTATGGGTTCTGAACTTTGAAGGAGAGAGTTCCCAGGCAAACCCTAATATTTGAGATTTTCAGTTCTCATCTTCGTCTAAAATGATGATTTTACCTCTCCAAAGATAAAATCACTTTTAAATTCCAGAAAGATTCTGGAAATCCCCGAAAAATAGGAAATGGAAGGATTTTATTGTCAATCCCATTTCTACCATCTTTTGATTGCATATTTCATCTGAAATGACAATTTTGCCATTTTTGGGGCAAGTTGACTCCAAATTTCTCAAAATTATGATTCTGCCCCTCATTAGGCGAATCATGTCAAAATCATTCCTAAACCTTGATTGATAATTCTCTAGGCTAATATGGCTTCATTAGGGATGCCATGCTGCTTTCATGTGCTTTATCCGCATGTTTTGGATCCTTGATTTGCGCATTTATTTTCACTCACTATGAGTGATAGGATAGCTATTCCTATCTGCATGAAATCCTAGATTTAGGATTCGTACCCCACTCGTCTGCATGAAATCTTAGGACTAGATAAATCATTCAACTTAGGTGTCGAAAGGGCGTCAACTCTGGCAGTTGGTGTAACAAAGTCCTCGATTCCACTTCTCTAGTTTTCGCAGAATCGAATAGACCGCTCCAAACTATTCGATTGGGTTTCCGATCGTACCCTCCACGAAACGATTGGTGGCGACTTCTTGGCATGTACATATATCACATGTCACCAGACCACACCAAAGGTCGACTAGGTAAATCCAGCCGTTGCGATTTGGGTAATGGACCTTAGGAGAGGCCCGCGTCCGATCAGGCGATGATCGGGCAGCTCATTAGCCCCCCTCTGACAGGCGCTCGAGAGAGGGTCGCGACAGATTGGCGACTCCACTAGGAACTATTTTAAACCAGAATCTCTAGTTAAGAATTCCAGAGGACTTGAGCCAATTAAAAAGTTGGTTGGTTTATCTGACATTATTTTTTGTAGACGCTCTTGAAGGTGAGGTACGTACGCTAACCATTGTGTTAGATGTTTTTGCAGATTGGAGAAATAAGGGGTGTAGTGATTACTAACATCTTTCCTCCAGGTTGGAGTTGGGAATGTTTATTTATCTGACGCACATATTGAAGCGGTGTTTGATACAAACTGCTGTGCATGACTTGCATTGTGATAATCACGACACATCGCACACACTATCGGTCAAACCTCGACTCCAACCACTTCTAGGTTACCTTAGATAGGGAAAGGATGCAAAAGTATCTCGTGTTTAATGGCACTTGAGACTTTCGTGTTCGTTCCCGCTTACAATCCAAATTGGCGATATCTAGCCCTCTTGGATGGGTACCCTTGGGGAGGAGTCTGCCTCATTCGGATCGTGGGAGCCTGAGCCGTAGGTTCCTCATCTGATTTTTGATTTTTAGAGTATACCCACTTGTTTCATGCGCATGTTCTATGGATGGTTGGTATACCTAAAATCGCCCGTTGTTACAGGGGAACATTTCACATTCCCCGAGTTTGGTTAGTAAGGCATTTATTTTCAATGTATATTACTATTCCCTGTTCCATAGTATGACTCATGCATTACATGCATTTTCATGCATCGTGAAAATCACTCAAGTGACTAATTGAAATAATGATGATAAGGGGGTAGGATGTCGCTGTTCCCTAGAAGTTCAACAGAGTTGGTAACCTTCGAATGCCTAAGGACAGTCACTTGCCCTGGACCGAACACGAGGTTGCACTTTACCAGATTTGTACATGGCCGAGAGCTAACTAGACGCAAGTTGGGATATGCCGAAGATTGCCAAACTCATTACTATGTCGATAACCTCAGGTTTAAGCGACAAGCAAACGAAATGTTCAAGGGTTACTTGGAAATGAAGAGACAACATCGCAACCTCTTAGCTAGGGACGCGTATGCTCGTCGAAAGGCTGAACGGCAAGCTAACGAAGATGTACCTGTCACACCCCAAATTCTAATAGAAAAAGGGGTACGACATGGCCACCCTTCTTCTCACCTGAAGGATGCAGCCTCACATTAAAACAACACGTCAGAGTTCCCATGATTCAAATAACAAGTATAACTAACTCTCCAATGCAAACCCAAAAGCTCAACTACCAAAGTTTCCCATCAATAACGCTCTCGTACTACTCGTTGCTAGCTGAAGAACCTGAAAAGATTGGGAATGAAAAGGGGTGAGCAAACCACAGCTCAGTGAGTAATACATTTCTTCTAAGCGGATCGAACAATCACTATGCACATTTAATATCAGAATATAACTCATTTATGTCAAATTCGAAACATCGCAAATCTTTACAATCAAAAATGAGTTATATAGTACCATAACGTAATATATTTATAGCAAAAATACTTATTTTGAAACACAAATACAAAACGAATATCAATGGTCAAACCCATTGATCAATGTCATCCAAAAACACGTGCCGGTGGTCTATCCACCGACCAATCTCATCAAAACACATGCCAGTGGTCTATCCACCGACCAATCTCATCAAAAACACAAGCCAATGGTCTATCCAATGACTAATCTCATCAAAAACACATGTCAGTGGTCTATCCACTGACTAATCTCATAAAAACAAATGTCAGTGGTCCATCCACTGACCAATCTCATGCTCAAGAATCTAACCATGGTCACGTATAACGCCCGGACAAAAGGCGACCAAGATTCCCCCCTTGGCAAGGTCTCCACCTACAATGCTGGTGGCTCGGCCCACAAGGATATCCTAACTAGTATGCGCATACCCACAAACCCATCAATCGGGTTCACAGCCATCTTGAGCATCACAAAATCCAACAACATCCTCCACATAACCAAAAGATATATCACAGTCAACCCAACATCAACAGCTCAAATCATATCAAATAGATAAAAACAGCAATAAAGGTTCGATCCTTTTTATGCAACAAATATGCTATTTATCGCAATCCATAACACATAGAATTTTTTCTTTCAAAATATGCACTTTACAAACACAAAGAAGAAATAGTATCACTCACCTGAAAACGTCAAAACCAAACTAGTGAGATTACTCGGATCGGCACGTCCGAGACCCTATCAAAAGTATAAGAAACAGATTAAAAACTACGTAATAAGCTACCCCAGAATACGACTCAATTGAATAAGGCTTATTTGTCACTAAGACGACACCAACGCACTAATAAAATGCTCGCTTGAAGCAAACATAAATTTTCTGCTATGCGCAACTTGCGCGATAAACTTCAAAGGGTCATAACTTTCTCATTCGAGCTCCGATTTAAACGATCTTGTAGTTCAAAGAAAGCTCTTTTAACGTACAACAATAACCCCAACACAGCTTCTCCAAGATCCATTCGAAAATTGATAAAAATGGGCAAAAACAGTTCTGTTCGTATACTGTTCACAGCGCGCACAGATTTCTCTCGGACCATAACTTCCTCTACAATAACCCATTTTAAGTGATCTTATAGTCCACGTGAAGTTCATTCAATATACTACAAATGTATCAACAGGTCCAACCTCATCCGATGAAAGGAAGTTAGCGAAATCAGGCCTCGAACATACTGTTCGCGCGGTACTGTAGCGCGGCAGACTTTGGAAAATTCATTCCGGGCAAACCGCAAGTCCAAATTGAGTTCCGTAAAATCCCACAACTCCACAACACCTCAAACTATCGTTCCCCCAAAGAATATTCACTTAATGATTCCAAAATCTGACTTTGCCGCTCAATTTTCTCATAGATCCGAATTTAAGCTCTAATTATAAAAACCATTCCGATAAGATGAAGGAGGGGTGTAATCACTTACCGAGCTTACAATTTGTAGTTGATCGACGCGACGAAATTTTCGTAGCGTGAAACCCTCCTTCTCTTCTATCCCTTTCTTCTTCTTCTTCTCTCTTCTTCTTTCCTCCTCTTTTCCTTTTTGTTCGTGCTTTCTGTCTCCCCGTTACTGCTCCCTCCCTTCTTTTTTTAATAAGAGTCCCTTCTTCTTCTTTTTGACTTTTCAACTCTTTTTTTTTACTTGGTCAAAGCCCATATTTTACAGTACCCATGATCACCCTTTGGGGAAAAAGGAGACGTCCTGCGATCAAGACAAGGCCGAAACACATTGTACTCAAAAAGACGAAACGCGAGAAGACTCCAGAAGTCATTATACCATGGACCAGAGAATGGCCAAAGGAGCTGAGATGCCTCGATCAATTCACTGAAGACGACCCCTTACACTCAGCTGAGGGATGGGTCCCGACTGACTATCATTGTAAAGAAGAATAGACCTTTAGGAAAGGATGGTTTAGATCCTCACATTCCATCGGCCTTTTATGGCTTTCTTGTTTGTAGAGTCTCTCTTTTCCTTTCTTTCGTTAGGCGTCCTAGTTGTAATAAGGGATTCATTCCGCTCTCCTCCCATTTGATGTATTGACCAATGGAATGTAACGTTATTGTTTCCCTTAGTCACTGAAGTGAACCTGACTAAATTGCATAATTCACTTTCCTGAAATTCAAACTAGACTTTAAGTCAGGCCTTCAATACTTGAAAAAAGTTCTAATTTCCATTTCTTCAATTGAACTATGCAATTAAGTTAGCCCACGCATGTTTCGTGGCATTTGCATAGTCAAATGTTTAAAGTAATTTTTGACGATTGACTTTTCAAAATCATTTGCATATTTTAGACTTGATGGGAAAGAACGATATTCAAGTATTCAAAGTTTCTCGAACCGACCTCCTATCATGGTGGGATAGCATGGGCGAAGCCAGCCAGAAATATGCCAAATCACGACTAGGGTATCTATTGGAGCTGCTGAAGATTGAGTGCCCACCCGCCTTTATTCAAGCCATGGCGTTATATTGTGATACTACCACCGCTACATTCTACATATAAGGGCTGGAAGTTACCCCTACTCTTGAAGAGTACAGCGCCGCCATTGGAGTTGAGTTTACTCACTTATTAGTTTAACCTTCCATAGGATTTGAGCCCCTGAGTCAACTAGCGGAATTCCTTGACACAAGCCTCAACGAAGTCAAAGCAAATGTCAAAAGTAATTCTAGACGAATTTCACTATCCTTCCTTCTAGATCGATTCCCTAACCTTCCTGCCGCTAAAGGGATTAAATCTGGTAGAGCCTTTGTCTTGGCCTTCTTTAGTTTTGTGCTATTCCCGATCTCGTCTGTCACCTTCGACCCTATTATGGCTGTAGTAGTCAACAAGTTTGTTATGGGTGGGATTACTCAAACATTATTCTTACTGACACCTTCCTTTCCCTAAATCGCTTCAAGAAAAATAAGAAGGGAATCTTTAGAGCCTCTAGTGATCTTCTGTACCTGTGGTTCACATATCATATCAGACAATTCCATATCCGCATGGGTTTCACTGAGATTAGCTCCGATGTCCATCCTCTTAAAACCTTCATCAAAACCCATACACGTATTCCTAAGTTCAACTTCATAGAATGGAAAAAATTCCTTGAAAATCTGAAACCAGAACAGCTCTGATGGCGGCTTAGATTGCCAACACTGGGCAAAGTCAAGCTCGCATGTAATGGCAAAGACCCAGTCCCTTTGCTAGGATTCACAGGCGCTATCGCATATTATCCAAAGAAAGTTATCCGACAATTTGGGGCATTACAGGAAATCTCTTCTCCACCGCAGCCTGGTATCTTCTCATTTGACGTACCAAAAGAGACCCATACAAGAGAAGAAAAGAAACAGATTGAAGCTAAGGTGGAATTTATTATACACACTTTGAAAAACTCTCAAGCTGAAGATATAAGATTGCCAGAAAACATGACTCGCAAGGAGAACATTCACAGGGCTACCACAGAATACATTCAACACTTTGAGGCGACCAAACGCAGCCTTGTCGAGCCTTATGTACCCGAATATATCATACCGTACGTGCCTGGAGTGGAGCCGTACATACCCGAAGATATGGGATCGCCGTCATATTCAAAAGATGAAGAGTCCTAGACTGAAGAGATGGATCCATGTGGGGAGGATGGAGACACCTTAGACCTTAAGCATCCTAGACTTGAATATGCTATTCTGTCAAGTGTAAAATAATCAAACATTTTGATGCCTTTTCATGCATACTCACTTGTACTAAATATTACTTTGAACGCATATGCATGAGTGTGGACATGTTTTACAAATGCATAAAAACTATCGTAAAAAATTCCGTTTCTTTTAATTTCATGAATTCTTTTTGGAAAATGATTAAAAGAACTGCTGACACGAGACTAAGACTCACAAGGTAGTCATTTTTCTTATTCACCAATAGAAAACATGCAATTAGAAGAATTAAGTACTTTCTTTTGTCAATACTGAAGAAATACTTACTGGAATTCCTTAAAAAAAAAATAGGTACACTCTCATTACGGAATTACTAACGCATCGTTTTCACACCTGGCTTAAGACAAGAATGGAACAACATGAGTTGACCCCGCGAGTGGGCATGCTGGAAACTCAGATGACTTCTATGGCGACTATGATGGCTGATATTAAGGCGATGTTGGAAGCCTCCCACGCCAGACAGGCAGTGGCTCCTAACCAGAACAACTCAAGTCCACTATTCACGCTCGATATGGCTGATAAAGAAACGGCAGAAGATACCCAACATACAGAGGAAGTTGTCCGTATGTCGAACATTCAAACACAACAAAAGACACCCATGGTGTCATCAACCTTGACAAAGATGAAAGGGGAAAACAGACCGTGAAAACTAAAGCAGAGGTTAAGAGAATAGCCAAGATCGAGGAATGTTTAAGCAGCCAGGGTTATAAGTTGACCCGTTTTGACAAGATATCTCCTTTTGCCACAGTGGAGACCCCTCTTGACTACAAGGAACCACATTTCGTGAGAAAGTATAATGGGACAGGTTCTCTCCGCGCTCACCTCAAATATTACCTGCGCAATATTCAGACTATGTTCCACTACTGATGAACACGTTCCAAGAAAGTATGGCTGGTGCCGCTCTAGCTAGGTTCATCGAGTTGGACTTGGATGACTATGATGGGTGAGAAGATCTTGCAGAGGACTTCCTCAAGCAGTATAAGTTCAACACGGCTACAGCCCCGATGAGAGAAGACCTCCTATGAACCTCAAAAGCAAGGGATGAATTAATCAGAACATACGCCCAGAGGTGGCGAGCTTTGACGCCCCAAGTAAAATCGTCAATCCCCTACGAATCCTTCGATAAATTGAACACTTCAGGATGTCAAACCTTTACACATTTGATAAAGGTGGCCGAAAGGCTCGAGTGGACCCTAAGAGAAAGGAGGCAGCATGAAACTTCTACTAGAAAATAATATCCCCTGAAAAGGAGAGAGAGGCTGGGCTTGACATAGCCTTCATACCAAACCCCCATAAGTCCAAGGTATTTAACAATTCTAATCAGACCAAGGGAGGATCGTCGTGGTCGACACCAAAAGGACAAGAGCCTAGAAAGAGGCAACCCCAAAAGCAGTTCTCTAAACTCTCGAGGCCTCTATCCAGGTTGTTCCCAATGCTGCTAGAACAACACTTGGTGGCGAAGGAACCACCTAGGGCAAATCCTGTTAAATATCCCGGCTTTGATGAAAGCCAAACATGTGTCTACCACATGGGCGAAAGGGGACATAACGTTGATAATTGCTATATCCTTAAGCTAAAGGTACAAGCTTTGATTGACAATCAGATTCTGAAGTTTGATAACATGGCTCCGAATGTACAAGAAAACACGCTCCCTGACCACCAAGAAATAGGGGCAATATTCACTGACGAGGAGGAAAATCACCTTAAGCTGAAGGTGGACTTACCTAAACTAACTAACATTCTGGTGATCGCTTCACTATACCCGAAAGAAGGGGAGGTTTCTACTGACATGCACAAATTGTGTATCGCTAAGATGATGAGCTTGGGGATAATATCGAACGTTACCGATGAAAGATTCAAGGGAGTCGAGGTCTCTCTAAGCTTGGAAGGAAGCCACTTTTTGATTAAAACTGAGTATGGAAGCAAGTGGAGTATCCCGCACAAGAGTCTGATAGGCGATCTCGGGCCGATCATCAAGTCAGAAGAAGAACTCGACAAGGACGAACTGGAAGCTAAGATGCGAAGTTTAGCAGATCGTAGATTCATGGCTAACACACTAAAAATGAGAGATATCATAGACAACTTGGGTGAAGATTTTTGAAGATAAAACTTTAAGGTGAAATATTCTGCTCCTCCTAGTTTCTATCAGAAAATAGAGGATATCATACCAAATGGATGTGGAGGTATGGATGATCCCGTTCAATCGGAAATCCCGAAGGAGGTGGAAAGGCCTTTTACGAAAGGGTTTGAATCGTCGATTGACCAGATGACAGATACCAAGCTTAACGCAGAGCAGTATGTCGAAACAAAGAGATCGGAGGATCAACGGCAAGACTTAGTTGAACTATTCAAGGGAATGAGAGAGTACCCTAGATTTGCGACATTAGCAAAGCTAAGAAACGACGACTGTCATTGTCAACTGGAAAACGAAATTTTCTCAAAGGACTTTGACAACATTGTGTCAATGATTGAAGCCGCTACGACTGTGGTGATCAAACTGGAAGAGCTTGACAGCTTGAGTGAGGTAGAAGATTGTCTGATCAAACCTGTTGTGATTCGACTACCAAGAGAGGAAGCGGGCGAAACAGCTGAACCAGAGGCATCTTGCCCGACGACAATAACCATAAAAGTCCCTCCGATATAAGAGTACGATCCTAAGGCAGTCCACTAGGACTATGGGACGGAGGAAGTAGATGCGGTAATGAGGTTTAGACGATTCTACGGCCCTAGGGAAGGCGAGTCCGAAAAGAATGACGTCTCGAAGGAAGACGCAAAAAAGCTCATGTCCATTATTAAAATCAATGAGTTTGAAGTGATAGAGCAGTTAAGGAAGATGCCGGCCCAAATATCTCTACTGGATTTGTTCATCAATTCAGAGAAGCATAAAAATGCACTGCTGAAGATACTGAATGGGGTGCATGTCCTTGAAACTATTAATGATGTGCATTTAGTGGACTTTGTAGGGGCAATTCTCCTGAAAGATCAATTGAGGTTTTCAGATGAAGACTTCCCCGTGGAAGGGAGAGGACACAACAAGGCCTTATACATTACTGCACAGTGCAGTGGAAAAAGAATAACACACGTACTGATTGACAATGGATCCGCTTTCAACATATGCCCTTTAGCTACTCTGAGGAGTTTGGGCATCAAAGAAGAGATGGTTAAAGCCTCCAAAACAGCGGTGAGAGCTTTTGATGGGATGAAGAAGACGATGGTAGGTGAAATTGAGCTTGATGTGCTCATCGGCCCAACAAAATTCTCTATAAACTTTCAAGTGATGGATTTACTTAGTGCATTCGGATTCCTGTTGGGAAGACCTTAGATTCATGTAGCAGGAGCCGTACCTTCAAACCTACATTAGAAAGTACGATTTGTAGTGGATGGGAAGGTAATTACCATGCATGGAGAAGTTGACCTCCAAACATATCAGAGCAGCGCCATTCCCTACATTGTACCTGAAATTAGGGTGGAAGCAAGTTATCATTCCCTAGAGTTGGTGGCAACAGTACACACTCTCGTAGGGGCAAGATTGAGAACTCCCTATATTTCTGAAGCCAACCTTTTACCGGCAAAGATACTGCTGGCATATGGATATAACCCTGGAGAAGGTCTGGGCAAATATGGTCAAGGAATGAATACCCATCTACAGTTGAAATCTAATGAGCATAGGATGGGCTTGGGGTATCAGAAAACCCGCCTGGGTGAGTCTGCCCGTAAAACAACAGGCCGAGGCAAGAGCTTGGGACGCCGTGGAAGCTAGAAAAATCAGATAGATTCATTCATTGGTTCTCCAGCTTGGAAAGGCAAATCCAAGATGTTCAACATCCCTTTGAACGAGTACTTCACCAAGAACTCTAGGTGGTTGTCAGAAGAAGACATAACTCCAACAACAGAACCAGATCTAGCGAACCCTTCCTGGGGGATAACTTCGTGAATGTCATCATAGAGTGGCTGGGTGATGAAGCCACTACTTATGAGTAAAGAAATATCTTCCCTACTCTTGATATTGCATTCGAATTTCATGCATTTCGTCGCACTTTCAATTTTCGTTGTTTGAAATAAATGTAGGAAAACGCCTTTGAATCTCCGGCCGTTGGTCCAAACAGCATAGCTTGTAATGCGGCCCATTTTGTATTCAATAAAATCACACAAGTTTTGTTAAGGACATATGAAACCACAAATCAGCCCGATGATGATACTAGTCTTCCACGCAGAAGCTTGAGACCTGATTTTCCATATGATTCCTAATTTCTAAAAGATTTCTGAGGGACAAGGATGTCCTAGGATATGAAGACTAGTCCCATTTATGCATTTATTCTGAAAAGGTTTTCCACAGCCATGCATGACATTTCTATATGGAGTATAGACTAACCATACTCATGACATTTCAGGCATATCATCTCAAACATACATACCAAGTTGTTATGCGATTCGAATCACCACATTGATTGTTCCTACAATATTGAAGAAGAGGATAAGGATGAAGGTCATGCGTCTATCCGTAGAGAATGGAGTGCCTTCGAGAAGTCAATGCCTCCTACTTCAGAAGAACCTGTTGTTATTAACTTGGGCGACACTATGAATATCAAGGAAATCAAGATCGGTGGACATTTATCTCGAGATGAAAGGATCAGGTTTACAGAATTACTGAGGGAGTATCAGGATGTCTTCGCATGGTCTTACACTGACTTGCCGGGTTTGGATCCCAGAATTATGGAACATGCATTACCCATAGATCCAAGTATTAAACCTGTCAAGCAAGGCAGCAGATGGATGAAAACCAAGTAAGAAGACAAAATTAAAGAAGAGGTGATGAAGCTTCTCAGGATGGGCTTTATTGAAGCTATCCCACACTCGGACTGGATTGCAAACATAGTACCCGTCATGAAGAAAGAAGGCAGAGTTCGGATCTGCGTAGATTATCGAGATTTGAATAGAGCAAGTTCGAAAGATGATTTCCCACTATCTCACATTGACGTACTGATGGATAGTACCTCAGGGTACGAACTATTCTCATTCATGGATTGTCGCGACCCTCTCGAGGTCGCATGTCTCGAGAGGGCTAATGGGCCGTCCTGTCTGGTCGGACGCGAGCCTCTCCCCAGGCCCATTACCCAAATCGCAACGGAGGTTTGCGTAGTCGACCTTCAGTGCGGTCTAGTGACATGTGCTAAGTGTGCATGTCATGGAGTCGCCACCAATCATTTTTGAAGGGTATGATTGGACCACCCTATTGAATAGTCGGGAGTTTCTATTCAATCCTGCGATAACCAGATGAATGTGGTACGAATCCTAAATTTAGGAATTCATGCAAATAGGAGTGACTACCCTAATAATTCACAACCAATAATAAAATACACAAATCGAAGAATCTATATATGCAAAATAATCATATCAAATCAAACAAGACATTTCTAATAAGGCCCTACTGGCCTAGAGAAGCATCAGTAAGGCTTATGAATGATTTAGACACGATTTTACTCATCAGGGGTAAAGTCGTAACTTTGAGATCAAAAGGGATGATTTACCCAAAAAGGGTAAAATCGCCAATTCAGAGTGAATCTGGAGTAAAACAAATGTCAAAAACAGGTTTGGTCACTCAACTAACCAATTTCCTATTTTTCGACAATTTTCAGAATTTTTCGGAATTTTAGAAAATCGATTTAGCCTTCGAAGGGTAAAATCGTCATTTTCTAAAAATGGAAATGAAATGTGGAAATCCTAGACATAAGGTTTAGCCACCTATCCGCCCCATCGTCAAATTCTGAGCAATTTCCACAAGTCATCGGAATATCAAAGACAATTTACTCATTGAGGGGTAAAATGGTCATTTTGGATTAAATGGGAGAAAAATACCAAAAATGGTAATTTTGGGTATTTTTAACTATGGGAATTTGCTAGAATTTTTCTAGAATTGTTCTGCAATTTTTCTCAATTTTTTTAGATTTTTCTTTAATTTTCCATTTTTTTACGATTTTTTTAATGGTTATTATTATTTTTTTGTCATTTTCTGAAAATCGCCCAATCGGACGGTCCAGCAAGCGCCATGTGGCCTCCTTTGGTGCGTCCGATCTTGAACTAGACGGACGTCCCACAGGGTGCCACTTGGCACCGTCTCAGCCATCGGATCAAAATGTTTTTATTATTTTCGAAAATCATTTATTAATTATGAAAACCTTTTAATTTTTCAAAAATTCCAGATCGCGACACGTGGCACATTATCCACCGTCCGATCTGGATTTATTTTAACCATCGGCCGGTCCCACTTGCTGACGTGGCTGCCGACGTGGCATGCCACGTCAGCGTTACCGTTGACCACCGGCGATAGTCGCCGGAGAAGACGATGAACAGTACCTATTCCGGCGACTATCGCCGGAATTCTCGCCGGAGACCCCAAACCGACGCCAAAACTCAACCATTTTCAACGATTTTTGCGGCATTCGACTCCCTAACATCTCAGAATCAACATACAACGCTAACATGGCAAATGGGACTTCGGAAAAGCCTCGAACCGGCGGCCACCGAACCGACTCCGGCGAGGTATTTGGAGAATTTTTTTTTTGCTTCAAACTTGATTCTGGTTGTTCACATGGCATCTAAAGGGGTTAGAGGAACTTACCTGAGGTCCCTTGATGGTCGACAACCGCCGCTCGCGCCGGACCAAGCTCTCGGCTCGGGTATGCCTCGGGAAGCTCCGGTCACCGGCTTCCGGCACCTTTCAATGCAAAACAAAGAACAAGTCGAGCTTAGAGCCGGTTATAGAATAAATTCTAGGCTAGATTCGCACGAGACGAGGCCGGGAAGGCACGGCCGAGACTAAAAAAAATACAAAGCTTATTTGGGCATTTCGTCGAACACATGGTGTGCGACGATGGAATTGGAGTTTAGAGGAAATACAAACCTGTCCGGGGCTTGTCGACGGCGGCTGAGGCCTCGATGATGATCGGTGGGTGTCGCCCGAGGTCCGGGGATCCTTCATCGCCTTCGGTTTTTTCTCCAACTCCCCCCTCTCTCTCGGTCTCTTCTCTCTCCCCCCCCCCCCCGCTGTTCTCTCGGCCTCTCTCTCTCTTTTTTTCTGTCCATGGCCGACCACCTTTAGGTCGTGGATCGCCCACCCAACGTCCACCATCCATTGTCCTCCAATAATGCCTGACCGGCCGGCCCCCTCCCCCTTTCTTTTTTTCTTTGCCGTTCGGTGGGTCTGCAACAAAGTTGCAGACCCGGTTCGGACCGGGTCGGGTCGGGTCTGACCCGACCGGCCCGGTTCGAACAATTCACTCGAATTGGTGCCCAAATTGACCTTTTTCATGAAATTGAAACCACAATCGGACTCCTTGACACGTTTTCTATCAAATATGGGTGTTTTCGCGAATCAATTGATTGAAATTTAATGAAAACCCCAAATTGCCTTTAGGATCCGAAATTGATTTATGCTTAATTGACAATCCAAACGGCCAAATTAGCTCGAATCGAGGCCTTCAATGGATTCATCATGATGAAAACCATGGGGTAGGGGTGTTTAATTGTAATGGGTATGCCCGTATGAAATTTAATTTTGAAAATTGTGAAACCGGGGACTAAATTGAAAGATTTTTATGCAATTACGCCCTTTTGGTTAAAATTGATCAAATTGGAGAGTAAATTGACCCAATTGCACTCCAATATTTTACTATTCAATGTCACAGCTTATTAAAAGTGAGAATTGAAAATTAAAAGACTCGAAAAGGATTTTTTTAGGCTCGTTTCGGGTTTATGTTTGTGAAGGAACATAGTGACCCAAGCCGAATTTTTAACATTTAAAGTGACACATTTGAAGAAGAAATTAAAACAAAATTATTGAATATTTTTGTATAATTTTCTGACCACGAATGGCATTTTTCTGATTTTTTTGGTTATTTTTATAATTAAATAAATTCGAAAAATATTATAAAATACCAAAAAAAAAATTTGTTCAAAATTGGTTCCCGAGGCTAGACCAAGGCTTCCAAAGTTTATTTTGTGATTTTATGACCTTTTTTGATATTTTTAATTGATTTTAAAAATAAAAATCGCAATAACAGATGGTCAAAAATCAGGTGTCAACAGCTGCCCCTCTTTGAGAGTGAGCTCGCAGAGGTTGCTTTCAAAGACTAGATGGCACCTGATTCCTAACTGACTCTACTAGGAAAAGGGAAAAAAATGCCATGACATCGGATCCTTAAGACTTTTGATAAAAGATCAAATTAATCCCCGGTTTACTCTAACAATTTGAACATGGGCCGGAGTGAGAGAGGCTTACCTGAAGCTCACCTGTCGGATGTTGCGCTTGAGGGATCTGAGTTTTTGTCATCACGCTCCCGGCTGCGACGACTTTCAAGAAGATACCTAGGACTCGTCATTCAGGATATCCTAGGGAGATTTAGCTCTGACCTGTATGGTAGGTCCTACCATTATTGGATTCCTAACTGGTAGGAACCTAAGGAAGACGCATCCCACGCTTTGGGATTTGCCAAGGATTTTGATCCGTATGGTGGATTGGACCATTAGGCTGATCCTTCAGGCGGTTTCTACCTTTAAGTTGACCCTTCAGACGGTTTCTACCCCCATGTTGACCCTTCAGGCGGTATCTACCTTCATTTGACCCTTCAGGCGGTGTCTACCTACATTTGACCTTTCAGGCGGTTTCTACCTTCATGTTGACCCTTCAGGCGGTATCTACCTTAAGTTGACCCTTCAGGCGGTATCTACCTTCATTTGACCCTTCAGGCGGTGTCTACCTATATTTGACCCTTCAGGCGGTTTCTACCTTCATGTTGACCCTTCAGGCGGTATCTACCTTGATTTGACCCTTCAGGCGGTATCTACCCTCATTTTAACCCTTCAGGCGGTATCTACCCAGCGTTTGACTCCAAACTGATAGGAATCTAAGGCTGACATACCCTGTCTGGTTGGGACTAGTCAGAGACTTGATCGTTCTGTAGATCGGTTTAGGAAAAGGCTTGCCTATTAAAAAGCTTCACCTAAAGAAGACTCATTGAGGTCTCTTTTGGAAGGTTCACCTATCTTTAGGTTCACCTGATGGCTATTCTGGGATTTAGGGGTTACTTGAAATCTCGCAGAAGGTTGAATTGTCCTTTCGACATGCGAGGTACCTTTCTAGGATCTAGGGGCTCCAATTATCCTGTAGAAAGCTGAAACCTGCAAACTTTTCATTAAAGGGTATCAGTTTGGGACCTGGGTTCTCCAGGGATCCTGCAAAACATGACCCTATAAGCTCTTCTTGACAGAGCAAGGCGTCCTTCTGGGATCATGGGTTCTCCACGAAATCCCGTAGAAGCTTAAGCCTGCGTACTCCACTTCACGGAGCATAGGTTCTTTTGGGATTTTGGGTTTCCAAAGATCGTGCAAAAGTTTAAACCTGAAAGATTTTTCTTCACCAAGAAAATGTTAGTAATCTTTGGGAAGACAACAATTGTCCAATTGACAAAATTTTATGACTTAAGTTTTAGTCATGAAATGTGCATTTCGATGTGGAGGTTATCCGAAACATTCTTGCAACATACAGATGTGACCGCAAATTCCTTGCACGGCAAATCTGGATCAAACAATTCGAAGATTCCAAAAGGGTTTGTTCAAAACATCAGTTGGAGTATTTCTCAACAAGGTCTTCTCACCTGTTTTGAGATAACGGTCTTTTGTAGGGGAATGCACTCAGTTCCCTACTAACCTGTGCCTAGGTTTTAGGCTCATTCGCAGTGCATACATTTTGATCGATCGGGAGGTCTTCCACGGGACCGTAATGTTGGGCTTGGATATCAGTTTTCAAGGGGGACCCGCTTTGGAGTCGAAGCCATCGAATGAATGTTCTCACCATCTGCTCCGGGTTTACAAGTCAAGAACCCTGCAAAATGAGAAAGAAATAGTCTTGCTCGTACTTCTTCGAGCTAAGATATATGTTAACCCAAGTGTCTTAGTCAGAGAAGACTGTTTCAGGGTCATGACGTTGGTAGAATTGAGGACCGAAAAAAGCTTGTTTTTGGCCCAGAATTCGTGAAGGGTTTGACATTGGTGATCATTGCTGATTTGCCACCTGCCCTTTCCTTTATGCATCTTTAGTCTTTGAGGTGTGCAACTGCTTTTGAGGTGTGCACCAGCTCTTTAGAGAGCGTCTCTTGTTGCATTCAGAGACCGATAACTCTCTCTATCTCTTTGCTCCGCGTTTGACATCGTTTGGGGAGCATTTTTTTTTATTTGGCTCCTTCAGGGATTTCTTCTTTTCCTCAATCCCCCAGATTTTACTGGGGATAAATCAAACTGCTTGTGCGAGCATCGGCCTTACTTTTACCAGGCACTTTGCTTTTTCTTGATGCTGGGGATTTTTCTCATTCATTTTGAAATCCCACTTTTCTCGTCTTTAGGGGATCATGTTAGACCTATGATCGAAAGTCTAAACATGCTTTAAACATCAGCCTAGGAATTTTCTTCGTAATCCCTAAGTCTTGAACTCCTCCGTTTATGAAGTGATGCTGCATCCGTCTTGAAATGAGCAATGATCACCAACGGGCTTATAAAATGAATTTGCAGGCTCAACTTGACTGTGCAAAGGATTCGGTGTGTGGGATAGAGAAATGAATGCTTTTCGTCATCCTATGGCACTTGGATTACCATATAAACAACACACAAAGATTAATGTTAGTCCGAGCAAGAAAATTTCTAACCATTTTCTCCTGACGTTGCTGGACTTACTTCCTATGGCACTCAGTGTGGGGTGGTTCTTGACAGGGTTAAGAATGAAAATCGTCGTTCAAAGGGGTTATCAACGGTCACCTGTAGTGTTTGGGGAATATGAAATGAATGCCTCCGTCGTCCCAACTCATGTAATCGCTGCAAATGGTCCCTGCCTCCGTAGACACAGATTTTGCTATATGTCCACTCCACTCATCTCTCAAGTGTATATAGGACGTGTTTGGATTAGGCTTCACCTCTCCTCTTTTGAGAAAACGTCCTTTTGAATGTTTTGAACAACATCTTGTTGGGGAAAATCTCTTTTTATTTTCTCCAAAAATTTCGCTGCAAGGGGATTTTATGATGCATCATGCATGTTCTTATTCATGTTCAGACAACCTCCTGTTTCAAAACATGAATGTCAATGAAATTAGAATTCTATGTCTTTTCTAGACATCAGGTTCTGAAAGCTTTTCTTTTTCTCTCTGTTTTTTATTTAACATCTTCAATGGATTGGGGAAAGGGATACTTACTTGTCCGTCATGGCTGGACATCCCTGAAAATGTAAAAGAAACATGTCATTTGTATGTTCACGAATTTTTCAAAAATCGGAACGATACATCTTACCTTTGGTCATGTGCTCCGACAAGTATGCAAGGGTTGTAAAAACCTGTTCGCCTTGATGGCGAGCCCTTGTCAAGGACAATCATTACATGTCAGTTTGCATTCCAAAATTCGAGACAAATTGAAACGATACCGCCTTATTCTTGCTTTGTGTTTCTATTTGAACACAAGCGTACGGCTCGCAGAAGTTAGCCATTTATCTTGTGGCCCTGATCTTTCCGTCTGTTTGGCAACAGATCCTTCTTTAGGATTTGCACTGGAGGGGATCCATTCATTTTTGGGCGCATTCCAATGCCACTCTTCAGGGTTCCTTTTATTCAAGGGAAAAAAAGAATTTTATCAAAATGCATGTCAAAGCATGTGATGTAGGAGCGAGACCATTTCCTGTAATCCTGACTTCCAAGGCCAATAATTCTATTCGCCTTCCTGTCGGCGAGCACTTTTCTTTTGTGGCTTTTTTGGCTAGGGACTTCCTGTTAAACGAGAAAAAACTCATATTAAGCCTGTGATATTCGAAGATCGAATTGGAACGATACAAGGTTACCGTTCCCCCAAATTTCTATTTTGGAGTTTGATTCTGATGTGGACGACTCTGTTATTGCGTCCATTAACTTTGCTGGAGAAGACACATCTTTCTTTGTCTAGCGCAAAATTGATTCACTTGCCCCAGTTAGGCGTGATTTATCACAGCTAGGTGACGCTTGCCCCGGCTAACTTCATTTTTGCATATTGCTGCAATTCCCGTCCTATTTGGGGATGTCTTCTATCGTTTGTATTCATGGGTGTTGTTCGTGAGATGATCATCGATCCCATTAACAGCTGTTCTGCCCCAATTGGGCGACGTCTGTGTTGGCAAAATGCCTTAGCACTTTCCGTGTTTGTTGGCGATTTTTAATCCGATTTGAAGACGTCTACGCACCTGCACGTGAAGAAATAGGCGCGGGTTTTATCAGACTTCATTTGGAATTTCTGGAAAGAGATACTCCCTTCGAAGTTTTGTCCTTCCAACATTTGAAGGAACGACGCTTTTCGAGCATTCTGCCACAGTGAGGCTAGTCTTACTGTTTGTCATCTTTGAATTTGATGACCCTGGTCTGATACGCTTTTATGGGGTTTATGAAAGTTTGCCCCCGGCCAATGAGTGATTCGCCTAGGCTGACCGATTTATTTGTAAGCAGTTTGATCATGCCGTGTTGTCGCATTCATGTTATCTGACATCCGCAAGCATGAGTTTATTCGTGATTGAGTACTTCAACAACCTGTGCAATGAAGGGAATAAAGGAATCAACCACCGTGCAAGGAGCTTTAACTGAAACGACTGCGGATTTACTATCCCAGTTCTAGTCACTTCGGGCATCCAAGACGATGGGAATTCTTCAGTGGTCCTGTTCATTTTATCATCACCTGCCAAACTGGGAAACCATATCAGCTTGTGAATAAATCAATTTAATTTGGAACGAATACACCATTTTCGACTTCGAGAGAGTCGATCCAAATTAGGTTGCCCCAGCTTCACGTTGTCTACTTAGGCTCATAGATCCATCTTGTTTTTGCAAACCCGATGGGTGATGCCCGATGAAGGTGCACTCCTTTCCCTCTTGTAGGGAAAGCAAGCTTCTCTTTGTTGGTCTTCAACCGTCTTATCCATCGTTCCATCATCATCTTGCATGCGATCAGATGAAGGAGTCTTCAATAAATGTCTGCCATGTATAACTTGTTCCATAATTCCTCACGCCTATCCACAAATGGATATTTCTTCTCTATCTGTTTTTCACCTGAGACGAAGAGATATGAAATATTATGCCAGCATTTGATTGAAAATTAATTAGGACCGACACGTCCTTATCCTTGATCTGGTTGTCCCGGTCAGGTGGCGTTTGCTCTCATCAGTTGCCATTTGATGTTTCCCTGATGAAAAGAAGAAACCTCATGAGTAAATGACATATATATTTGATCACTGGAATCGATACAATTTACCCTTGAAATTTATCTTGCGGGAGTCGGCATTTCTCCCTTTGGGTTCTTCGTATACAAGATATGTGCATGATATGCATGATGCCTGTTATAGACCGGTTCAATTCCATGTCTAGCGCATCATGAAATGAAGGTTAGATTCTCATACTTGGGTTAAACATACCAGTGAGTTCTAACGAAAATTTCATCGGGATAAGACATGCAATTGAACCGGAAAATCCGACTGGTTGAGGAAAATTCCAGTGTCGCGTTCCAATGTCAAAAACACTTAGATAAAACTTTAACAATCAAAGTGTAGCAAGCAGATGGGAGACCTATAGACGGATGCTCCTTACAGACTCGATGACCCTACTAAAGGAAGAGGGACAATTGGAACGCGGCCCTTAACAGCCTAAAGAGATGCCCCGAGTCGGGTCTTCTGCGCGTGGCGTCTTTGATTTGCCATGGCCTCCTCTCTTTCAACTTCTGGTAGGGTGATTTGATCATTCATTGGATAGCTCGTGAAGGGTAAATTCCGTCGAATGTCCCGGCAGTCTGATAACGGATGGCGCGTCGCTCATACTCGAATATCTCCGGGATGTGGGACCGACTTGGAGAAATAATCTCTTCTATCCATACTCTCTAAAATGGAATTGGACTCAACCATCGGATTTGATGAATGCAGCATGTTATGCACAATAAAAGACTACAAGTGAATATGAAAAGACCTTACCATAAGTAGCGCTGAACGATATTTTGGTTTTGAGGTATACCAATCATTCACATACATGCGCATGAGACCAGTGAGGTTCGACTCTAAAAATCAAGATAGGGTTTGGAATCTAAGGCCAAGGCTCTCACCTCGAGTTCTAGAAAGGGTAGATTCCATTGCACAACTATCGTTGCATTGGGACCCGATCCATAGTTCGAAGTAAGCGGAATTAAAAATGGATTACCCCGTGTTTTTCCTCACGGAGGTTCCATTTTCAATTCCTTCTATTGTTTTCTCACAGGGGGCGCCCGAGGTTTTAGGCGCGATTGTGTGTGTCCATGTTCGTGATCATCACAATGTAAGTCATGCACAACAGTTTATCAATCAACGTTTCAAATCATCCACACAACATACATTACTATGCCAACCTGCATAAGACAATGTTAATCACACCCTACACCCCTTATTTCTCCAACCTGCAAAAATATATAACACCTATAATGAGCGGACTTACCTCACATTCGAGAGTGCCTGCAGGGTTAGAAAAATCACTCAGCGTTTTAATTACGACCTAAGTTCTCTAAGTCCCCAGCGGAGTCGCCAGTCTGTCGCGACTCTCTCGAGGTCGCATGTCTCGAGAGGGCTAATGGGCCGTCCTGTCTGGTCGGACGCGAGCCTCTCCCCAGGCCCATTACCCAAATCGCAACGGAGGTTTGCGTAGTCGACCTTCAGTGCGGTCTAGTGACATGTGCTAAGTGTGCATGTCATGGAGTCGCCACCAATCATTTTTGAAGGGTATGATTGGACCACCCTATTGAATAGTCGGGAGTTTCTATTCAATCCTGCGATAACCAGAGAAATGGGTTTGGGAACTTGGTTACGCCATAATCGACGCCTTTTCGGTACCTAAGTTGACTGAGTTTTCCGACCTGAGAATTCATGCAGATGAATGGGGTACGAATCCTAAATTTAGGAATTCATGCAAATATGAGTGACTACCCTAACAATTCACAACCAATAATAAAATACACAAATCGAAGAATCTAGATATGCAAAATAATCATATCAAATCAAACAAGACATTTCTAATAAAGCCCTACTAGCCTAGAGAAGCATCAGTAAGGCTTATGAATGATTTAGACACGATTTTACTCATCAGGGGTAAAGTCGTAATTTTGAGATCAAAATGGATGATTTACCCAAAAAGGGTAAAATCGCCAATTCAGAGTGAATCTGGAGTAAAACAAATGTCAAGAACAGGTTTGGTCACTCAACTAACCAATTTCCTATTTTTCGACAATTTTCAGAATTTTTCGGAATTTTAGAAAATCGATTTAGCCTTCGAAGGGTAAAATCGTCGTTTTCTAAAAATGGAAATGAAACGTGGAAATCCTAGACATAAAGTTTAGCCACCTATCCGGCCCATCGCCGAATTCTGAGCAATTTCCACAAGTCATCGGAATATCAAAGACAATTTACTCATTGAGGGGTAAAATGGTCATTTTGGATTAAATGGGAGAAAAATACCAAAAATGGTAATTTTGGGTATTTTTAACTTTGGGAATTTTCTATAATTTTTCTAGAATTTTTCTGCAATTTTTCTCATTTTTTTTAGATTTTCCTTTAATTTTCCATTTTTTTACGATTTTTTTTAATGGTTTTTATTAGTTTTTTGTCATTTTCTGAAAATCACCCAATCGGACGGTCCAACAAGCGCCACGTGGCCTCCTTCGGTGCGTCCGATCTTGAACTAGATCGGACGTCCCACAGGGTGCCACTTGGCACCGTCTCAGCCGTCGGATCAAAATGTTTTTATTATTTTCGAAAATCATTTATTAATTATGAAAACCTTTTAATTTTTCAAAAATTCCAGATCGCGACACGTGGCACATTATCCACCGTCCGATCTGGATTTATTTTAACCATCGGCCGGTCCCACTTGCTGACGTGGCTGCCGACGTGGCATGCCACGTCAGCGTTGACCATTGACCACCGGCGATAGTCGCCGGAGAAGACGATGAACAGTAACCATTTCAGCGACTATCGCCGGAATTCTCGCCGGAGACCCCAAACCGATGCCAAAACTCAACTATTTTCAACGATTTTTGCGGCATTCGACTCCCTAACATCTCAGAATCAACATACAACGCTAACATGGCAAATGGGACGTCGGAAAAGCCTCGAACCGACGGCCATCGAACCGACTCCGGCGAGGTATTTGGAGAATTTTTTTTTGCTTCAAACTTGATTCTGGTTGTTCACATGGCATCTAAAGGGGTTAGAGGAACTTACCTGAGGTCCCTTGATGGTCGACAACCGCCGCTCGCGCCGGACCAAGCTCTCGGCTCGGGTATGCCTCGGGAAGCTCCGGTCACTGGCTTCTGGCACGTTTCAATGCAAAACAAAGAACAAGTCGAGCTTAGAGCCGGTTATAGAATAAATTCTAGGCTAGATTCGCACGAGACGAGGCCGGGAAGGCACGGCCGAGACTAAAAAAAATACAAAGCTCATTCGGGCATTTCGTCGAACACATGGTGTGCGACGATGGAATTGGAGTTTAGAGGAAATACAGACCTGTCCGGGGCTTGTCGACGGCGGCTGAGGCCTCGATGATGATCGGTGGGTGTCGCCCGAGGTCCGGGGATCCTTCGTCGCCTTCGATTTTTTCTCCAACTCCCCCCTCTCTCTCGGTCTCTTCTCTCCCCCCCCCCCCCCGCCGCTCTCTCGGCCTCTCTCTCTCTTTTTTTCTGTCCATGGCCGACCACCTTTAGGTCGTGGATCGCTCACCCAACGTCCACCATCCATTGTCCTCCAATAATTCCCGACCGGCCGGCCCCCTCCCCCTTTCTTTTTTTCTCTGCCGTTGTTGCAGACTCGGTTCGGACCGGGTCGGGTCGGGTCTGACCCAACCGGCCCGGTTCGAACAATTCACTCGAATTGGTGCCCAAATTGACCTTTTTCATGAAATTGAAACCACAATCGGACTCCTTGACACGTTTTTTTTATCAAATATGGGTGTTTTCGCGAATCAATTGATTGAAATTTAATGAAAACCCCAAATTGCCTTTAGGATCCGAAATTGATTTATGCTTAATTGACAATCCAAACGGCCAAATTAGCCCGAATCGAGGCCTCCAATGGATTCATCATGATGAAAACCATGGGGTAGGGGTGTTTAATTGTAATGGGTATGCCCGTATGAAATTTAATTTTGAAAATTGTGAAACCGGGGACTAAATTGAAAGAACTTTTTGCAATTACGCCCTTTTGGTTAAAATTGATCAAATTGGAGAACAAATTGACCCAATTGCACTCCAAGATTTTACTATTCAATGTCACAGCTTATTAAAAGTGAGAATTGAAAATTAAAAGACTCGAAAAGGATTTTTTTGGCTCGTTTCGGGTTTATGTTTGTGAAGGAACATAGTGACCCAAGCCGAATTTTCAACATTTAAAGTGACACATTTGAAGAAGAAATTAAAACAAAATTATAGAATATTTTTGTGTAATTTTCTGACCACGAATGGCATTTTTCTGATTTTTTTTGGGTATTTTTATAATTAAATAAATTCGAAAAATATTATAAAATACCAAAAAATATTTTTTGTTCAAAATTGGTTCCAGAGGCTAGGCCAAGGCTTCCAAAGTTGATTTTGTGATTTTATGACCTTTTTTTGATATTTTTAATTGATTTTAAAAAGAAAAATCACAATAACTGATGGTCAAAAATCAGGTGTCAACATGGATGATTTCTCCGGATATAACCAGATCCTCATGAAGCAAGAGGACAAACCGAAGACTGCATTTACCACCCCCTAGGGAAACGTTTGCTATAACGTTTTGCCCTTCGGATTGAAGAACGTTGGAACCACCTATCAGAAGGCTATGATAACATTATTCCACGACATGATCCATAAAGAAATCGAAGTATATGTCGATGACATGATCGCCAAGTCCAAGAAGGGACAGGATCACATTCAGATGTTAAGAAAACTATTTGAGCGACTACGCAAATACAAGTTGAGGTTGAACCCTAACAAATGTGTGTTTGGGGGCAAAATCCGGGAAACTTCTCGGATTCATGGTCAGTAACAGGGGCATTGAGATTGATCCTTCAATGATTCAAGTTATCCATGATCTAGCAACTCCCTCCACGGTAAAAGAAGTAAGAAGCCTTCTGGGGAGACTGAACTATATTGCCAGATTCATCAATCAGTTATCAGATGTAGCTGAACCAATTTTCAAACTACTCAAAAAGGGCGCAGAGGTGACATGGGATGCGGAATGCAGCCAGGCATTCTAGAAAATCAAGAACTATCTAATCACTTCACTAGTACTTGTGCCACCCATCCCAAGCCACCCCTTGACCTTATATTTGACTATACAGTAGGAATCTTTGGGAGCCTTACTTGCCCAAACAAGCCCAATAGATGGTAAGGAAAGAACCATCTATTACTTGAGTAAGAAATTCACCTCGTCTGAAGCAAAATACATACCTGTTAAAAAGGCTTGCGTGGCAACTGTATGGATACTTCGCAGGTTAAGACAGTATACCCTACATCACCATATTCAACTGGTAATAGAAAATGACCCTGTCAAGTACCTCTTGGAGAAGCCCGCTCTGATTGGGAAGTTAGCAAAATAGAAGGTGATGTTATCCGAATTTGATATCAGGTGTTCTCCACAAAAATCGATAAAAGGAAGGGCCATAGCTAATATGTTGGCAGAAAACTCACAAAGTTGCAAGTCTTCTGGAAAGACAAAGACAGAAGATCAAGTTTTGAACCTGGCAAAGGATAAGTGGGTCATGTACTTCGATGGTGCTATTAACCTATCGGGAGCCGGCACTGGGGCAGTATTGATATCCCCTGACGATCAACATTATCCTGTTGCGGCAAAGATGACTTTCCCTTTTACTAACAATATCTCAGAATACGAGGCGTGTATTCTGGGCTTATAGTTAGCCATTTCCATGAAAATACCTAGACTGCAAGTTTATGGAGATTCCATGCTCATTATTTTACAGACATAGGGAGAGTGGAAAACGAAGGACGCAAAGCTCATCCCTCATTATGAATACCTTGAAGAGTTGACACTTAAGTTCGAAGAGGTGTTATTTGAATACCTACCAAGATCTCATAATCAATTTGCAGATGCACTAGCCACACTAGCCTCAATGTTACAAGTAACTGGTGGATTAGAAATAGAACCACTAAGGATCGACATAGTCGAAAAACCGGCCTATTGTATGATGATAAAATAATAATTCGATGGAGATCCGTGCTACTATGACATCAAGAATTATCTCCTAAAGGGGGAGTTTCCTGAAGGGTGTCAGGCAGAAGACCGGAGATACGTAACCAAGATAGCCAGCAAGTTCTTCCTCAGTGGACAAGTACTGTACAACAAGTCATTTGACTCCACTCTGTTAAGGTGCGTAGATGCTAAAGAAGCAAATGTTCTCATGAAGGAGATCCATGAAAGTATATGTAGGCCCCATATGAATGGCCACCTCCTCGCCAAGAAAATCATGTGGCTCGGATATTATTGGATGACCATCAAATCAGACTATTGTCAGCATGTCCGGTCGTGCCACCAATGCCAAATATACAGCGATAAGATTAATGCGCCCCCGAATGAACTACATCAAATGTCCGAAGCCTGGCCTTTTTCTATGTGGGGATAGACATGATAGGACCCATCAATCCAACGGCTTCAAATGGTCATCGCTTCATCCTGGTGGCGATCGACTACTTCACAAAGTGGATAGAAGCTAATTCTTACAAGAATGTCACCGCAAGAAGTGTGGCAAGATTTATTAAGAGAGATATAATCTCTCGATATGGTACCCCTAAAGCGATCATTACAGATAATGGGTCCAACCTGAACAACAAGATTGTCGATGATCTACTGGACCACTTTGGTAATCGACATCTTAATTCTTCCCCTTACCGCCCACAGATGAATGAGGCAATGGAAGCGGCTAACAAGAATATCAAAAAGATCCTGGCTAAGACTGTAGAGAATTATAGGGACTGGCATGAAAGGCTTCCCTTTGCCTTAATGGCATATCGAACTTCGATCAGGACTTCTACAAGGACAACTCCTTACGCTCTAGTATACGGGATGGAAGCGGTCCTGCCTGTAGAAGTTAAGGTTCCCTCTTTAAGAATCTTATCAGAGGGTAAACTCTCCGAGACAGAATACCCCAAACACAAATATGAACAGCTGAATCTAATGGACGAGAAACGTCTTAGAGCGATCTGTCATGGTCAAAGTTACCAGAAAAGGGTGGCCAAGTCATTTAATCGAAAAGTTAGAGCCAGAAATTTTCAGGTGAACGACCTGGTGGTAAAGAAGACTCTGCCAAATGTTGTCCACCCAGGAGGCAAGTGTACCTCGAATTACGAAGGCCCCTATATTGTCAAGAAGATTCTCACAAGAGGAGCGTTGATTCTTGTAAATTCTGAAGGAGAAGAATTGGGGCACCTTGTAAATTCAAATGCTGTGAAGAAGTATTATCCTTGAAATGAAAATCAGATGTTGGTTATGTGGCTTGTCCCGAACTGATTCGAATCGCCATAATGACCATTACATAAGCATATCATGCATCCATGCATACATTAGCATGTGTTTAGTTTTGGAGGATTTCGAGAAGCAGACTCAAAATCGGATTCATCCAAATGGAACCCTAGACAGAAGAGTCCTCCACATCAAGTACCAGGTGATATGTATTTGTTCCATCAAGGGTTAAACCATATTTCACTCACAAGAATGTCTATTCTATCCTACATGCAGGAATGTCTGATGAAGACGGAAGACAACAAAAGAAGAACGCAGTAAAGTCTCTCTCACTTCCTGTGAGATGAAAAGAACAAGAGAATGAACATTCACATGCCCGAACTTAGAAATAAACATTGTTTTTAAAAAATGAATCCCGGACATTTACTGCACACCTGTCAGAACCGGAGGTTGTCCAAGCACGGTCCAAGTATACATGATGCATCTTTGAAATCTCTTTTGGAGAAAAATAAAGAGATTTTTCCAAAAACATAGATTGCTTAGACTGTCTAGCTGGGATGTTCCTCGGGATGGAAGACAAACCTAATCCAAACACGTCCTACATACACTCGAGAGATGAGAGAAGTGTGAGGATAGGAAAGCCTGGATCCGAGGATATAAGGGCCCTTCGCATCGATTACATAAATTGAGATGACGGAGGCATTCATTTCTTCATCCTAAACACTACAGGTGACCATTGATAACCCTTTGAACGGCGGTGGCATTCTTTACCCTTGTTAAGAACCACCCCACATTGGGGCCAACTGGAAGTAAGTCCAGCAGTATCATGAGGTAAATGGTTAGAAATGTTCTTGCTCAGACTTGCATCAATCTTCGTGTGTTGCTTGTCATTTTAACTTCTATGGTAACTCAAGTGCTTTAAGATGAAGAAAAGCGTTCGTTTCTCTATCCTATACACTTTTACCCTTTGTACAGCCTAGTTGAGCCTATACGTTCGTCTCGCAAACCCGTTGGTGATCATTGCATATCCCAAGGCGGAAGCGACGTCACTTCAAGAGTGGAAGAGTTCAAAAAGTAGGAATAATGAAAAATTCTTGGGTTAATGTTTGAGTGCTGAGATTCGAGTTGAACATCTAGCACACTTATTTGAAAATCCTAGTTCCCAAAAGAAAGGAAAATGTGGGATTTCAACAAAAAATGAAAAAAAGAGAGAGAAAAATTCGATCCTGCGCATCAAGAAAAAGCAAAGTGCTTGGTAAAAGCAAGGCCAATGCCTGTCCAAATACTTGTACACTTGTGAATTATGTGTTTGATCTTGTAAATGCCAAAAGATGGCATGATACCTGTGTATAGGTCATCAGTGAGATCTGGTTGTAAAATAAAATCCCAAGGGAAATAAACTGTCAAAGATACACTCAGATTATGTCACATTCAGATGTAGACGCCGCACTAACGAGAGAGAGAGAGAGAGAGAGAGAGAGAGAGAGAGAGAGAGAGAGAGAGGTTCTCCAAAGACTATCAATGCACTTCGAAAACTGAAAACGCTCTTTGAACCGGAAGGGATTAGATCGACGGCAAACCTGCAGTGATCACCAATGTTAAACCCGTCACATATTCTAAGCCAAAAATAAACCTTTTTTCGATCCCCAATCCTACATGCGTTACAACCCTAAGAAGTCTTTTCTGATTAAAGCATTTGGGTTAGCGTAGGGTTTAATACTTAAGCTTAGCTCGAAGAAGTTCGAGCAAGATCATTTCTTTCTCATTTTTGTAGAGTTCTTGACTTGTAAACCCGAAGCAGATGAAGAAAATTATGTAAAAAAAAAAGACATGACTTAGAGAGTGAGTCCCCCTTCGGAAACCATGTCCAAGCCCAACATTACGGTCCCGTAAAGACCTCCCGATTGATTTAAATGTATGCGCTGCGAACAATCTTGAAAACCCGGGTACAGGGTATTAGGAAATTCGGGTGCTCTTGTTGTGAAAAGACCAAGTCAAAAAAATTGGTAAGAAGCCCTTTCTGACAGAGACATTCCAATAGAATGCTCGAAAGTAAGCTTTGGTTGGAAACTTCAAATTGTTTGATCCAAGGATTTTCCTCACAAGGATTCTTGATCATCCTCGCATGCTTTAAGATGTTTTGGATAACCTCCAGCATTCTAAGTCATTTTGCATAATTGCATAGATTAAAATGAACATTTACCTGCATTATGATTATCATTACCTCAAAAGGACTAATATCTTTTCAAATGAGGAATGAACTCTTAAGTCTAAGCTTCTACGAGACTCATGACAGCCCCAAGTCCAAGAAGTAGACTTTGCTCCATAATGACAATCTTCAGAATCATCTCTTTGTAAGATTTGTTTTTGTAGGTTTGACCTTTCTACAGGATGCTTGGAGTCCCCAGATCCCAGAATGTCACCTCTCACGTCGAAAGGACAACATTCGAAATCATCTCTCTGTAAGATTTCAGTTTTTGTAGGTTTGAGCTTTCTACAAGATGCCTAGAGTCCCCAGATCCCAGAATGTCACCTCCCATGTTGAAAGGATAATATTCGGAATCATCTCTCTGTAAGATTTCAGTTTTCGTAGGTTCGAGCTTTCTGCAGGATGCCTGGATTCCCCAAATTCCAGAATGTCACCTCCAATGTCAAAAGGACAATATTCAAAATCGTCTTTCTGCGAAATTTCAGGTAACCCCTAAATCCCAGAGAAATCTTATCAATATTTTCGTAGGTTTGAGCTTTCTGCAAGATGCCTAGAGTCCCTAGATCCCAGAATGTCACCTCCAATATCAAAAGGATAATATTCAAAATTGGCTTTCTACGAGATTTCAGGTAACCCCTAAATTCCAGAGAAATATTACCAAAGTTTTCGTAGATTCGAGCTTTCTGCAAGATGCCTAGAGTCCCCAAATCCCAGAATGTCACATCCAATGTCAAAAGGACAATATTCATAATCGTATTTTTGTGAGATTTCAGGTAACCCTTAAGTCCCAGAATAATCTTATCAAAATTTTTGTAGGTTTCAGCTTTCTGCAGGATACATGGAGTCTCCAGATCCAGAATGGCACCTCACATGTCAAAAGGACAATTTTCAGAACCAGCTTCTTGTAAGGTTCTAGGTAATCCCTAGACCCCGAATAGCTCATTTGGTAAGCCTAAAAGTTAGGCACATTTCACTGGTATAGGCCACAGTTGATTCCTATGAGTATAGGATCAGCTTAGTATTCGACAATCCCTACAGAACGGGTGCGTCATCTATAGGTTCCTAGCGGAGATGAGTCTTATTCACGGCATGATCCCCTTGACGGATCAAAATGTTCGACAATCCCTACGGAACGGGTGCGTCATCCATAGGTTCCTAGCAAAGAGCAGTCATATTCACGGCCTGATCCCCCTGACGGATCAAAATGTTCGACAATCCCTACAAAACGGGTGCCGTCATCCATAGGTTCCTAGCATAGAGTGTTGTGAAAATTCTCATGTATTTTGATTCTGACAAAACTATCAAAAGGGTTTTGTATAATGTTTTATGATGCAGAAAGAATGAGTAAGCAGCAGGTTGAGTGGATCTAATTCTGTCACATGGACGAAGGGTCAGATAGACGTGCTTCTGATGAGGTCAGATGGACGTGCTTTTGACGAGGTCAGATGGAGTGCTTCTGAACCAAGGGTCAGATGGAGTGCTTCTGGACGAAGAGTCAGATGGACGTACTTTTGACGAGGTCAGATGAAGTGTTTCTGAACCAAGGGTCAAATGGAAGTGCTTCTGAACCAAGGGTCAGATGGAATGCTTCTGGACGAAGGGTCAGATGGAGTGCTTCTGAACCAAGGGTCAGATGGAGTACTTCTTGACGAAGGGTCAAATGGAAGTGCTTTTGACGAGGTCAGATGGAGTGCATCTGAGGACCGTCAGATGAAGTTGCTTCTAAGGGTCAGGTTCAACATGATTCTCTTTTGCACATTTTATTCATCGATCTACATGCAGTGACAGATGGACACTTTCAAATTTCAGAATTACCATTCTTCTATACCTGTACTAATTCAAGAGAATTTCCTTCTGAAGACGAAACTTGAAAGAAGTCAGTTTCTGCATCTCCAAAACATGAAGACCCACGAATGGCAGGATTCCGATCTAGGCAAGGTTCCGAATGGAAAGTCGTGATATTCGATTTACATGATGTCCCTTCCAAACAATCAAGGGATCTTCTACAATTGAATATTACTTTCCAAGAATAACTCTTTGGGGACCAATACGGATTTTCCACACTTATGGAAACTGGAGATTTAGTTGTATGAGCGACTAAATCAGAAGGGTTCAATATCTTCTTCAAAGGTTCTCATATCTTCTAAGATACAATCTCGTTCAATCACGATTGATGACGTCCAATCAAGGATTGAAAAGAGATCTCTTGGCCGGATATCCAACGGCTAGTTTGGAGGCAAGGGAGTATAAAAGAAGAACCATGGCGATCTGAGAAGAGGTGGAGAATAGCAATCCAAAAAGTACAAGCGTGAATCGAATTGTACCCAAAATAGTCTGAGTGATCAAAATCTCTTCATTGTGAGAATCTATGAGAGAAATACCGAGTGACTGAGTGATTGTAATTCTCTTGATTCTTCATAGTGAAATCCAGCCGATCGGCTGTCATCGTGGGAGAGTGGACGTATGCTTGACAAGCGGAACCATTATAAACTCAGCGTGCATATTTCTCTACCCTACTCTCTACTAACGTGATTAGCTTATTTTGCACGTTGTTTTTGTTCCTAGATCACAAATTGAAATTGTTTTTATAATTCCTCAAGAAATATTCAATTTAGTCATTGATTCACATATTCACCCCCCTCTAGGTGATATTGCTAGATCCAACAGAGAGGAGTCCTATTTGTTGGATCTAGCAATATCACCTAGAGGGAGGGTGAATAGGTGAATCGACAGCTAAATTGAAATTACTTGCGGAATTTAAAAATAATTTCAATCCGTGATCTAAGAATAGGATCAATCATGCAATATAAGCTAATCACAGCAATAGAGAACATGGAAGAGAAATATGCACACAAAGCTTATAGTGGTTCGGGTTATCAAGTCTACGTCCACTCCCCCACGATAACAGCCGATCGGTTAGATTTCACTATGAAGAATCAAGAGAATTACAATCACTCAACCACTCGATTTTTCTCTCACAGATTCTCACAATGATGAGATTTCGAGCACTCAGAATATTTTGGGTACAATTCGAATCACGCTTGCACTTTTGGATTACCGTTCACTACACTCTTCTCAGATCGCCATGGTTCTTCTTTTATACTCCCCTGCCTCCAAACTAGCCGTTGGATATCCGGCCAAGAGATCTCTTTTCAATCCTTGATTGGACGTCATCAATCGTGATTGAACGAGATTGTATCTTAGAAGATATGATAACCTTTGAAGAAGATATTGAACCTTTCTGATTTAGTCGCCCATACAACTAAATCTCCAGTTTCCACAAGTGTGAAAAATCTGTATTGATCCCCGAAGATATATTCTTGGAAAGTAATATTCAATTGTAGAAGATCCCTTGATTGTTTAGAAGGGACATCATGTCAATCGAATGTTACAAATTTCCATAAGGGACTTTGCCTTGATCGAAAACTTGCCATTCGTGGGTCTTCATGTTTTGGAGATGCAGAAACCGACTAAATCAAGTTTTGTCTTCAAAGAAAATTCCCTTGAATTTAGATCAGTTAAGGTAGAATCGTAAATCGGAGAATTGATAAAAGTCCAACTGAAACTGCACGTAGATTGTCAGAAGTACTTCCATCTGACCTCGTCAGAAGCACTTCCATCTGACCCTTCGTCCAAAAGCACTCCATCTGACTATTGATCCAGAAGCACTCCATCTGACCCTTCGTCTAGAAGCACTCTATCTGACCCTTGGTCCAAAAGCTGCTGCTTACACATTCTATCTGCATCATAAAACATTATACAAATCTTTTGATAGTTTTGTCAGAATCAAAATATTGGGGAATTTCCACAACAATCTCCCCCTTTTTGATGGTGACAAAACTACAAAACTTAATGAAACAATGTATGCAAAAAATATGTAAATATTGAGACTTAGAATAGTAACAACTATAGGTAATCACTCAATCGGCTCCTGCAACCAAAACATAGTTAGAATTCTAATAGAAGATAATAAAGATATCTCTCCCCCTTTTTGTCAACAGCAAAAGAAATGTATATATTAAAGAATAAAACCAAGTCTTTGAAGAATGAAAGGTTTTAAAGAGTGACATAACAGAGAACAGTCGTGTGCTTAGGAAAATTAAGAAGCAGAAGATGGGGGCTGTTTGGAAGCAGAAGGAACATCTTCAGGCTCTGCATCAGCCTCTACTAAAGAAGATCGGACATATGCTTCTCCCATTCTCTGAGCATGGCTTCGTGCATCTTGAGTTGTAGGAAGTCCTGAGGCTGCTCTGTCAGTCTTGACTAGCGTGTAGGAGGGTATGTGTGCAATCTCAGCACAAAACATTCTACCATACAAATCAATGGACTTCTCTAGAGTGGCCACCTGATTTGCCATACCTTGCAATTTCTCATCAACCTTCTGTTCAAAGTGAAGTAGTTTCTGATCTAGCATGGTTTCCATAGCAGCCAGATTCTGAATGAGGAGTTGTTGAAGATTCTCCATTTGCTTCTGAAATTCAACTTGTGATACTGAAGGAGATGGTTCTTGATTTGAAGTGGCAAACTCCTTTCTTGGCACATTCTCCCCCTCAGATTGAGCTTTAGGAAAAGCTTGAGAAGCAAAAACTTCTGTCAGAAAAACATCAGAGGTTGCAGGTAGGGGCTCCCCCTGAGTTATAGCCCTTTTCCCTTTATCTTTCGACCTGGGTACTGAATCTATCTCTTCATCAATGTCCATTGGTATAGACTGAGCACTCGAAAGTTGATCTTCCCGTGCAATTGCTGGTGCTAAGCTCGAAGTGACATGTTGAATAGTCAATCTGGTAGATGATATGGAATAAGCCTCAACATCATCTGGCTCTGCCACATGTTCTTTTGAGACCAACTGAGCTACGACTTGTGCTAACAATTGATCATAGTCAAAATTAAAAAGAACAACACCATATTCTGTTTCATGCTCTAGCCTTGCATCATCCTCTTCAGTCCACATAGTAAGAAATTCTTCCTCAGTTAGATCACAAATGTAAACACCAGTTTCTTTTGACTACGTTTTATTTTCATCACCTTCTTCTTCAGCACTCTCACTCTCGGTTGGACTTGCTTCACCTGAGGTCCCTGTGGATTGAGTAGCTTCAGAATCTGATTATGCCTTGTTTCCTCTGGAGTGATCAGATGATGATGAAACTTCTTGTTGTCCCTTGACAGCCATAACTTTTCTCATTTTTGGAGATTTCTGTCTTGTCTCATCCTCGAACTTCACAAGAACAGGTTCATTATTCTTAGTCCTCCAGCCAGCAGGAGTCATTTTGAACCCCATTTTTCCCATCATGAGTTCACCAGCAGTCATTAAAGGGATTTCCTGAGAGAGAAGAAATGAGGGTAACTCGATATTGAAGTGTTTAAAGATCCTATAGATCAAACCAGCATAAGGCAATTGTCCCTTGGGTTTTAGGGCTGTCCTATACATATGAAGGAGGATAGTGTGGGCAAAAGAGATTCTCTTTCCTTGCAAAATACCCCACAAAAGTTTAGCTTCATACTTATATATGTTAGTTTTCGAAGATGCCTTTGGTCTGAGGCATTCAATGACCACCTTATGCATCATTGTGTGTTTCAGAGGGAAATCATTGTAAGCAATATGAGACTTTGATTCCCTTGAAAAACTTGTTTTGTCAGTAAGGAAGCAGAAGGCTTCTTCAGGAGTAATATCCAGGGGTTTGAAACTCCTTTTACTGGTTCCCATTATATGGGCCAATTCATCAACATGTATTTGGTATGTATTCCTTCTAAAACTGAAGAATAGAGAATTGAAGTTCGCAAACCGAAGGTTGGAGTAAAAGTAAGCAACCAACTCAGGGAATGTGTAACTCCTTTGAGTTATGAAGTTTTCTAGGTTGACCTTTTGAAGATGCTTTCGAAGATGGATACCATTCCTATCAAAGTACTTCAACTCAAACACTCTATGAGGAATGATCCCTCTCTGTTTCAAGGACTCAAACATGTCCTTATGAGCTTGACTATAGAACAGGGGATTAGGAAATTTTGCATATATTGTAAACCCGATATTTTTCACAAACTCATTAAACAGGATATCATCATCATCTTCAACCTTTCCCTTAGTGCCGCCAGGCCTTATTAGTAAAGGTTTTCTTGTAGTTGATTTCGAACTCAGTCCTACTTCTTTCTCTTTTCCCTTTCTAGAAGCAGATTCAGGTACCTCAACAGCAATCGGTTCAACAATCTTTCCAGGCAAAGCAATGAATTCTAGTAGTTCGTTCTCACTAGCGAAATAATGAATATCAAACATATTTCTCAATTTGTCACCAAAATCTCCCGCAGCCTTAATGCTATCATACATAGGCTTAATAGAGTGTGACATTGCTTCTTTTCCTTCAAAAGTAGATAAAGACAAACCTTTTGCCAGTCGGAATGTCTCTCACTGTTCGTGAATTTCACCCGCAGATGGTTCAAAGGTTTTCGAATCAGTAGAGGAGAACTTTCTCTTAGTCGGAGTGGACTTCTTGGAAGAAGAGGCTGATTTCGGAGCCATGGAGAAGTTTGGAGTTTTGAGAAATAATGTGTAGTGTCGAGGAGAAAAAAAAAAGAGAGAGATTTTGAACAAATTTAGGGTTTTGAGTGAAATCGGTGTGAGGAAGAGAAACAAGTGTGACGTTTCGTATATAAAGGTGGAGGTTATTTTTGGAAACAAAAACAATTTTGAAAAGATTAGGAAAGAATACCTTTAATAAATCAATCAAACAATGGCAATCAAATATTCGCAGATATATAAGAGACTTACCAAAAACAAATATATATATATATATATATATATATATATATATATATATATATATAAGATTTGACCTTTGAATTTCGAACTTTCCTTTTAAATTTTGATAGGGATTTGTTTCTGCTTTTTCTTTTGACTCCTTCTAATGCTCTGTCTGAGTCTCCATCTGAGGCTCCGTTTGAGTCTCCTTCTGACGCTCCATCTGAGTCTCCTTCTGAGGCTTCGTCTGAGTCTCCTTCTGACGCTCCTTTTGAGGTTCCTTCTGGGGCTCCGTCTGAGTCTCCTTCTGACGCTCCATCTGAGTCTCCTTCTGAGGCTCCTATTTTATAAACATACTTAAGACAAGGGGTTAATGATGGCTAATTCATTTCTGATAAAATTAAAAGATTCCTTGTCTAAGGTTTTAGTGAAGATGTTTGCAAGCTGATTTTTAGTATCAATATACTGAATGTTAACATCACCGTTTTGAACATGATCACGTGTGAAGTGATGTTTGATCTCAATGTGCTTTGCTCTTGAGTGAACGATGTGATTCTTTGTGAGGTTTATGGCGTTGGTGTTGTCACATTTGATTTCCACATTTGTGTCTTCAACACTATAATCTCTGAGCTGCTGTTTTAACCACAGAATTTGAGCATAACAACTTCCAAGTGATACATATTCTGCTTCAGCTGTGCTGAGAGCCACTGTACTTTGCTTCATAGAATACTATGAGACAATCATGTTTCCCATGAGCTGGCATGTTCCAGACGTACTTTTCCTATCAATTTTGCATCCTGCAAGATCTGCATCTAAATAACCTCTTAGAATAAAATCAGAAGATTTAGAATACCACAAACCATAATTGAGATAAGTCCCAATGTATTTGATTATCCTCTTGATGGCTGAAAGATGTGATTCCTTTAGATTTGACTGAAATCTTGCACATAAACAGACACTGAATAGAATGTCTGGCCTTGAAGCTGTGAGGTAAAGTAGTGATCTAATCATGCTTCGATATAGCTTGGAATCAACTTCTTTTCCTTCTTCATCTTTGTCAAGTTTAGAGGAGTGAGACATAGGAGTCTCTGTCTTCTTGCCGTTCTCCAGACCAAACTTCTTTACTATTTCCCGTGCATATTTTCTTGAAATATGAATGTTCCTTTTTGAGATTGATGAATTTGAAGTCCAAGGAAGAACCACAATTCTCCCATCATACTCATTTTGAATTCATCCTGCATCACTTTAGAGAATTTCTTGCAGAGTAGCTCATTAGAGGAACCAAATATTATATCATCAACATAGATTTGAACTATAAGAATGTCTTTATCTCGTCTTTGAATAAAAAGGATAGTATCAATATTACCTTTGAAGAAATTATGTTTGGAAAGGAAATTATTCAACCTTTCATACAAAGCACGAGGTGCTTGTTTCAGTCCGTAGAGTGCCTTTTTTAAGACATATACAAAATCTTTTCTTCTAGGCTCTTCGAAACCGGGAGGTTGTTCAACATAGACCTCTTCTTTAATATAGCCATTTAAGAAAGCACTCTTCACGTCCATCTGAAACAGTTTGAAATCATTGTAACACGCATAAGCAAGAAGTAGCCTGATGGCTTCTAACTTGGCAATCGGTGCGTAGGTCTCATCGTAGTCTATTCCTTCTTCATGAGAATAGTCTTTTGCTACAAGTCTTGCTTTGTTTCTTACAACATTTCCTTTGTCATCCAGTTTGTTCCTGAATACCCATTTTGTTCCAATTACTAGACGATTTTTGGGTCTGTTGACTAATTCCCAAACATTGTTGATTTTAAACTGATGTAGCTCTTCCTGCATTGCATTTATCCATTTCTCATCAGCTAGTGCATCTTCAATCCCTTTTGGCTCCAATTTAGACATCAATGCTATATTGCTTATTGCTTGCTTGAACTTAGATATTGTCTTTATGCCATCACTTATGTTTCCCATGATAAGTTCCTTTGGATGACTTGACTTGTGTTTCCAATTTTTGTCGAAGCAGTCACTTGAGGAAGTTGTGGGTTCATTCTGTTCAGCTTCTGGTCTTCCTTTAACTGAGAGGATTTCCTTCTGAACATTCTCCGAATCAACATTCACATCTGAGTCTTGTTTTTCTCCTAATTCTTCCTGTGAATCTGGGACTTGAGGAAGTATATGAACTTGATTGGATTCAGGTTCATCATTCGGACATCTTTCATCGAACTTGATGTTCACCGACTCTTCAACAACACGAGTGTTCTTGTTGTAGACTCTGTAGGCTTTGCTCGTTGTTGAATATCCCAAGAAAATTCATTCATCTGATTTCTCATCAAACTTTCCAATACGATTATTAGCATTCTTTAGAATAAAGCATTTATAGCCGAATACAAGAAAGTATGCAACATCAGGCTTTCTTTCTTTGAAGATTTCATAGGGGTTTTCTCGATAAAGGATCTGAGAGAAATTCGATTTAAAATATAACAGTCTGTGGAAACAACCTCAGCCCAAAAATGAGATGCAATTTTACTCTCAATTAAAAGAGTTATGGCCATTTCTTGCAAGGATCTATTTTTCCATTATACTACCCCATTTTGTTGAGGAGTATAAGGTGCAGAGAAGTTATGCTGAATCCCGAAATCATTACAAAAATCTGAAAAGCTTTGATTTTCAAACTCTCCTCCGTGATCCGTTCTCAGACTAGAAATGGTGTGACCTTTTTCATTTTGAATCCTTTTTGCTAGTTTTGAAAAAGATGAAAAAGTCTCACTTTTGTGGCCAAGAAATAATACACATGTAAATCTAGAGAAATCATCAACTATAACAAGACAATATTTCTTACCTCCAAGGCTTAAGATTTTGTTTGGTCCAAAGATATCCATATGAAGTAGCTGCAGACAATGCTTAGAGGACACTTGTTTTAAGGACTTAAAAGAACTTCTTACCTGCTTTCCTAGTGTGCATGCATGACATAGTCCTCCTTTTTCAAACTTCGTTTGAGGTAACCCTCGAACAAGTCTCTTCTTAGAAAGCCTTGAGATATGTTTTACACTAATATGACCTAACTTTCTGTGCCAAAGATCAAATTCATCCTTAACAGAAATAAGACATTTTGCACTTTCACAGTTAGAATCAATATCCAAAAGATAAATATTCACATGCCTTCGACCCGTGAAGGATTGCTTCTTGTCCTTGCTCATACCTGTGCATTTTAGATCTTAGAAACAAATTTCATAACCAGAGTCACAGAGTTGACTTACAGATATTAAGTTGTAGTTCAATCATTTGACAAGAGAGACATCTTTAACTGTCAGATTTCTAATCTTGACATTACCTTTTCCAATGACTTGTCCTTTGTTCTTTCCTCCAAATGACACGCTTCTACCATTACATCTTGAAAGAGATATAAATACATCTGGATTTCCAATCATGTGACTCGAGCATCCACTATCAAGAAACCACTTGTTCTTCCTTCTCTTTGGTACCTGCAAAAAGTAAGTAACTCACTGTTTCTTTGGTACCCATGTTTTCTTGGGTCCTTCTGTGTTAGTAGGATTTAACCTTTTAACAGGTCTCCAGACTTTCTTGCAATAATCATTTGTATGACTAGGATCACCACAGTTTACACAGGATTGTCGAATTTAAGATCTAGTAAAATGTTTGTAAAAATGATGCATGTAAGTTGAGAATGTTGGTTTTCGAAATTCAGTTTTAATAAAGGAATTTCTGAGATTACTCTCCTTTTTAAAACATAACCCAGATTGGTCGTTGAAAGGTATTTGTTTTGAAATAATATTGTTCAGAGTTTCTGAGTTTTGTGAAAACCTTTTTGATATATCACAAATCTTTTCTTTTAGGGAAGCATTCTCTTTTGAAACAGAATCATGGTTTTCTTTCAATTGGTGAAACTCTTGTTGTAGAAAATCGATCTTTTCTTTTTTAGACAAGTTTTACTGTTTTAAGAACGAGTTTTCCTTTTTCAAAGCAGAACCTTTTTCAAGAGCTTCTTTATAACTTCTACACAGTTCATCAATATATTCAGTAACTTCATCAAGGAGTTCAGATGAACATACCTCAGTTTCTGAATCTGAACTTGAATCTGATTCTGAATCTGATCTAGCCATGAGACAGATGTTTGCATAATCATCTTCACTTTCATCAGAATCACTTAGTGTATCTGCCTTTAGAGCCTTCTTGTACTTCTCGTACTTGAGCTTGTCCTTCTTCAAAATTGGGCAATTAGGTTTGATGTGTCCCGCCTTCTTACAGTGAAAGAAAATCACGTCTTTGCTGTCTTGAGAGTTGATGTTTGATACTTTCAGATCATTTTTCTTCCAAGGTTTCTTCCCTTTAATATTTCTGGCTTTCCGAGCCATCTTTCTAAACTTTTTCACCATGAGGGCTATTTCTTCATCATCCTCATCTTCATCATCTGTATCAAACAAACATTGAGCAATTTTAATTTTTAAAGCAATTGATTTTTTACCTTTTTGTTCTCCCTTCTTGTTCGCTCGTTCGGTTTCATAAGATTGTAATGTCCCGGCTAGCTCATCCATCGAGAGTGGTCTGATAGTTTGGCATGCTTGAATCGATGGTTTGATGTAGTTCCATTCATCTGTGAGTCCACATAGTATCTTCTTGACTTGCATTGGTTCAACAATGGGCGCACCTTGTCTTGCAAGTCCACTTGCCAGAGTTTGAAACCTATCTATCATATCTGCAATAGATTCATCAGATTTCATGTGAAATGCCTCATAATCACTTAGTAAAATACTGAGCTTTATTTTTTTCACACGATTTGTTCCTTGAAAGGTAATATGGAGCCTATCCCATATTGCCTTAGAGGATTCTTCCTCTGAGACACGATTGTAGAGTGGAGTAGATAAGACACAAAAAAGAGCATTAACAGCTTTAGAATCTAGGCCTCGTCTTTTGGCCTTTTTCAGTGTTGGTCATCGTAATGGTAGTGTTTGTTCCATCAGCAGAGGTTGGATTTGTGGCAGTAACAGGTACTACGCCATTTGTAACGATATCCCACATCAAATCATCATATGCTTTGAAGAACCACTTCATCTTGTTGCTCCATATATTGTAGTCCTTCCCATCAAAGTATGGTGGCTTGTTGGCAAAGTGCGAATCGCTTATTCCTAAAGAGTGATTGCTAGACATAGTAGATCGTTAGCTCTGAAGCTAATAAACACTTCATGAATATAAGCAACTTGCTCTGATACCAATTGTTGGATCTAGCAATATCACCTAGAGGGGGTGAATAGGTGAATCGACAGCTAAATTGAAATTATTTGCGGAATTTAAAAATAATTTCAATCCGTGATCTTGGAACAGGATCAATCATGCAATATAAGCTAATCACAGCAATAGAGAACATGGAAGAGAAATATGCACACAAAGCTTATAGTGGTTCGGGTTATCAAGCCTACATCCACTCTCCCACGATGACAGCTGATCGGTTAGATTTCACTATGAAGAATCAAGAGAATTACAATCACTCAACCAATCGATTTTTCTCTCACAGATTCTCACAATGATGAGATTTCGAGCACTCAGAATATTTTGGGTACAATTCGAATCACGCTTGCACTTTTGGATTACCGTTCACTACACTCTTCTCATATCGCCATGGTTCTTCTTTTATACTCCCCTGCCTCCAAACTAGCCGTTGGATACCCGGCCAAAAGATCGCTCTTCAATCCCTGATTGGACGTCATCAATTGTGATTGAACGAGACTGTATCTTAGAAGATATAAGAACCTTTAAAGAAGATATTGAACCCTTCTGATTTAGTCGCCCAAACAACTAAATCTCTAGTTTCCATAAGTGTGGAAAATCCGTATTGATCCCTGAAGATATATTCTTGGAAAGTAATATTCAATTGTAGAAGATCCCTTGATTGTTTAGAAGGGACATCATGTCAATCGAATGTTACAAATTTCCATAAGGGACTTTGCCTTGATCGGAAACTTGCCATTCATGGGTCTTCATGTTTTGGAGATGCAGAAACTGACTAAATCAAGTTTCGTCTTCAAAGAAAATTCCCTTGAATTTAGATCAGTTAAGGTAGAATGGTAAATCGAAGAATTGATAAAAGTCCAACTGAAACTGTACGTAGATCGTGAGAAGCACTTCCATCTAACCTCGTCAGAAGCACTTCCATCTGACCTTTGGTCCAAAAGCACTCCATCTAACCCTTGATCCAGAAGCACTCCATTTGACCCTTCGTCCAGAAGGACTCCATCTGACTCTTGGTCCAGAAGCACTCCATCTGACCCTTGGTCCAGAAGCTGCTGCTTACACATTCTATCTGCATCATAAAACATTATACAAATCTTTTGATAGTTTTATCATAATCAAAATATATGAGAATTTCCACAACACTATTCACGGCCTGATCCCCCTGACGGATCAAAATGTTCGACAATCCCTACAGAATGGGTGCGTCATCCATAGGTTCATAACAGAAAGGAGTCCTATTGACAACATGATCCCCCTGACGGATCAAAATGTTCGACAATCCCTACAGAACGGGTGCGTCATCCATAGGTTCCTGATAGATAGGCGTCCTATTCATGATTTGATCCACCATACGGATCAAAACTTCTGACAATCCCTAAAAGAATGAGTGCGTCATTCATAAGTTCTTGTCAAATATAGGAATCTCACTCTGGTTTGACCTACCATAGAAGTTAGAGTTTAACCGCCCTAGGATGCTCAAGAGATAGGCCCCTAGGTATCTACTTGAACCCACTATACACCGCGCATGTCGCACGAGCATCAGGCAGGTAAGTAACAAGTGAGCATCTCTATCCCGCCTCTCTCCCTCTCACATCGACAAAGATAGGGCAAAGCATTTACCAACGGGACAAGAAAGATTAGATGTCAAGATTAATTTTTCTATTTCCCAGTAGAGTCGATCTAGACTAGGGTGTCACATGTCTTTGAGAGAAACCTCTCGCGAGTTTCCTTTCAAAGATGGGCAGTTGTTGACACTTAATTTTGGATTAGTCTTTTTTATCTTATCTTTAAAAAATTCATAAAAATTTCATAAAAAGCCAAAAAAATTGCAAAATCAACTTTGGTGGCCTTGGCCAAGCCTAAGGAACCATTTTTGACAAAAAAAAATAATTTTTCATAATTTTTTAGTATTTTTTGAAATTATGAAAATACTTGAAAATTCAAGAAAAATAGCATTTGAGGTCACAAAAATATGAAAAAAATAGTCAATATTTTTATTTTAAATCCCTTGTCTTTTTGACCTCACAAAAAGTCCAAAATCAAATTCAATTTTACATGTTCCTTTGTTACACATACGATTGAATTTGATAAAAAAAATGTCAATTGAGTCTTTTAATTTGCAATTTTGGTATTTTTTAGGATCTTGACATTCAATCTAATTGTCCCTCATTGCAATTTGACCTCAATTCTCAGTAGAGATTGTTTAATTGCACGAATTGGGCGAAATTGTATACTAAATTGCATTTTTAGTCCTTAAAATTGGGCACAATTGAAATTACTTTCAATTCAAGGATTACTATTACAAATTGAAATCACTATCCAATGCTTTTCACCATTTTGAATCGATTGGTATAGGTAATTTGATCAAATTTGATCATTTGAGCCTCCAATTTCATGATTTGCCTAAATCCAATTAAATGAAAATTTGGGGTTTTTGTTGAAATTGATATGAACTTTTGGGCAAAATCATATTTTTAGATAAAATTCATGCCCTAAATTCGATTCTAAGGTCTAATTGCAAAAATTCCCAATCAATTTGCGTTTAATTTGAAAAATTGCAAATCAGAGCCGGTTTAGACCGCCAGTCAGACCGGTCAAACCGGTTCGCTACAGTGCTTTGTCTTCCCGCAAGCTCCCTCGCGGGTGAACAGTCCTCGTGCCAATTTTGATCGTCAAATTGAGGGGCAATTCGCGAATAATTGGAAGGGGATTGGTGGGCGTCTTGTTCCTCTCATCGTCCCCCGCCGATTGACACCAACGGCACCATCCAACTTTGCCGGAAGAGAGAGCAATCGGCCGGTCAAGCTACGGACCTGCGAAAGTCAACATTTACCAAACGCAGGTCAAATTCGTTCTAAATTCGCGCAGAATGAGACCCGCCGGAGAACCAAATGGAACTGGACGGAATGCCCAGCATCTCCGTTGCCGTTAGCATACCATTTGGCACGTGATGGCACGTGAATTCAAGTGGGCAGAGGTCCCCCGATTCGCGGCAAAAATCCTTGAAATGGTATATAGCCCGCGAGAGCTTTCTAGAAGAGGAAGTTAGTTGATTCGGTTAGAGGAGAGTGAACAAAAGCGAAGGAGAGAGACAACGAACGAGAGAGAGCTCGCCCTCCATCGCCATTGTCGAGGGTAGAGCTCGAATTTGCAGAGCATCGGTCAGGTCTTTCCAGGCTAGACCAAAGCTGAAAGAGATTGTCAAGAGAACGCCCATACAGCCGGGAATCGATTGCCGTCGGCCGCTCTGCCTAAAACCTTTGGAACAGGTGAGATAGGCTTATGAGGTTCTCACTGTGCATCAATGGCGATTCATGCATTTCTTGCTCATTCTTGCATTTAGAGTGTGCGTTTTGTTCCTTAGACATTAGTGACCATTGTCACCTATCTATTTTGCATCGGTTTCGTCTTAACACCTTGAATTGAGTCTCCAAATCCAACCTCCATTGCCGTGCCCTGTTCATTCTTGCCTAGCCCAATCTAGGTCGTGCGAGCTCGATCGGAGCTCGAGATAAGGTTCTGAACTTCCCTGATTTCGCGTGGTTTGTGCGATTGAGTTTCCATGGCCGTACTCGGCATCTTGCATGGCGATTGTGATTTAGTGAACGAAGTCCCACGATTCTTAGATATGTTGAACTAGAGATTGTTGCGAGTCGATTGGTGCTGGTTTCGCGCGATTTCGTTAAGATCCCACCGTTGGATCGTCGTCAGAGGTGCTCAGCCGTTCATTCCGCCGGGGTCGAGAGTTTGAAGACGAAGCTGACGTGGCGAAGTCAAAGAGTCAAAGTTCCAGGTGTCGTCTCGTGGTTGGTCCGCATAGGTGTCGAGTCAGCACGACCGTTAGTCTGTTAGGCTAAGTTGTATTATATCCAACGGCTAGGATAAATCGAGTTTAAATTTTAGTGGCCGTCCGATTAGTAATTAGGTTTATTCGAAAATGTTTTAAAATCAGAAAATCAAAATGGGTTGAAACGGTGCCGTTTGGGTTAGTAGCAGTGCGGCGTCATTTAGGTCAGTGAGGGTGGACGGTCCAAATCAAGTCTTGCGTTCTAATCCTGACCGTAGGTTTTGGTAAGTTGATCAGATGGCCTTGGTCGAGTCTCCGTTCCATCTAGGCCGTAGGTTTTAGAAATCTGATCCGGCGGCCGTGAATTAGCCACATTGTTCAATAGGAACCGTCGGATCAAGTCTAGATAATCCAACAAAAAAAAAGTTGGTACGGCGTTGTTTCGGGCGAGGGATTCGCGTGGGTCCGGGTCTGGGTCGGGTTGACCCGGTCCGAATCATTTTTTTTAATAAAAAAATTTAGAAAATGATTTTAAAAAGAAAAAAATCAGAAAAATTCTAGAAAATCCTAAAAAATGCTAGAAATTCCTAGAAAATCCCAAAAAATGTAGAAAAATTATGGAAAAAAAAATCCTAGATATTCCAAAAATCCCCAGAAATTGACGATTGACCACAGACAACTATTCAATCCTATTTTGGGGTTTCTTATCCGTTCTCCCAAGAATTGACGATATTACCCTTTAAGGGTAAGTCGCCTCTGCTGTGTACGCGAGATAAAGTCGATAATGCCAAGGTAAGAATTAGGGTCGGTTAGGCGACCAATTCTTGGGCTTGGGTTTTCGAGTCTCGTCCTTTTTTTCAAAATGACGATTTTACCCCTCAAATGGGTAAATCGTCTTTCCCATTCCAATCGAGTCCTGAAAATTGCCTAAAATTAGGGTTTAGGTCAGGTGGGTGACCAACCCTAATAGTTGAGGTTTTCAGTTCTCATCTTCGTCTAAAATGACGATTTTACCCCTCCAAAGGTAAAATCACTTTTAAATTCAGAAAAATTCTGGAAATTCTCGAAAAATAGGAAATGGAAGGATTTTATTGTCGATCCCATTTCCACCATCTTTTGACTGCATATTTCATCTGAAATGACAAATTTTCCCTTTTTGAGGCAAGTTGACTTCAAATTTTTCAAAATTACGATTCTACCCCTCATGGGCGAATCATGTCAAAATCATTCTTAAACCTTGATTGATACTTCTCTAGGCTAATAGGGCCTCGTTAGGGATGCCATGCTGCTTTCATGTGCTTTATCCGCATGTTTTGGATCCTTGATTTGCGCATTTATTTTCACTGACTGTGAGTGATAGGGTAGCTATTCCTATCTGCATGAAATCTTAGATTTAGGATCCGTACCCCACTCGTCTGCATGAAATCTTAGGACTAGATAAATCATTCAACTTAGGTACTGAAAGGGCATCAACTCTAGCAGTTGGCGTAACAAAGTCCCCGATCCCACTTATTTGGTTTTCGCAGAATCGAATAGACCGCTCCCAACTATTCGATTGGGTTTCCGATCGTACCCTCCATGAAACAATTGGTGGCGACTCCTTGGCATGTACGCATATCACAAGTCATCAGACCGCACCAAAGGTCGATCACGTATATCCAACCGTTGCGATTTGGGTAATGGACCTTGGGAGAGGCTCGCGTCCGATCAGGCGATGATCGGGCAGCCCATTAGGCCCCCTCCGACAGGCGCCCGAGTGAGGGTCGCGACAGTAATGGCTTCAACTACTCTCGAATACCGTCCTGAGTTGGAGATCTGTCGAGATTGACTCATCTTGATTCTCTGCTTTCGTTTATTCCGGTTAGGTCCCGTCAGAAATCTTCATGCTGACAAGGTTGTTGTACCTCAACCTGTGTTGGCAATCTACATCCAAATACTTCCACAAATTTGTTGGAGATGAAAGCACCAGGCTTGAGAAGCCTAGCTCAGAATCTGACTAGCCTGGAAGAACTTCTCAGCTCTTGAACCTCACTCAGCTAACTAGTTTGTACCTCCAAAAAAATCAACTAATGGGTTCGATACCATGTTGGCTTATGAACATGACTGGACTTGTCAAGCTAGAACTTTTGGTCAATAAATTCTTCGGCGAGATACCGTCATCAATCTCTCAACTCCAAAATCTCCAATTCCTCGTCCTTTTAGGAAACAACTTAAGCGGTATTGTTGATCTAGACAACTTCCACAAGCTCAAACAGTTGGAAGTGCTGCAACTATCATTTAACAGGATATCATGCCACACAAGTAGCGGGAATGTAACTCTTCCTCAGATTTTAGTCCTAGGACTGGCTTCATGCAATTTGAGCAAGTTCTTGGCATTCTTACAAAACCAAGAGAGTATATATTGGTTGGACTTGTCCGATAACTACATTAGGGGAGAAGTACCCTTTTGGGCATGGAACGTCAATTTTAATAGTATGAAGTACCTGAATCTCTTTCATTACTTCTTAACTGGTGTTGATCGATATTACCTGATCAATTGTTTACATATTAGCACGATAGACCTCTTTCACAACATGTTGAAAGGACTAACCCCTGAAGCACCGCATTCATAATGTACTACATAGTATCTAACAACAGCCTGACGGGAGCATTGCCACCATGGATCTGCAATTTGAGTACAACAATCACAGTAGACTTGTCCTGTAACGATTTTGAGCTTCCGGTTTATTTGGGCAATATCAACGAATCTCTCATGATATTGAACCTAAAAGGCAACCATTTCAACGGAAGCATTCTTGACCTACTGGTGAGGGGAACGCCACTGATGATCGATTTGAGCGGCAACCAGTTGCAAGGCAAGTTACTGAGGTCTTCGGCCAATTGCAAAGTGCTCGAGTTCATCAACTTTGCAAACAATTTCATCGTGGACACCTTCCCATAATGGTCGGGATCTCTACCGAAGATTCTCGTCCTTATATTGCGATCCAATAAACTCCATGGTCCCATAGAGAGGCGTAAATTTAGTTCCATGTTCCTTAAGCTACGTATACTTGACCTCTCCATTAATGCATTTGTTGGTAACTAGAGATGGAATTCTTGTCTTGGAATACCATGAAATCTACAATGGAAAACTTTACGGCCGAGGCAGTACATTCTGTTCACGTGCTATGGCTATTGCGATTTCTACATGACAATAATTTACAAAGGGATTGAAAGGTTTTACTCAAAGATCTCAAAAGCCTTCATGGTCAACGACCTCTCCAGCAATTTGTTCGAAGGAGAGAACCTGGGTGCCATAGGCGATCTCAAGGGACTATGAGCCTAAACCTCCAACAATTTTCTCAATTGTCACATCATACCAACGTTAGCAAATCTCATTGCACTTGATTCATTAGGCCTTTCTCTTAACAAACTCCCGGACAGATCCCCATAAGCTAACAGAACTTGGGTCCCTTTCTTTGTTAAACGTATCTTACAACAATCTAACCAGGGCTATGCCACGAAGACATGATTCTTTTGAAGGGAACTCAAGACTAAGTGGAGAATTCATATCCAGGAATTGTCAAGATTTAGGGATAAGTCAGAACAACCTTCAACACACCCAGAAGAAGACCCAAGATAGCCAATTGAACTCGATTGGGCATTTTGGAGCGGCTTAGCGATTGGACAAATCATCTAAAATACATTCGTATCCTGGAAACATATTTGGTTTGAAGGAAATACAAGGAGAAAGAGACGGTCTAGTTGGATGCAGCCTAGGAGGGCTCTGAACTCTTAGTCAGGCAAGTTTTTCAATTTTTGTGGATAATAAAACTTGCCGTTAAAACGAGCTAGGCGTTTCCTTCCTTTTCTTGAATGTACTTGTTTTTCCATAGTAATTTTGCTGTAATTTATGTAAAACCTTCACTTTCTTATGTTAATCTCTCATCACACCTATTTACCACCTCTCTCACTTAAATTTACACTAGGCTCTCTTCCTCTCTTCATTCATTTTTTGTTTGGTTAATATCACGAAAAACTCTGAATTGGTCCGCATGTGACAAATTTACCCCAAATTATTATGTTGTATATTTTTTGCTCGAATTGTTTCCCTTTCTTCGATTTTCAAATTCATCGTATCATGGTTTCCATTCGTCTATTTGCATAGGTGCCTGGGAACTACTTGGGTACCGCCTAACTAGAAGGTTCGTTTCTAATTTGTCATCAAAAACTTGTAAAGGTAATTATTTATATAGTGATATGAGATCTTCGTGTAAGAAAACCTCCACGTAGTGATTTATTCTCATTATTCCATAATAAGTAGGGGTGAGCGGTTCCCGGTCCGGTCCGGTTCCCCTCAAGAACCGGGAACCGGACCAATAGTCCCGGTTCCCATTTTTTGGAACCGTGGACCGGACCGGCCACCCCAAGAACCGGGAACCGGACCGGACCGTCGGTCTGGTCCGGTTTCGGTCCGGTTCCAAGGAACCAATAACACAAACAACGAAATTTGTACCCAGCAGAAACTTCCAATAACATTGGAGAACTGTATTATGTAGAAAAGCAACAGCAGAGCAACAATGGTAAGTTTGTTACCTTAATTTGTTCAGGGACAGAGACTGCTTTTATGGTCCTCTCCACTACTCCAGAAACAGAACCCATTGAAGCTCCATCTTCCCAATGCAAAGAAGACTAAAATAGGAAACAAATTCAAAAAATCAATCTTCATGAGTTAAAAGTTTAATTGCCTTAAATATTCAGATTGCGCATGACGAAGGGTTTGCGAGCTCCTACCAAACTTGTAGCAGAATCATCAGGTGACTGAATACTCGGGTGTTGGCTAGTCCAAGTCCTTGAATTCTTCATCTGATCCAAAACATCAGAACGACCACTCCTATACTTTGTTGATGAATCATGCTCTGGCCTAATTTCACCTTGACCACAACAAAAGAAAAAAGGCCACAAATACAAGCTCAATACTTGATCAAACACCCCAAAATTCCAGGACTTCATTGAAAAGGAAGGACCAAACCTCAAAGCTAACAAAATGGCCTCTGGAAATCGGATTCCGCGACACCGACCGGACCCGCCGCCTCGTGTCGACCCTCAACAAGCTCCGACCAACATCCCTCCTATCTCCCGACAAATTCGACCCAACACCTCCGTTCCTCGATACTGATCTCCCCCTGCTCTCATCCATAACGCCAGGGCTTCTCCCTTCCGCCTTAGTCCCACCAATCCTCGGTTCGCACTCTCTCTCATCCACAACGCCAGGGTGTGACAGAGCTGGTGGTCGAGGAGGCTCTGGAGCTTCGGTTGGGGTGATCTGAAGGAGGGTGAAGATTCTCGATCCCTCGAGAGATCGATCGAGAGATCGATCGATCGATCGATCGATCGAGAGAGAGAGAGAGAGAGAGAGAGAGAGAGAGAGAGAGAGAGAGAGAGAGAGAGAGTGTGTGTGTGTGTGTGTGTGTGTGTGTGTGTGCACGACTGAGGGATCGAGAGAGAGAGTGTGTGTGCGCGACTGAGGGATCGATCGAGGATGGAGAGATCGATTCAACGAGAGAGAGTGCGATCGATCGAGAGAGAGAGAGTGCGGGATCGAGAGACGATCGGGATCGAGAGAGTGAGAGAAACCTAATGTTGGAAGAGGAAGAGGAACATGAAGAGAGGATTCGAGAGCGTGTGCGGAAAAGTGAGGAAAGTTTTTTTTTTTAAGAACCGGACCCCGGAACCGGACCGCCCGGTCACCGGTTCCAATTTTAGGAACCGGGGACCGGACCATCGGTCCCGGTCCGGTCCGGGCGGTTTTTTTTTTCACACCCCTAATAATAAGTGTTTTCATGTACAACTTTTATTAAGGGGATATATATATATATATCCGAGAAAAGAATAGAACTTAACTTGCCATGGGTCTTTGATCATTCATCTAGTCTCAACCTGTTGAAGGGGTGCTAGTTGGAGCAGTAACTCCAAACCAGTGGAAAGTCCTCACTCATCTTTTAGCAAAAACGCTCCATTTTTCGTGTGTTTTGACCATAACATGGCCCAATCATGCCTTGGAAATAACCTTCTTTGAAAAAGAATTCCAGCAAAGTTCAATTTTCATGAAACAAACAGAGCTCGTGAGGCAATCTATGTTGATTGAGTTATGAAGTGAATGTAAAATGAATATGTGGTTCGTAGTCTATGTAGTTGAAGTGCAAACATCGCTAGTGTGATATCCCTCCCCTTAGTCCCACATTGCCTAGGGGGAGGTCTTGGGATAGGCTTATAAGCCTTGGGCTACCCTTACACTTGCAAGAGTCCTTTTCCCCGGCTGAGTGCCGGGAAAAACAAAACCGTGCGGGTTGCAAAGCCCAAAGCGGACAATATCGTGCAAGTGGGACCTCGGCCATTACAAATGGTATCAGAGCCGACCCCCGACCGCATGTGTGGACAGCGGCGGAGTCCGCGGGCGGTACGGGCACAACGAGGACGTTGTGTGTGATATCCCTCCCCTTAGTCCCACATTGCCTAGGGGGAGGTCTTGGGATAGGCTTATAAGCCTTGGGCTACCCTTACACTTGCAAGAGGCCTTTTCCCTGCTGAGTGCTCGGAAAGCAAAACCGTGCGGGTTGCAAAGCCCAAAGCAGACAATATCTTGCAAAGTGGCGTAGCGGTGCGCGGTGGGCCCAGGCCATTACAAATGGTATCAGAGCCGACCCCCGACCGCATGTGTGGACAGCGGCGGAGTCCGCGGGCGGTACGGGCACAACGGGGACGTTGTGTCCGAAGGGGGGGAGATTGTGATATCCCTCCCCTTAGTCCCACATTGCCTAGGGGGAGGTCTTGGGATAGGCTTATAAGCCTTGGGCCACCCTTACACTTGCAAGAGGCCTTTTCCCCGGCTGAGTGCCGAGAAAAGCAAAACCGTGCAGGTTGCAAAGCCCAAAGCGGACAATATTGTGCAAGTGGGACCCAGGCCATTACAAATGGTATTAGAGCCGACCCCCGACCGCATGTGTGGACAGCGGCGGAGTCTGCGGGCGGTACGGGCACAACGGGGACGTTGTGTCCGAAGGGGGGGAGATTGTGATATCCCTCCCCTTAGTCCCACATTGCCTAGGGGGAGGTCTTGGGCTAGGCTTATAAGCCTTGGGCTACCCTTACACTTGCAAGAGGCCTTTTCCCTGCTGAGTGCTCGGAAAGCAAAATCGTGCGGGTTGCAAAGCCCAAAGCGGACAATATCTTGCAAAGTGGCGCAGCGGTGCGCGGTGGGCCCAGGCCATTACAAATGGTATCAGAGCCGACCCTCGACCGCATATGTGGACAGCGGCGGAGTCCGCGGGCGGTACGGGCACAACGGGGACGTTGTGTCCGAAGGGGGGAGATTGTGATATCCCCTCCCTAGTCCCACATTGCCTAGGGGGGAGATTTTGGGTGGCTTTATAAACCTTTGGGGTGCCCTTGACTTGCATGAGGCCTTTTCCCCGACTGAGTGCCGGGAAAAACAAAAAACCGTGCGGGTTGCAAAGCCCAAAGCGGACAATATCGTGCGAGTGTGACCTCGGCCATTACAAATGGTATCAGAGCCGACCCCCGACCGCATGTGTGGACAGCGGCGGAGTCCGCGGGCGGTACGGGCACAACGGGGACGTTGTGTCCGAAGCGGGGGAGATTGTGATATCCCTCCCCTTAGTCCCACATTGCCTAGGGGGAGGTCTTGGGATATGCTTATAAGCCTTGGGCTACCCTTACACTTGCAAGAGGCCTTTTCCCTGCTGAGTGCTCGGAAAGCAAAACCGTGCGGGTTGCAAAGCCCAAAACGGACAATATCTTGCAAAGTGGCGCAGCGGTGCGCGGTGGGCCCAGACCATTACAGCTAGTATAGCAATCAGAAGTTGGAGAAGGAGCTAACATAGGGAAAACTAGAGGGACTTGTTTATATGAGCAACCGAAGTCTGCAATTATATCCTTTCACCCATTTCACGGACTTGTTTGCTGTTGCCGCGAGTTATGCTCTCAAACTTTCAATTCCGAAAGAGCGTAAAGTGAGCCGTCTTTTGCATTTAGATTGCAAGATCCAATAATGCATATTTGCCCTACCTCTCCCATCCAGATCTTAGCTTGCTCAGACAACGTCGTTCAATTACCGGTTTTTGGTGACGAAACTTGTTGAGAAAGGTAGATTTCGCTTTTGTGCATTCACTTTTCGGGACTTGATGGTGCCCAATGATTGTATACTTTTGTCTCTGGTTTCTCTTCATTTTGGCATGAACAAACAAGCAATAGGAAAATATCAGTCAACAATGTTAGGCCATTGCACAATCCAAATGCCATTTACTGTCTGCGAGCTAGTATCTGCACAAGAGAAGAGCCAATTCCGTCTTTATCCCCCTCTCAACAAGTGAGACTGTTCAAAATGCTAAACAATCTTAATTTCTCTGAATGCACTGCACAATAGAAATTACATTCCTCATCAGTGACCAAAGAAAATGTTCACCATCATCCCTTCAATGTGCAAAAAGCACTAATATCGCAAACAAAAAAGGTCCCGCGCAGAGCAACCATCGGGCGAATGCAAGGGCCAGATGAGCAACCAAAGTCTTCAACATTGACCTGCAATTCGTAACATCTGACTAGAATGGAGGGAACAACCTCAAATCAGTTATTAAGCCCCTATATGGTAACACTTTTGGCCAACTTCTCAATTTCTGATTAGAAATTGATTTCTCTGCTTCTCCTCAAAAGCATAAGTTGATTTTTCTACTTCTACTCCAGATTGATTTCTATAAAAGAAATTCGTATAGTTGAAAATTTCTACTTTTAAAACATTATTAACATAATCTTTAGCAGCTGGCGACCGACAGTGGAGGGCGGCGGCGGGAGGCCAGTGGTGGCGGCGGCCAGCGGTGTAAAGATGATGGTCGGGCGAGGCTTGTGTGATCGAAGAAGGGATTCTGGAGCTAAGAAATAAAAGTTTTTAACTTCTTAAAGTTGGCCAAAAATCCAACAAAAAGTAGAAAATCCCACCATAAGTCAATTTTTTTACCAAACGCATTTCTGTTTCGGAATTGATTTTACCAAACGAATTTCCCTACTAGATTGACTTCTAGCATAGTGGACGATTTGAGGTATTTTAGCATTGATATAGGTTCGGTTGTGATTGAATCAATGTGATGTTGAACGATTCTCGTTTTAGATATTGCATACTATTTGCTCGACAAAATGCTGAAGTACACCAAAAAATTCCATTCAGAATTACGAGCTTTCCATCGTGTTTATTTCTCAATCTGCCACTTGAATAAGTTCTGAACGTATACTTGCTCATTTTGTGCATTGATTCGACGTAAAATCATCTGGCCAAGCTCCGTTCAAACTTCGACGAAATCATGGATCAACGACCGCGTAAGGATGACTAACTGTAGTCTAAAGTGCCCAGGTAGAATTCTAAACTTTGTTTATGCTTGCTGAGTGATTGAGACTGCAAAAGGAATGACTGAAAATGCTGGAAATGAATGTTCGTTGGAATCTGGAGGACTCACCGGAAAATCGTGACTGAGGAGGTTCGGTTGGCCGGATTTTAGGCGTTATCAAGGGCTAAAGTCAAGATATGAGGATGTAGATTAGTTCAAGAATCGAGTGGTGTCAGGATCACTTTGGTTTGCAATTTTTGGCTGACTGTTGACCCAAGTCTTGTTAGGATCGGCACACAATCGCAATAAAGTAAAAAAGTCGAGAGAAAGAGAAATTGAGACACGAGATTTATCCTGGTTCACCCTTAAACTAGGGCTACGTCCAGTAGAGGATTCCACTATGTCAGCACCTCACACCTCTCGTTACATCACTCAATTACAAGCGAACAAAAGTATATATATCAGTAGTTATTTATGAGCCCAAGCCCAAACTACTAATGAAAATTTATGGGCTTAATCCTAAGTTAGGCCAATCGTACACTCAGGCAAAAGCGAATATGAACCCAACGTATAATTAATAAAATAATGCATTTAGCAACCATAAATAATACAAGAATATCACAAGCATCTTTATGCAATTATAGCAGCGTATTCCATCAATTAAAACAAGTTCACATCACCAACCCAAGCCACGCCTTCCTTCCTTTCCCACCATCATTTGATTCAAGCCCGCGTACTTATGCATCAGACCATCTCATTGATAAACCCGCGTAAAACGCATCAGGCTTTCAATATCATCTCCGACCCGTGTCGGCACATAACAATTCTCGTCCCGCGTCTCACGCATCAGGACATTGGTCATAATAACCCCACGTCTCAACGCCTCAGGGTGCCACAAGTTTCTCAAGCATGCCAGGATTCATCTCAACTCGAGACATTGTAATCAAACACAAGCTCACGTATCGAGCTATAATTCAAGGCATGCGCAACAATCAATTTCAACAACCAAGAGAAACAAGCAACACGTATCATGACCATTCGATGAGCATATAAACAATAGGCACAACACGTGATCATAAATCAAACAATATCATCAAAAATTAGCATATTCCTCCACGAATTTACCCAATCGAATCCAATTGTTCCAACCAAGGTTAGGAACTTCCTTACCTCAAGCTTAACTCAACAAAATTCACTCCTCAAGCACTTCAAATGCTCAGCCTCACACACTTCCAGAACAGGGCAGCCGCGCTCCTAGCGGAAATCAAGTGATTCGTTAACTTTTCTTCGCCTAAACCTCAATTCACGGAGTATAAACCTCCATAACATGTCAATAAACGTCCTAACACATCTCAATGACCAAGTCCAAACCGAATTCCAACACGAACAGCCCTTACAAACACAACCAAAACAGAACCGAAACAGGGCACTCCCCTGTGCGGTCTCCAATCAGCTCAATCAGCCTCAAACCTCAATTCAACTCCTTGATTTTTCTGTAAATACACTTACTAACACAAAGTTCTACATGCCAAGAGATCTCTCCGAAAGTTCCAACCCAAGGCGACGCCAAAAGGTCCTTGAATAACACCACTCCTTCTGAGTCTGCAGATGGACAGATTCTGTCCTTCCAAACATCACAACGAAACAAGATTAAGATGTTGTTCTTTTTCGTCCAAAATTTTACAGAAACTCAATATATGGGTCTACTAAACCTCCACAAAAATCTAGCTCAAAACTCGTCCAATAAGGGGTTCAATTAAATTCAAACCGGAGCCTACCTCCAGTTGAGTCAGTTTCCGTCAACTCGCGGGAGATTGGTTGGCCGGAGCTCCACAGGTGGCCAATCAACGTGATTACAATTGGAAAGGTTCGGTAACAGGGAGATCTTCGCGATGATGGGTGGTTCGTGAGCTGGTTGTTAGCGGTTGAAAAGTTAGGCACTAATGAAGTGGACGACAAATTCTGATCGTGCAGGTCTGGTTCTGAACGTGAGGAAGAAGAAGAAAAATGGAGAAGATGATGGTGCTGCTGGTGCTGGTCGTGAGAAATGGTAGAAAGAGGAGGAAGGAAATGACTTGTCATCCCCAAAATATTCTAGAGCTTGCTTAGGTGTATAGCTTAATTATTGCTAACCATATATTCATGACACTTGGAATTTTCCTCATAATATCACAATTCCCTTCCAATTTTGCCCTCAATGATTCAGCTGGCACCTTGGGGATGACCAATTGACACAAATTTCCTTGTCTAATTGATAACATAAAGTCAAAGCTCCAAGGGCAAAATCGTCTTTTCACACCCTTCGTCCGAAAAATCATTTTCCTGCAAATTTTCATCCTCGACTAGGCGTCGTCCAATCCAAACTCATTGTTACAAATCTTCATTTCCATTTTTCATTTCCGAGATCCCAAATCGTGATCGATTTCTCATCGTTCGTAAATTTCAATCTATCTCGAACTAACGGGTGGCTTTTGCGGACATTACGCGTATCGACTCTGTGATTCTCATCACACTTAGGAAAATCCAAACTACGGCAATCTTGGTTGTCATGTAATCACAAAGGTCTATTACTAGTCCCGACGGCCGCGATCGTCAAAAATCGATTTAGGAAAATTCGCAAATCATACGTTGGTTAAGCGGTATCACCCGCGTCCCAATCGTATAACACTAGCAATGGATTCCTTAATCGTTTTCTGATCGGTCTCGGTTCTAAATATCCCTCGACGATCCTTATGGTCAAAACGCCGTGTTCGAATCGAATTTCCTAAGTCCACGTATCTCGTCGTGCGTTAGCCTTTCCCCTTTGGTAAGTTAACTCAAGACTGATCAGGTCAGAGCGAGATATCACTGAAATACTTCGATAAATATCTTACAATCAAAGGTCTCGAAATGACAGGAAAATCAGACTGTCACAAGTCTTCCCCCCTTACGAAAATTTCGTCCTCGAAATTTGTTACAATTCACTAGTCAAACAAATGGGGGTATTGACGCCTCATTGCCTCTTCGTTTTCCCACGTAGTGCCTCAGCTCCATGATGCTCCCACACTACTTTGACCAGCGACACCGTCTTGTTCCTCAAAACGTGCTCCTTATATTCTTCGATCCTGATGGGTCTTTCCACATACGAAACCTTGTCGTCCAATTCTATGGTCTCGTAATCCAAAACATGTGTCGGATCTGGCTCGTACTTGGGACAAACTTGGTGGCAAAGCAAGTCTATAAGCCAAAGTCCCAATCCGTTCCAAAATCTCGAATGGGCCTATATATCTCGGACTCAACTTCCCTTTCTTTCCGAATCGGGATATGCCTCGCATAGGTGATATCTTGAGAAACACATGATCACCAACTTGAAATTCCAAGGGCTTGCGTCGCTTATCAGCATAACTCTTCTGGCGACTTTGTGCAGTTCTCAACCTATCCCTAATTACTTTTACCGCTTCAACCGATTGTTCTACCAGTTCTGGTCCCGTGATACTTCTTTCTCCTACCTCATCCCAGCACAAAGGAGTCCTGCACGCTCTTCCATAAAGTGCCTCAAATGGTGCCATTCCAATACTTTGCTGATAACTGTTATTGTATGCGAACTCCACTAAATGCAAATGATCTTCCCATCCGCCTTTAAAATCTATAACACATGCTCGCAACATGTCCTCAAGCGTTTGAATCGTCCTTTCCGATTGTCCATCCGTCTGCGGATGATACGCCGTATTAAACTGTAATCTAGTTCCCATAGCGTCCTGAAGACTCTTCCAAAAATTCGCCGTAAACTTAGGGTCTCGATCTGACGTTATCGTGATAGGTACTCCATGTAAACGTACGATCTGCCGCATATATAATTCGGCGTACCTGTCCATTGCAAAATCCTTTTTCACAGGGATGAAATGCGCAGACTTAGTCAGCCTGTCTACGACTACCCAAATTGAATCATGTCCTTTCTGACTCAACGGTAGTCCCATAACAAAATCCATCGTTACGTGCTCCCATTTCCATTTCGGAATCTCCAAAAGTTGTAATAATCCACCGGGCTTACAGTGCTGTGCTTTTACCTGCTGGCACGTCAAACACTTTGCTACATGCCTAGCTACATCGACTTTCATACCGTTCCACCAATAGTGCTGACGCAAGTTCTGATACATCTTTATACTGCCTGGATGAATACTGTAATTACTCCGATAAGCTTCGGACAAGATTCTTTCTTTAAGCTCTACATCATTAGGCACGCAAAGACATCCGTGAAATTTTAAAATCCTCTCCTCAGTTACCTGAAAATCATCTTTCCTCTTAGTCGCATCCATACTCAGAATTTTCTGAATTTCAGGATCTATAGCCTGTAAATCTTTGATTCTTTCTTGAATTTCTAGTTCGATTCTCAACGTCGCTATCAAGCTCGTCATTTGGTTCACTTCCAATTTGAACTCCGAGTCCCTCAATCCTTCAAGTACAGACCATCCTTTAACCATTAAGTGTGCAATACTAGACTTTCGAATGAGTGTATCGGCCACTCTATTCGCCTTCCCAGGATGGTACAAAATGTCACAATCGTAATCCTTAAGTAATTCCATCCATCGACGTTGTCTCATATTTAATTCCTTCTGAGAAAACAAATATTTCAAACTCTGATGGTCCGTGTAAATTTGGAACCTTTCACCGCATAAGTAGTGCCTCCATATTTTCAAAGCAAAAACAATCGCAGCTAGTTCCAAATCATGCGTCGGATAATTTAACTCGTGGGGTCTCAATTGCCTCGAAGCATAGGCCACTACCCTTCCATGTTGCATCAATACACACCCCACTCCTTTTAATGACGCGTCGCTATAAATTTCAAAGCCTCCAGGTCCAGAAGGTATCGTAAGAACTGGTGCCGTTGTCAAACGATGCTTAAGCTCATGAAAACTCCTTTCGCACTTATCCGTCCATTCAAACTTCGTAGACTTCTTAGTTAAATGCGTCAATGGCATAGCTATAGACGAAAACTTTTCCACGAAGCGTCTATAATAACCGGCCAATCCTAGAAAACTTCGAACCTCAGTGACCGTCGTAGGTCTAGGCCAATTTATCACCGCTTCTATCTTTGCAGGGTCTACCGAAATCCCCTCTCCAGATATTATATGTCCAAGGAATGCCACTTTGTTTAACCAGAACTCGCACTTACTGAATTTGGCGTAAAGCGAGTGTTCCTTCAAGGTCTGTAAAACAATTCTTAAGTGCCTTTCGTGTTCCTCGTTACTCCGCGAGTAAATCAGAATGTCATCAATAAACACTATCACGAAACGATCGAGGTATTCCTTAAACACTCGATGCATCATATCCATGAATGCAGCTGGAGCATTCGTCAAACTAAAAGGCATCATTGTAAATTCATAGTGTCCATATCTCGTTCTGAAAGCCGTTTTCGGAATATCCTCCTGCTTGATCTTCAACTGATGGTATCACGTTCTCAGGTCTATCTTAGAGAACACTGAAGCTCCCTGCAACTGATCGAACATGTCATCGATCCTCGGCAACAGATACTTATTTTTAACAGTCACCTGGTTCAACTGTCTGTAATCTATACACAGACGCAAGGATCCATCCTTTTTCCTCACAAATAACACTGGTGCTCCCCATGGCGAAGCACTAGGTCTAATGAATCCCTTATCAAGCAATTCCTGTAACTGCACCTTTAACTCTTTCAACTCCGATAACGCCATTCTGTAAGGTGCCTTCGAAATAGGCTACGTCCCAGGAGCTAACTCAATTACAAACTCAATCTCACGCTCAGGTGGCAATCCCGGCAGTTCTTGAGGAAAAACATCAGGAAATTCACGTACCACAGCTATATTTTCCAATTTCAGTTCTTCGACCATCATATCAACTACCGCAGCCAAGTAAGCTCGACATCCCTCATCCAACAACTTTGTCGCTTCAAGCGACGAAACCAAAGGAATGGAAGTTCCCCCACGACTTCCCTTAAACTCATAGCTAGGACGACCATCCGGATAGAAACGGATTACCTTTTCACCACAGTCGACTATAGCTTTTTGTCTATTCAACCAATTCATCCCAATAATCACATCAAAGTCATACATGGGTAGTACCGCTAGGTCTATCCTTTCCTCTCTACCATAAATGACTATCTTGCAATCCGCGCGACCTAGCGAAACTATCACTTTATCCTTTAGCGGAGTAGTAACATACAAAGTCACATTCAAAGGCTTCAAATCCATCTCAACCATATCTGCAAAACGAGCAGATACAAAAGAATGCGAAGCGCCAGGATCAAACAATGCATAAGCAACTTGGTTGCACAAGTAAACCATACCTGTGACCACCCCGGGCGCATTCTCTACTTCACCTCGAGCTACCGCATAAACTCGCCCTTGAGCTGGGGGTCTCGCCAATTCATTCTACGGAGCGACAGCTGGGGCTCCTACCTGTGGTCGTTGTCCTTGAGGTCTAGCCAACTGAGTTTGGTTGGGACACCATCTCATCTGATGGCCCATATGACCACACTTAAAGCATGCGCCTGTCCTAGTCGGACAAGGTCCATTTCCATGTCTTCTTCCGCATAAGCGACAGTTAAAGTTGGACTGATACTGCGACTTACCAATGTTCTTCCTTGCAGGCGGAACAAAACGCCTACTACTCATCATCGGTCTCTTACCCAACTGACGATTATCTCTAGGTACAGGGAACCGCGATCCTGATGCTACTGACCTCTCTCTCATGTCTCGTTCTATCATCTGGCCCCTTTCATAAACTTCCTTATAAGTTCTCAAATTCATGGCCACCATCTGACTACGAAGTTCGGGTCGTAACCCATCTCGAAACCTTCGCATCTTCTCTAGTGGATCCTCCACGTAACGTGGTGCATACATAGACAACCTGGCAAACTCTGCTTCATACTGATCAACCGTCAAATGACCCAGCCGTAAGTTCTGGAATTCCACCAACTTGCTTTCTCGCGCCGTCTCTGAAAAATACTTATCATTGAATACCTCCGTAAACGTAGTTCAATTTAAAGCAACGCCCTCAGGGAATACTCCACCTTTAGTGGCCTTCCACCAGTCACTCGCCGTTCCATCCAGTTCGTACACTGCCATGAGTACTTTTTCTTCATCCGTACATTTCAGGACTCCAAAAATTTTCTCGAGCTTCTCTATCCATCTGGGTGCCAACTCTGGGTCACCAGTTCCATTAAACTGAGGTGGCCTCAACTTCACAAACTGTTCCACTAATATGCCTATATCTCGAGGTGCAATAACATTACCTGGCATATTGCCAACTCCCACATTTTGGCCAACATTTACATTCATCTGCGCATTACTAGTTCCAGCGCCTTGGCCACTGCTACCACTACCTCTGCCCTCTGCATTGGTACCCGTCGTTGCATTCACTGCAGTCAAGGCCACGCCCACAGCTTGGGTCATAGCAGCATCTCTATCTTGAGCCTGTCTATCTATCAGATTACCAATCCGTTCCAAGGCCCTCAACACATCTCCCATTCCAGAATTCTCTGCCGCATGTGGCCCCGAACTAGAAGCTCTAACACTAGGTCTTCTACGTCTAACAGGTCGATCACTCATACTTATACTCCCTGCACCATTATAATTCCACCACGGAATTAAAGGCTTAGATCAACCATTCCAATCTAATGGTTCCATTCTACACAACTATCAGCATCTACTTCAAGCAACCATTCCCAGGCAATTTCAAGAGCACAACGATTAGAATATAGCATTGTGCTACCAACTCAATTGAAATGCACAATGCTTCACAAGGCAAGCATTCACGATCAACGCACATGCTCGGTACAAAGCTTGGTTGCATTCACTCATCATAATAATGCCACTTTCATGATGCCAAACACATACGCCACTCATATGCCATGCATTACTTAACTTACTATAGCGAACCCTTCCTACGGTCTTGCTACCTAGTCACCCCATATCTCATTCATCCTTATTACTCCAATCCTCAATCAACTTTGGATCGAGTCGACCTCGCTCTGATACCACTTCAACTAGGATGTCATGCCCCGCTTTCCTTACGAGCACGTACATCCACAATACGCTGTAAGTCTTGTCCCAGGATACTCCTCATATACGGCTAGCTAAAATGAGACTCGCATGCGGAAGACAGAAGAAAATAAAAACCCAATGGAATGTCATTTACTAATATCATCAACCAAGAATGAGATGCGGGGAAAACAAGCAACTTTTATACATCGAAAAGATAAGTCCGTACATAAAAGACCAAGATCACTCTCAACAAAAGCACAGGTTGGGACAACAAAAAGGGCAGACAAAAGGAAGCCACTAAGTCCAACCACTGGACCATCGTCCTATAAAAACACACCAAAAAGGTCAAGTGACCACAAACATACTAAGAAGTGCTAGACTCATCGGCTTGTTCCATATCCTCGGCTGGGTCGTAGTCCGAAAAAGCCTTTGATGAAACCTCGATGGAATCCTCTTCCATATCGTCCTCGGAATCTGAAATCTCGATGACTTCAATACTTGCCCCGCCCGTCGATTCTCCTTCAGATATGTTCCTCGATTCCATGGTAGAGGTCTCTATTTCTATTTCCCCTCGGGTCGGGTGGCACCAAGAGGGTATAGCTCCTCTGGGTACGTCCTAGGGTCTTAACTGCTCAGACATACTTTCACCTTCTTTACGATAGCATGCTTCGAACCTATGGGGTTTATTTGGCGCGCCTGGCTCGTCCACCCACACTACTGTAGTCCGTCTAATATATACTATACCACGATAGTCAGTAAACTCTTCAATAGACCTAGTCATCTCCTGGGGTTCACCCAAGCGGATCGGCAGCATCTTCAATTCCTAGGGTCTGGAAAAATATAGGGTCCCACTACGGGGTGAGATCGACATCTCAGTAAGAAAAGTCCTAATCCTAAGTTAGGCTAATCGTACACTCAGGCAAAAGCGAATATGAACCCAACGTATAATTAATAAAATAATGCATTTAGCAACCATAAATAATACAAGAATATCACAAGCATCTTTATGCAATTATAGCAGCGTATTCCATCAATTAAAACAAGTTCACATCACCAACCCAAGCCACGCCTTCCTTCCTTTCCCACCATCATTTGATTCAAGCCCGCGTACTTATGCATCAGACCATCTCATTGATAAACCCGCGTAAAACGCATCAGGCTTTCAATATCATCTCCGACCCGTGTCGGCACATAACAATTCTCGTCCCGCGTCTCACGCATCAGGACATTGGTCATAACAACCCCGCGTCTCAACGCCTCATGGTGCCACAAGTTTCTCAAGCATGCCAGGATTCATCTCAACTCGAGACATTGTAATCAAACACAAGCTCACGTATCGAGCTATAATTCAAGGCATGCGCAACAATCAATTTCAACAACCAAGAGAAACAAGCAACACGTATCATGACCATTCGATGAGCATATAAACAATAGGCACAACACGTGATCATAAATCAAACAATATCATCAAAAATTAGCATATTCCTCCTCAAATTTACCCAATCGAATTCAATTGTTCTAACCAAGGTTAGGAACTTCCTTACCTCAAGCTTAACTCAACAAAATTCACTCCCCAAGCACTTCAAATGCTCAGCCTCACACACTTCAAGAACAGGACAGCCGCGCTCCTAGCGGAAATCAAGTGATTCGTTAACTTTTCTTCGCCTAAACCTCAATTCACGGAGTATAAACCTCCATAACATGTCAATAAACGTCCTAACACATCTCAATGACCAAGTCCAAACCGAATTCCAACATGAACAGCCCTTACAAACACAACCAAAACAGAACCGAAACAGGGCACTCCCCTCTTTGGTCTCCAATCAGCTCAATCAGCCTCAAACCTCAATTCAACTCCTTGATTTTTCTGTAAATACACTTACTAACACAAAGTTCTACATGCCAAGAGATCCCACCGAAAGTTCCAACCCAAGGCGACCCCAAAAGGTCCTTGAATAACACCACTCCTTCTGAGTCTGCAGATGGACAGATTCTGTCCTTCCAAACATCACAACGAAACAAGATTAAGATGTTGTTCTTTTTCGTCCAAACTTTTACAGCAACTCAATATATGGGTCTACTATACCTCCACAAAAATCTAGCTCAAAAATCGTCCAATAAGGGGTTCAATTAAATTCAAACCGGAGCCTACCTCCAGTTGAGTCAGTTTCCGTCAACTCGCGGGAGATTGGTTGGCCGGAGCTCCACAGGTGGCCAATTGACATGATTCCAATTGGAAAAGTTAGGTAACAGGGAGATCTTCACGATGATGGGTGGTTCGTGAGCTGGTTGTTAGCGGTTGAAAAGTTAGGAACTGATGAAGTGGACGAAAAATTCTGATCGTGAAGGTCTGGTTCTGAACGTGAGGAAGAAGAAGAAAAATGGAGAAGATGATGGTGCTAGTCGTGAGAAATGGCAAAAAGAGGAGGAAGGAAATGACTTGTCATCGCCAAAATATTCTAGAGCTTGCTTAGGTGTATAGCTTAATTATTGCTAACCATATATTCATGACACTTGGAATTTTCCTCATAATATCACAATTCCCTTCCAATTTTGCCCTCAATGATTCAGCTGGCACCTTGGGGATGACCAATTGACACAAATTCCCTTGTCTAATTGATAACATAAAGTCAAAGCTCCAAGGGCAAAATCGTCTTTTCACACCCTTCGTCCGAAAATCATTTTCCTGCAAATTTTCATCCTCGACTAGGCGTCGTCCAATCCAAACTCATTGTTACAAATCTTCATTTCCATTTTTCATTTCCGAGATCCCAAATCGTGATCGATTTCTCATCGTTCGTAAATTTCAATCTATCTCGAACTAACGAGCGGCTTTTGCGGACATTACGCGAATCGACTCTGTGATTCTCATCACACTTAGGAAAATCCAAACTACGGCAATCTTGGTTGTCATGTAATCACAAAGGTCTATTACTAGTCCTGACGGCCGCGATCGTCATAAATCGATTTAGGAAAATTCGCAAATCATACGTTGGTTAAGCGGTATCACCCGCGTCCCAATCGTATAACACTAGCAATGGATTCCTTAATCGTTTTCTGATCGGTCTCGGTTCTAAATATCCCTCGACGATCCTTATGGTCAAAACGCCGTGTTCGAATCGAATTTCCTAGGTCCACGTATCTCGTCGTGCGTTAGCCTTTCTCCTTTGGTAAGTTAACTCAAAACTGATCAGGTCAGAGCGAGATATCACTGAAATACTTCGATAAATATCTTACAATCAAAGGTCTCGAAATGACAGGAAAATCAGACTATCACAGTCGGCATCAACAAAACACTTCAGTTCTAACGCTTGCCGTCCCTGTGAGCTTTTCATACCTTCATAACATAACTCAATGTCAGACGTACCGCGAAGATAACGAAACACTCTCTTTGCAGCTGTCCAATGCTCTTTACCTGGATTAGACATATATCTACTCAATACTCCCACTGCTTGAGCAATATCTGGACGAGTACATACCATGGCATACATCAAGCTACCAACTGCACTTGCATATGGAACTGCTGCCGTCTCTGCAGATTCCTCTTTAGTCTTAGGACATTGGAGCGCTGATAATTTAGAACTTGTGGACATAGGGGTCTTTACTGGTTTACAATCTGTCATGTTGAACTTTTTCAACACATCTTCAACATATTTCTTCTGGCTTAACCACAACTTTTTATTCTCACGCTCCCTTTTTATCTGCATTCCCAAGATGAAATTTGCTGGACCTAGATCTTTCATCTCAAACTGTTTTGCTAACAGTCCTTTCACAGTGCTGATCATTTTCATATTATTCCCAACTAGCAGCATATCATCTACATATAAGGTTAAAACAATAAAGTCATCATCTAACCTCTTCACATAGACACAATGATCAGCATCACAACGAATAAAGCCAAGCTTCAAGACATATGAGTCGAACTTCTGGTACCACATTCTTGGAGATTGCTTCAGGCCATATAAAGACTTGTTCAATTTGCAAACAAAATCTTCTTTTCCTTTGACCACAAACCCATCCGGTTGCTTCATGTAAATATCCTCTTCCAAGTCACCATGTAGGAATGCTGTTTTTACATCTAGCTGCTCTACCTCCAGATTGTATGCAGCTGCTGCAGATAAGACAAGTCTTATGGAACTTAATTTAGCAACAGGAGAAAAAATCTCACCATAATCGATTCCCTCTATCTGCGAGTATCCTTTTGCAACCAAACGAGCTTTATATCGTTCTATATCTCCATCTGCAGATATCTTCTTCTTGAATATCCACTTGCAACCAATTGCCTTCCGATCCGCGGGTAATCTTACTAGACTCCACGTCCTGTTTTTATCCAATGAGTCCATCTCATCTTTCATGGCTTTCTCCCACTGTTTGGCATCTTCCGCACTTCTTGCTTCCTTAATAGTACTTGGATCATTACCTGTGATAGTCAGAGCATAATTTTCATTATTAGCAAATAAGGTATACCTCTCAGGTGGTCTTGTTACCCGTGTGGACCTCCTCAAGACCGGCTCAGATGGTACTTCAATTTCAAACTCAATATCAGAATCAACTATATCATCCTCCACATCCGGTTCTTCAGCTTCAAAATCTGAATTTTCTGTTTCAGCTTGTGTAGCATCTGTTTCTCCTTGCTGTCGTGACCCTCTCCCGGAGGGTCTGAGGCGGGAGCGGGCTAATGGGCTGCCCGATCGCTGGCTGGATCGGACGCGGGCCTCTCCCAAGGTCCATTACCCAAATCGCAACTGCTGGATGTACGTGGTCGACCTTCAGTGTGGTCTAGTGACATGTGATGAATGTACATGTCAAGGAGTCGCCACCGATCGTTTCGTGGAGGGTACGATCGGAAACCCTATCAAATAGTTGGGAGTGATCTATTCGATTCTGCGGAAACCAGAGAAGTGGGTTCGGGGACTTAGTTACGTCAACTGTCAAAGTTGACGCCCTTTCGGTACCTAAGCTGGATGGTTTATCTGATCCTAGGATTTCATGCAGAAGAGTGAGGCACAAATCCTAAATCTCGGAGTTCATGCAGATGGGAAATAATACCCTATCACTCACAACAAATAGAAATAAGTGCGCAAATCAAGGATCCAGTACATGCGGATAAAACACATGAAATCAGCATGGCATCCCTAATAAGGCCCTATTAGCCTAGAGAAATATCAATCAAGGCTTAGGAGTGATTTGGACATGATTCGCCCATGAGGGGCAAAATCGTAATTTGGAACTATTCGGGGACAATTCACCTCGAAAAGGGAAAATTTGTCATTTTAGATGAATTGGGAATTCAAAAGACAGAGGAAATAGGATTGGCCATCAATCCAATCCATTTCCTATTTTTCGAGAATTTCCAGGATTTTTCTGGTATTTAAAAATGATTTTACCCTTGGAGGGGTAAAGTCGTCATTTTGAACAAAGATGAGAATTGAAAATCTCAAATATTAGGGTTGGTCGTCCACCTGACCCAAACCCTAACTTCAAGCAATTTTCAGAACTCGATTGAGACAAGAAAGACGATTTTCCCATTAAAGGGTAAAATCGTCATTTTGAGAAAAGAGGCGGGACTCGAAAACCCAAATCTAAGAATTGATTGTCTAATCGACCCTAATTCTTACCTTGGCATTATCGGCCTTATCTAGCATGCAAAGAGGCGACTTACCCCTAAAGGGTAATGTCGTCAAGTCTCGGAAAATTGGGTAAGAAACCCCAAAAATGGGGTTGACCAGTTGTCTGTGATCAACCCTCGATTTTTGGGGATTTCTGGAATATCTAGGATTTTTACACAATTTTTCCACATTTTTTTGGAATTTTCTGGAATTTTCTAGCATTTTTTGGATTTTCTAGGATTTTTCTGATTTTTTTTTATTTTTTATTTTTTTAAAATCATTTTCGAATTTTTTTTATTTAAAAAATATTATTCGGACCGGGTCGACCCGACCCACTCGGGTCGGGACCCGGTCCAGACCCGAACCCGCGAAAAACCTTGATCGAAACGACGCCGTCTGATGCACTTCTGATTTTCAGATTATTTGGCACTGATCTGACGGTCCCTAATAGACCACGTGGCTAATCCACGGTAGTTGGATGGGCTGACTGAAATCTACGGCCTAGATTGAGCAAAGACCTAACCAGAGCCGTCTGATCGACCTACCAAAATCTACGGTCAAGATTAGAACGCAAGACTCGATCTGGACCGTTCACCCTCTCTAACTTAAAACGACGCCGCACTGCTACTATCCTAAACGACACCGTTTCAGCTCGTTTTGATTTTTTGATTTTAAAGATTTTCAGATAAACCTAATTACTAATCGGACGGCCGCTAAAATTTAGACTCGATTATCCTCAGCCGTTAGATCTGTTTATTCGAATAACAACCTCTAACGGCATGCTGACTGGACGAAAACGTGGACCAATGATGGACTGACACCTAAGACTTTGACCTGTTGACTATGCCATGTCATCTTCGTCTTCAACCTCGCGACTCCGACGGAATGGACGGCTGTGGCTCTCCGGCGATGATCGTGCGGTGAAATCTTAATGGAATCACTCGAGACCAACGGCAATCGATTCGCGATTAGCTCTAGTTCGACATATCTAAGAATCGAAACATCTTATTCGCAGAATCAAGAACATCGTGCAAATCGCCGAGTACGGCCATGGAAGCTCAATCATGCAATTCACTCAAAATCAAAGAATTTCAGTCATAGAATAGCATCAATGGAGATCCAGAAGACTTACCTCGAGCTCCGATTGAGCTCGCTCGGCCCAGATTTGGCTGGGCAAGAATCGGCTATGGAGGCTAAATCGGTAGACTCGATTCGGGGCATGTGAGCAAAATCAATGCAAAATGGAGACGCGAACATGGTCAGTGATGTTCGAGGGATGAAACGCACACATTAATTGCATGAACGATCAAGAAACACGTGAATCGCCATGAAAGCTTGAAGGAAGACTCGGGACTGTGACTCACCTGTTCCGGCGGTTTCAGACTGTACTGTCAACAACAGCGGCTTCCTCTCAGTATGGGCGACCTCCCGACGATCTCCTCGAGCTTTGGTCTAGCCTGGAAAGGCCTAACCGATGCTCTGTGGATTCGAGCTCTGTCCTCGACAATGGCGGTTGGAGGACGAGCTCTCCCTCTCTCCTCCTCCTTCTCTTTCGGTGTGGTTTTCTTTTTTACAACCGAATCCGTTCTCCCCTTTTCGCGAAGGTTTCTGTGGATTATATACCATTTTCAATTTTTAGCGCCAATTCTGAGGGGACCAACAGACTCGAAATGGCACGTGATTGCACATGCCATTTGGTCTAAACGGCGACGGGGACGATGGGTGTTCCGTCCATGTCCGTCTAGTTCTTCGGCAGGTCGTGATTCATGCGAATTTGGCATGAATTTATACTGAGTTTGGGAAGTGTTGACTTTCGCAGGTCTGCAGGATTGACCGGCCGATCACTCCTTTCTCCGGCGACTATTAGCTGCGATTCCGACGTCAATCAGCGGGGAATGGTTTGGTGAACGAAACGCCCACTAGTGCATCTCCAATTGTAGTCGATTGGTTGATCAATTTCCTTGTTGAAATCCAACCTCATACTATTCATTCGCGCGAAGGCTTAACGAAGAAGACGACACTGTAGCGGACCGGTTCGACCGGTTGGACCGGCGGTCTGACCGGTCTGAACCGGTTCCGACTTACCATTTTTCAAATTAAACCCAAATTAATGAGAAAATTTTGCAATTGAACCTCATAATCGAATCTCGGGCATGAATTCTATCTAGAAATGTGGTTTTGCCCAAAAGTTTTCATCAATTTCTACAAAATCCCCAAATTCTCATTTGATTGGAAATTGGGGATTGTGTAATTGAGGGTGCAAATGATCAAATTGGGTTAAACCACCTATGCCAATCGATTTAAAATGGTGTAATCCATTGGGTAGCATGTTCAATTTGTAATTATAGTCCTTGAATTGAAAGTAATTTCGATTATGCTCAATTTCAAGGACTAAAATGCAATTATGTTTGCAATTGAACAGCTTGTCCGAGCAATTAGGTCAAATTGAAATGGGGGACAATTAGATTGAATGTCAAGATCCTATAAAATGCCAAAATTGCAAATTAAAAGACTCAATTATTATTTTTTCTTCAAATTCAATAGTACGGGTTACAAAGGAACACCTAAAATTGAATCTGATTTTGATTTTTTTATGAGGTCGAAAATACAAGGGATTAAAAGGAAAAATATTGGACATTTTTCCATATTTTTGTGACCTCAAATACTATTTTTCTTGATTTTTTAAGTGTTTTTCTATTTTCCAAAAATACTAAAAAATATGAAAAATATGAAAAATTATTTTTTGGTCAATAATGGTTCCTTGGGCTTGGCCAAGGCCACCAAAGTTGATTTTGTAATTTTTTGACTTTTTATGATTTTTTTATGATTTTTCAAAAAATAAAAATGAAAAAGGCTGGGTCAAAAATCAGGTGTCAACAGCTGCCCCTCTTTGAGAGGAATCTCGTGAGAGGTTTCTCTCAAAGACAGGTGACGCCTGAGTCTAGACCGACTCAACTGTGGAAAAGAAAAACGAATCTTCACACTCAATCTTTCTTGTCCCGCTGGTGAACGTTCTGTTCTGCATTCTTTAGCTGAAGTGAGAGAGAAAGTAGAGAGACCCACCTGTTACTTACCTGTTGATTACCTGCCTGATGCTCGTACGGCATGCGCGGTGTACAGCGGGATCAAGTGGATACCTAGGGACTCGTCTTTTGAGTATCCTAGGGCGATTAAACTCTAGCCTGTATGGTAGGCCGTACCAAAATGGGATTCCTATACTTAACAGGAACCTGTGAATGACGTACCCAGTCTCTTAGGGATTGTCAGAAGTTTTGATCCGTATGGTGGATCAGACCATGAATAGGACTCCTTCCTGCTAGGAACCTATGGATGACGCACCCAGTCTCTTAGGGATTGTCAGAAGTTTTGATCCGTATGGTGGATCAGACCATGAATAGGACTCCTTCCTGCTAGGAACCTATGGATGACGCACCCAGTCTCTTAGGGATTGTCAGAAGTTTTGATCCGTAAGGTGGATCAGACCATGAATAGGACTCCTTCCTGCTAGGAACCTATGGATGACGCACCCAGTCTCTTAGGGATTGTCAGAAGTTTTGATCCTTCAGGGGGATCAGGCCGAGAAATAGGATTCTTCTCTGTTAAGAACCTATGGATGACTCTCCCAGTCTTTTAGGGATTATCGGACATTTTGATCCTATATTCTAAGGAATTAACTAGGATTTATACAAGTGAGGTGTGCCTAACCTTCAGGCTTTATCAAATGGGCTATTCTGGGTTTAGGGGTTACCCAGAACCTCACAGAAAGCTGATTCTGAAAATTGTCCTTTCGACGTGCGAGGCGTTATTCTGGGATTTGGGGATTCCAAGTATCCTGCAGAAAACTTAGACCTGCAAATTTGAAATCTCACAGAGGGATGATTTCGGAGATTGTCCTTTTGATATGTGAGGTGATATTCTGGGATCTGGGAGCTCCAAGTATCCTGCAGAAAGATCAAACCTACAAAATTGTTCATAAGAATGTGTTTTCCTGAGATATGGAATTAGCAGGGATCCTGTAGGAAAGTAAACTTGAAAGCTCTTCTTCATAGAGCAAGGCATCCTTCTAGAATCTGGGGTTACCGTGATTCCAAGAGAAGTTGTGCTCTTCTGAGATCTGGGATTGCCAAGAATTCTGCAGAAGTTTAGACATGTTAAACGTTTCTCACCAAGAGTGATACAAGCTATTTTAGGAGCTGAAGTCATCAAGAATCTTGCTGAAGCTCCAATCTAAAATTTTTTATTAAAGACACATCAATGGTCTTTAAATGATATCTGATGTCAGACTGACAGCACTTTATGACTTATAACATAGTCATGAAAAAATTTCAATGAATGCATTACGATGTTGGAGGTTATCCAAAACACCTTGCAAAATACGGAAGTGATCAAAAATTCCTTGTGGGGAAAGTTTGAATCAAACAATCTGACATTACCAAAAGAGTTTGGTTAAAATGTCCAACGGAGTATTCTCTTCAAAGAGGACTTCTCACCATTTTGAGATAATGGTCTTTTACCAAGAATGCTCTCGAATTCCCTATCAAACCTGCGCCTAGGGTTCAGGATTATTCGTAGTGAATACGCCCCGATCGATCAGGAGGACTTCCCAAGGACCGTAATGTTGGGCTCGGTCAACGGTTTTCAAAGGGGGACTTGCGTGCAAGTCAAGGCTTTTGAAGAGGAGTCTTCAATGTCTGCTCCGGGTTTACAAGTGAAGAAACCTGCAAAAATGAGAGAGAAATAATCTTGCTCGAACTTCTTCGAGCTAAGCTTAGACATTAAACCCTATGTCAATCCATGTGCCTTAATCTGAAAAGGCTCTTCAGGGTTGTAACGTAGGTAGGTTTGGGGACCAAAAAAGGCTTGTTTTTGGCTCAGAATACGCGAAGGGTTTAAACATTGGTGATCACTGCCGGTTTGCCGCCGATCTTGTCCCTTCTGGTTCAAAGAGCGTCTTCAGTTTTTGAAGTGCATTGATAGTCTTTGAAGAGCATTGTCAGCCTTCGAAGCGCACGTTTGTCTTTAGAGAACATATCTCTCTTATGTTGAGATGGTGTCAACATCTTGTCTATACTTACATCATCTGAGTGTGACATGATTTGGGAGCATCCTTTGCTGTCCAGCTCCCTTGGGATTTTCTTTTACAATCAGATCTCACTAGTGACCTATACAAAGGTATCATGCCACCTTTTGGCATTTACAAGATCAAACACATGATTCACAAGTGTACAAGTATTTGGATGGGCATTGGCCTTGCTTTTACCAGGCACTTTGCTTTTTCTTGATGCCCAAGATTAAATTTTTCTCTCTTCTTTCTTTTTGAGATCCCATCTTTTCTTTTCTTTTGGGGATCAGAATTTTCAAATGAATGTGCTAGATGTATAGCTTGAATCTCAGCACTCGAACATTAATCTAGGAATTTTTCACAAATCCTGTGTTTTGAACTCTTCCGCTCTTGAAGTGACGTCGTTTCCACCTTGGAATATGCAATGATCACCAACGGGTTTGTGAAATGAACTTATAGGCTCAATTGGGCTACACAAAGGGTAAAAGTGTATAGGATAGAGAAACGAATGCTTTTCGTCATCCTAAAGCACATGAATTACCATAGAAGTTAAAATGACAAGCAACACACGAAGATTGATGCAAGTCTGAGCAAGAGAATTTCTAACCATTTACCTCTTGATACCGCTGGACGTACCTCTAGTTTGCCCCAATGTGGGGTGGTTCTTGACAGGGGTATGGAATGAAATCGCCGTTCAAAGGGTTATCAATGATCACCTGTAGTGTTTATGATAGAGAAACGAATGCCTCCGTCGTCTCGATCCATATAATCACTGCGAATAACCCTTACGTCCGTAGGTCAAGGTCTCGCTATCCTTACCACTCCACTTATCTCTCAAGTGTGTATGGGACGTGTTTGGACCAGGCTTGCCTCTTGTCTGAGGAATCATCCTTTTGAACGGTTTAAATAACTTTTGTCGGAAAAGTTCATTTTGTTTTTTCCAAAACTTACCCTCCAAGGGGATTTATGATGCACAATGCATATTTCAATCATGTTCAGATAACCTCCAAGTTTAAACATGAATGCCAATGACATGACTGTGAGAATTTTGCGTTTTTCTAGACATGAGATTTGAATGCATGCTAGATTCCAAGAAGCCTTCAAATTCTATCAATAAGGATTCTGACAGTCTTGCAAACCTAAAAGATTAGGAAAGGAATACTTACCTGCCCAGCGCGGCTAGGGATTCCTGCAAAACATAAAAAGAATATGTCAGTGTATGCTCTCGATTTTCAGAAAATTAGAACGATACACCTTACCCTTGATCATGCCCTCCAATGGAAGTGGATAGATTCGCAAAAATCTGCATTTTTCTTAACAACACAAGATGGTTAAGTTGTTCTAAAATTTCTTGAAATTCTCAGTCTTTGGAGAAGAAGACGTGCACCTGACCACCATGACGTTAGGTCTCCTTGATCATGCGTTCCAACTTATCGCGACCCTGCTTCCTTGGATCCTGCAATATTGAACACATGCTAATGTATGCATAGATGCATGACATGCTTATGCAAAGACTATTATGAAGAGTAGGCTCAATTCGAGGCAGGGCATATGACCGGAATCTGATTTTATTTCAAGGGTAATATTTCTTCACAGCATCTGAATTCACAGGGTGCCCGAGTTCTTCTCCCTCGGAGTTTACAAGAATTAATGCTCCTCCCGTGAGGATCTTCTTAACAATGTAGGGGCCTTCGTAATTTGGAGTGAATTTTCCCCCTGGATGGGTAGTACTTGGCAAAACTTTCCTAATTACCAAGTCATTTACTTCGAAGTTTCTGGTCTTGACCTTTCGATTGAACGCCCTGGCTACCCTCTTCTGGTAAGTTTGTCCATGGCAAATGGCTTTAAGACGTTTCTCGTCTATTAAATTCAGCTGTTCATATCTGTGCTTGAAATACTCTGATCCAGAGAGTTTATCTTCGGATAAGATTCTCAAAGAGGGAATCTTAACTTCTACTGGTAGAACTGCTTCCATCCCATACACCAGACTATAGGGAGTTGCCCCTGTAGAAGTCCTGATCGACGTTCGGTAAGCCATCAAGGCGAAGGGCAGCCTTTCGTGCCAATCCCTGTAGTTTTCTGCTGTTTTAGCCAAGATTCTCTTGATGTTTTTATTGGCGGCTTCCACTGCCCCATTCATCTGTGGGCGGTAAGGAGATGAATTCAGATGTCGAATGCTAAAGTGATCCAGCAGACCATCGACAATCTTGTTGTTTAGGTTGGACCCATTATCTGTGATGATCGCTTGAGAGGTACCATACCGGGATATGATATCTCTTTTGACAAATCTTGCCACATTTCTTGCAGTGACATTCTTGTAAGAACTGGCTTCTACCCATTTGGTGAAGTAATCAATCGCTACCAAGATGAAGCGATGACCATTCGAAGCCATAGGATTAATAGGCCCTATCATGTCTATCCCCCACATAGAGAAAGGCCAAACTTCAGACATTTGGTGTAGTTCGTTCGGGGGCGCGTTAATCTTATCCCCGTATATTTGGCATTGGTGGCATGACCGGACGTGCTGACAGCAGTCTGATTCGATGGTCATCCAATAATAACCTAGCCGCATGATCTTCCGGGCAAGGAGGTGACCGTTCATGTGAGGCCCACACGCACCTTCATGAATTTCTTTCATGAGAATATTTGCTTCTTTGGCATCTACGCATCTCAGTAGAGTGGAATCGAACGATCTCTTGTATAGAATTTATCCATTGAGGAAGAACTTGCTGGCCATCTTGGTTATGTATTTTCGGTCTCCTGACCGGCATCCTTCAGGGAATTCCCTTTTCAAGAGGTAATTCTTGATGTCATAGTACCATGGCTCTCCATCACATTCCTCTTCGATTAGCATGCAATAAGCTGGCTTTTCAACAATGCCGATCCTCAGAGGTTCTATATCCAACCCTTCAATCGTTTGTAACATCGAGGCTAGGGTGGCTAATGCATCTGCGAATTGGTTGTGAGACCTTGATAGGTACTCGAATGACACTTCTTCAAACTTGAGTATCAATTCTTCAAGGTATTCATGGTAGGGGATGAGCTTTGCATCTTTCGTCTTCCACTCCCCTTGTGTCTGTAGAATAATGAGCATGGAGTCTCCAAAGACTTGTAACCTAGGTATCTCCATAGAAAGGGCCAGTCGTAGACCCAGAATGCACGCCTCATATTCTGAAATATTGTTGGTACAAGGGAAAGTTATCTTTGCCGCGACAGGGTAATGTTGACCATCTGGGGATATCAGTACTGCCCCAGTGCCTGCCCCTGATAGGTTAACAGCACCATCGAAATACATGATCCACTTATCCTCTGCTAAGTTCAGAATTCGGCCTTCTGTGTTCGCTACTTCAGGGGATTCAGTGCTCGATGGGTTTTCTGCCAGCATGTCCGCTATAGCTCTTCCTTTTACCGACTTCTGCGGAGAACATTTAATGTCAAATTCAGACAACATTACTTGCCATTTTGCCAGTTTCCCAATTAAAGCGGGTTTCTCTAGGAGGTATTTGACGGGGTCGTTCTCTGTTATGAGCTGAATGTGATGATGTAGGGTATACTGCCTTAGTCTTCGTAGTACCCATACTGCTGCTACGCAGGCCCTTTCAACTGGTATATATTTTGCTTCAGATGGCGTGAATTTCTTACTCAGGTAATAAATGGCCCTCTCTTTTCCATCTATCGGGCTTGTCTGGGCAAGTAAGGCTCCCAAGGACTCTTGTCGTATGGTCAGGTATAAGGTCAATGGGTGACCGGGAATTGGTGGCACAAGCACCGGTGGTGTGATCAAATAGTTTTTGATCATTTGGAATGCCTTACTGCACTCGGCGTCCCACGTTATTTTCGCGCCTTTCTTAAGCAATTTGAAGATTGGCTTAGCCACATCAGACAGCTGATTGATGAACCTGGCAATATAGTTCAATCTCCCTAGAAGGCTTCTCACTTCTTTTACTGTGGATGGAGTTGATAAATCGTGGATGGCCTGGATTTTTGAGGGATCAATCTCAATGCCCCTGTTGCTGACTATGAACCCAAGGAGTTTCCCGGATCTTGCCCCAAACACGCATTTGTTAGGGTTCAGCTTTAACTTGTATTTGCGCAGGCGCTCAAATAATTTTCTTAATACCTGTATGTGATCTTGTCCTTTCTTGGATTTAGCGATCATGTCATCAACATATACTTCAATCTCTTTGTGGATCATATCATGGAATAACGTGACCGTAGCCTTCTGGTAGGTAGCCCCGGCGTTTTTCAATCCAAAGGGCATGACTTTGTAGCAAAAATTCCCCCATGGTGTGGTAAATGCAGTCTTGGGTTTGTCTTCTTGTTTCATGGAGATTTGGTTGTATCCCGAGAATCCATCCATGAATGAGAATAATTCATAACCCGCCGTACTATCCACCAATACATCAATGTGGGGGAGTGGAAAATCATCTTTTGGGCTTGCTCTATTCAGATCTCGGTAATCTACGCAGATCCGAACTTTTCCGTCTTTCTTCATGACGGGGACTATATTTGCAACCCAGTCTGAATATGGGATAGCTTCAATGAAGCCTACCCTAAGGAGTTTCATGACTTCTTCCTTAATCTTGTCTTCTAACTCGGCTTTCATCCGCCTACTGCCTTGTTTGACAGGTTTGATGCCAGGATCCGTGGGCAATGCATGTTCCACAATCTTAGGATCAAGGCCTGGCATATCCGCGTAAGACCATGCGAAGATGTCTTGATATTCTTTTAGTAGCTTGGTGAACTCGAGCCTTTCATCACGGGATAGGTGTCCGCCGATCTTGACCTCTTTGACGTTCATGGTGTCTCCCAAATTAATGACAATTGGTTCTTCTGAGGTAGGAGGCTTTGATTCTTCAAAGGTGTTCCAATCCCTACGGATAGACGCGTAATCCTCGTCTTCATCTTCCTCAATGTTATAGGAGTGGTTAATGGAGGGATCCGAATTTTGTAACAACCTGGTATGCATGTTTGAGATGATATGCCTGAAATGTCATGAGTATGGTTAGTTTGTGCTCAGTAAAAATGGCATGCATGCTTATGTAAAGTCTTTTTGAAAAAGTTTTTCGAAATAGATGTAGGTACAGATGGGACTAATCCTCATGTCATTGGATATCCCGGCCCCTTGAAAATCTTTTGAAGATTAGGAATCATATGGCAAATCAGGCCTCAAGCTTCTATATGGAAGACCATTATCATCATCGGGCTGATTCGTGGTTCCATATGTCCTTAACAAAACATGCGTGGTTTTATTGAATGCGAAATGGGCCGCGTTACAAGATGTGCTATTTGGACCAACGGCCGGAGATCCAAAGGCGTTTTCCTATGCGTACAATAAGGAAAGAAAATACAATGAAATGCATAAAGTTCTAAACGCAGTATTTAAAGATGAAGGAAGAGTCTATTTACTCAGAAGAAGTGGCTTCACTGTCCAACCACTCCATGATGACATTCACAGAGTCATCTTCAAGAAAAGGATTTGTGAGATCTGGTTCCATCGGCGAAGCGATATCCTCTTCAGATAGCCATTTGGAGTTCTGGTCGAAGTAGGTATTTAAGGGATTCTTGAACATTCGAGACCTTCCCTTCCAGGTTGGAGAACCGATGAATGAGCTATTCGGGCTGTTTTCGCCTCCACGGCGTCCCAGGCTTTTGCTTCGGCCTCGGCCGGTTGTTTTCGGGACAGAATCATTCATGGGATACTTCTGGTACCCCAAGCCCATTTTATGTGGATTAGCCTTCAACTGTAGCGGGGCATTTATACCCTGATTATGTTTGCCTAGGCCTTTTTCAGGATTGAACCCGTATGCCAGCAGCATCTTAGCTGGTAGAAGACTGGCTTCTGAGATGTATGGAGTTTTCAACTTCGACCCTACTGGGGTATGAACTGTTGCTACCAACTCTAAGGAGTGATAGCTCGCTTCAGTTTTCTCTTCAGGCTCAATATAGGGAATGGCACTGTTCTGGTATGCCTGGAGGTCGACTTCCCCATGTACGGTAATCACCTTCCCATCTACAACGAAACGTACTTTTTGGTGCAGGCTCGAAGGGACAGCTCTTGCTGTATGGATCCAAGGTCTTCCTAGCAAGAATCCAAATGCACTGGGCAGATCCATTACTTGAAAGTTTATAGAGAACTTTGTCGGGCCGATGAATACGTCAAGCTCGATCTCTCCTTCTACAGTCTTCCTCATGCCGTCGAATGCTCTCACAGCTGTCTTGGATGTCTTGATCATCTCTTCCTTGATTCCCAGCCTCCTTATGGTAGCCAAAGGACAGATGTTAAAGGCTGATCCATTATCGATCAATACGTGTGCCACTCTTTTGCCGTTACATTGGGCAGAGATGTATAAGGCTTTGTTGTGCCCTCTTCCTTCCATAGGGAAGTCCTTGTCAGAGAAGCTCAACTGATCTTTTAAGAGAATTACTCCTACAAAGTCCCCTAGTTGTACCTCATTGATTGTTTCAGGGACATGTACTTCATTGAGTACCTTCAATAGTGCGTTCTTGTGCTTCTCTGAATTGATGAATAGGTCTAGCAGGGATATCTGAGCGGGCATCTTCCTCAGCTGCTCTATCACTTCAAACTCACTGGTTTTGATGATCGATACGAGCTTTTCGGCATCTTCCTTTGAGACATCTTTTTTTTCGGATTCTCCCTCTCTGGGGGCATAAAATCTTCCAGACCTCATTATTGCATCTACTTGTGTGGTCCCATAGTCCCAATGAACAGCTTTGGGATCATACTCTTCTACTGGGGGGACTTTTATCGTTACAGTTGTCTGATGAGGTATCTCTGGCCCTGACGTGTTGCTTTCTTCCTCCTGAGGCAATTGAATTACGACAGGCCTCACTGGGCAATCTTCCACCTTGCTCAGGCTATCCAGCTCATGCAATCTGATCACCACGGCCGTGGCTACTTCGATCATCAATATGGCGTTGTCGAGTTCTTCCATACCTTTTGAGGTTTCTGGTTGAGAGAGATCATCCATACCTCCCCATCCGTCCGGTATGATGTCTTCAATCTTTTGATAAAAGCTGGGAGGGGCCAAATATTTCACCTTGAAATTGTATCCTCCGGAATCTTGACCCAGGTTGTCTATAATTTCGCTCTTCTCAAGTGCGTCAACCATAAACTTGAGGTCTGCTAGACTTCTCCTTCTGGCTTCTATTTCGTCTTCTTCAAATTCTTCCTCTGACTGAGTAGCTGGCCCCAGGCTGCTTACCAAGTTCTCATGTGAGGTACCACAGGTGTTACTCTGCCCAGCTGTGATCAAGAAGTGGTTTCTTTTCAAAGATAGAGATGCTTCGATCCCTTCAAATTCTTCATCAGTAATATCGGACACTATCCCCAAGCTCTTCATCTTGTCGATACACAACTTCTTTTGGTCGGTTGATATCTCCCCTTCTTTTGGGTATGATGAAGCGATTGTTAGCAGGGTGTCCAGCTTAGGCACATCTATCTTCAGTTTAAGGTAGTCCTCTTCTTCTTCAGTGAATATTGCCCCTACTGTTTGGTGATCTGGCAACGGATTTTCTTGCATATTTGGGGCTGCATTGTCAAATTTCAAAATCTGACTATCAATTAGGGCTTGCACTTTCAGCTTCAGGACATAGCAGTTATCCACATTATGCCCTCTTTCGCCCATATGGTAGGCACAGGTCTGGCTCTCATCAAAGCCAGGATATCTTGCGGGGTTTGCCCTAGGTGGTTCTTTTGCCACCAAGTGTTGCTCCAGCAGCATCGGGAGTAGCTTGGATAAAGGTCTCGGGAGCTGAGAGAATTGCCTCTGGGGTTACTTTCTTCTAGGCTCTTGTACTTTTGGCGCTGACCAGGATGATCCGCCTTTGGCCTGATTAGAATTGCCAAATGGCTTTAACTTGTGGGGATCTGGTATAAATACTATGTCCAGTCCGGCTTCTCTTTCCTTCCTCAGAGGATACTGCTTCCTAGTAGGAGCTTCCTAAGGCCTTCTTTCTTTCAAGGCCCATTCCAGCCTCTCAGCAACCTTAATCAGGTGTGCGAATGTCTGACATCCAGAAGTGTTCAGTCTGTCAAAGTACTCGTAGGGGAGTGCTTTTAGGAATAAGTCGATCAGCTCCTCTTCTGGGATTGAAGGCTTTACTTGGGTAGCCAAGGCTCGCCACCTCTGAGCATATGTCCTGATCGATTCGCCCCTCGTTTTTGAAGTTCGTAGGAGGTCTTCTCTTGTTGGGGCTGTAGCCGTGTTAAATTTGTACTGCCTGAGGAAGTCTTCCGCAAGGTCCTCCCATCCGTCATAATCTTCTAAGTCTAGCTCAATAAACCAAGCCAGAGCGGTGCCAGCCAAACTCTCTTGGAATGTGTTCATTAACAACGGAATGTAATCCGAGTAGTGCACCATCTTGCGCAGGTAGTACTTGAGGTGGGCACGGGGACAGCCTGTCCCGTTGTATTTTCTCACGAACTCTGGCTCCCTATAGTCAGGAGGAGTCTCTATTTTAGCAAAAGGAGATATTTTGTCGAAGCGGGCCAGCTCATAGCCTTGACTGCTCAGGCATTCTTCGATCTTGGCCAATCTCTTAGCCTCTGCCTCTGTCTTCACAGTTTGTTTTCCCTTCTCCTCTTTTTCAAGGTTGATGACAACAGGCGAGGCTTTTTGTTGTGCCCAACTATTTGGTTCATGAACGTTTTCCTCTGTATGTTGGGTATCCCTGGTTGCTTCTTTATCTGTTACATCAGGTACCATGGAAGGGCCTGAGTTGTTCTGATTGTGGGCGGTTGTCTGTCTAGCTTGGTTGGTCTCCAGCATGGCCTTAATGTCAGCCATCATAGTTGCCAGGGCAGTCATCTGAGATTCCAACATGCCTACGCGCGGAGTCAATTCCTGCTGTTCCATTCTCGTCTTTAGGCGGGTACGGAAACGATGCGTTGGCAATTCCGTGATGAGAGTGTACCTGTTTAAAAAGATCTCTGTGAGTGCTTCGCTTATTTAGCAAAAAGAAGCAGTTAATTCTTTCAGTTGCATGCTTCTTGCCAGTAGATGAGAAAAAGGGCTACCTTGTGAGCCTTAGCCTCATGTAAGTAGTTCTTTTAATCATTTCTCGACAAGAATTCATGGAATTGAAAGAAGCGTAATTTCTGACGATAGTTTTTATGCATTTGTAAAAACATGTTCACATTCATGCTCATGTGTTTAAGATAGTATTCCACGGAAATGAGAATGTATGAGAAAGCATCATAATGTTTGCTTATTTTACACTTGACGGAATAGCCTATTCAAGTCTAGGACGTTTGAGGTATAAGGTATCCTCATCATCCCAACATGGATTCCCCTCTTCAGCCTGGGGCTCCTCGTCTTCTGAACATGACAGTGGTCCCATGTCTTCGGGTATGTAAGGCTCTATTCCCGGTACGTACGGCACGATGTATTCGGGTATGTAGGGTTCGACAAGGCTTCGTCGGATTGCTTTGAAGTGTTGAATGTATTCAGTGGTACCCCTATGGATGTTCTCTTCATGAGTCATGTCTTCTGGCCAACTTATTCCTTCAGCCTGGGAATTCTTCAAAGAGCGTGTGATGGATGCGACCTTGGCTTCGAACTGTCTCTTCTCCTCTTCCGTGAGGGTCTTACTTGGTATATCAAAGGAGAAGGTATCAGGTTGCGGTGGAGAGGGAATCTCTTGTAGTGCCCCAAACTGCCGAATCACCCTCCTTGGGTAGTATGCAGTAGCGCCTGTGAATCCTAGCAAGGGAACTGGATTCCCGTCATCGCAGGTCAATCTGACTTTGCTTAGCGTCGGCAACCTTAGCCGCCATCGGAGTTGTTCGGGTTTTAGGACTTTGAGGAAGTTCTTCCATTCTATGAAGTTGAATTTAGGAACACGCGTATGGGTCCTAGCAAATGTTTTAAGAGGGTGTGCATTGGGGCTGATTTCAGTGAAACCCATGCGGATGTGGAATTTTCTGATATGGGATGTGAACCACAGATACAGAAGATCACTAGAGGCTCTAAAGATTCCCTTTTTGTTTTTTCTTGAAACGATTTAGGGAGAGGAAGGTTTCGGCAAGGAGGATGTTTGAGTAATCCCACCCACAACAGACTTGCCTAGCTACTATAGCCATGATAGGGTCGAAGGTGACAGTTGAGATTGGGAATAGCACAAAGCTAAAGAATGCCAAGATAAAGGCTCTACCAGATTTGGCTCCTTTAGAAGCAGGAAGGCGGGAAAATCGGTCTATGAGGAAAGACAGGGAAACTCGTCCAGAATTGCTTCTCGCATCTGCTTTGACTTCATTTAGGTTCGTGTCAAGGAATTCTGCCACCTGACTTAGGGGTTCAAGTCCTATAGGGGGTCGGATGAGCGTAGGGGTGAATTCAACTCCGATGACAGCGCTGTATTCCTCGATAGTGGGAGTGATCTCTAATCCTTCCATGCAAAATGTAGCGGTGGTAGGATCCCAGTAGAGCGCCATGGCTTGAATAAAGGCAGGTGGGCACTCAATCTTCAGTAGGTCCAGTAGGTATCCTAGTCGTGACTCCGCATACTTCTGGCTGGCTTCGCCCATGCCATCCCACCATGATTGGAGTTCAGCTCGGGGGATCTTGAACACTTGAATATCATTCTTTCCCATCAAGTCTAAAATATGCAAATGATTTTAAAAGGTCAATCGCCAGAAATTACTTTAAATGTATGAATATGCAGATGTCATGAAGCATGCATGAGCTAACTTGATTGCATAGTTCAATTTGAAGAAATGGAGATTAGGACCCTTTTTCAGGTCTTGAAAGCTTGACTCAAAGCCTAATTTGCATTTCAGGGAAGTGAATTATGCAATTTAGTCAGGTTTACTCAGTGACTAAAGGGAATAGCAATGTCACGTTCCATTGGTCAACACATCAAAGGAGCAAAGTGGGATGTACTCTTATTACAGTCAAGATGTCTAATAGAAGAACGGTAAAGAAAGGTTTTTCAAACAAGAAAGCCATAAAAGACAATGGAACGTGAGGGTCTAGATCACTCTTTCTTCAGAAGTCTACCCAAATGACAGTCGGTCAGGAATTCTCCTTTAATCTAGGGTAGGGGAGTTATCTTCAGTGGTTTGGTCGAGAGGTTGTAGTTCCTCTGGCCACTTTCTAGTCCAGGGTACGATGACTTCGGAAGCCTTCTCGGGTTCTATTTTCTTGATTGTGATACGCCTTGGCTTGGTCTTGATTGCAGGGCGTCTCTTCCTACCCCAAAAAGTAATCATGGGTATGTTCTCTTTGGCCAGCAATTCAGCCTTCTTGCGAGCGTACGCTTCCCTAGCTAGCTGGTTGCGACGTTGTCTCTTTATCTCCAGATAATCCTTCATCATTTCGTCTGATTGTCGCTTGAATCTGAGATTATCAGTGTAGTAGCAGGTTTGACAGTCTTCAGCATACCCCAGCTTACGTCCAGTCAGTTCCCGACCATACACGAATCTAGTAAAGTGTAGCCTCGTGTTTGGTCCGGGGCGAGTAACTTTTCTCAAGTACTCGAAGGTCACCAACTCCGTCGAGCTCTTAGGGAACAGCGACATCCTACCCCATAATCATTGTTGTTCTCATTAGTCACCCGAGTAATCTTCATGATGTGAATGCACATGGATGTATGCAATGTATGAGTCATATCATGGAGCAGGAAATAAGGTACGTTTAGAGATAAATGTCTTACCAACCACACTTTGGGGGATGTGGAATGCCCCCTGTATCAATGGGTGGTTTTAGGTATACCAACCATCCATGGACATGCGCATGAGACAAGTGGGTATACTCTAAAGAAAATCGAAAATCAGGTGAGGAACCTACGGCTCAGGCTCCCACGATCCACACGAGGCAGATTCCTCCCCAAGGGTACCTACCCAAGAGGGTTAGATATCGCCAATGCAGATGGTAGGCGGGAACGAATACGAAAGTCTCAAGTGCCATCAAACACAAGATCCTTTTCGCATCCTTTCCCTATCTAAGGTAACCTAAGGGTGGTTGCAGTCGGGGTTTGACCGCCAGTGTGTGCGATGTGTCGTGATCATCACAATGCGAAGTCATGCACAGCAGTTTGTATCAAAACACCGCTTCAGTATGTGCATAAAAATAAACATACATTCCCAACTCCAACCTGCAGGAAAGATGTCAACAATCACGCCACCCCTTATTTCTCCAATCTGCAAAAACATCTAACACAATAGTTAGCATACGTACCTCACCTTCGAGAGCATCTGCAGAAAACAATGTCAGATAAACCAAACAACTTTTTAATCGGCTCAAGTCCTCTGGAATTCGTAACCAGAGATTCTGGTTTAGAATAAGTCCCCAGTGGAGTCGCCAGTCTGTCGCGACCCTCTCCCGGAGGCTCTGAGGCGGGAGCGGGCTAATGGGCTGCCCGATCGCTGGCTGGATCGGACGCGGGCCTCTCCCAAGGTCCATTACCCAAATCGCAACTGCTGGATGTACGTGGTCGACCTTCAGTGTGGTCTAGTGACATGTGATGAATGTACATGTCAAGGAGTCGCCACCGATCGTTTCGTGGAGGGTACGATCGGAAACCCTATCAAATAGTTGGGAGTGATCTATTCGATTCTGCGGAAACCAGAGAAGTGGGTTCGGGGACTTAGTTACGTCAACTGTCAAAGTTGACGCCCTTTCGGTACCTAAGCTGGATGGTTTATCTGATCCTAGGATTTCATGCAGAAGAGTGAGGCACAGATCCTAAATCTCGGAGTTCATGCAGATGGGAAATAATACCCTATCACTCACAACAAATAGAAATAAGTGCGCAAATCAAGGATCCAGTACATGCGGATAAAACACATGAAATCAGCATGGCATCCCTAATAAGGCCCTATTAGCCTAGAGAAATATCAATCAAGGCTTAGGAGTGATTTGGACATGATTCGCCCATGAGGGGCAAAATCGTAATTTGGAACTATTCGGGGACAATTCACCTCGAAAAGGGAAAATTTGTCATTTTAGATGAATTGGGAATTCAAAAGACAGAGGAAATAGGATTGGCCATCAATCCAATCCATTTCCTATTTTTCGAGAATTTCCAGGATTTTTCTGGTATTTAAAAATGATTTTACCCTTGGAGGGGTAAAGTCGTCATTTTGAACAAAGATGAGAATTGAAAATCTCAAATATTAGGGTTGGTCGTCCACCTGACCCAAACCCTAACTTCAAGCAATTTTCAGAACTCGATTGAGACAAGAAAGACGGTTTTCCCATTAAAGGGTAAAATCGTCATTTTGAGAAAAGAGGCGGGACTCGAAAACCCAAATCTAAGAATTGATCGTCTAATCAACCCTAATTTTTACCTTGGCATTATCGGCCTTATCTAGCATGCAAAGAGGCGACTTACCCCTAAAGGGTAATGTCGTCAAGTCTCAGAAAATTGGGTAAGAAACCCCAAAAATGGGTTGACCAGTTGTCTGTGATCAACCCTCGATTTTTGGGGATTTCTGGAATATCTAGGATTTTTCCACAATTTTTCCACATTTTTTTGGAATTTTCTGGAATTTTCTAGCATTTTTTGGATTTTCTAGGATTTTTATGATTTTTTTTTTATTTTTTTTATTTTTTTAAAATCATTTTCGAATTTTTTTATTTAAAAAATATTATTCGGACCGGGTCGACCCGACCCACTCAGGTCGAGACCCGGTCCAGACCCGAACCTGCGAAAAACCTTGATCGAAACGATGCCGTCTGATGCACTTCTGATTTTCAGATTATTTGGCACTGATCTGACGGTCCCTAATAGACCACGTGGCTAATCCACGGCAGTTGGATGGGCTGACTGAAATCTACGGCCTAGATTGAGCGAAGACCTGACCAGAGCCGTCCGATCGACCTACCAAAATCTACGGTCAAGATTAGAACGCAAGACTCGATCTGGACCGTTCACCCTCTCTAACTTAAAACGACGCTGCACTGTTACTATCCTAAACGACACCGTTTCAGCTCGTTTTGATTTTTTGATTTTAAAGATTTTCAGATAAACCTAATTACTAATCGGACGGCCGCTAAAATTTAGACTCAATTATCCTCAGCCGTTAGATCTGTTTATTCGAATAACAACCTCTAACGGCATGCTGACTGGACGAAAACGTGGACCAATGATGGACTGACACCTAAGACTTTGACCTGTTGACTATGCCATGTCATCTTCGTCTTCAACCTCGCGACTCCGACGGAATGGACGGCTGTGGCTCTCCGGCGATGATCGTGCGGTGAAATCTTAATGGAATCACTCGAGACCAACGGCAATCGATTCGCGATTAGCTCTAGTTCGACATATCTAAGAATCGAAACATCTTATTCGCAGAATCAAGAACATCGTGCAAATCGCCGAGTACGGCCATGGAAGCTCAATCATGCAATTCACTCAAAATCAAAGAATTTCAGTCATAGAATAGCATCAATGGAGATCCAGAAGACTTACCTCGAGCTCCGATTGAGCTCGCTCGGCCCAGATTTGGCTGGGCAAGAATCGGCTATGGAGGCTAAATCGGTAGACTCGATTCGGGGCATGTGAGCAAAATCAATGCAAAATGGAGACGCGAACATGGTCAGTGATGTTCGAGGGATGAAACGCACACATTAATTGCATGAACGATCAAGAAACACGTGAATCGCCATGAAAGCTTGAAGGAAGACTCGGGACTGTGACTCACCTGTTCCGGCGGTTTCAGATTGTACCGTCAACGACAGCGGCTTCCTCTCAGTATGGGCGACCTCCCGACGATCTCCTCGAGCTTTGGTCTAGCCTGGAAAGGCCTGACCGATGCTCTGTGGATTCGAGCTCTGTCCTCGACAATGGCGGTTGGAGGACGAGCTCTCCCTCTATCCTCCTCCTTCTCTTTCGGTGTGGTTTTCTTTTTTACAACCGAATCCGTTCTCCCCTTTTTGCGAAGGTTTCTGTGGATTATATACCATTTTCAATTTTTAGCACCAATTCTGAGGGGACCAACAGACTCGAAATGGCACGTGATTGCACATGCCATTTGGTCTAAACGGCGACGTGGACGATGGGTGTTCCGTCCATGTCCGTCTAGTTCTTCGGCAGGTCGTGATTCATGCGAATTTGGCATGAATTTGTACTGAGTTTGGGAAGTGTTGACTTTCGCAGGTCTGCAGGATTGACCGGCCGATCACTCCTTTCTCCGGCGACTATTAGCCGCGATTCCGACGTCAATCAGCGGGGAATGGTTTGGTGAACGAAACGCCCACTAGTGCATCTCCAATTGTAGTCGATTGGTTGATCAATTTCCTTGTTGAAATCCAACCTCATACTATTCATTCGCGCGAAGGCTTAATGAAGAAGACGACACTGTAGCGGACCGGTTCGACCGGTTGGACCGGCGGTCTGACCGGTCTGAACCGGTTCCGACTTACCATTTTTCAAATTAAACCCAAATTAATGAGAAAATTTTGCAATTGAACCTTATAATCGAATCTCGGGCATGAATTCTATCTAGAAATGTGGTTTTGCCCAAAAGTTTTCATCAATTTCTACAAAATCCCCAAATTCTCATTTGATTGGAAATTGGGGATTGTGTAATTGAGGGTGCAAATGATCAAATTGGGTTAAACCACCTATGCCAATCGATTTAAAATGGTGTAATCCATTGGGTAGCATGTTCAATTTGTAATTATAGTCCTTGAATTGAAAGTAATTTCGATTATGCTCAATTTCAAGGACTAAAATGCAATTATGTTTGCAATTGAACAGCTTGTCCGAGCAATTAGGTCGAATTGAAGTGGGGGACAATTATATTGAATGTCAAGATCCTATAAAATGCCAAAATTGCAAATTAAAAGACTCAATTATTATTTTTTCTTCAAATTCAATAGTACGGGTTACAAAGGAACACCTAAAATTGAATCTGATTTTGATTTTTTTGTGAGGTCGAAAATACAAGGGATTAAAAGGAAAAATATTGGACATTTTTCCATATTTTTGTGACCTCAAATACTATTTTTCTTGATTTTTTAAGTATTTTTCTATTTTCCAAAAATACTAAAAAATATGAAAAATATGAAAAATTATTTTTTTGGTCAAGAATGGTTCCTTGGGCTTGGCCAAGGCCACCAAAGTTGATTTTGTAATTTTTTGACTTTTTATGAATTTTTTATGATTTTTCAAAAAATAAAAATGAAAAAGGCTGGGTCAAAAATCAGGTGTCAACAATGGGGCCAGGGCCGGGCCGGGGACAGTGGCAGGGGCCAGGACCGGGGACCGGGGACCGGGGCTGGGGCCGAGACCGGGATCGGGGCCTGGCCTGGTCAGTTCACGTCAGCTCTCTCGACCATCTGCCTCTCCTCAGTATCAAAGACAGTCCCTTTGATGAGATTGAAATCGTTTTCCAAATGAGAACCAAACACCGAAAAATATTTTTGGTAACATATTACCAAACAAAGGAAAACAAATCGTTTTCCTTGAAACAAACACACCCGAAGATTCGAGTGAAAAATTTGTTATAGTTCTTGCCCAATCAACATCCAAATGTGGATTTTGTTTCAAATCTTAATACAGCGGTGTCCATACAATTTGCGTGGTGAAAAAAAAAATGATTGAAGGGAGGCTGAGAGCCTAGTGTAAGTCTAGGTGAGAGAGGTGGTAAACAGGTGTAATGAGAGATTAACCGAAGAAAGTGATGGTTTTATATAAATTACAACAAAATTACTGTGAAAAAACAATTACATTCAAGAAAAAGAAGGAAATGCCTAGCTCATTTTAACGGTAAGCTTTATTATCTGTAGAAATTGAAAAACTTGTCCAACCAAGAGTTCATACACCTCCTAGGCTGCCTCCAACTAGGCCGCTGCTTTCTCCTGGCGTTTCCTTTAAACCAAACATGCTTTCAAGAGATGAATGCATTTTTGATGACCAGACCAATCACTAAGCCGCTCCTATATCCCATAAGAACAATTCTCCAGTTGAGTTCAATTGGCGATCCTGGGTCTTCTCCTGCGGGAGTTGAAGGTTGTCCTGACCTAGGTTGCACCGATACCGACACTGACACCGACACCGACACGACACGTCGACACGTCATTTCTAAAAAATAAAAAAAATCTGACACTTCGGGGACACATCGTATTAAATATATATTTTAAAATATAAAAAATAAATAAGATGGATATCGACTTTCATTTCTTTTTATAGTTCTAATTTAATTTAGAACAACTAAAGTCTTAATAAAAATCAGAACATCTTTTCGAAATTTACGTATTTTGGAGGGAAGATAAATTAACCAAGAGCGATTAATAAATTTTCGTGTAATTAAAGTTGGCTGAAAGGACAAAAAAATACAAAAAAATAATTCTAGTAAAACGTCAACACGTAATCGCACGTGGATAGCTCTTTTGTCGGCAACCACCGTCCACCCGCTTCAATTAGGGGTGATGATTGGAACCCTAATCTAACTTGCTTTCCTTCAACTCCTCCCCAAAATCACCGAGGCTCGCCAGCATCCTCTGCCGAAAATCCTCGAAACCAGCTTGGAAATCCCAGGCACGAGGGGGACCCCAAGAAGCGCGTCGTCGTCACCGGGATGGGCCTCTTCTCCGTCTTTGGCAACGATGTCGACGCCTATTACAAGAAGCTGCTCGCCGGCGAAAGCGGGATCAGCCCCATCGACCGCTTCAACGCCTCCAAGTTCCCCACCCGCTTCACCGGGCATATACGCGGGTTCTCCTCGTAGGGCTACATCGACCGGAGGAACGACCACTGACGATTGCTTGTGCTACCGCATTGTCGCTGCCAAGAAGCCTCTCCAAGATGCTGATCTCACACACTTCTGTGAGTCCGACACACCCGACACGCGTGCCGGCCGCGTGTCGGACGCGTTGACCGGTATCGAAATTTCGACACGCGTTGACTGCGTGTCGGATGCGTATCGAAACATATCGGATGCGTATCCGTATCCGATACCGATACGACAGCCTTTTACACTTATCGGTGCTACATAGGTCCTGACTTATCCCCTGAATCTTGACATTTCCTGGATATGAGTTCCCCACATAGTCTCGAGTTCCATTCAAAAAAGTGTGCCTTCTTGGCACAACTTCGGTTAGATTGTTTAGCTTCTGGGGGATCTGTCCGGAAGTTTGTTAAGAGAAAGGTTTAATGAATCAAGTGCAGTGAGATTCCCTAACATTCCTGGGATGTGACCATAGAGAAAATTGTTGGAACGGTTCAGCCCCCGTAGTCCCTTGAGATCACCTATGGCACCTAGGATCTTTCCTTCGAACAAATTGTTAGAGAGGTTGATGACCGTGAAGGCTTTTGAGATCTTTGAGTAAAACATTTCAATCCCTTTGTAAATTACTGTCATGTAGAAATCGCAATCGCCATAGTAGGTGAATGGAATGTACTGCCTCGGTCGTAGGTCTCTTTGCATGTACGTAAAGTTTTCCATCATGGATTTCATGGCATTCCAAGATTGAAAGAGTTCTATTGCTACTTACCAGCAAATTCATTGATAGAGAGGTCAAGTATATGTAGCTTAAGGAACACTGAACTAAATTTAGGCCTCTCTATGGGATCATGGAATTTATTGGATCGCATTATAAGGACAAGAAGCTTTGGTAGAGATCCCGACCATGACGGGAAGGTGTCCACAATGACATTTCCTTAGAAGGTTAGGCCCTAACCTTGCAATATAGGCCATTCGTATTTTGAATAGATGGCCCAGATTATCACTAATAAAAATATATAAAAAAAATCTAAAAATTATCCCATAAAAATAGGAGATTTGGGCCGTTCGTCCAAAAATGGACGGCCCAGATTGCAAGATTAGGTGCCTAACCTTCTGAGCCAAGGTTAGGGGATCCGGATCCGCAATGGATAAGGGTGCACATGGCAGTACTTTTGCTCTATTTTCTACTTTTGGAATTTACTTCTTCAAGTGGCTCCAAAACTACTTCTGGAGCAAACAAGTGTTCTACAAGTAGAAAAATGAAGTTGAGTAACCAAACAAATTTCTGCTCCAGAAGCACTTCCGCAGTAGAAATTCTATTCCAAAAATGTTACCATGCACTCCCTAAGAAAATAAAAGTGAAACATTTATCGTAAAAATATCACTCTAAACCAGTTTGATCATTGAAAATTGGAAATTAGAAGTCGCTATTTTTATTAACCTTTCCTTTCCCGACTAACTATAATTTTAAAAAGAGATATGACCCTCTCATGTGTGAGTTTTGCGTAACAATTTTAACTTTACAGTCGCTTGATAAAATATCTTATCCTAGCAAATCTCGTTCACCCGACATTAGCTTTGAAGTAATCGAATTAGACCTAATAGATGGTCCTATTAAAATACTAATAAAATTGATTGAAGCAAATTTCATTGTTGTCTTGGGTGAAGCAAATTTGATTGTTGTCTTGGGTTAAACAAATTTGATTGTTGTCCTAGGAGAAGCAAGTTTGATTGTTGTCTTCATAAGTGTGTTAGAAGTTTTACTATAAATACTTGAGTGTTGTATTGTAAAAATGCAAGAGTGTGAGAAGCCAAAATCATGTTCTCTAATATACAGATTTTTCTCCATCTATTTCGTGCCTCGCTTTTATTTCTGAAAGGTCACCCATATTATGTTTTTGGTTCCAACATTTGGTATCAGAGCTAGAATGGCATCTACCAGTTCCGTTCAAATGCAGCTTCCAAAGTTGAACGGAAAGAATTTCAACAATTAGGCTGTCTAGATGAAGGTTCTATTCAAATCACAAGATTTGTGGAATCTGGTTGAAAGTGGCTACAACGAAGTAGCCGATACCGAAGCATTCGAGGCTTTGAGAAAGGAGGAGAAAGAATCTCTGGTGGAGTCCCGGAAGAAAGATCAGAAAGCATTATATGCAATTTTTCAAGCAGTGGAGGAAACGATATTTGAAAAAATATCGAGTGCCGAGACCGCGAAAGCTGCCTGGGATATCTTGTAAAAATCCTACAAAGGCGATGATCGTGTCCGGGGGGTGCGGTTTCAGACTCTTCGAGGTGATTTCGAGTCTTTACGCATGAACGACTCGGAATCAATCTCGGTATACTTTGATCGTGTGCAGGCCATTATTAACCAGTTAAGGGTTAATGGTGAAGAACTTCAAGATGTTTGTGTTGTAGAAAAAATCTTGAGGTCTTTGACCGAAAGATTTGACTACGTCGTCGTAGCGATCAAGGAAGGACAAGACGTATCAACTCTCACGTTGGAGCGGTTGATGGGTTCATTATGCTCCCATGAGCAAAGAATGAACCAGAAGTCTACGGGTTCCGTTCCCGAGCAATCATTGCAAAGTCGAGTCGCTCAACCAAACCGAGGAGGCTATCAAGGCGGTCGAGGTCGTGGAGGAGCCCGAGGTAGAGGTGAGAATTCAAATTTCACTAGAAAATTTAGAACACCTGACAAATCAAAAGTCAAGTATTTTAAGTGTAATAAATTCGGACATTGCAAATCCGAATGCCATGCAAAGACGACGTATGTGCTGGCGAAACATGCACATGCCATCGATGCTGAAGAGTACATGGTACTAGCATGTGCGAAGGATAATTCAACTATCATGGATACTAATACATGGTATCTAGATACTGGGTGTTGCAACCATATGACCGGAATAAAGGAGTTATTCTCACAGTTGGATGAGACAAGCCGTGGTGAAGTCAGCTTTGGGAATAAATAAAAAATTTCCGTGATGGGCAAAGGTAACATTAATATCAAATCCAAAGACGGTACTAATGTTGCTATTGCAGATGTTTACTTTGTGTCAGGACTTTTTTGGAATTTGCTAAGTGTTAGGCAACTTTCCGAAAAAAGGCCACAAAGTTCTCATTGAAAATGGAGTTTGCACCATCAGAGGTGTAAACAACAAGTTGATCACGACGGTACAGATGACGAAGAACCTGATGTTTCCCTTGACTCTTTCGACGAAGAATCTCTTGAGTTTCAAGCGATGACGAAGGACAACAGCTGGCTGTGGCATCTTCGATTTGGGCATCTAAATTTTTGTGGAATGAAGCAATTAGTCCATAAAAGGATGGTGATCGGCATGCTATTGATTAACGATCCAGGGCGTCCTTGCGAAGGATGTCTCGTTGGAAAACAACACCAAGACTCTTTTCCAGTTGGAAAAGCCAGAAGAGCAAACCAACCACTGGAGTTGGTACATATCGACATATGTGGCCCTATTGAGGTGGAATCGTTCGGACAAAAAAGGTACATGCTAATTTTTGTCGACGATTTTAGCAGAAAAATATGGGTCCACTTCTTAAGGGAAAAATCTGAAGCTTTTGGAAAATTTAAAGAATTTAAAGTCTATGTTGAAAAATAAAGTGGCTTTAAATTGAAGACGTTGAGATCGGATAGAGGCGGAGAATTTACCTCAAATGAATTTCACAAATATTGTAAAATTCATAGAATCAAACGTCAGTTGACTGTCAGCTATACTCCTTAGCAAAATGGTATAGCAGAAAGGAAAAATAGTCGATAGCATGCAAAAAAAAAAAAGAAATGGCCACAATCAACTGGCCAAGACTCACCACGGGTGTTGTGAACCCGACCCTTCTTATAATGACGATTTCGCCCTTTGAGCGAATTGTTTTCCAAAAAAATTGAAGAAAAATCAAGAAATTCCAAAAACTTCTCAAAAATGGGAAATTGCCACAATCAACTAGCCATGGAATATTTTGAGTAATTCAGCATCTAAGTCTTCCAAAAATTGACAATTTCGCCCTTCGGGCTAATCGTCCCCAAATCTTCCCATCTTACCCCTGATCCAAAATCACACATTTCCTAAAGCCCTTATGGCTATACTAGGAAGCCATTGATTTGAATTGATGTGCATTGATGTGATTTATTTATGTACTTGATTGCGCTTTCATTGATTGTGATTGATAGGAACAGTTTTCAAATCTGCATGAAACCCTGAATTAAGCTTACCTCACCTAAAATTGCGCCTGCATGAACTCTTAGCTAGGAAAATCACTCGCGTTAGGTACCGAAAGGGCGTTGGTAATGACACCAGCGTAACCAAGTCCCCGAACCCAAAATCTCTAGTTCCGCAGAACTGATCGATCTCTCCCAATCGGTTAGTAAGGTTTCCGGTCTACCCTCCAAGAAAGACCGGTGGCGACTCCAAATGTATGTACAAGTTGCACATGCCATCATGACCACACTGAAGGTCGAAAGCGATCGATTCTTATCGTCGAATCCCTCAAAAAATACTCCCGCCGCGATTTGGTATGGGCCTGGGAGGGCCCACGCCGATCCAAAGCCCGCGATCCGCACTCCAGTGCGGAGGTAAGGCCCGCGATCGGTAATCCATTAGCCGCGTCCGCTTCGGACGGGTCGCGACAGTGTCCAACAATGAGTGTTCTTGGAAGAACTCCAGAAGAAGCTTGGAGCAGAAACAAATCAGATGTTTCGTTCCTACGAGTATTTGGGTGCGTGGCATACCCCATATACCAGACGAACGAAGGAAAAAGCTGGATGACAAAAGCGAGAAGTGCATCTTGATCGGCTACAGTGATACAACTAAAGGTTATAAGCTGTATAACCTGGTCACTGAGAAAGTTATTATCAGCAGGGATGTCCAGTTTTTAGAAGATGAAGCCTGGGACTGGAACCAGAAGGGTGACCAGAAAAACATCATCATCGAAGATGAGCCACTGGCGGGTGAGACAGAAACACCTCCATCATCTTCAACGAATGGTCCATCTTCCTCAACTGGAGGTACATCTTCACCAACAGCAGTTTCAGAACCACAACTACGTCGTTCACACCGACTGAAGGAGACGCCATTAAAATTTAGAGATTATGTGGTCACAAGAAATAGAAACAATGATAGCGAAATCACTGATGAAACACTGGTAAACTTTTGTTTATTTGCTGATTGTGACCCTGTAACCTATGATGAAGCAGCTGTAGATGAAAAGTGGATTGAAGCAATGGATGAAGAAATTCACTACATTGAGAAAAACGACACATGGGTGTTGACTTCTTTACCACTTGGTAAGAAGCCTATTGGTGTCAAGTGGGTGTACAAGACAAAGTACAAACCCGACGGTCAGGTTGACCGTTACAAGGCTAGACTGGTTGTAAAGGGCTACAAGCAAAAGTCAGGTATTGATTATTTTGAAGTATTTGCACTAGTTACCCGGATGGATACTATTCGGATGGTCTTAGCACTTGCAGCTCAAAACCGTTGGCAGATCCATCAAATGGATGTGAAATCAGCATTCCTCAATGATGTCCTTGAAGAGGAAGTATATGTGGAGCAACCACAAGGTTATGAGAAGAAAGGGGCATGAAAATCAGTTTTACAGACTGAAGAAGGCTCTGTATGGATTAAAACAGGCACCACGTGCTTGGTACACACGTATCGACACATACCTGTTGGAGCATGATTTTCAAAAGTGCCCTTATGAGCATACACTGTATATCAAGTCAAATGCTAACGGTGACATCTTAATTGTATGCATTTATGTTGATGACTTGATATTTACAAGGAGCTGCGAAAAAATATATGCTGAATTCAGGGAGGCTATGGCTAGCCAATTTGAGATGATTGATTTGGGACTGATGTCCTATTTTCTTGATCTTGAAGTGAAGCAAACAGATGATGGCATATTTATTTCCCAGCAGAAATATGCTAATGATATTTTGAAGCGATTTAAAATGGAATCGCTGAAACCAATCCGAACTCCCGTAGTAGAACGATTGGAGCTGAAGAAAGAAGGAACCAGTGAGCTGGTAAATCCCACTTATTTTAAAGGCATTGTTGGCAGCTTGAGATATTTTGTTTCTACAAGGTCAGATATTACCTATGGAGTGGGTATTATTAGCAGGTTCATGGAAAAACCCTACCAGTCACATTTACAAGTAGCAAAGAGAATTTTACGGTATATCAGTGGAACTCGTGATCATGGAATTTTATATTCTTATACTGACAACTTTGGTCTAGTGGGGTGCACAGACAGTGATTGGGCAAGAGATACCGAAACTTGAAAGAGTACATGTGGGTATGCTTTCTTTCTTGGATCAGGAGTATTCTCTTGGTCTTCCAAAAAGCAACAAGTTGTTGCTCTCTCGACAGCTGAAGCAGAATACATGGCATTAGCTTCAGCGGCTTGTCAGGCGATATGGCTTCGTAGGATGCTGCATGAATTGATGCATGAACAAACGGGTCCTATTAAAATGATGTGTGACAATAAGTCGACTATTGCATTAGCCAAGAATCCTGTATTTCATGGCAGTAGCAAGCACATCGACATCAAGTATCATTATATTCGTGAGCGAGTCAAAGATGGTGAAATCGATCTTAATTTCTGCAGATCAGAAGATCAGCTTGCAGATATTTTGACAAAACCCTTTAAGGCGAATTCGTTCGAAAAATAGAAGAAGATGCTTGGTATGGAAATCAATTTTAAGGGAGGCTATTAAAATACTAATAAAATTGATTGAAGCAAATTTGATTAATGTCTTAGGTGAAGTAAATTTGATTGTTGTCTTGGGTGAAACAAATTTGATTGTTGTCTTGAGTTAAGCAAATTTGATTGTTGTCCTAGGAGAAGCAAGTTTGATTGTTGTCTTCATAAGTGTGTTGGAAGTTTTACTATAAATACTTGAGTGTTGTATTGTAAAAATGCAAGAGTGTGAGAAGCCAAAATCAAGTTCTCCAATATACAGATTTTTCTTCATCTATTTCGTGCCTCACTTTTATTTCTGAAAGGTCATCCATATTGTGTTTCTGGTTCCAACAGGTCCTTGCATAAATGGCCGAACTGGGCTCTTTCATTTATTTGTTTATACGTTCTTTTTTCCATTATTTTTTCCATTGCCCTTTCTTGTATTTTGTATTTTTACAAAGACGTATGCTTGGCTTATAGTAAATAATTCCAGTGTCAACAAGAAGCCACTAGATCACATTATCCTTCTTCTTCGAGGGAATAAAGAACATTGGCATAATGAAAAACTTTAAGAAATTCAACTACGCCATGTTTGTTCTCTGCATAATATGGTTCTCTACAAGGAAAAAATTTCTATTTCCTATAGCACAGACATAAAAGACGATTCGAAAAGCAAAACTGCTGTATGTAAGCATTTCACGAGAATCATTTGTTAGGATTTATTGTTCAATGAACCTCCAAATGCGAATTTTTGTTTCAAATGATAATACGATAGTTGTCTGTACAACCTGTGAGAATAAACAATGAAAGCAACCGATTGAAGTTATGAGGACATTGTGCCCATGCTACTGTTCACTTTACTAGAATATGTAAACGGGTTCAGCTTGTGATGCGAACCTTGGAAAAAGAAGAATTCATTTGGCAATTTAGAGTTGATTGTTAAATAGGAGTACTTTTGCTTGAACATTGACAGAAAAGGTGCACAGGAGCTTGGTTTACAATTAAGCAATGTCATTATCCAAAAGACAAAAAGTTTAGGTTGGCGAAGTGGTAAACAAATGTGATGAGAGATTAACTGAAGAAAGTAAAGGTCTAACATAAATAACAGCAAAGATAATACGAATTACATTTGAGAAGGAAAAACCTAGCTCATTTTTAAGATAAGTTCTAATATCTGTAGAAATTGAAAAGCTTGCCTGACCAGGAATTCCTAACCCTCTTGGGCTGCCTCGGAGTAGGCCGCCGTCTTCCCCTAGCATTTCGTTCAAACCAAACGTGTTTCCAAGAGATGAATGCATTTCCGATGACCACTCCAATCACTAAGCCACTTCCATACCCCATCAGAACAATTTTCCAATCGAGTTCAATTGGCGATCCCGAGTCATCTTCTTGGTTGCTTGACGGTTGTCCTGACTTATCCCCTGAATCTTTACATTTCTTGGATATGAATTCCCCGCATAGTCCCGAATTCCCTTCAAAAGAATTATTTGAAAATGTATCGAACTGTTTTCCTTTGGGCACAAACCCGGTCAGATTATTGTAAGACATGTTCAGGAAAGAAAGGAACTCGAGTTCTATTAGATTCTGGGGGATTTGTCCCGAGAGATTGTTTCGAGAAAGATCCAATGACTCAAGTGCTGTGAGATTGTGTAACGATGATGGGAGGTGACCGGTGAGGAAATTGTTGGAAAGGTTCAGTCCTTGTAGTCCTTTGAGATCACCTATGACACCAGGGATATCTCCTTCAAACAAATTGCTGGATAGGTCGATGATTGTGAAGACATCTGATATCCTTGGGTAATACAATTTAAGCCCTTTATAAATCAATGTCATGGAGAAATCGTAACGGCCGTAGTAGAGAAAAAGATTATATGTCGATGGCCGTAGATTTCTTTGCATGTACGTAAAGTTTCCCATCTCAGATTTCATGGCATTCCAACACTGGAAGAATTTCATGGGCAACTTACCGGAAAATGCATTGACAGAGAGGTCAATTATTCGCAGCTTAAGGAACCCGGAACTAGATTTAGGTTTCTCTATGACACCGTGGAATTTATTGGATCGCAAAATAAGGACACGAAGCTCTGGTAGAGACCCCAACCATGACGGGAAGGTGTCCACGATAAAGTTGTTTGCAAAGTTAATGAACTCGAGCATTTTGCAATTGGCTAAGGATCTCGGTAACTTGCCTTGCAACTCGTTGTCACTGAAATCAATCATCGTCAGTTGTGTCCCCCTCATAGATACCTCCGGAATGCTTCCGTGGAAATTGTTGCCTTTTAGGTTCAATACCATGAGAGATTCACTGATATTTCCCAAACAAATCGGAAGCAAACCAGTCAAATGGTTAGAAGACAAGTCTAGTGTGATCGCTGAACTCAAATAGCAGATCCATGGTGGCAATGCTCCAATCATGCTGTTGTTGGATACTATATAGTGGACTATCGACGTCGGTGCTTCAGGGGGTGCTCCTTTCAACATGTTGTGAGAGAGGTCTATTGTTTTCATAATTAAACAATTGATCGGATGATGTCGATCAAGACCAGTTAAGAAGTTATGAGAGAGATTCAGGAACTCCATGCTATTAAAACTGCCATTCCACACCCAAAAGGGCACTTCTCCTGCGATGTTGTTATCCGACATGTCCAACCAATTCATGCGCTTTTGGTTTTGTAAGAATACTGGAAACTCGTTCAAATTGCATGAAGCCAGTCCCAGGATAAGAAGCTGAGGAAGAATAACATTCGCGCTACTCGAACGCCATGATAGCCTGTTAAATGATAATTGCAGCATTTGCAATTGTTTGAGCTTGAGAAAGTTGTCCGGCTCAACAGTTCCGCTTAAATTGTTTTCTGAAAGGCGGAGCTCCTGGAGATTTTGGAGTTGAGAGATCGATGAAGGTATCTCGCCGTGGAATTTATTGGCGCCAAGGTCAAGACCGACAAGTCCAGTCATGTTCATAAGCCAAGACGGTATGGAACCCGATAGTTGATTGTTTCCGAGGTACAAAGTAGTCAGCTGAGTGAGGTTCATGAGCTGAGATGGGATGACACCGCTTAAATGGTTGTCAATAAAACTTAATTCCACAAGCCGAGACAAGTTTCCGATTGAAGGTGAAAGCTCGCCATATAAACTGATAGTCTCGAGATACAAAATGGTGAGCTTTTTTTCCTTCCAAATCCATGACAAAGAGGAAATGGACTGGGCAGTGAATGGGTTCTCACTGACATCTAGGTATTCGAGATTGCTAAGATTAGCAAATGAAGCCGGGATGGATCCTGAGAAGCCGCAACTCCATATGTCGAGAAAACTCAAGGAAGGAAGGTTTCCGATTGATGAAGGTAGCTCTCCAGAAAAGCTCGTGTTAGCCAATTGCAGCTCTTCAAGAGGACTACTCGAGTTAAAGTCAGGCAATCGTCCCGTAAGAGCTTCATTGTCGCCCACGCTGAGACGTTGCAGCTTTGGTAAATTGAAAATGGCAGACGGAAATACACCGTGCAGGTCGCACCCTTGCATGTCCAGCCATCTCAGGGAAGACAGATTTGCTAGAGTGTTGGGCACTTCGGACGACATGTTGACGCGCCCAAGGAGAAGTACTTCGAGGCTTGTCAGATTTTGAACTAGGCTTCTCAAGCCTGGCGCTTTCATCTCCAAAGAATGGTCAGAAGAATATCCATCCCAATTCCAACTCAGGTCAAGGTACACCAAGCTTGTAAGCTTGAAGATTTCTGATGGGATCCGGCCAGAAAAAAAATGAAGCAGAGATATCGAGAAGAGTCAATCTCAACAGATCTCCGACTCGCGACGGTATTCGAGAGTAGTTGAAGTGATTGTGGCTGAGATTGAGCTTTTCAAGATGTGCAAGCTGGAAGAGGGTACTGTTGTTGTCGATGGAACCATTGAGAAAACTACTTCCCAGGTCGAGAACAATCACATGGCCCGTGTTCTCGTCGCACTCGATCCCATCCCAGGAGCAGCAATCCCGACTGTTTTTCCAGGATCGAGTCTTGGGATGAGCGAGAGGATCAGCCGAAACATTGGCGATTTCGTATCTCTCTTTAAATTGCAGCAGGGCAGACATTTCATCCTCGAGACACAGAGGTTTCATCGAAGGAGAGAGGTCGTGCTGTGCGCTAATCGGCTGAGACGACAAGTAGAAGAAAAGCAAGTGTATGGGCACGTACAAGCAGGAGGAGGAGCGAGCCATTTCGTTCGAAACAGAGACAAAGTAAAAGATTTTGATGAGCAGAGTATGAGAGAAAGAAGCAAATTTTATAGGTCGATGGATGTGAAAACGCCTCAACTCAGGCTACGATGCATCAAATCAATGAATTTGCAAGTGAGATAAATCACACAGAAAATTCAGCCAATAGATGTTAGTCCAAAGATTCAAAACCGAGCAGTGATGTAGCAAAAAGTCCCGCTGTGAGGAGATAAGATGAAGAGTTTGTGTGGTAGAAATAGATGGTTTGAGGTGATTCCCTCCATTCCAGTCAAATGTATCCATTCATATAAGTTGCGACAGCGGCAAACAAGTCTATGAAATGGTTCGAATTGAAAGTCAGAATTGAAGACTTTGGTTACTCATCTACCCCCTTTCGTTCACCTAACGATTGCTCCATGTGGGAACTTTTGATTGCGACATTAGACTTCAGGATCGGTAGATATTTCCTTTGGTCGCTGATGAGGAATGGAACTTCAGTTGTGTAATGCAATCGGAGAAATTAAAATTGTTCAGAATTTTGAACAGTCTCACTTAATGAGAGAAAGGGACGAGATATTAATGCTTCGGGGATGGGCAATTTCCGTCGCCTTTGGTCTTTTTCATGGCGTCGAAAATAAAATCAGCCTGATGAAAAATCGTTCTTTTGGTGCTTACATGTTGCCCTCAAATGTTGGTCCTGGTGATAGCGTTGAAGCTGGCATAGTCACCTTTGCGAGAGGCCGGTTTTAGAGGTAACAAGCTTGGTAATGACCACGCTGGCGTTGGTCACCGTGATCATGTCAATTTGGAGGAGAAGATGACGAAGAAAAAGAACAAGGACCCGAAAGTGAGGACTTCCCACTAGATTGGAGCTACCGCTCCAACCGGCGCTCCTTTCATGAAGGAGAAAGCGCCGAGCGTCGAGACCAGTACCGGTTTCGAATTTGTAGATCTTATTTTTGTTCGGCGACATAAAAAAGTCTGGACCGTCTTAATTTCTCCGAATTCACTTGCAAACCGTAAGCTGCATTCCCCATCAGTGACCCAAGCACGGCGAGGGAGCCATTTTGTTGGAAGACTTTGGGTCAGTAGTGGAGGAAGCATCAAAGTCTACAAAGTGGTGCAGAGTGAGTCGAAATTGAAGACTTTGATTGCAGTTTTGACTTTGAATTCATGACCTGTGGATTTTTCCTTGGGCCACTGATGAGGAATGTAGGCTACGTTGTGTAAGTGCATTCGGAGAAATTAAGACGGTCCAGACTTTTTCATGTCGCCGAAACGAATAGAAGTCAGACAAAAGCTAGATTGTTGTTGGTTCCACCGAGATCTAAGACTAAGCAAACATAAAAAAATAAAAATGAAAATGTATATCTTAGAAAATACTTCTCTTATATAAAGGCAGCATACACATACATTATTATTATTGATGCGTATATAGATTCTAATTAGACGAATGATCAGAGATCCATGGTAGGTTAAGTTCTATTCATTTATCGGATCTTTTCATTTGAATAGAAGTTGTACGTGAAAATACTTATTACTGAAATGAGAATAGAGTCCTACGTCGAGGTTTTGTTACACGATAATCACTTATCACCATCGAGAAATTCAGAAATGAACCTTCTAGTTAGGCTGCACCCAAGCAGTTCCCATGCACCTATGTGAAGTAGGGAACGTAAATCATGATATGACGAATTTGGGAACCGAAATAAAAAACGAGAGCAAAAGATTTGAGCGGGAAATATATAACAGCATGACAATGTGCAGTGCAATGCCGTGACGTGTAGCTACTGAGCAGCATAAGAAAAATCTTTGAGGCCGAATCGACCGATAAATTGAAAATTCAAGCAATGTATCTGTCATTTGCAAGCGTGTCTCGCAAGTTCCGCAAATTTCAAGTGCACCTATTATGAATATTTAGGTGCGTGAGCATGACCATGTGCAGTGCTGTGACATGTAGCTAGTTGGGAGCATAAGAAAAAACTTCGGCGCCGAATCGACCGAAAGATTGAAAATTCAGGCAATGTATCTGTCATTTCATGGAAGTCTTGCTGGGTCAACAGTTAGTTCAAAAATTGGAAACCAAAGGGTCATACGCCATAGAGCAGCAATATGACGGTACCCCCTCACAAAAAGTCCTCTGTGGAAACTGGAAAGGAAATATAGAAGCTTGTCTGATATTCATTTTTTCAAGAAACAAACCAGGCCTAATAGATAATTTGAGAAATAATTGTTAAAAAAATCCCTAAAAATTATGAGTTAATACCTTGAAAAACTTCAAACTGATATATCTGTGAAGATATATCATAAATAGCCCAAATTATTTTTTTGACTTTTTTGTCACAAAATATATCATAAATTACCCTTTGGTTTAAGACTTTTTTTTGACTTTTTTGTCACGAAATATATCTGTGAAGATATATCATAAATTACCCCAATATATCATAAATTACCCCCAACAAACCAGGTTTAAGACTTTTTTGTCACGAAAAACCCCAAACTGGTACAGTTGTGACAAATTTACCCAAAATTATTTTTTTGACCACCAAAAATCCTAAACTGATATACATGTGATAGATTTATCATAAATTAATTTGTTTGACCACGAAAAACCTCAAACCAGTATACTTGTGACAAATTTACCCTCCGTTAAATTGAGTTAATACCACGAAAAATTTCAAATTGATACACATGTGACAAACAGAAGATAAAAATCCCAAACCGATATATCTGTCTATTATCACGTGTCATAAACTTAACAGTTTAATGGTTAGATTTAATAAACTAACGGGTGGTAAATTTATCACAGATGTACTAGTTTGGGGTAAAATGATTAGGTTTTTTGTGGTTAAGAAAATAGTTTATGGTAAATTTGTCACAAGTGTACTAGTTTGGGGTTTTCTATGATATTAACCCAAAATTTATTATACTTTTATCAATCTAGTCTTAAATTTTTTAATTTTTCCAATTCAATCATAATCCTTTTGCATTTGTGCCAATTCAATCCTAATTTTTTTTTTGCGCCAATTCAACATAAAAGAAAAATTGTCAAAAAAGTCTTAAACCTTTAACACTTCCCAATTCGATCTTAAATATTTTAACTTTGTTGATTTAGTCCTAAACCTTTTTCACTTTGTGCTAATTCAATTCGATTCGTTGGAAATCGCTAAAGTGGACGCCGATTGTCCTACATGGCACCACCGGCACTAACGTGGATAACTTTAAATAATTTTTACATATTTTTATTTGAAAAATCTATTTTCTTTTACAGGCCAGCAACCTCAGTCATATTAGGGTTGGTGGGGATCGCCAGACCCTAGGCAAGGAGCGGCGAGGGTTCTCAACCACCGGGCAAGAGCCATGGAGGGGCCCGCGTCCCCCGTGGAACCCTAGATGAGGGTCGTGAATCCCTCGCGGCCAATGGCGAGGGGTCACGACCCTTGCCCTCGTCATAGTTTGATTTGGCCATGATGACACCTACCGGACTAGATCTAGCCACTGCCCTCACCGCTGCCCACGAGGGTGAGGGCCGCGGCTCCTTGCCTTTAGCCGCAAGGGATTTGTGGACTTTGTCCGATGTCGACGACACTCGTCGATCCTTTCCCGCTGCTGGCCCTAATCCGGCGGGAGTCGTCATTCTTAAAGTCAACAAACCAAAAAAACAAAAAATAATTGTTTTTTTAATCATTAAAAATTATCGTCGACGATGCCACGTATGACGACCAGTATCCACGTCAGCAATTTCCGATGAACAAGACTGAACCGGTATAAAGTGAAAAGGTTTAGGACTAAGTCGGCAAACTTAAAAGGTTTATGACTAAATTAGCGAAAGTATGAAAGGTTTATGACTTTTTTTTTATAATTTTTTCGAGTCTAAACTTTTTGTATTTGTATAAATTTAGTTCATCCAGGCAACTTTGACTGGCCACCGTTTAGGTAGACCTAAGCGACGTCAATAGGCCAATTTTTAATAATATTTTATTTTTAAACAATTTTGATATTTTTTATTTTTTATTTTTTTTTCTTTTTTCATGTTCTCCTTCCTTGTGATGCCCCTTCCCAAGCCTTCACCTGCACCTACTTGCATCACCATCGACCTCCTTCCTTGGCCATTATTGGCAACCACGAGGGAGAGTGAGGCTCGACCTAGCAGGCGCTGCCGTCGCTGGGCAAGCTCAGCCTCGCCCCAGCCATGGGATGGATCGGTTTCTTCCATTTTTCATTTCTTGAATTTGAAAGCAGGCGAACCACTTCATCGTGCAAGCTCCTGAACCTGTTTCTCAATCTCTGATGAAAGTTAAGAGTCCAACGTTTTGGATCCGGATCCCCTGCCTTAAAGGCAGGAAACCTTAGATTTTGGGCCATTGAATCTTCCCCCCTTTTATAGGGGGAAGATCTAATGGCCCTTAGGGATTAAGGTACCCTGCCTTTAAGGTAGGGGATCATGACCCCAACTTTTTATGCTTAATGTCTTTTACTCGTTTTGTTCCAGGATTTAGTGAGCCAGTTCCAGAACGCTGCAATTGAAGGTAAAAGTGGATCTTTGGGCGTGCATCATCTGCCTTTGTTGAAATTGATTTGTTCTATGAGGTAGAAGATGAACCAAAAAATAAAACAAACAAAAAAATTAAAAAAATATTTAAATATTACTAAAAATTGCATCATCAGCATCGGTCGGATCCACGTTAGCGTAGGTCGGCCACAGTTGGCAGAATAGACTGAATTGGCATGAATTCAAAAAGTTTAGAATTGAATTGGCACAAATACAAAATGTTTAGGACTGAATTGACAAAATTAAAAGATTTAGGATTGAAATGTCAAAAATGATTAATTTTCCGATACTCTGAGGTTATTCCCACCATTCTTAGGCAAATGTATCTAGCCATAAGTTGTGACAGCAGCAAACAAATCTAGGAAGGCGAACATTTGCCTTGGACGCTGATGAGGAATGTAACTTAGGTTAGGTAATGCGTTAGGAGAAATTACGTCTATTAAGAGTTTTGAACAGTCTTTGCTTATTGAGAGGTAGAATAGAGGTTATTGTCTAGCAACTAGATATTGTTGCCAAATATTTTCTTGTTGCTCTATGTATATGGCCGAAACGAATGGAAACTAGAGAAAAAACTACGTTATTGTTGGCACCATCAAAGATCCAACAAAAATTAATCAAATAAAAGCGAAACATTCATCGTAAAAGTACCTCTCGGCACTTATCTTGTAGCTGCGGGAACTATATAACAAAAAAGCCTTCGGGGCCAATCGACAAGTGATTGGTTGACTGAGAATTCAGCCAATATATCTGTCATTGAATGGAAGACTTGTTGAGGTGTGGTTCATATTCCCCTACGACAGAAAAGCACGTGGGTCCCGCTCCACACTGAGGAGGCGGGGGTCCGGGGGAGCCACCCCGGCGGGGGTTTCAAGGGGGCAGCGCCCTCTGGACACCAGAGGGCTTTTATGATTTAAGCCCATAAATTTTCATTAGTAGTTTGGGCTTGGGCTCATGAATAACTACTGATATATATACTCTTGTTCGCTTGTAATTGAGTGATGTAACGAGAGGTGTGAGGTGCTGACATAGTGGAATCCTCTGCTGGACGTAGCCCTAGTTTAAGGGTGAACCAGGATAAATCTCGTGTCTCAATTTCTCTTTCTCTCGACTTTTTTACTTTATTGCGATTGTGTGCCGATCCTAACATCTGGTATCAGAGCAAGGTTTGAGGTTAGGGTTTTCTTGGTGAAGAGAGATTCGAAAAATTGAATCTTAGGAAGATGTTGGCTGGTCAATCGCGAATTGAAGTGGAAATTTTGGTGGAAAGGGGTTCGAGTTATGAAAGTTGAAGATGGAGGCTCTACTCGTGGATAGAGATCTGTGGTACGTGATCGAAGAAGATAAACCTGAACTGCCTGCTAAGGATAAAGTGAAGGACGAAGAGATTGCGTCCGCATCCAATCAAGTGAAGGCGTGGATTAGCAGCGATCGAAAGGCGCGAAGCCTAATCTGGCTGTACCTCGCTGATAACATCTTGGTGAATGTGACCTCTGAGAAGACGTCAAAAGATCTCTGGGCTAAGCTAGGAAGCCTTATTCAGAGCAAATCGCTCGTGAACAGGTTGTTTCTACGGAAGCGACTGTACAACCTTCGGATGAGTGAAGGTGATTCTTTTTCTGCACACTTAAACGAATTTAATACTGTCTGTGGGCAGCTTGCGTCGATTGACGTTAATCTGGATGAGGAAGATAAAGCATGTACTTTGCTGTGTTCACTGCCGAATTCATGGGAACATATAATTGTTTCAATTGGTACTGGTGTTAGTGCCCTGTCTTTTGAGAATGTTGTATCTGCTTTATTGTCTGAGGAGATGAGGAGAGCAGGTTCTGATAATGCAACGAATGAAGCTCTTTTTGTAAGAGGAAGAAGTAGTGAACGATCTAAATCCAGATTTGGTGTAAGGAATAAGTCTAAAGGAAGATCTAAAAGTCGAGATCGATCTGAAATAAAGTGTTGGAAGTGTGGAAAAGCTGGACACTTGAAGAAGGATTGCAGAAACAGAAGCGTAGGTCCAGAGAAGCGAGATGAAACATCATCATCTAGTATAAAGAAGGATGATGACAGCAATGCGGGAGACTTGTATCTCGCTTGCAACTTATTGCACATTGATTGGGAAGCATGGATTATTGATACTGGAGCGTCTTTCCACATGACGCCTCACAGAGATTGGTTCTGTTGTTATGAGCCATATCAGGGAGGTACAGTACGGATGGGAGATGATACAACGCTTAATATTGTCGGTCGCGGAAAGGTGAAGCTGAAGATGAAAGATGGGACAATAAAAAATCTTCCAGATGTGGTGCATATTCCTGGTCTTACTAGGAATCTTATATCTGTGGGAACTATGGCAGATGCTGGCATTACTTTCACCAGCGACAAGTATTCATGCAAGCTAACCCGTGGATCTATGGTGATTGCTAGAGGCGAACGGGAAGGAAAACTATGGAAATTACTGGGAAGCACGGTGATCAGTGGTGAGAGTTATATCACGGAACAGGTGGAAGAAGATTATGCGATGTTGTGGCATCGGAGATTAGGTCATATCGGTGAGAAAGGGCTGGTGACCCTTACTTCAAAGAAGATGGTAGATGGAATCCCAAGCTGTTCTATGGGTTTCGGATTTTGTGAACATTGTCTACATGGAAAACAGAATCGGGTATCTTTTGAATCCATAGGAGGGAGAGCGAAAGGGATTCTAGATCTAATCCACAGTGATGTCTTTGGTCCTACACCTGTAGCATCGTTTGGAAAATCAATGTATTATGTTTCTTTTACTGATGATTTTTCCAGGCATGTGTGGATATATTTCTTGCAGAAAAAAGATGATGTCTTTGAAAAATTTCGCGAGTTCAAAGCTTTGGTGGAAAATTAGTTTGATAGAAAAATCAAAATTTTGCGGACTGACAACGGAGGAGAGTTCTGTTTAGCGAAATTTGATCAGTTCTGTGCTACTAGTGGCATTGCAAGGCAGAAAACTATGCCCTATTCACCTCAGCAGAATGGCGTGGCAGAGAGGCTTAATCGGTCTCTCATGGAAAAAGCTAGGAGTATGCTTAGTGGCGCAGATTTAGCAGCTGAATTTTGGGTGGAAGCAGTGGCTACTGCATGTTATCTGAAGAATAGGTCTCCTACATCAGTTTTGAAGGATCAAACACCATTCGAGGCACTGTTCGGGAAGAAGCCAGATGTATCTCATGTTAGAGTGTTTGGCTACGAAGCATATATGCATGTGCCTAGGGAAAAGAGGAATAAACTTGAGAGCAAGTCAGAGAAATGCATCTTCATTGGATACAAGGATGGTATCAAAGGGTATAAGCTGTGGAACCCTAATACTAAACGTATTACCTACAGCAAGGATGTGGTGTTCAGAGAATCTTCAACAAATCAGATTGTTTCGCAACCTCCTGAAGAACCACATACAGTTGAGTTAGATGTTGGTTTGCAAGTGTTGACACCTGATTTTTGACCCAGCCTTTTTCATTTTTATTTTTTGAAAAATCATAAAAAATTCATAAAAAGTCAAAAAAATTACAAAATAAACTTTGGTGGCCTTGGCCAAGCCCAAGGAACCATTCTTGACCAAAAAATAATTTTTCATATTTTTCATATTTTTTAGTATTTTTGGAAAATAGAAAAACACTTAAAAAATCAAGAAAAATAGTATTTGAGGTCACAAAAATATGGAAAAATGTCCAATATTTTTCCTTTTAATCCCTTGTATTTTCGACCTCACAAAAAAATCAAAATCAGATTCAATTTTAGGTGTTCCTTTGTAACCCGTACTATTGAATTTGAAGAAAAAATAATAATTGAGTCTTTTAATTTGCAATTTTGGCATTTTATAGGATCTTGACATTCAATCTAATTGTCCCCCATATTAATTTGACCTAATTGCTCGGAAAAGCTGTTCAATTGCAAACATAATTGCATTTTAGTCCTTGAAATTGAGCATAATCGAAATTACTTTCAATTCAAGGACTATAATTACAAATTGAACATGCTACCCAATGGATTACACCATTTTAAATCGATTGGCATAGGTGGTTTAACCCAATTTGATCATTTGCACCCTCAATTACACAATCCCCAATTTCCAATCAAATGAGAATTTGGGGATTTTGTAGAAATTGATGAAAACTTTTGGGCAAAACCACATTTCTAGATAGAATTCATGCCCGAGATTCGATTATGAGGTTCAATTGCAAAATTTTCTCATTAATTTGGGTTTAATTTGAAAAATGGTAAGTCGGAACCGGTTCAGACCGGTCAGACCGCCGGTCCAACCGGTCGAACCGGTCCGCTACAGTGTCGTCTTCTTCATTAAGCCTTCGCGCGAATGAATAGTATGAGGTTGGATTTCAACAAGGAAATTGATCAACCAATCGACTACAATTGGAGATGCACTAGTGGGCGTTTCGTTCACCAAACCATTCCCCGCTGATTGACGTCGGAATCGCGGCTAATAGTCGCCGGAGAAAGGAGTGATCGGCCGGTCAATCCTGCAGACCTGCGAAAGTCAACACTTCCCAAACTCAGTACAAATTCATGCCAAATTCGCATGAATCACGACCTGCCGAAGAACTAGACGGACATGGACGGAACACCCATCGTCCCCGTCGCCGTTTAGACCAAATGGCATGTGCAATCACGTGCCATTTCGAGTCTGTTGGTCCCCTCAGAATTGGCGCTAAAAATTGAAAATGGTATATAATCCACAGAAACCTTCGCGAAAAGGGGAGAACGGATTCGGTTGTAAAAAAGAAAACCACACCGAAAGAGAAGGAGGAGGAGAGAGGGAGAGCTCGTCCTCCAACCGCCATTGTCGAGGACAGAGCTCGAATCCACAGAGCATCGGTCAGGCCTTTCCAGGCTAGACCAAAGCTCGAGGAGATCGTCGGGAGGTCGCCCATACTGAGAGGAAGCCGCTGTCGTTGACGGTACAGTCTGAAACCGCCGGAACAGGTGAGTCACAGTCCCGAGTCTTCCTTCAAGCTTTCATGGCGATTCACGTGTTTCTTGATCGTTCATGCAATTAATGTGTGCGTTTCATCCCTCGAACATCACTGACCATGTTCGCGTCTCCATTTTGCATTGATTTTGCTCACATGCCCCGAATCGAGTCTACCGATTTAGCCTCCATAGCCGATTCTTGCCCAGCCAAATCTGGGCCGAGCGAGCTCAATCGGAGCTCGAGGTAAGTCTTCCGGATCTCCATTGATGCTATTCTATGACTGAAATTCTTTGATTTTGAGTGAATTGCATGATTGAGCTTCCATGGCCGTACTCGGCGATTTGCACGATGTTCTTGATTCTGCGAATAAGATGTTTCGATTCTTAGATATGTCGAACTAGAGCTAATCGCGAATCGATTGCCGTTGGTCTCGAGTGATTCCATTAAGATTTCACCGCACGATCATCGCCGGAGAGCCACAGCCGTCCATTCCGTCGGAGTCGCGAGGTTGAAGACGAAGATGACATGGCATAGTCAACAGGTCAAAGTCTTAGGTGTCAGTCCATCATTGGTCCACGTTTTCGTCCAGTCAGCATGCCGTTAGAGGTTGTTATTCGAATAAACAGATCTAACGGCTGAGGATAATCGAGTCTAAATTTTAGCGGCCGTCCGATTAGTAATTAGGTTTATCTGAAAATCTTTAAAATCAAAAAATCAAAACGAGCTGAAACGGTGTCGTTTAGGATAGTAACAGTGCGGCGTCGTTTTAAGTTAGAGAGGGTGAACGGTCCAGATCGAGTCTTGCGTTCTAATCTTGACCGTAGATTTTGGTAGGTCGATCAGACGGCTCTGGTCAGGTCTTTGCTCAATCTAGGCCGTAGATTTCAGTCAGCCCATCCAACTGCCGTGGATTAGCCACGTGGTCTATTAGGGACCGTCAGATCAGTGCCAAATAATCTGAAAATCAGAAGTGCATCAGACGGCGTCGTTTCGATCAAGGTTTTTCGCGGGTTCGGGTCTGGACCGGGTCCCGACCCGAGTGGGTCGGGTCGACCCGGTCCGAATAATATTTTTTAAATAAAAAAATTCGAAAATGATTTTAAAAAAATAAAAAAAAAAAAAAATCAGAAAAATCCTAGAAAATCCAAAAAATGCTAGAAAATTCCAGAAAATTCCAAAAAAATGTGGAAAAATTGTGGAAAAATCCTAGATATTCCAGAAATCCCCAAAAATCGAGGGTTGATCACAGACAACTGGTCAACCCCATTTTTGGGGTTTCTTACCCAATTTTCCGAGACTTGACGACATTACCCTTTAGGGGTAAGTCGCCTCTTTGCATGCTAGATAAGGCCGATAATGCCAAGGTAAGAATTACGGTCGATTAGACGATCAATTCTTAGATTTGGGTTTTCGAGTCCCGCCTCTTTTCTCAAAATGACGATTTTACCCTTTAATGGGAAAACCGTCTTTCTTGTCTCAATCGAGTTCTGAAAATTGCTTGAAGTTAGGGTTTGGGTCAGGTGGACGACCAACCCTAATATTTGAGATTTTCAATTCTCATCTTTGTTCAAAATGACGACTTTACCCCTCCAAGGGTAAAATCATTTTTAAATACCAGAAAAATCCTGGAAATTCTCGAAAAATAGGAAATGGATTGGATTGATGGCCAATCCTATTTCCTCTGTCTTTTGAATTCCCAATTCATCTAAAATGACAAATTTTCCCTTTTCGAGGTGAATTGTCCCCGAATAGTTCCAAATTACGATTTTGCCCCTCATGGGCGAATCATGTCCAAATCACTCCTAAGCCTTGATTGATATTTCTCTAGGCTAATAGGGCCTTATTAGGGATGCCATGCTGATTTCATGTGTTTTATCCGCATGTACTGGATCCTTGATTTGCGCACTTATTTCTATTTGTTGTGAGTGATAGGGTATTATTTTCCATCTGCATGAACTCCGAGATTTAGGATATGTGCCTCACTCTTCTGCATGAAATCCTAGGATCAGATAAACCATCCAGCTTAGGTACCGAAAGGGCGTCAACTTTGACAGTTGACGTAACTAAGTCCCCGAACCCACTTCTCTGGTTTCCGCAGAATCGAATAGATCACTCCCAACTATTTGATAGGGTTTCCGATCGTACCCTCCACGAAACGATCGGTGGCGACTCCTTGACATGTACATTCATCACATGTCACTAGACCACACTGAAGGTCGACCACGTACATCCAGCAGTTGCGATTTGGGTAATGGACCTTGGGAGAGGCCCGCGTCCGATCCAGCCAGCGATCGGGCAGCCCATTAGCCCGCTCCCGCCTCAGAGCCTCCGGGAGAGGGTCGCGACAGACTGGCGACTCCGCTGGGGACTTATTCTAAACCAGAATCTCTTGTTACGAATTCCAGAGGACTTGAGCCGATTAAAAAGTTGTTTGGTTTATCTGACATTGTTTTCTGCAGATGCTCTCGAAGGTGAGGTACGTATGCTAACTATTGTGTTAGATGTTTTTGCAGATTGGAGAAATAAGGGGTGGCGTGATTGTTGACATCTTTCCTGCAGGTTGGAGTTGGGAATGTATGTTTATTTTTATGCACATACAGAAGCGGTGTTTTGATACAAACTGCTGTGCATGACTTCGCATTGTGATGATCACGACACATCGCACACACTGGCGGTCAAACCCCGACTGCAACCACCCTTAGGTTACCTTAGATAGGGAAAGGATGCGAAAAGGATCTTGTTTTTGATGGCACTTGAGACTTTCGTATTCGTTCCCGCCTACCATCTGCATTGGCGATATCTAACCCTCTTGGGTAGGTACCCTTGGGGAGGAATCTGCCTCGTGTGGATCGTGGGAGCCTGAGCCGTAGGTTCCTCACTTGATTTTCGATTTTCTTTAGAGTATACCCACTTGTCTCATGCGCATGTCCATGGATGGTTGGTATACCTAAAACCACCCATTGATACAGGGGGCATTCCACATCCCCCAAAGTGTGGTTGGTAAGACATTTATCTCTAAACGTACCTTATTTCCTGCTCCATGATATGACTCATACATTGCATACATCCATGTGCATTCACATCATGAAGATTACTCGGGTGACTAATGAGAACAACAATGATTATGGGGTAGGATGTCGCTGTTCCCTAAGAGCTCGACTGAGTTGGTGACCTTCGAGTACTTGAGAAAAGTTACTCGCCCCGGACCAAACACGAGGCTACACTTTACTAGATTCGTGTATGGTCGGGAACTGACTGGACGTAAGCTGGGGTATGCTGAAGACTGTCAAACCCGCTACTACACTGATAATCTCAGATTCAAGCGACAATCAGACGAAATGATGAAGGATTATCTGGAGATAAAGAGACAACGTCGCAACCAGCTAGCTAGGGAAGCGTACGCTCGCAAGAAGGCTGAATTGCTGGCCAAAGAGAACATACCCATGATTACTTTTTGGGGTAGGAAGAGACGCCCTGCAATCAAGACCAAGCCAAGGCGTATCACAATCAAGAAAATAGAACCCGAGAAGGCTTCCGAAGTCATCGTACCCTGGACTAGAAAGTGGCCAGAGGAACTACAACCTCTCGACCAAACCACTGAAAATAACTCCCCTACCCTAGATTAAAGGAGAATTCCTGACCGACTGTCATTTGGGTAGACTTCTGAAGAAAGAGTGATCTAGACCCTCACGTTCCATTGTCTTTTATGGCTTTCTTGTTTGAAAAACCTTTCTTTACCGTTCTTCTATTAGACATCTTGACTGTAATAAGAGTACATCCCACTTTGCTCCTTTGATGTGTTGACCAATGGAACGTGACATTGCTATTCCCTTTAGTCACTGAGTAAACCTGACTAAATTGCATAATTCACTTCCCTGAAATGCAAATTAGGCTTTGAGTCAGGCTTTCAAGACCTGAAAAAGGGTCCTAATCTCCATTTCTTCAAATTGAACTATGCAATCAAGTTAGCTCATGCATGCTTCATGACATTTGCATATGCATACATTTAAAGTAATTTCTGGCGATTGACCTTTTAAAATCATTTGCATATTTTAGACTTGATGGGAAAGAATGATATTCAAGTGTTCAAGATCCCCCGAGCTGAACTCCAATCATGGTGGGATGGCATGGGCGAAGCCAGCCAGAAGTATGCGGAGTCACGACTAGGATACCTACTGGACCTACTGAAGATTGAGTGCCCACCTGCCTTTATTCAAGCCATGGCGCTCTACTGGGATCCTACCACCGCTACATTTTGCATGGAAGGATTAGAGATCACTCCCACTATCGAGGAATACAGCGCTGTCATCGGAGTTGAATTCACCCCTACGCTCATCCGACCCCCTATAGGACTTGAACCCCTAAGTCAGGTGGCAGAATTCCTTGACACAAACCTAAATGAAGTCAAAGTAGATGCGAAAAGCAATTCTGGAAGAGTTTCTCTATCCTTCCTTATAGACCGATTTTCCCGCCTTCCTGCTTCTAAAGGAACCAAATCTGGTAGAGCCTTTATCTTGGCATTCTTTAGCTTTGTGCTATTCCCAATCTCAACTGTCACCTTCGACCCTATCATGGCTATAGTAGCTAGGCAAGTCTGTTGTGGGTGGGATTACTCAAACATCCTCCTTGCCGAAACCTTCCTCTCCCTAAATCGTTTCAAGAAAAACAAAAAGGGAATCTTTAGAGCCTCTAGTGATCTTCTGTATCTGTGGTTCACATCCCATATCAGAAAATTCCACATCCGCATGGGTTTCACTGAAATCAGCCCCAATGCACACCCTCTTAAAACATTTGCTAGGACCCATACGCGTGTTCCTAAATTCAACTTCATAGAATGGAAGAACTTCCTCAAAGTCCTAAAACCCGAACAACTCCGATGGCGGCTAAGGTTGCCGACGCTAAGCAAAGTCAGATTGACCTGCGATGACGGGAATCCAGTTCCCTTGCTAGGATTCACAGGCGCTACTGCATACTACCCAAGGAGGGTGATTCGGCAGTTTGGGGCACTACAAGAGATTCCCTCTCCACCGCAACCTGATACCTTCTCCTTTGATATACCAAGTAAGACCCTCACGGAAGAGGAGAAGAGACAGTTCGAAGCCAAGGTCGCATCCATCACACGCTCTTTGAAGAATTCCCAGGCTGAAGGAATAAGTTGGCCAGAAGACATGACTCATGAAGAGAACATCCATAGGGGTACCACTGAATACATTCAACACTTCAAAGCAATCCGACGAAGCCTTGTCGAACCCTACATACCCGAATACATCGTGCCGTACGTACCGGGAATAGAGCCTTACATACCCGAAGACATGGGACCACTGTCATGTTCAGAAGACGAGGAGCCCCAGGCTGAAGAGGGGAATCCATGTTGGGATGATGAGGATACCTTATACCTCAAACGTCCTAGACTTGAATAGGCTATTCCGTCAAGTGTAAAATAAGCAAACATTATGATGCTTTCTCATACATTCTCATTTCCGTGGAATACTATCTTAAACACATGAGCATGAATGTGAACATGTTTTTACAAATGCATAAAAACTATCGTCAGAAATTACGCTTCTTTCAATTCCATGAATTCTTGTCGAGAAATGATTAAAAGAACTACTTACATGAGGCTAAGGCTCACAAGGTAGCCCTTTTTCTCATCTACTGGCAAGAAGCATGCAACTGAAAGAATTAACTGCTTCTTTTTGCTAAATAAGCGAAGCACTCACAGAGATCTTTTTAAACAGGTACACTCTCATCACGGAATTGCCAACGCATCGTTTCCGTACCCGCCTAAAGACGAGAATGGAACAGCAGGAATTGACTCCGCGCGTAGGCATGTTGGAATCTCAGATGACTGCCCTGGCAACTATGATGGCTGACATTAAGGCCATGCTGGAGACCAACCAAGCTAGACAGACAACCGCCCACAATCAGAACAACTCAGGCCCTTCCATGGTACCTGATGTAACAGATAAAGAAGCAACCAGGGATACCCAACTTACAGAGGAAAACGTTCATGAACCAAATAGTTGGGCACAACAAAAAGCCTCGCCTGTTGTCATCAACCTTGAAAAAGAGGAGAAGGGAAAACAAATTGTGAAGACAGAGGCAGAGGCTAAGAGATTGGCCAAGATCGAAGAATGCCTGAGCAGTCAAGGCTATGAGCTGGCCCGCTTCGACAAAATATCTCCTTTTGCTAAAATAGAGACTCCTCCTGACTATAGGGAGCCAGAGTTCGTGAGAAAATACAACGGGACAGGCTGTCCCCGTGCCCACCTCAAGTACTACCTGCGCAAGATGGCGCACTACTCGGATTACATTCCGTTGTTAATGAACACATTCCAAGAGAGTTTGGCTGGCGCCGCTCTGGCTTGGTTTATTGAGCTAGACTTAGAAGATTATGACGGATGGGAGGACCTTGCGGAAGACTTCCTCAGGCAGTACAAATTTAACACGGCTACAGCCCCAACAAGAGAAGACCTCCTACGAACTTCAAAAACGAGGGGCGAATCGATCAGGACATATGCTCAGAGGTGGCGAGCCTTGGCTACCCAAGTAAAGCCTTCAATCCCAGAAGAGGAGCTGATCGACTTATTCCTAAAAGCACTCCCCTACGAGTACTTTGACAGACTGAACACTTCTGGATGTCAGACATTCGCACACCTGATTAAGGTTGCTGAGAGGCTGGAATGGGCCTTGAAAGAAAGAAGGCCTCAGGAAGCTCCTACTAGGAAGCAGTATCCTCTGAGGAAGGAAAGAGAAGCCGGACTGGACATAGCATTTATACCAGATCCCCACAAGTTAAAGCCATTTGGCAATTCTAATCAGGCCAAAGGCGGATCATCCTGGTCAGCGCCAAAAGTACAAGAGCCTAGAAGAAAGCAACCCCAGAGGCAATTCTCTCAGCTCCCGAGACCTTTATCCAAGCTACTCCCGATGCTGCTGGAGCAACACTTGGTGGCAAAAGAACCACCTAGGGCAAACCCCGCAAGATATCCTGGCTTTGATGAGAGCCAGACCTGTGCCTACCATATGGGCGAAAGAGGGCATAATGTGGATAACTGCTATGTCCTGAAGCTGAAAGTGCAAGCCCTAATTGATAGTCAGATTTTGAAATTTGACAATGCAGCCCCAAATGTGCAAGAAAATCCGTTGCCAGATCACCAAACAGTAGGGGCAATATTCACTGAAGAAGAAGAGGACTACCTTAAACTGAAGATAGATGTGCCTAAGCTGGACACCCTGCTAACAATCGCTTCATCATACCCAAAAGAAGGGGAGATATCAACCGACCAAAAGAAGTTGTGTATCGACAAGATGAAGAGCTTGGGGATAGTGTCCGATATTACTGATGAAGAATTTGAAGGGATCGAAGCATCTCTATCTTTGAAAAGAAACCACTTCTTGATCACAGCTGGGCAGAGTAACACCTGTGGTACCTCACATGAGAACTTGGTAAGCAGCCTGGGGCCAGCTACTCAGTCAGAGGAAGAATTTGAAGAAGACGAAATAGAAGCCAGAAGGAGAAGTCTAGCAGACCTCAAGTTTATGGTTGACGCACTTGAGAAGAGCGAAATTATAGACAACCTGGGTCAAGATTCCGGAGGATACAATTTCAAGGTGAAATATTCGGCCCCTCCCAGCTTTTATCAAAAGATTGAAGACATCATACCGGACGGATGGGGAGGTATGGATGATCTCTCTCAACCAAAAACCTCAAAAGTTATGGAAGAACTCGACAACGCCATATTGATGATCGAAGTAGCCACGGCCGTGGTGATCAGATTGCATGAGCTGGATAGCCTGAGCAAGGTGGAAGATTGCCCAGTGAGGCCTGTCGTAATTCAATTGCCTCAGGAGGAAGAAAGCAACACGTCAAGGCCAGAGATACCTCATCAGACAACTGTAACGATAAAAGTCCCCCCAGTAGAAGAGTATGATCCCAAAGCTGTTCATTGGGACTATGGGACCACACAAGTAGATGCAATAATGAGGTCTGGAAGATTTTATGCCCCCAGAGAGGGAGAATCCGAAAAAAAAGATGTCTCAAAGGAAGATGCCGAAAAGCTCGTATCGATCATCAAAACCAGTGAGTTTGAAGTGATAGAGCAGCTGAGGAAGATGCCCGCTCAGATATCCCTGCTAGACCTATTCATCAATTCAGAGAAGCACAAAAACGCACTATTGAAGGTACTCAATGAAGTACATGTCCCTGAAACAATCAATGAGGTACAACTAGGGGACTTTGTAGGAGCAATTCTCTTAAAAGATCAGTTGAGCTTCTCTGACGAGGACTTCCCTATGGAAGGAAGAGGGCACAACAAAGCCTTATACATCTCTGCCCAATGTAACGGCAAAAGAGTGGCACACGTATTGATCGATAATGGATCAGCCTTTAACATCTGTCCTTTGGCTACCATAAGGAGGCTGGGAATCAAGGAAGAGATGATCAAGACATCCAAGACAGCTGTGAGAGCATTCGACGGCATGAGGAAGACTGTAGAAGGAGAGATCGAGCTTGACGTATTCATCGGCCCGACAAAGTTCTCTATAAACTTTCAAGTAATGGATCTGCCCAGTGCATTTGGATTCTTGCTAGGAAGACCTTGGATCCATACAGCAGGAGCTGTCCCTTCAAGCCTGCACCAAAAAGTACGTTTCGTTGTAGATGGGAAGGTGATTACCGTACATGGGGAAGTCGACCTCCAGGCATACCAGAACAGTGCCATTCCCTATATTGAGCCTGAAGAGAAAACTGAAGCGAGCTATCACTCCTTAGAGTTGGTAGCAACAGTTCATACCCCAGTAGGGTCGAAGTTGAAAACTCCCTACATCTCAGAAGCCAGTCTTCTACCAGCTAAGATGCTGCTGGCATACGGGTTCAATCCTGAAAAAGGCCTAGGCAAACATAATCAGGGTATAAATGCCCCGCTACAGTTGAAGGCTAATCCACATAAAATGGGCTTGGGGTACCAGAAGTATCCCATGAATGATTCTGTCCCGAAAACAACAGGCCGAGGCCGAAGCAAAAGCCTGGGACGCCGTGGAGGCGAAAACAGCCCGAATAGCTCATTCATCGGTTCTCCAACCTGGAAGGGAAGGTCTCGAATGTTCAAGAATCCCTTAAATACCTACTTCGACCAGAACTCCAAATGGCTATCTGAAGAGGATATCGCTTCGCCGATGGAACCAGATCTCACAAATCCTTTTCTTGAAGATGACTCTGTGAATGTCATCATGGAGTGGTTGGACAGTGAAGCCACTTCTTCTGAGTAAATAGACTCTTCCTTCATCTTTAAATACTGCGTTTAGAACTTTATGCATTTCATTGTATTTTCTTTCCTTATTGTACGCATAGGAAAACGCCTTTGGATCTCCGGCCGTTGGTCCAAATAGCACATCTTGTAACGCGGCCCATTTCGCATTCAATAAAACCACGCATGTTTTGTTAAGGACATATGGAACCACGAATCAGCCCGATGATGATAATGGTCTTCCATATAGAAGCTTGAGGCCTGATTTGCCATATGATTCCTAATCTTCAAAAGATTTTCAAGGGGCCGGGATATCCAATGACATGAGGATTAGTCCCATCTGTACCTACATCTATTTCGAAAAACTTTTTCAAAAAGACTTTACATAAGCATGCATGCCATTTTTACTGAGCACAAACTAACCATACTCATGACATTTCAGGCATATCATCTCAAACATGCATACCAGGTTGTTACAAAATTCGGATCCCTCCATTAACCACTCCTATAACATTGAGGAAGATGAAGACGAGGATTACGCGTCTATCCGTAGGGATTGGAACACCTTTGAAGAATCAAAGCCTCCTACCTCAGAAGAACCAATTGTCATTAATTTGGGAGACACCATGAACGTCAAAGAGGTCAAGATCGGCGGACACCTATCCCGTGATGAAAGGCTCGAGTTCACCAAGCTACTAAAAGAATATCAAGACATCTTCGCATGGTCTTACGCGGATATGCCAGGCCTTGATCCTAAGATTGTGGAGCATGCATTGCCCACGGATCCTGGCATCAAACCTGTCAAACAAGGCAGTAGGCGGATGAAAGCCGAGTTAGAAGACAAGATTAAGGAAGAAGTCATGAAACTCCTTAGGGTAGGCTTCATTGAAGCTATCCCATATTCAGACTGGGTTGCAAATATAGTCCCCGTCATGAAGAAAGACGGAAAAGTTCGGATCTGCGTAGATTACTGAGATCTGAATAGAGCAAGCCCAAAAGATGATTTTCCACTCCCCCACATTGATGTATTGGTGGATAGTACGGCGGGTTATGAATTATTCTCATTCATGGATGGATTCTCGGGATACAACCAAATCTCCATGAAACAAGAAGACAAACCCAAGACTGCATTTACCACACCATGGGGGAATTTTTGCTACAAAGTCATGCCCTTTGGATTGAAAAACGCCGGGGCTACCTACCAGAAGGCTACGGTCACGTTATTCCATGATATGATCCACAAAGAGATTGAAGTATATGTTGATGACATGATCGCTAAATCCAAGAAAGGACAAGATCACATACAGGTATTAAGAAAATTATTTGAGCGCCTGCGCAAATACAAGTTAAAGCTGAACCCTAACAAATGCGTGTTTGGGGCAAGATCCGGGAAACTCCTTGGGTTCATAGTCAGCAACAGGGGCATTGAGATTGATCCCTCAAAAATCCAGGCCATCCACGATTTATCAACTCCATCCACAGTAAAAGAAGTGAGAAGCCTTCTAGGGAGATTGAACTATATTGCCAGGTTCATCAATCAGCTGTCTGATGTGGCTAAGCCAATCTTCAAATTGCTTAAGAAAGGCGCGAAAATAACGTGGGACGCCGAGTGCAGCAAGGCATTCCAAATGATCAAAAACTATTTGATCACACCACCGGTGCTTGTGCCACCAATTCCCGGTCACCCATTGACCTTATACCTGACCATACGACAAGAGTCCTTGGGAGCCTTACTTGCCCAGACAAGCCCGATAGATGGAAAAGAGAGGGCCATTTATTACCTGAGTAAGAAATTCACGCCATCTGAAGCAAAATATATACCAGTTGAAAGGGCCTGCGTAGCAGCAGTATGGGTACTACGAAGACTAAGGCAGTATACCCTACATCATCACATTCAGCTCATAACAGAGAACGACCCCGTCAAATACCTCCTAGAGAAACCCGCTTTAATTGGGAAACTGGCAAAATGGCAAGTAATGTTGTCTGAATTTGACATTAAATGTTCTCCGCATAAGTCGGTAAAAGGAAGAGCTATAGCGGACATGCTGGCAGAAAACCCATCGAGCACTGAATCCCCTGAAGTAACGAACACAGAAGGCCGAATTCTGAACTTAGCAGAGGATAAGTGGATCATGTATTTCGATGGTGCTGTTAACCTATCAGGGGCAGGCACTGGGGCAGTACTGATATCCCCAGATGGTCAACATTACCCTGTCGCGGCAAAGATAACTTTCCCTTGTACCAACAATATTTCAGAATATGAGGCGTGCATTCTGGGTCTACGACTGGCCCTTTCTATGGAGATACCTAGGTTACAAGTCTTTGGAGACTCCATGCTCATTATTCTACAGACACAAGGGGAGTGGAAGACGAAAGATGCAAAGCTCATCCCCTACCATGAATACCTTGAAGAATTGATACTCAAGTTTGAAGAAGTGTCATTCGAGTACCTATCAAGGTCTCACAACCAATTCGCAGATGCATTAGCCACCCTAGCCTCGATGTTACAAACGATTGAAGGGTTGGATATAGAACCTCTGAGGATCGGCATTGTTGAAAAGCCAGCTTATTGCATGTTAATCGAAGAGGAATGTGATGGAGAGCCATGGTACTATGACATCAAGAATTACCTCTTGAAAAGGGAATTCCCTGAAGGATGCCAGTCAGGAGACCGAAAATACATAACCAAGATGGCCAGCAAGTTCTTCCTCAATGGACAAATTCTATACAAGAGATCGTTCGATTCCACTCTACTGAGATGCGTAGATGCCAAAGAAGCAAATATTCTCATGAAAGAAATTCATGAAGGTGCGTGTGGGCCTCACATGAACGGTCACCTCCTTGCCCGGAAGATCATGCGGCTAGGTTATTATTGGATGACCATCGAATCAGACTGCTGTCAGCACGTCCGGTCATGCCACCAATGCCAAATATACGGGGATAAGATTAACGCACCCCCGAACGAACTACACCAAATGTCTGAAGTTTGGCCTTTCTCTATGTGGGGGATAGACATGATAGGGCCTATTAATCCTATGGCTTCGAATGGTCATCGCTTCATCTTGGTAGCGATTGATTACTTCACCAAATGGGTAGAAGCCAGTTCTTACAAGAATGTCACTGCAAGAAATGTGGCAAGATTTGTCAAAAGAGATATCATATCCCGGTATGGTACCCCTCAAGCGATCATCACAGATAATGGGTCCAACCTAAACAACAAGATTGTCGATGGTCTGCTGGATCACTTTAGCATTAGACATCTGAATTCATCTCCTTACCGCCCACAGATGAATGGGGCAGTGGAAGCCGCCAATAAAAACATCAAGAGAATCTTGGCTAAAACAGCAGAAAACTACAGGGATTGGCACGAAAGGCTGCCCTTCGCCTTGATGGCTTACCGAACGTCGATCAGGACTTCTACAGGGGCAACTCCCTATAGTCTGGTGTATGGGATGGAAGCAGTTCTACCAGTAGAAGTTAAGATTCCCTCTTTGAGAATCTTATCCGAAGATAAACTCTCTGGGTCAGAGTATTTCAAGCACAGATATGAACAGCTGAATTTAATAGACGAGAAACGTCTTAAAGCCATTTGCCATGGACAAACTTACCAGAAGAGGGTAGCCAGGGCGTTCAATCGAAAGGTCAAGACCAGAAACTTCGAAGTAAATGACTTGGTAATTAGGAAAGTTTTGCCGAGTACTACCCATCCAGGGGGAAAATTCACTCCAAATTACGAAGGCCCCTACATTGTTAAGAAGATCCTCACGGGAGGAGCATTAATTCTTGTAAACACCGAGGGAGAAGAACTCGGGCACCCTGTGAATTCAGATGCTGTGAAGAAATATTACCCTTGAAATAAAATCAGATTCTGGTCATATGCCCTTCCTCGAATTGAGCCTACTCTTCATAATAGTCTTTGCATAAGCATGTCATGCATCTATGCATACATTAGCATGTGTTCAATATTGCAGGATCCAAGGAAGCAGGGTCGCGATAAGTTGGAACGCATGATCAAGGAGACCTAACGTCATGGTGGTCAGGTGCACGTCTTCTTCTCCAAAGACTGAGAATTTCAAGAAATTTTAGAACAACTTAACCATCTTGTGTTGTTAAGAAAAATGCAGATTTTTGTGAATCTATCCACTTCCATTGGAGGGCATGATCAAGGGTAAGGTGTATCGTTCTAATTTTCTGAAATTCGAGAGCATACACTGACATATTCTTTTTATGTTTTGCAGGAATCCCTAGCCGCGCTGGGCAGGTAAGTATTCCTTTCCTAATCTTTTAGGTTTGCAAGACTGTCAGAATCCTTATTGATAGAATTTGAAGGCTTCTTGGAATCTAACATGCATTCAAATCTCATGTCTAGAAAAACGCAAAATTCTCACAGTCATGTCATTGGCATTCATGTTTAAACTTGGAGGTTATCTGAACATGATTGAAATATGCATTGTGCATCATAAATCCCCTTGGAGGGTAAGTTTTGGAAAAAACAAAATGAACTTTTCCGACAAAAGTTATTTAAACCGTTCAAAAGGATGATTCCTCAGACAAGAGGCAAGCCTGGTCCAAACACGTCCCATACACACTTGAGAGATAAGTGGAGTGGTAAGGATAGCGAGACCTTGACCTACGGACGTAAGGGTTATTCGCAGTGATTACATGGATCGAGACGACGGAGGCATTCGTTTCTCTATCATAAACACTACAGGTGATCATTGATAACCCTTTGAACGGCGATTTCATTCCATACCCCTGTCAAGAACCACCCCACATTGGGGCAAACTAGAGGTACGTCCAGCGGTATCAAGAGGTAAATGGTTAGAAATTCTCTTGCTCAGACTTGCATCAATCTTCGTGTGTTGCTTGTCATTTTAACTTCTATGGTAATTCATGTGCTTTAGGATGACGAAAAGCATTCGTTTCTCTATCCTATACACTTTTACCCTTTGTGTAGCCCAATTGAGCCTATAAGTTCATTTCACAAACCCGTTGGTGATCATTGCATATTCCAAGGTGGAAACGACGTCACTTCAAGAGCGGAAGAGTTCAAAACACAGGATTTGTGAAAAATTCCTAGATTAATGTTCAAGTGCTGAGATTCAAGCTATACATCTAGCACATTCATTTGAAAATTCTGATCCCCAAAAGAAAAGAAAAGATGGGATCTCAAAAAGAAAGAAGAGAGAAAAATTTAATCTTGGGCATCAAGAAAAAGCAAAGTGCCTGGTAAAAGCAAGGCCAATGCCCATCCAAATACTTGTACACTTGTGAATCATGTGTTTGATCTTGTAAATGCCAAAAGGTGGCATGATACCTTTGTATAGGTCACTAGTGAGATCTGATTGTAAAAGAAAATCCCAAGGGAGCTGGACAGCAAAGGATGCTCCCAAATCATGTCACACTCAGATGATGTAAGTATAGACAAGATGTTGACACCATCTCAACATAAGAGAGATATGTTCTCTAAAGACAAACGTGCGCTTCGAAGGCTGACAATGCTCTTCAAAGACTATCAATGCACTTCAAAAACTGAAGACGCTCTTTGAACCAGAAGGGACAAGATCGGCGGCAAACCGGCAGTGATCACCAATGTTTAAACCCTTCGCGTATTCTGAGCCAAAAACAAGCCTTTTTTGGTCCCCAAACCTACCTACGTTACAACCCTGAAGAGCCTTTTCAGATTAAGGCACATGGATTGACATAGGGTTTAATGTCTAAGCTTAGCTCGAAGAAGTTCGAGCAAGATTATTTCTCTCTCATTTTTGCAGGTTTCTTGACTTGTAAACCCGGAGCAGACATTGAAGACTCCTCTTCAAAAGCCTTGACTTGCACGCAAGTCCCCCTTTGAAAACCGTTGACCGAGCCCAACATTACGGTCCTTGGGAAGTCCTCCTGATCGATCGGGGCGTATTCACTACGAATAATCCTGAACCCTAGGCGCAGGTTTGATAGGGAATTCAAGAGCATTCTTGGTAAAAGACCATTATCTCAAAATGGTGAGAAGTCCTCTTTGAAGAGAATACTCCGTTGGACATTTTAACCAAACTCTTTTGGTAATGTCAGATTGTTTGATTCAAACTTTCCCCACAAGGAATTTTTGATCACTTCCGTATTTTGCAAGGTGTTTTGGATAACCTCCAACATCGTAATGCATTCATTGAAATTTTTTCATGACTATGTTATAAGTCATAAAGTGCTGTCAGTCTGACATCAGATATCATTTAAAGACCATTGATGTGTCTTTAATAAAAAATTTTAGATTGGAGCTTCAGCAAGATTCTTGATGACTTCAGCTCCTAAAATAGCTTGTATCACTCTTGGTGAGAAACGTTTAACATGTCTAAACTTCTGCAGAATTCTTGGCAATCCCAGATCTCAGAAGAGCACAACTTCTCTTGGAATCACGGTAACCCCAGATTCTAGAAGGATGCCTTGCTCTATGAAGAAGAGCTTTCAAGTTTACTTTCCTACAGGATCCCTGCTAATTCCATATCTCAGGAAAACACATTCTTATGAACAATTTTGTAGGTTTGATCTTTCTGCAGGATACTTGGAGCTCCCAGATCCCAGAATGTCACCTCACATATCAAAAGGACAATCTCCGAAATCATCCCTCTGTGAGATTTCAAATTTGCAGGTCTAAGTTTTCTGCAGGATACTTGGAATCCCCAAATCCCAGAATAACGCCTCGCACGTCGAAAGGACAATTTTCAGAATCAGCTTTCTGTGAGGTTCTGGGTAACCCCTAAACCCAGAATAGCCCATTTGATAAAGCCTGAAGGTTAGGCACACCTCACTTGTATAAATCCTAGTTAATTCCTTAGAATATAGGATCAAAATGTCCGATAATCCCTAAAAGACTGGGAGAGTCATCCATAGGTTCTTAACAGAGAAGAATCCTATTTCTCGGCCTGATCCCCTTGAAGGATCAAAACTTCTGACAATCCCTAAGAGACTGGGTGCGTCATCCATAGGTTCCTAGCAGGAAGGAGTCCTATTCATGGTCTGATCCACCATACGGATCAAAACTTCTGACAATCCCTAAGAGACTGGGTGCGTCATCCATAGGTTCCTAGCAGGAAGGAGTCCTATTCATGGTCTGATCCACCATACGGATCAAAACTTCTGACAATCCCTAAGAGACTGGGTGCGTCATCCATAGGTTCCTAGCAAGAAGGAGTCCTATTCATGGTCTGATCCACCATACGGATCAAAACTTCTGACAATCCCTAAGAGACTGGGTGCGTCATCCATAGGTTCCTAGCAGGAAGGAGTCCTATTCATGGTCTGATCCACCATACGGATCAAAACTTCTGACAATCCCTAAGAGACTGGGTGCGTCATCCATAGGTTCCTAGCAGGAAGGAGTCCTATTCATGGTCTGATCCACCATACGGATCAAAACTTCTGACAATCCCTAAGAGACTGGGTGCGTCATCCATAGGTTCCTAGCAGGAAGGAGTCCTATTCATGGTCTGATCCACCATACGGATCAAAACTTCCGACAATCCCTAAGAGACTGGGTGCGTCATCCATAGGTTCCTAGCAGGAAGGAGTCCTATTCATGGTCTGATCCACCATACGGATCAAAACTTCTGACAATCCCTAAGAGACTGGGTGCGTCATCCATAGGTTCCTAGTAGGAAGGAGTCCTATTCATGGTCTGATCCACCATACGGATCAAAACTTCTGACAATCCCTAAGAGACTGGGTACGTCATTCACAGGTTCCTGTTAAGTATAGGAATCCCATTTTGGTACGGCCTACCATACAGGCTAGAGTTTAATCGCCCTAGGATACTCAAAAGACGAGTCCCTAGGTAACCACTTGATCCCGCTGTACACCGCGCATGCCGTACGAGCATCAGGCAGGTAATCAACAGGTAAGTAACAGGTGGGTCTCTCTACTTTCTCTCTCACTTCAGCTAAAGAATGCAGAACAGAACGTTCACCAGCGGGACAAGAAAGATTGAGTGTGAAGATTCGTTTTTCTTTTCCACAGTTGAGTCGGTCTAGACTCAGGCGTCACCTGTCTTTGAGAGAAACCTCTCACGAGATTCCTCTCAAAGAGGGGCAGCTGTTGACACCTGATTTTTGACCCAGCCTTTTTCATTTTTATTTTTTGAAAAATCATAAAAAATTCATAAAAAGTCAAAAAATTACAAAATCAACTTTGGTGGCCTTGGCCAAGCCCAAGGAACCATTCTTGACCAAAAAATAATTTTTCATATTTTTTAGTATTTTTGGAAAATAGAAAAACACTTAAAAAATCAAGAAAAATAGTATTTGAGGTCACAAAAATATGGAAAAATGTCCAATATTTTTCCTTTTAATCCCTTGTATTTTCGACCTCATAAAAAAATCAAAATCAGATTCAATTTTAGGTGTTCCTTTGTAACCCGTACTATTGAATTTGAAGAAAAAATAATAATTGAGTCTTTTAATTTGCAATTTTGGCATTTTATAGGATCTTGACATTCAATCTAATTGTCCCCCACTTCAATTCGACCTAATTGCTCGGACAAGCTGTTCAATTGCAAACATAATTGCATTTTAGTCCTTGAAATTGAGCATAATCGAAATTACTTTCAATTCAAGGACTATATTACAAATTGAACATGCTACCCAATGGATTACACCATTTTAAATCGATTGGCATAGGTGGTTTAACCCAATTTGATCATTTGCACCCTCAATTACACAATCCCCAATTTCCAATCAAATGAGAATTTGGGGATTTTGTAGAAATTGATGAAAACTTTTGGGCAAAACCACATTTCTAGATAGAATTCATGCCCGAGATTCGATTATGAGGTTCAATTGCAAAATTTTCTCATTAATTTGGGTTTAATTTGAAAAATGGTAAGTCGGAACCGGTTCAGACCGGTCAGACCGCCGGTCCAACCGGTCGAACCGGTCCGCTACAGTGTCGTCTTCTTCATTAAGCCTTCGCGCGAATGAATAGTATGAGGTTGGATTTCAACAAGGAAATTGATCAACCAATCGACTACAATTGGAGATGCACTAGTGGGCGTTTCATTCACCAAACCATTCCCCGCTGATTGACGTCGGAATCGCGGCTAATAGTCGCCGGAGAAAGGAGTGATCGGCCGGTCAATCCTGCAGACCTGCGAAAGTCAACACTTCCCAACCTCAGTACAAATTCATGCCAAATTCGCATGAATCACGACCTGCCGAAGAACTAGACGGACATGGACGGAACACCCATCGTCCCCGTCGCCGTTTAGACCAAATGGCATGTGCAATCACGTGCCATTTCGAGTCTGTTGGTCCCCTCAGAATTGGCGCTAAAAATTGAAAATGGTATATAATCCACAGAAACCTTCGTGAAAAGGGGAGAACGGATTCGGTTGTAAAAAAGAAAACCACACCGAAAGAGAAGGAGGAGGAGAGAGGGAGAGCTCGTCCTCCAACCGCCATTGTCGAGGACAGAGCTCGAATCCACAGAGCATCGGTCAGGCCTTTCCAGGCTAGACCAAAGCTCGAGGAGATCGTCGGGAGGTCGCCCATACTGAGAGGAAGCCGCTGTCGTTGACGGTACAGTCTGAAACCGCCGGAACAGGTGAGTCACAGTCCCGAGTCTTCCTTCAAGCTTTCATGGCGATTCACGTGTTTCTTGATCGTTCATGCAATTAATGTGTGCGTTTCATCCCTCGAACATCACTGACCATGTTCGCGTCTCCATTTTGCATTGATTTTGCTCACATGCCCCGAATCGAGTCTACCGATTTAGCCTCCATAGCCGATTCTTGCCCAGCCAAATCTGGGCCGAGCGAGCTCAATCGGAGCTCGAGGTAAGTCTTCTGGATCTCCATTGATGCTATTCTATGACTGAAATTCTTTGATTTTGAGTGAATTGCATGATTGAGCTTCCATGGCCGTACTCGGCGATTTGCACGATGTTCTTGATTCTGCGAATAAGATGTTTCGATTCTTAGATATGTCGAACTAGAGCTAATCGCGAATCGATTGCCGTTGGTCTCGAGTGATTCCATTAAGATTTCACCGCACGATCATCGCCGGAGAGCCACAGCCGTCCATTCCGTCGGAGTCGCGAGGTTGAAGACGAAGATGACATGGCATAGTCAACAGGTCAAAGTCTTAGGTGTCAGTCCATCATTGGTCCACGTTTTCGTCCAGTCAGCATGCCGTTAGAGGTTGTTATTCGAATAAACAGATCTAACGGCTGAGGATAATCGAGTCTAAATTTTAGCGGCCGTCCGATTAGTAATTAGGTTTATCTGAAAATCTTTAAAATCAAAAAATCAAAACGAGCTGAAACGGTGTCGTTTAGGATAGTAACAGTGCGGCGTCGTTTTAAGTTAGAGAGGGTGAACGGTCCAGATCGAGTCTTGCGTTCTAATCTTGACCGTAGATTTTGGTAGGTCGATCAGACGGCTCTGGTCAGGTCTTTGCTCAATCTAGGCCGTAGATTTCAGTCAGCCCATCCAACTGCCGTGGATTAGCCACGTGGTCTATTAGGGACCGTCAGATCAGTGCCAAATAATCTGAAAATCAGAAGTGCATCAGACGGCGTCGTTTCGATCAAGGTTTTTCGCGGGTTCGGGTCTGGACCGGGTCCCGACCCGAGTGGGTCGGGTCGACCCGGTCCGAATAATATTTTTTAAATAAAAAAATTCGAAAATGATTTTAAAAAAATAAAAAATAAAAAAAAATCAGAAAAATCCTAGAAAATCCAAAAAATGCTAGAAAATTCCAGAAAATTCCAAAAAAATGTGGAAAAATTGTGGAAAAATCCTAGATATTCCAGAAATCCCCAAAAATCGAGGGTTGATCACAGACAACTGGTCAACCCCATTTTTGGGGTTTCTTACCCAATTTTCCGAGACTTGACGACATTACCCTTTAGGGGTAAGTCGCCTCTTTGCATGCTAGATAAGGCCGATAATGCCAAGGTAAGAATTAGGGTCGATTAGACGATCAATTCTTAGATTTGGGTTTTCGAGTCCCGCCTCTTTTCTCAAAATGACGATTTTACCCTTTAATGGGAAAACCGTCTTTCTTGTCTCAATCGAGTTCTGAAAATTGCTTGAAGTTAGGGTTTGGGTCAGGTGGACGACCAACCCTAATATTTGAGATTTTCAATTCTCATCTTTGTTCAAAATGACGACTTTACCCCTCCAAGGGTAAAATCATTTTTAAATACCAGAAAAATCCTGGAAATTCTCGAAAAATAGGAAATGGATTGGATTGATGGCCAATCCTATTTCCTCTGTCTTTTGAATTCCCAATTCATCTAAAATGACAAATTTTCCCTTTTCGAGGTGAATTGTCCCCGAATAGTTCCAAATTACGATTTTGCCCCTCATGGGCGAATCATGTCCAAATCACTCCTAAGCCTTGATTGATATTTCTCTAGGCTAATAGGGCCTTATTAGGGATGCCATGCTGATTTCATGTGTTTTATCCGCATGTACTGGATCCTTGATTTGCGCACTTATTTCTATTTGTTGTGAGTGATAGGGTATTATTTCCTATCTGCATGAACTCCGAGATTTAGGATCTGTGCCTCACTCTTCTGCATGAAATCCTAGGATCAGATAAACCATCCAGCTTAGGTACCGAAAGGGCGTCAACTTTGACAGTTGACGTAACTAAGTCCCCGAACCCACTTCTCTGGTTTCCGCAGAATCGAATAGATCACTCCCAACTATTTGATAGGGTTTCCGATCGTACCCTCCACGAAACGTTCGGTGGCGACTCCTTGACATGTACATTCATCACATGTCACTAGACCACACTGAAGGTCGACCACGTACATCCAGCAGTTGCGATTTGGGTAATGGACCTTGGGAGAGGCCCGCGTCCGATCCAGCCAGCGATCGGGCAGCCCATTAGCCCGCTCCCGCCTCAGAGCCTCCGGGAGAGGGTCGCGACACCCGTCCCCGTCCCCGGTTTCAGCCCTGACCTCTGTCCTCGCCGGTCCTCGACCTCGGCCCCAGTCCCGGGTCCTCGGTCCCCGGCCCCAGTCCCAGGTCCTCGGTCCCCGGCCCCGGTCCCCACCTATCCCAGTCCTCTACCCCGGCCCTTGTCCCAACCACGGTCCCTATCCCCGACCCCCGGCCCTGGTCTCGGTCCCTATTTCGATCCCAGGCTCCCAGCCCCTATCCTCGGTCTCCGGCCCCAGCCCGATCCCGATCCCTATCCCGGGCCCGGTCTCCTGTCTCGTCTCTGCCCGGCACCGACCCTAGTCTATGTCCCCAGCCTAGCCCGGCCCTGGCCCCAGCCCTCGGTTCCCTACCCCGATCCCAGTTTCGGTCCTCGGTGCCCGACCCCGGTCCAGATCCCTAGCCCCGGTCCCCGTCTCGGTCCTGATCCTCAGTCACCAGCCTCGGTCCCGGTCCCGGTCCCCATCCCCGGCCTGGTCGTGATCCCCAACCCTGGCCTCAGTCCTCGGCCCCGATCACCGGCCCCGACCCCGCTCTTGGTCCCTGGTCCCAATCGCCGGCCCCGGCCCAGGTCGCTAGCCTCGGCCCCGGGATCGACCTCAGTTCCGTTTTCAAAGAAAGTGAGAGACTCAAATTTAGGAAAATCCAGAAAACACTTTCCCTGAAAATACTTTCTCCAAAGCAAACGCACCCTTCTTTTACATTTGTTCGGTTGGAAATAAAACTCTCTCATATAACAGAATATATGCGGAGAACCAACATCGCACGGTTTGAGTTCTTAAAGTTCTTACTATATCTGCCTGCTAGTCATGTGCACCGGAATTTACACAGTAAATTCATATGATTTTTCCGAACGATCGCATCTTTTTTTTACCGGTCTAAACCTAATTTAATCACTTGGGATGGTTCGCAAGATAGTGATTGGTTGATCATGGCCCGAAGTTCATGTATTGATTCAATATCCTACCCATAATTGAAATGTAGAGAAATTTGGCCAATATTAGGAAAGTCCGAATTGAACTCTTGCCAAACAAGATCACGGGTGATTCAAAAAAGAAAATCTGAATTCCCGTAATCTTCGTCTCCTTATTGAAGTTGGAGTCTATGTCGACGTCGCGGAAGGGATCATTTCAATAAAGTACTCTGCTGTTGGGTTTCATCTCTGGTGCAAAAAATTAGTTTTGGCTAAGCTGTAAACTATAATTTTTCATATAATTTCACAACTTAGGCTGCTGCGTATGGTAGCGTTTTTGTTCCTGAGAGCATTTTTTGAATAGAAACATTTTTTTGTGTTTCTGTTCCCGGTTACAATTTTTAAGGAAAAAATGCGCTTGGTAAGTTAAAAAAAAAAAACACTCCGGCGGCGGGTGGCGACCGCGGCAACCGGCGGCGGCCGCCGGCGACCGACAACTAGCAAGGCGGCAGGTGATGGCCGCGTCGGCGACGATAAATGGTGGCTTGAAAAGTGTTCCAAAACCCAGAAACGAGTTTTTTTGTTCGTTCAAAAGTGTTCACTGGCACAAAAATATTTCGTAAAATACTTTCGAAATACTTTTGAACCATATGCGTTTCTGTTTCAAAAGTATTTTCGAAATACTTTTGGAATTGAAACACTTTTCCTGGCTACCATCCATACGCAGCAACAACTCGGAACCCCCCGTATTTCCGACAAGCAAGTCAATTCTTTTCTCTTTCTTTTCCTTTCCCCTTCTTTCTCTACTTTCTCGTCTTATCGTGTCTTCCTTTTTATCCCATGCTTTTTCCCCCTTTTTGGCCTTTTTGACGGAGTCAACTTCCCTCTGTTTTGCCCTTTTTGACAAGGACAAAATAAAAGCCAAGAAGCATTACACTCTTTAGGTGTATTTCATTTGCTTTCTCCCACGGTTGACCCAGAGTCTTCCACGCAAAAAGCAGATCTATTTTGCTGAGTTCTCTCACTACGTTCCCCGGCAGCAACACGTTGCGGCTCTGTACATAGTCAAAACACCACCGATAAAACCTGCTTCACTCTCTCATTATCTGCTCATAAAAAAACTTTTAACTTGTCTCTGTTTCGAACCAAATATGGGAGAATCATTATGACTTGACTAAATTAAGCTTATTCATCAACAAAACGACTCCTGTGGGTTAACAAGACAGCTCGCCCAAAGCGGTTAATTAACATACCCACTGCGTGCAACTCGGGCAACAAAACTTTAAAGACTCGTTCTGACTAAGCTCTAACTCCAAATCGGTTTTCGTCAGGACTCATGTCTCCCACGACGCCCTAACCTAATATTTTCATATAATTTCACGGCTTAACAATTCCAAATCCTGTCTTAGCAACGTGCAACTCATTTCTTCCCTTTCTTTTTCTTTGCCCTTCTTTCTTTACTTTCTCGTCCTATCGTGTCTTCCTTTTTATCCCATTCTTTTTTTCTTTTTGCCTTTTTGACCAAATCAACTTTCCACTGTATTCGCCCTTTAGAACAGGACACAATGAAAGCCAAACATCACACTGTTTAGGGGTGTTATGTACTTCATATGCTTTCTTACTGCTTTCTCCACGGTTGACCCATAGTCTTCCATGGAAATGCAGATCTATTTTGCCGAGTTTTCATTACTTATGTAGTGACAAAGGATTATAGTGTAATAAGACCTCGACGTAGTACTCTATTGTCATTCCATAATTAGCATTTTTCATGTACAACTTTTATTCAGAAACAAAAGAAAAAAAAAAGAGATATTCGAGAATGGAATAGAACTTAACTGCCATGAATCTTTGATCCTTCATCTGATTACATCAATAGTTTCGACCCGCTTGAGGAGCGCTGATTGGAATAGTAGCTTCAAACTAGCAGAAAGTCCTCACTTCCGGATCCTTATTCTTTTTCTTCTTCTCATCGAAATTGACATGGCCTCTTGTAGAGGTGTCTACGCCAGCTTCCACACTATCAGTAGGACCAACATTTGAGGGCGACATGTAAGTATTAGGTGGTCTTGGGCGTCTCTCAACCCAAAAGCTAACTCAAAGGTTGAGACTTTCCCTCACACTTATAAACCGACCACCAGTCCCTTCCACAACCGATGTGGGACAACCCCAACAATCTCTCCCTCACACATCGGGCCATGGGTCGGAGGAGCGACAACTCGTATTTCTCCCGTGTGCCTATTGGGTCAAGACTTGTTGGTAACCTGGGCTCTGGTACCAGTGTTGGGTGGTCTTAGGTGTCTCTCAACCCAAAAGCTAGCTCAAAAGTTGAGACTTTTCCTCGCACTTATAAACCGACCACCAGCCCCTTCCACAACCGATGTGGAATAACCCCAATAGTAAGCACCATAATCATCATGAGGGACATAAATCCCAAGCGAAATACCGCCCCTGATATGCGAAAACAGGCCAAGCTTATCAAGTGGGGATCATTGAACCGAGGCCTATGATTCTGACAAAGGGACTGAAGCATCAAAGATCCTTCCTCGGTCGAGGAATTGCTTGTTGTGGAGGCTCCTTGGGTCGCTGATGTTGAAGACGAGTTTCTCGTTCGACTGGAGAGGCAGTTGGGCACGGAGGGGAGGTAGGTTGGCGCTGAGGAGAGGCGATGATTGTGGAAAAAAATATGATTTTTCTTATTAAATATGTCTCGATTTGAATCGTTTGCGCATATAAATCGGTTAGTTGAGTTGATTTAATTTTTTTTTTTCGATATATGCAAGATTTGACCGAAGGGAAGGCATCGAGTGACTGCAGTGGACGTCTTCTAGATGTTAGCCTAAGGCTGCTTACCAAAATTATAGTTTACAGCTTACCAAAACTAATTTTCAAAATAGGATTGTAGCCGTAGATTGGAACAAGTGTCGGGGAAGGTGAGTGGCCAAGAGCAATGACAACGGCGACTTTCCAAACACAACAAGGGGTGTGGTAGCAACGGTGAAACAACAGTGAAGGGATGTGGAAGCACATCTCACAAATATTTGCGTTACTCAAGCCGACACCCTCTATCGCCGGCTACTCGCAGGAGTGGCTATCAAGGCACAGTGCAGTGTAAGACGTGGCCACACACAAAGGCAGGTAAGGACGCGGCACTCCCCGCTGGACCAACTGCGCATGAAGGTGGAGGCTCATCAGGATCAGCATGGATGATGCTTCGCTATAGGGACACCAGGAGGGGAGCAATGCTGGCGAAAGACCACAGGAGATGTCGGGAAAGCTTCTTAGTTCATCGAACGGTTAGAAGAGCTCGCCGTAGGAATCTCATTCTGGCGAGGCTCGCTGCTCTTACACTTGTACACTTTACTATTTGCTATTTCAACTCAGCGGCACCTCACAAAGAGACAATCAGCAATGAACCTGCTATAAACAAAAGCAAAGCAAATAAGAAGACTCAAGGGCTGTAGACATGATTTGTTTGTTTTGGCCTTTTTGACCAGCTCAAAATAAAAGCGAAACATTTACACGCTGTCTTTTGTATTTCATATGCTTTCTTGCTTCTTTCTCTGGGGTTGACCCAAAGTCTTCCGTGCAAAAAGCAGATCCATTTTGCTGAGTTCTCACTATGTTCCCTAGGAGCAACACGTTACGGCACTGTACATAGTCAAGCTCTAGCACCTGAAGATCCATATGTTTTGCTCACTGACCTGTGTGCTTTATCACTCGCAAAGTCATCGGAGCATGAGATGAGGCGCGTTCACATCCCTAGGCACCAAGCGCCACCTATAAAACCTGCTTCACTCTCTCATACTCTGCTCATCAAAAACTTCAGTTGTCTCTGCTTCGAGCAAAATGGCTCGCTCCTCCTCCTGCTTCTACATGTCCATACACTTGCTTTTCCTGTACTTGTCTCAACCGATTGGCGCTCAGTATCTCTCTCCTGCGAAAACTCTGTGTCTTGAGGATGAAAAGTCTGCCCTACTGCAATTCAAAGAGAGATACGAAGTCGCCACGGATGATCCTCTCGCTCATCCCAAGGTTCTATCCTGGAATAACAGTCGGGATTGCTGCTACTGGGATGGGATTGAGTGCGACGAAAACACGGGCCATGTGATTGTTCTCGACCTGGGAAGTAGTTTTCTTTATGGTTCTATCGACAACAACAGTACCCTCTTCCAGCTTGCTCATCTTGAAAGGCTCAATCTCAGCTACAATCACTTCAACTTCTCTCGAATACCGTCTCCAGTTGGAGATCTATCAAGATTGACTCATCTCGATCTCTCTGCTTCCGTTTTTTCCGGGCCAGTCCCATCAGAAATCTTCAAGCTTACAAGCTTGGTGCACCTTGACCTGAGTTGGAATGTGGCTCCAGATAGGTCCGCAACTTTGTTAGAGATGAAAGGGCCAGGCTTGAGAAGCCTAGCTCAAAATCTGACTAGCCTGGAAGTACTTCTCCTAAAGTTCGTCAACATGTCATCGAAAGTGCCCAACACTCTAGCAAATCTATCTTCCCTGAGATGGCTCGATATCCAAGGGTGCGACCTGTACGGTATATTTCCATCTACTATTTTCAATTTACCAAAGCTGCGACGTCTCAGGGTGGCTGGATTTCCAGCGTGGGCTTACACTTACGGTCTTGGTTACAATGAACCTCTCACGGGACGATTGCCCGACTTTAACTCGAGCAGTCCTCTTGAAGAGCTGCAACTGTTTCGCACGAGCTTTTCTGGAGAGCTTCCATCGTCAATCGGAAACCTTCCTTTCTTGACCAATCTCGACGTATCAGATTGCGAATTCTCAGGATCCATCCCGGCTTCACTTGCTAATCTTAGCAACCTCAAATACCTAGATGTCAGCGGGAACCCATTCACTGCTCAATCCCCTTCCTCTTTGTCTTGGATTTGGAAGGAAAAAAAGCTCGTCTCATTGTTTCTCTGCGAGATGAATTTATATGGTGAGATCCCATCTTCAATTGGAAACTTGTCTCAGCTTGTGGAGTTAGCCTTTTTGGGCAACCAGTTAAGCGGTAGCATCCCATCTCATCTCATGAACCTCACTCAGCTGACTACTTTGTACCTCGGAAACAATCAACTATCGGGTTCCATACCGTCTTGGCTTATGAACATGACTGGACTTGTCGTGCTTGACCTTGCGAAGAATAAATTCCATGGCGACATACCTTCATCAATCTCTCAACTTCAAAATCTCCAAGTCCTCGGCCTTTTTAAAAACAACTTTAGCGGTACGGTTGAACTAGACAACTTTCTGAAGCTCAAAAAATTGGAAGTGCTCGCCCTCTCATCTAACAGGCTATCATGCCGTGCGAGTAGCACCAATGTTATTCTTCCTCAGCTTGCAGTCCTAGGTTTGGCTTCATGCAATTTGAGCGAGTTTCCGGCATTCTTACAAAACCAAGAGAGTATGAATTGGTTGGACCTGTCGAATAACAACATCGCAGGAGAAGTGCCCTTTTGGGTGTGGAATGGCAGTTTTAATAGCATGGAGTTCCTGAATCTCTCTCATAACTTCTTAACTGGTCTTGATCGACATCACCCGATCAATTGTTTAATTATGAAAACAATAGACCTCTCTCACAACATGTTGAAAGGAGCACCCCCTGAAGCACCGATGTCGATAGTCCACTATATAGTATCCAACAACAGCTTGATCGGAGCATTGCCACCATGGATCTGCAATTTGAGTTCAGCGAGCACACTAGACTTGTCTTCTAACCATTTGACTGGTGTGCTTCCGGTTTGCTTGGGCAATATCTATGAATCTCTCATGATATTGAACTTAAAAGGCAACAAATTCCACGGAAGCATTCCGGAGGTACCGGGGAGGGGAACACAACTCATCATGATTGATTTGAGTGACAACCGATTGCAAGGTAAGTTACCGAGGTCCTTAGCCAATTGCAAAAGGCTTGAATTCATCAATTTTGCAAACAATTTGATCGTGGACATCTTCCCGTCATGGTTGGGACCTCTACCGGAGCTTCGTGTCCTTATACTGCGATCAAATAAATTTCATGGCATCATAGAGAGGCCTAAATCCAGTTCCTTGTTCCTTAAGTTGCGGATACTTGACCTCTCTATTAATGCATTTGATGGTAAGTTGCCCATGGATTTCTTTCAGTCTTGGAACGCTATGAAATCTGAGATGGAGAACTTCACGTACATGCAAAGAAACCTACATCCGCGTGCATACTATCAGTTCACCTTCTATGGCTATTACGATTTCTCCATGACAGTGATTTACAAAGGGCTTAAATTGTATTACCCAAAAATATCAGAAGTCTTCAAACTTATCGACCTCTCCAACAACTTGTTCAGAGGAGCGATCCCTGATGTCATAGGTGATCTCAAAGGACTGCAGGGGCTGAACCTTTCCAACAATTTCCTCGATGGTCACATCCCATCATCGTTAGGAAATCTCACTGCACTTGAGTCATTAGATCTTTCTCAAAATAAACTCTTGGGACAGATCCCTGAGAAGCTAACAGAACTCGGGTTCCTTTCTTTCTTGAACGTGTCTTATAACAATCTGACTGGGTCTGTGCCCAGAGGGAAACAGTTCGATACATTTTCGAACGATTCTTTTGAAGGGAACTCAGGACTATGCGGGGAATTCATATCCAGGAAATGTAGAGATTCTAGGGATAAGTCAGGACAACCTTCAACCCACCAAGAAGAAATCTCGGGATCGCCAATTAAGTCCGATTGGAAAATTGTTTTGATGGGGTATGGGAGCGGCCTAGTGATTGGAGTGGTCATCGGGAATGCATTCATCACCTGGAAACATGTCTGGTTTGAACGAAATGCTAGGAGAAGGCAACGGCCTAGTCGGGGGCAGCTTAGGAGGGTTAGGAACCCCTGGTCATGCAAGCTTTCGAATTTATGTGGGTATTAGAACTAAACCTGATAAACAAGCTCGGTATTTCCTTCTTTTCCTTAAATGTAGTTGTTTCTTCGCAATATCTTTACTGTTATTTATGTCAAACCTTCACTTTCTTCGGTTAATGTCTCGTCACATCTGTTTACCACCTCTCCAACCTAAACTTTGTATTTACTAGATAATGCCGTTGTTAGCTTGTAAACCAAGCTCATGGCACCTTTTTCTATCGATGTTCAAGTGAAGTACTCCTATTTAACAATCAATCTAAATTGCCACATGGACTGCTCTTCATCCGGCGTTCACCTTACAAGCTAAAACCCGTTTACAGATTCTAGTAAAGCGAACAATACCAAGGGTACAATGTCCTCATAACTTTATGCAAATGTAGGCTGTCATCCACACTTCAGTCCGTTGCTTTTGTTGTTCGTCACCTCGCAAGTCGTACAGACAACGGTTCTATTGTCATGTGAAACAAAAATCCGCATTTTGAGGTTGCTTGAACAAGGGAAATTTTCGTTTAAGGGCCCCAAGTGCTCTTGATTTTTTTTTTAAATGGCCCGAAATGGATCATGTTTCAAATAAGGGCCTAAAGTGCCCTATTTGTTTCAAAAAAGGGCTTGAGTATGGGCATTATAGTAATTTCATTTTTTAAAATTTTTTCATTTTCTTTTTTTCCTTTCTTCTTTCCTTTTTTTTTTGCCCTTTTCTAGGGCACCAATTGCAGGCCATCTTCCTCGCCTCCTTCTTCAACTACTCCCACCCAGAATCCTACGACTCCAAGCTAGGAGTTAGAGACTAACTCACAAATCGAAACAACTCGAGCAGGCAAAACAGCGACGATCCGGCTTAGCTCGACGGACTCTCGGAGACTAGGGGCGACGATGACGACGATTCTCGATTTTCCTTCGACTCTTAGGTTCATCGACTATTCGAGCATCGACCCGACCCGACAGCAGCTGGGACACGTGGCGGAAGTCCGGCAAAGGGTCATCGGGCCTCGTGAACGACGACTGGGCTTCGGCGAGCAGCTAGACAGAGGGAAAACAGAGCCGGTAGCAGGGGAACCGAGAAAAACCAAAGGTATCGAGGGCTGGTTTGATGGTTTCTTGGACCAGCAAGCAGAAGCATCGACTCCACCAGGTATCGGGGGTCTCACGAGGCTGGAGGTTGGCCGGCGATGACGGTAAAGGCGGCTAGGAACGGCAAATGGAGGTTGGGTCGGAACAGGACAGGTCGTGGGTGAAAATAGAGGATGGGAATTGGGGTTATTTCATGGCTCTATAGGCGGCGGTCGGCTCCCGTAAGATCCGAGGAACGATGGGGGGTCGAGTGAGGCTACTTGGGGTGGTTGGCGAGCAGCGAGGGTGGCGGATCTCGCCGGAACAAGACACTCCCGATGCTGAACTCCAAAACAGGGGAGGGCGAGCTTAACTTCGGGGATGGCTGGTTTCGTGGCCGCTCAGGGTTTCGCGGCTACGGCAAGGGCCGCCTTCTACTCGGTCTGGCGAGAGCGGCGGCAAGCGAGGGCAAAGCGAGGCCCGCGAGGGTCGCTGCCCCTGCCATCTTCGTTGATGGCCTGCAACCGGTGAATTAGGACAAAAAATGAGAAAAATAAAAACGGAAAGAAGAAAGGAAAAAAAGAAAAGGAAAAGACAAAAAATGAAATTACTATAATGCCCATACTCAATCCCTTTTTTGAAACAAATAAGGCACTTCAAGTCCTTATTTGAAACATAGTTCACTTCGAGCCCTTTTTTGAAAAATCAAGGGCACTTCGGGCCCTTAAACGAAATTTTCCCCTTGAACAATAACCATAACAAATGATTATCGTGAATTGTATATATTTCTTTGTTTTGATTTTCGAATCTTCTTGTATGTGTGCGCGGTAGGAAATAGCAAGCAGCATATTATGAAGAGAACCAACATGGCGCAGTTGAATCTCCTAAAGTGCTTACCATGTCTGCTTGCTAGTCCTACACTTCGGAATTTATACAAGTTTTATCATTCGATTAAAATCTTCTTTTTCCCCCCTCAAAAAAGAAGAGGTCATTTGAAAATAATAATAAAAAAGAACAAATAAACAAATAAATGAGAGCCCAATTCGGCCATTTATGCAAGGAACCAAACCCAATTGCGTCAGCCCATCTACTTAAGTCTAATTCGTTCACTTCGGCCTAGTCCACCAACCTAGACCCGTCAGCACAGCCCATAAAGCCCGAATTTAAATTCACATTACCTTACCAGAAGTTCCTTCTCCCTATTATCGAATTCCAGAGACTTCGTAGTCGATTATCCTTTACTGGACGTCGCTCACCGCCGTGGAACGTCGCTTCGAGCCATCTCCATTCTCCACCACCATGAGCAAAGGCCCTATTCACCTTTGTCCTCAGCCGTCTTGGTTGAAGAGCTTGAGCCGCGTGCCCGTACTATAATTAAGGATATTATGCATATCGACTTTATTAGTTATTATTGTTAAAATATGTTTAGAATTTGAGCTCGTGAACGAACACGACTTGATTTGAATATATAGGAGTCAATACAAGAAAATTGGAAACGAAATAACGTAGATTATGGAAATTGTTTCCGTGATTGGAATCGTGATCAACAATTGAAGAAATGCATGTTGAAGTTGCAGAGGTAAATATCGCATCAACTTTCTTGTTTGGTCTTGGAATCTTGGGCGGGTGGACTCGGTCAACCTGGGCTCACATAGGAACACACACACACACATATATTGAGATCAGGGGATTCCGTAGGTTTTGAAGTACCACTTTTGTGAGTGCTTGGTGACCCATTGTTCGTATATTCATGCGAAGATTGAAGCACCATTGTTCACGAGTGCTTGGCGGTGAACATTTGGTTGAATTATTTTCAAGTGCCGGAATCAATTGAAAATCTTGTAACGAGATTTGTGAATTTCTATATGAGATTAAGAGATTATTTCGTGAGAAATTGTAGGGTTAAACACTGTGTGAGTTATTGATTGTAATTGGTGGATGAAAAACACTAAAAGTGTTTTAATGACTTGATCGTGGTTTCTAATCTCCGTTGAATCGTTTGTTCTATGGTGGAATTCTGCTTTCCTGTAGACCTAGGCCTCTACGATCAATCCATATATATCTGGTGTCCGATTTATTTTTTGACTTCGTCTATTTTATTGTTTCATTGCTTGCTTTCATAATAATTATTGTAATTGATCAATTGGTCTAATAAAAAAATATATAATTTTTAATTAGTTCAATATGGGGCTGGATAGTGTGGATCGAATTAAACGTTATTCGTAATAAGAATGTAGATTACAAACTCTATAATAGAGCTCAATTACATCATATATATCATAATGTTCATATAACCTCACATAGAGTCGTCACAGAGCGCGATACGTGAGGGACAATCTCATTGGAGTCAATGATTCATGGATCATAAAGGAGAACCTCTTTTTTTTTTTTTTGGGTAAGGTAAAGGAGAACCTCTTGAGTGTTGATTCGTTAAAGAATGATGATCCCAAACAAAGTGCGTAAATTGCATTACTTCGTAATTGTGATTCATGTTTTCTAATTGTGGTGATCGTGAGGCGTTGATTAAGATTATAATCGCAGCTTACATATGGTGTCAGAGCTTCCATGATTTAGATTTCAAAATCACGTTTTGGCTATTTTTCGGAATTTTTTTTATTTGGCAAAATTAGTTTCGATCACATGTTCGGATTGTGCTCGTCACCGTAATTAGACCGTCACCGAAAGCCACCGCATGCCTAGCCACGCCCCGCTGGGCATCGGGCGCATCGCTTTTGGTGTTCTTCTTCGGTCTTTTCTTTGTTCATGATTCTGGAGACGCCAAGCACTGAACCGGCATCACAGCGGCAAAACTTGTTAGGCAGCACAGCAAAATCCCAGCTTGCAAATTGTCAATCCAAGATCAATTGACAAAGCATCTTCCTGGCTCTCAAATTAGTCGATCTCAGGAGAGAGGGGAAAAAAAACCATGAGAATATAGCAGTCACCTTGGGAGACCGTCTTGTTTTGAGTCTGAGTTCTGTGGGATATCGCCAGCTGCAAAGCACAAAAGTCAAACCCTAATTTAAAGTATCTGTCTTCTTGGTTGGCCCCATCCAGGAGACGGCCTAGACTTGAGAACTGGCATAACAGCCCTGGGCACGACCCAAACCGACCCGCCGACCTGACCCAACATGTTGACCGTTTGACACGGGCCTTTTGGTCGGACCAATCATTGACCAGTTCGGCCGAACTACTGGATCTGGTTCAACCAGTCGATGAGGCAATGGCGGTCGGATTGGCAGGACAATTCGAATCTATTTTCAGGATCAGCTGAGACACGAACACATGCTCCGCACATGTCAGCGTGTGGGGACCATGTGCAAAGAATTAAAGGCGGGCATAAGAGCGTGTGACACATCCAATCGGCGACTATCAGGTACCGGCGTGCTCGTATGCTTACGCTCTATCATGTGATTTTTTATTTTTTATGTTTGATGCTTTTATAGATAAAAATACCTATGGAAACCTAAATAAGTGTAATGTTTGGGGTAATCTGCATTTTTCTATGTATTTTTATGTGGTCTTCGAAATATAAATGCAAGCTCAAATGTAAGTACCACATACGATTTGAGCTCTTTTCCAAACTAGGAGAAAAAATAAATCTTTATCAATTCATGCGTCTTTTTTTTTTTATTTACCAAATCAGATGCCGCTCGGTAATCTTAATGCCGAGCGCATTGAGGAATGGGCGCAGGCTGTGCGACGTTGTTTTGGGGGGACCGAAAATAAGTCCTGCAGGATTGGAGTTGTGGAGCACTTGAAAAACTGCCCTGCTCCTTTTCCAGACATATGTTTCTTCTTTCCCTTGTGTCAATGCGTGATATGTGTCCTTAATGAGAGTTGTTTTTCCCACTCGTGTTGCACATGACAATATACATAGATTTGCCTGAGGTTCTCCTCATAATTTAGACTTGCATGAGTATTCACATAGGCTCATTTCGTACTTGAAATCGGTGCTCATTTCACACCAATTGCAGTGGCAACAACAATCTGAACATGTCAATGAAAAAATTGCAATTTGTCTAGTCAAGTCTTCAACAATCGTTCGCTCGCTCCGCGGCCTCGATCGTTCGTTCGCTTGCTCATTCGTTCATTCGCTCGCTCGCTCGTTCAAGCGAAAAAAAAAAAAGTATAGTTCACCTATTGGAATGAAAAAACATTAACTCATGCATAGGTTGTAAATTGCTGCATCGACGTAAGGCCTTCATGATAGTGCAAGGGAAACTATACAACTCCAATCCTGCAGGACTTATTTTCGGTTGAATGAGCGAAGGCCTCCCTGGTTTTGACTACCGAGCGAAGGCCTGCGCCCATTCCTCAACGCGCTCGGTAGTCTTGGGGTCGCTCGGCATTAAGATTGCCGAGTGGCCCCTGATTTGGTAAATAAAAAAAAATGCCTGAATTAGTAAATATTTATTTTTCCCCCTGGTTTGGAAAAAAGCCCCACATACAGATTGTATAGTATGATTTATCAACTACATGTATATTATATAACATGTATTGTTGATTGGATCAATGTAAATTAGCATGGCATGTAACTTTTTTTTTTTATTAATTGCCCCTTTGTTCAAGTCTAAAATTACGTACGTGTAGTAAATGTGAAATATAAAACTTATATCTTAGTTTTGAAAATTCAATTGGGTTGTGTTCACCAAAGTGGCACAGTTTATTGGATTTGAAAAAAAAAAAATTGGTCTCATAAGATGTATCATATTTTAATGCATAGTTATATTTTCAAAAGAGATGATTGTGTATTTTTAGATGGAGGGATACATGCATAGCATATGGTTGAGAATTATCTAATCTTAAGTGTTTTCATATGCCCAAAGGTGGTGAATTAACGAAGATTAAAATATGTTATCATGGCCTCTACAATATAAAGAGTGTACAACTGCATTCGTGTATTCTTCCCAAAAGCAATGATATCATGATGTCTGTAACTCTTGAGGTAAATTTTCACATTATGCTGATTGTAAATATTAATTATATTTCAGTCCCTTTTTTTTTTTAACTACAACTCCATAGATATTAAGGTTCATACTGGTTCAATCTTAAGAAAAATGAATGGGGACTTTCTATTTGCGATGGAGCTGGTGAATTTTCATATTGTTCTTGTTAAGTAGGCAAATCTCATTGTCATTAGCTAGCGAGAACTTTAGAAAGCAAGAACAGTCGTGTTTGCTTCTTAGCTACGAAGTGATTATTTAAGGAACACTTCAAAAGTGTTTTGACAGCTGATTGTACTATTACACAAATGATGAAAGCTTTGGAGAATAGAAACTGTGTCTCATCTAATGATGAGAGTGAGACACATTTCAAGGACTCTTCGACATCGGGTATGATTACGATGGTTCTAGTAGGTCTGGAGATTACATCTAAAAGATGATATAATCGCATATTAAAAAGTTCAAAAAATATACTCAAAAAGAAACTCATGAAAGCACCGGTTATTCTGACATTTTGAGTCCAATAAAAGCATCATTGACGAAAGATGGTGATTGCTGCTTATTTCATAAGAAGTACAGTCACATAAAGAAAGACTGCGACAAATTTAAAACTTGTTTGTCTAAGCATGAGCCAAAAGATAATAACTCTTTAAAACTGGTTTGTGAATATAATCTATCAAAAGCCTCATCTTATTCGTGGTGGCTAGATAGCGGTGCAATTAATCATGTTGCTTCTAACATATAGAAATTCATAAACTAAGAGATACCATTAGAGAATGAATCAAGCTCAATGTAGAAACAACAACAACAAAAATGAAATAACAGATAATAAAAATTCAGCGAGCACTTAATGACAAAAAATAAAATAAAATCCACATAATCTCTATCTCTCCCCACAGCTGTCCATTATCAGCGCACTTGAGATTGTAAATATGACTTTGGCCAATATTAGGAAAGTCCGAATTGAACTCTTGCCAAAAATGAAATCTCATTTCCCCTAGTTTCTCTTTCCTTATTGAAGTCGAAGTCTATGACGACGTCGGAGAAGGGCTCGTAGGCTTTTTTTTTTTTTTTTGGGGGGGGGGGGGGGGGGGGTTATAAAATTATTCTGTTGTTGAGTACCATGTATGGTGCATAGTAGGTGCGCTTAAAATGAGCGGAACTTAAGAGAGATACCAAGTAACTTGAGAGCATCTAATGAGAGAACTGAGAGTACGAGAAAACTCCTATTGTTGTGATTAAATTTTATAAGTTTGGCTATTATCTAAGATTTGGAAACACTTGAATATTGGACCGTTTGTAATCTTCTCTTTGCTGATCAGAGCAAAATCATCTCATCGATCTCTCTCCGTGGGGTACGCACACCCCCGAACCATGTAAATCCATTGTATTTTAAATTTTATTTTTGTTGTAAATTTCTCGCTCAAATCATTTGCTTTTTTCCAACTTGCGTGCACCTCGACTATTCCTCGGGAGAGACTAGCACAGCAACCCATCGCCATAGCCCCCCACTTAAATTCATAGGTGCTCAGCTGGGGAATCGAACTTGAGATCAGTGCGCCTAACCACACAATCCCAAGTGCGCTCTGACCAACTGAGCTATCCATTTGTTTATCACTAAAATCTGCATAAATCTACTATTTTTTGCACATAGATTAGATACGATAATATGCACAAGAATTGGAGATTTTCTAATATCAAGAGATCCCACACGTGAGAATGCCACGGCGTTCAACCTCACACGAACTTGACCCTCTTACACTGTGTATATATCGCAACCTTCTTTAAGAGGGGCATTTCTAAGACATACATTTATGAGATATTTGTTTAGTCCTAGATCTTGGTGGAGCCAACAACAATCTAGTTTTTGTCTCGGGCTTCTATTCGTTTCGGCGAAATTTCTCCGAATGCACTTCCACAGCGTGAGCTACACGCCTGATCAGTGAGGCAGGGAAATATCCACAGATCATGAATTCAAAGTCAAAACTGCAATCAAAGTCTTCAATTTCGGCTCTCTCCCTGTGCACCACGTTGTAGACTTTTGATGCGTCCTCAGCTACTGACCCAAAGTCTTCGAACAAAATGGCTTCCCTCGCCGTGCTTCTACATGTGCATACGCATATGAAAGTAACTCATGGCTTTTCTAGATTCCCTAAGTTACCACAACTGAAGATTACGTTCGGATAGGGGTGAGCATGGTTCCAGGGTAGAACCTGGAACCTGTAGAATCGGACCGGTAGGAACCGATTGGTTCCAGGTTCCAAGGTAAGAGGGTAGGTTCCAGGTTCCAAAAATTTGGGAACCTGCTTTGACGGGTAGGTTCCAGGTTCCAAGTATGTGGAACCTGGAACCGAAACCTGGAACCTGAAACAATCTTTTATATTATTTTTTAGTATATGTCATCACGTCATTATGAGGGGTTTCATAAGGACGATAATGAGTATGTAATTTGAAACTACTTTATCATCGAGTTTTTTACTCTATTATTATTTTATACTTTTCGTGTATATATGTATGAGTTATAGTTAATAGATTTTAGTAGTAGATGGTGGTCATTAGAGGTAATTATTCGCATTGATCGTTCAATCAATAATATATGTGGAACCTGGATAGAACCTGAAACCGCTCACCCCTACTTTCTTCTATTTTGGTGCAAATGGAGTTTTATTGATAGGTTTTAGGGTACCCTGGAACCGGATCCAAAACCTGTGACAGGGTAGGTTCCAAGTTCCAGAGTATAGAGGGTAGGTTCTAGGTTCCAGAAATTGAGGAACCTGTAGTAGCGGGTAGGTTCCAGGTTCTAGGTGGAACCTACCCAGAGCCTGGAACCGCTCACCCCTACGTTCGGATATCTCAGTAATGACTAGCTTCGACCGCCTTCGCTAAATAATATATTAATCGGCCGGACAAGTTATTTTGTTTCTTCGATCTAATCCGATCCAACGGTGCATGTTCCTTCATTAAGAATGAAACGTTCCACAATGGCCACAGACTAATGATACGATTTTAGGCCAACTAAGCATAGAAAAGTCCTCCCCCACCCCCCCCCTCCCCACCCCCCCAAAAAAAAAAAAAAGGAGAAGCACACCGTAGTATAGATCCGACATGATGTTATCATGAGCAAGTGTGAAAGTATGCTAGAAAAGGGATTATGCACACCTTGCCTCCATTAATGAAAAAAAAAAAAAACACTTAAACCCTCCATGTGTTGTACTCTTTATTCTTCTTTTTGAGTGCGAATCTGCTCTAGTTTTCCCCCATTTACATTGCACATGGTGTTTTGAAAGGAAATGAAATTAAATATTGGAGAAGAGGGAGATAAAGAATATGTGTGGTGGCTAGCACGTGTCGCCCCGAGGATTATTCGGACTCCACCCGGTTGATCCCCCGACTTGGGACCTGGTTCGCCGGTTGATCCCGCCGGGTTGGGACCCGATTCGCCGTGAGATCGGACACCTCGATCATAAAAAAAAACAAAAAAAAAAGAATAAACAAGCGAACGACCCATAAGATCATTACATAATTAAACCTATGCATGCGGTTGATTGTCCAAACTTTTAGTCAAGATAGGAATGGATAAAATAGAAAAAAAAAATCCAGAAATGGGTTTAAAGTCGAATATTTTTACGGTTCCCAATTTTTACGAGGCTCCATGAAAATCCATTGTAGGAAGACCTTTGGCCTTGACCACATTCATGTGCAGATAACGCATTTGCTCGACGAGATCATAAGTAGTCGTCGTCATATCCCTCCCCGATAACGCAAGTGTGCCGCCATGGGTTGGCCTGTTCTCCTGCAAGAAATTACGGGTTATGGTTCGGCATCCGCATGTAATGCGACCCGGATCCCCTGCCTTATTTTGCTTAAGGTAGGGGGATCCCCACCCTTGATATAGGGGGCCCACCCCATATCAAGGGTGGGGAGGTGGGTAAGTCACCTGCCTTTAATGCAGGTGATCCCCACCCGTGCATTACGGCAGCTGGGCTTGCGTGGTCAAAATCGGCCCTGGTCTCGACACTCGGCACCTTCTCCTTCAATCCCGAGACACCAGAAAAAAAATTGGGTTTTTTTTCCAATTTAGTATAAAAAATAAAAAATTACCAAAATAGGTTAAGAAAAAAAAACTTATTTACGATTTTAAGTGTCGCTCGGCACTCTGAGTGAGTGCTGAGCAAGTGTTGTTTTCAATTTATTTTTTAATTTTTTTTATTGTTTTTAATCATTTTTTAATTTCTTTTTCTTGTTTTCTTTTAAATATTTTTTTATTATTCAATTTGTTTTCTGGAAGGGACAAAACATTAATGAAATTCGTATATAATACCTTGTTCTGTAATATTCACGCTAAAACATTAATTTCTCAATTTATTTTTTAATTTTTTTTTATTGTTTTTAATCATTTTTTAATTTCTTTTTCTTGTTTTCTTTTAAATATTTTTTTTATTATTTAATTTGTTTTCTGGAAGGGACAAAACATTAATTTTTTTTTATTGTTTTTAATCATTTTTTAATTTCTTTTTCTTGTTTTCTTTTAAATATTTTTTTATTATTCAATTTGTTTTCTGGAAGGGACAAAACATTAATGAAATTCGTATATAATACCTTGTTCTGTAATATTCACGCTAATTAACAATGGGCGAAACACTTCTATATCGAGAATTTATCTGCATTTGATGTTCTAAAAAAATCAAATAGCAAAAAAGTAGAGATCGGCACAGGATGAATGCTATCGACGCCGCTCCATCTCCCACCTCTATCCGGCGTTCGACGCAACTTCGTCGCTCCGCAGCCCCGTCGCCTCACTCGTTCGCTCGCTTTCCTCGGAGTCAATGCGCGTTGATGCACTCAAGTTTGGCGAATTCGGAATGGGCTCAAATGGGCCGTTGATCAATACTCACAGCTTCGTAGTGATCGACGTCGTTTTTTCGCGTTTTGGAGTCATTTAGATAGGTTTTTAGGCATTTTAATTTCTTAGGCAATTTTCGTAATTTTAGTGGCATTATCGTAATGTTGCGTTTCTTATTGTAACTAGATTAACGCCACATAAAAGGGTGTTTAGGGTTTCGAATGAGACTTAGATTTTTGACCTTCGTTGATTTTCATAATCACAGTTGAGTAAACAGGTTCCTCGTTATCGATTCTTAATTCTTCTATTTAGCCAATTTCCATTGTTTCGGCATCATGCGTCATCGTGGTGCATGACTCGAGTTATTTGCCAGTGCCGATGAAGACAGTTATGCAGAGAAAATCCACTGAGCTCTGGGTTTTTTTTTCGATTTGGGTCCAAAAGAAAACCCCAAATCATTTTTTTATTATTTTTCTTTTTAAAAAAATAGTAGCAACCCTAGCTCGGCACTTTGACTGCAAAGCGAAACCCAAACTGGTAAATATCTTTTTAACCTTTTTTGATAATTTTTTAATCCGATTTTGAAAAAAAAAAAAATTCGACACCGGAGGAGCGCCAATTGGAGCAGTAGCTTCAATCTAGTGGAAGGTCCTCACTTCCAAGTCCTTATTCCTTTTCTTCTTGTTCTTCCCATCGAAACTGACATCATGATGGTGATCAACACAAACGTGGTCATTACCAAGCTTGTTACCTCTAAAATCGGCCTCTTGCGGAGGTGTCTAATGTCTATGCAGCTTCAACACTATCACTTGGACCAACATTTGAGGGCGACATGTAAGCACCAAAATCAGCCGATATGCGAAAACAGGCCACGCTTATCAAGGGGGTATCATTGGACCGAGGCCTCCGATTCGGACAAAGGGACCGAAGCACCAAAGATCCTTGCTCGGCCGAGGAACTGCTTGTTGTGGAGGCTCCTCGTGTCACCGATGTTGAAGACGTGTTTCTCGTTCGACCGGAGAGGCAGCTGGGCACCGAGGGAAGGGAGTTGGGCACTGAGGAGAGGCCATGGTCGTGATAAAAAATACGGTTCTCCTCGTGTGTTGCTCTCATTAACATGTAATTTCTGCTTTTATGGATAAGAGAAATTATATCCAGCTCTATTCCACCCCTCATCCTAGAAATTTTTTTTTTTTTATCATGGCCATATCTCCATATACGCTTCTTTATTGGGAAAAGTACACCTGGAGTGCCTTAACTTTCGTACGGTGTGCACTTAAGTGCCTTAACTTTCAAAGTGTGCACTTAAGTACTTAATCGGAGTAAAAGTGTGCAGTTGAGTGCTAACTCCGGCGAACAATGTACACGTGGATTTTCTTTGTATTTTTTAATAGTTTCTGAAAATCCACGTGTACACTAAATATTAATAAAAACATTGTTCACCGGCGCCACGTCAGCATTTCCGGCGGCCACCTCACATTTTCCTGCGGCCACGTCAGCATAGGCACTTAAGTGAACACTTTTTAAAAGTTAAGGCACTTAAGTGCACACTTTGAAAATTAAGGCATTTAAGTGCACACCGTACGAAAGTTAAGACACTCCAAGTGTACTTTTCCCCTTCTTTATTTTATCCTGAGCAGCTACAAAACATGAAATAGGATAAAATATATCCTATCATAATCAAGTGAGTTAGGTAAAACAAAGATTACATGAGCCGACCAACCTCACAATCCTATCAAGTATGGGATATACATTATCAAGTAAAACACTGCAATAACTACGACTCGACTAAATCAAGCCAATTCATCAGCAAAACGACTGCTATGGGTCAACAAAACGCTCGTCCAAAGCAGTTAGTAAATTTATCCACTACATGCAACTCGGGCAACAAAACTTTAAAACTTAGTTCTTGCTAAGCTAAAATTCGAAATCAATTTCCATCGAATCTAACGTCTCCACGACGCCCTATTATTTTCATATAATTTCACAGCTTAACGACTCTGAACCCTGTATTTCCCACGAGCAACCCATTCCTTTCTCTTTCTTTTTTATTTCCCCTTCTTTCTTTACTTTCTTGTCTTATTGTGTCTTATTTTTTAGGAAAATATTTTTCTGACAGTGCTGTTATGGATGATATAATTGTAACCGTAAACTCAAACACCGCGTGTTTTACATAAATCACTAATTAATTAGGATATCACGTGCGGTTCAGGGCTAGCGGCTCCCTACTATTTATCCCATGCTTTTTTTTTTTCCTCCTTTTTCACTAAATCAACTTCCCTTTGTTTAGCCCTTTTTGGCCAAGACAAAATAAAAGCGAAACATTACGCACACTGTTTAGGTGTGTTATGTGCTTCGTATGCTTTCTTGCTGTTTTCTCCACGATTGACCCAAAGTCTTCCATGCAAAAAGCAGATCTATTTTCCTGTGTTCTCACTATGTTCCCCGGCAGCAACCCATTTCAAAACATACATTGCCAAGCTCATGCACCTGAGCATCCATATGTATTCCACATATTCGACGAGGCACGTTCATATCCCTGGGCACCAAGCACCTCCTATAAAACCAGCTTCACTCTCTCATATTCTGCTCATCAAAAACCAAGTTGTCTCTGTTTCGAACGAAATGGCTCGCTCCTCCTCCTGCTTCTCCATGTCCATACACTTGCTTTTCTTGTCCTTGTGGTCTCATTCTATTGGCGCTCACAATCTCTCTCATTCCGTGAAACCACTGTGTCTCGAGGACGAAATGTCCGCCCTGCTGCATTTTAAAGAGAGATACGTCTACGTGTCCGATGATCCTCTCGCCCATCCCAAGACTCTATCCTGGAATAGGACTCGGGATTGCTGTTTTTGGGATGGGATCGAGTGCGACGAGAACACTGGCCATGTGATCGTTCTCGACCTGGGAAGGAGTTTTCTCAATGGTTCCATCGACAACGACAGTACCCTCTTCCAGCTTGCTCATCTTAAAAAACTCAATCTCAGTGACAATTACTTCAACTACTCTCGAATACCGTCTCGAGTTGGAGATCTATCGAGATTGACTCATCTCGATCTCTCTTTTTCCTTTTTTTCCGGGCCGGTCCCATCAGAAATCTTCAAGCTTACAAGCTTGGTGTACCTTGACCTGAGTAGGAATTCGGATGGATATTATTCTTTGGAGTTGAAAGCTCCAGGCTTGAGAAGCCTAGTTCAAAATCTGACAAGCCTAGAAGTACTCCTCCTAACGTTCGTCAACTTGTCGTCCGAAGTGCCCAACACCCTGGCCAATCTGTCTTCCCTAAGATGGCTGAACATGTATGGGTGCGACCTGCATGGTGTATTTCCCTCTGCCATTTTCAATTTACCAAAGCTGCGACGTCTCATGGTGGGTGACAATGAAGCTCTCGCAGGACGATTGCCCGACTTTAACTCGAGTAGTCCTCTTGAAGAGCTGCAACTGCCTGGCAGGAGCTTTTCTGGAGATCTACACTCGTCGATCGGAATGCGTCCTTCCTTGAGCTATCTCGACGTAAGTGGTTGCAGCTTCTCAGGGTCGGTGCCCACATCAATCGGAAACCTTCCTTCCTTGAGTTATCTCGACATATCATCGTGCGAATTCTCAGGATCCATCCCGGCTTCATTTGCTAATCTTAGCAAACTTGAACTCCTAGATGTCGGCTGGAACCCATTCACTGCCCAGTCCATTTCCTCTCTGTCTTGGATTTGGAAGAATAAAAAGCTCGCCACTTTGCTCTTAGAGGGGATCAGTTTATATGGTGAGATTCCACCTTCGATCGGAAACTTGTCTCAGCTTGTGTTCTTAGGATTTCGTGGGAACCATTTAAGCGGTATCATCCCATCTCAGCTCTTGAACCTCACTCAGCTGAGTCATCTGCTCCTCAGCGATAATCAACTATCCGGTTCGATACCGTCTTGGCTTATGAACATGACTGGACTTGTCAATCTTGACCTTGGCGCCAATAAATTCCATGGCGAGATACCTTCATCAATCTCTCAACTCCAAAATCTCCAGTCACTCCGTCTTTTCGAAAACAACATAAGCGGTACTGTTGAGCTAGACAACTTTCTCAAGCTCAAAAAATTGCAAGTGCTGCAACTATCATTTAACAAGCTTTCATGCCGCACGAGTAGCGTGAATGCTATTCTTCCTCAGCTTTATGCACTAGGACTGGCTTCATGCAATTTGAGAGAGTTTCCGGCGTTCTTACAAAACCAAGAGGATATGAATTGGTTGGATCTGTCGCATAACAACATTGCGGGAGAAGTGCCCTTTTGGGTGTGGAATGGAAGCTTTGATCGTATGGAGTTCTTGAATCTCTCTCATAACTTCTTAACTGGTCTTGACCGATATCACCCAATGAATTGTTTGATTATGAAAACAATAGACCTCTCTCACAACATGTTGAAAGGAGCACCCCCTCAAGCACCGTGGTCGATAGTCCACTATTTAGTATCCAACAATAGCCTAACGGGAGCATTGCCCCCATGGATCTGCAATTTGAGTTCCGCAATCACACTAGACTTGTCTTCTAATCATTTGACTGGTGTGCTTTCAGTTTGTTTGGGCAATATTAGCAAATCTCTCATGGTATTGAACCTAAAAGACAACAATTTTCATGGAAGCATTCCGGAGGTGTCAGTGAGGGGGACACAGCTCACAATGATTGATTTGAGTGACAATCGGTTGCAAGGCAAGCTACCGAGATCCTTGGCCAATTGCAAAATGCTCGAGTTCATTAATTTTGCAAACAATTTGATCGTAGACACCTTCCCATCATGGTTGGGACCCCTACCGGAGCTTCGTGTCCTTATTTTGCGATCCAACAAATTCTATGGTGTCATAGAGAGGGCTAAATCAAGTTCCACGTTCCTTAAGATGCGGATACTTGACCTCTCTAGTAATGCATTCCTCGGTAAGTTGCCCATGGAATTATTTCAATCTTGGAACGCCATGAAATCCAAGATAGGAAACTTTACATACATGCACAGAAACCTAGAGCCACCTTCATTTTTGGTGTTCACCTACTATGGCAATTATGATTTCTCCATGACATTGATTTACAAAGGTCTTAAATTGTATTACCCAAAGATATCAGAAGTCTTAATGGTCATCGACCTCTCCAGCAATTTGTTCGAAGGAGAGATCCCTGGTGTCATAGGTGATCTCAAAGGGTTGCAGGGACTGAATCTTTCCAACAATTTCCTCACCGGTCACATCCCATCATCATTATGTAATCTCACAGCACTTGAGTCATTAGATCTTTCTCGAAACAAACTCTCGGGACAAATCTCCCAAAACCTGACAGAACTCGGGTTCCTTTCTTTCTTGAACGTGTCTTACAACAATCTGACCGGGTCTGTGCCCAGAGGGAAACAGTTCGATACATTTCCAAATAATTCTTTTGAGGGGAATTCGGGACTATGCGGGGAATTAATATCGAGGAAATGTCGAGACTCGGAGGATAAGTTAGGACTACCTTCAAACCGCCAGGAAGAAGACTCGAGATCGCCAATTGAACTCGATTGGAAAAATGTTCTGATGGGGTATGTGAGCGGCTTAGTGATTGGAGTAGTCATTGGAAATGCATTCATCTCCTGGAAACATATTTGGTTTGAAGGAAATACCAGGAGAAGGCGATGGCCTAGTCGCAGGCAGCCTAGGAGGGGCAGGAACTCCTAGTCAGGCAAGTTTTTCAATTTCTGCAGATATTAGAAGTTATCTTTAAAATGAGTATGTATTTCCTTCTCAAATGTACTTGTTTCTTCATAGTATCTTTACTGTTATTTATGTCAGGCTTTTACTTTCTTCAGTTAATCTCTCAGGACATCTGTTTACCACTACCTAAACTTTTAGTCTTTTGGATAATACCATTGCTTACTTGTAAACCAAGCTCCTGTGCACCTTTTCTGTCAATGTTCAAGCACAAGTACTCCTTTTTTTATAGTCGGAGCAAAAGTACTCCTATTTAACAAGCAACTCTAAATTACCAAGTGGATTCTTCTTTTTCCAGGGTTCATATCACAAGCGGAAACCCGTTTACATATTCTAGTGAAGCGAACAATAGCAAGGGCACAATATCCTCATAACTTTATGCAAATCTAGGCTCTCTTCCGTGCTTCAATCAGTTGCTTTCATTGTTTATCCTCGCAAATTGTATAGACAACTGTTGTATTGTCTTTTGAAACAAAAATTCGCATTTTGAGGTTGATTGAACAATAACCGTAAAAAATGATTCTCTAAAATGCATATATACAGCAGTTCCGTTTTTCGGATCTTCTTTTATGTCTGTGCTGTAGGAAATAGAATTTTTCCTCGTAGAGAACCATATTATACAGAGAACCAACATGGCGTAAGTTGAATTTCTTAAAGTTCTTCATTTTGTCTGCTTGCTAGTCACGTACTCCGAAATTTATACAGTAATTATCATTTGATTTTTCTATAAAATGTTTCCGTCGAAGAAGGATCATTTAATCTAGTGGCTTCTTGTTAACACCGGAATTATTTCCTGTAAGCCAAGCATACGTCATTGTAAAAATATGAAAAAAAAAAGGAAAATAGTAAAATTAATTGAAGAAAAGAACATATTAATAAATTTTAAATTTGCATTAAGCCACTTCGCACATGCCCGGACTCACCTCACCAGAAGTTTATTCTCTCTAGAACCGAATTCCAGAGATATCGTGGCCGATTCTCCTTCTCTGGATGCCGCTCACGGGCGGGATCGTCGCTTCTGGCCATCTCCACTGCCGTGAGCAAAGGCCCTATACACCCTTGTTCTCTGTCATCGTGGCTGAAGAGCTCGAGCCGCGTGCGCCATTTGCTCTTTCGCTTTTTCCACTATTCGAGTTGCTTTCGTGACTTCCTTGGTCTTGTTCGGCATGTTAAGCGATCCAGGCCGATTCTTCATGTTTGTTCTGCGAAAGATGAATGATTTGGAGAATATTTTCTTAGAAATGACAGCTTGAATGCTAAAAAAAAAAACGAATAAATGAAAAATAATTTCGGCATATACATGATAAATTGTTGTCGGCAATGAAAGTATTTTTTTTATTGATTAGTTATTGCAAGCGACATAAGCGATCATTTTTAGTAAAAAAAATTTCAAGCCATTCATTTGCGCCAAAAAAGGGAGCCCTAGCCCCTAGGTATAGATTGTGTGTAAATCTATGTCGACAAATTGAGAATGCAGGGAGTTACGCAGATTTCGTTACTTCAGATGGTGTTACTCATGCCTCGTGTACCGTACTATAGTGGACACGGAGGATCCACTCTCATTCCGAGAAGCGGTGGTGTAGAGCTTCAAAAATGGATTGGTGCAATGAGAGAGGAGATGGAGTCTCTTTAGTGGAATCGAACATGACAGTTAGTGGCATCTTCAAAAGGGCAGAAGATATGGAGCAAGTGGGCCTTCAAGAAGGAGCATGACACTTTCGGTTCCTGAGCTATCAAATATAAGGCACGCCCGGTGGTGAAGAGTTTCATATGACATGAGGGTTTTGACTATAATGAGATATTTTCACTTGTGATGAAACATAGCTCGATCAGGGCGGTGTTGGGATTATTTGCGGCGGATGATTTGAAGTTGGAATACCCAGATGCCAGGACAACTTTTCTAAATGGAGAATTACAGAAGCAGACGTACATGCAATAGCTGTGCAGACTGTGTATGCTTGCACAAACGATCTCTGTATGGCTTTAAGAAATCTCGTAGTGGGACAAACGATTTGACTTCATTCGACATTGTAATAGGAGTGTTAATATGAACCTTGCAGAGAAAAGAGAGTTATATGTAACCCATCATGGGCGAGTCAGAGATGTTGTACGTTGGGTTAACCCAACCTAAGCCCATAGCATTGCGCAAGTAACTGCCCTTGGTTGAGAATGTTGAAAAGAATGTTATCTTTCTTAAGTGACTTGCATGCCGTTTTTTTCTACAGTGAAGAACGACTATGATATTCTACTCCTCTAGGATGAGTAATTGGTAAATGACCGCACTCTCTCGGATCCCCTGCCCAGGAAAAACATAGGCAGGCTCAAGCTGTATCGTAGCACCTAATCTGTGGAAATCAAGATACGATCGTCGCGCGACGTATTCTTTTTTCTCAGTGATTCAAGACGATTTTGGGCATGTTTCCATTGTGTTGTTATTGGGATTCGTTCCTTCAGGACCAAATGGAACCGTCCCAGAGCATGAGCATGCTTTTTGGTCATTTTGGATAGTAATTAGAGCATTTTCATTCTACAATTACCGTATTGATTAAAATAATCAAAAAAGTGATCTATTGACTCTCAATTGGCTCGAGCATAACGAAACGTCATAAATCCTAAAAAAACATCACGTTACACCGTGTTCTGTGTTTAGTTAAGACGGAACGTCGTTTAATTGCCCGATAAAATGCCACTTTGCAATTGGCCTGCCGAGCGACACCCAATAGGCAAATGGGCTGCCGAGCGGGCCTCCTGCTCGGCAACCCAATTATCGAGCGGGACTCCGCTCGGCATTTGGGCCTCCGAACGGGAGGCCCATGTGCCCATTTAATTTTTTTTATTTCGTATTTTTTTCATCTTTTTAATTATTGATAGTTATTATAATTATTTTATTTATAATTATTTATCTTTTGAAGCTTATTGTTTATAAGATAATCATCAATTATTTATCTTTTGAAGCCTATTTTTTACAAGATAATCATCAATCATTAATTTAAAAAATTATTAAGATAAATAATTAATATATTCGGAGTGTAGGTGATGCCATCACATTATATCCAAAACCTTGCTGGTGGAAAAACTTGTGTGTATAAACTGAAGGATTATGATACAATGATAAGACATTTAAAGAGCTTCCAAAGTATAATAATTGAGGAGATTCGTTGGAGAACATTTAATGTCATTAAGAAACTTTCACATTCTTTCATCATGGGGCAATGGATGCCTTTTTAAATCAATTGGAGTATATTGAATTTTGAAAAAAAAAAAGAAACAAAAAAAAATCAGAGATGGAACGCGTTGGGAATGGAACCCACAACTACCCAAGCACTTCACCCGAACGACAACTAACAATGTAAACAGCACAATTAATGACATAATTTACAGATTAATTAATCTAGACACACATTAAAAGATGGGATGTTAATTTGGACATGAAAAACTCCCTAGACCCCTTCCCCTACAAAAGACGTGGTATAATGAGTCCAGCATGGAAAGATCAAAAGAAGAAAGATGGAAAGGACGGTTCATTCGTGATCGAGATGTGGCATCGGAAGGAGAAAATGCAAAATTGATAAGGAAAACAACGTTTTTTTTTTCAATGAAAGATCTGTCCAATCCATAAATCGAAAATTTTGCACAGGTGATACATGTTCCTTCTATTTCCCCAAGCAAAGCTCTTCGCATCGCAATGCCTATTGGAAAAAGGCTCGACCTATGGTGGTTTGCTAATGGATTCGTCTCAAAAAATTACGTGAAATAAAAAAAAATCATCCCAAACGGACGCCCGAACGATGAGATATGCCTGTTTTTCCTTTTCTTTACTCGTTTCCACTCTTTTGCTGCGATTTTTAATCTTTCGCTGCAGTTTTTAACTATTTTACTGCGATTTTAATCTTCCGTTGCGGTTTTAAATAATTACATAAATACAAATTATTTATCTTAATAATTTTTTTAATTAATGATTGATGATTATCTTATAAAAAAATAAGCTTCAAAAGATAAATAATTATAATAACTATCAATAATTAAAAAAATTATTTATCAAAATATTTTTTATAAGATAATCATCAATCATTAGTTAAAAAAATTATTAAGATAAATAATTTGTATTTATGTAATTATTAAAAAAATAAGATTCAAAAAATAAATAATTATAAATTAAATAATTATAATAAATTACAAAAGAGAAAAAAAAACAAAATCTAAAAAAAAATGAGCTCATGGGCCTCCCATTCGGAGTCCCGCTCGGCAGCCCATTTGCCTATTGAGTGTCGTTCGGCAGCCCAATTGCCGAGCGGCACCCAATTCGGTAAAAAAAAAATTAATTCTATTTTGGTAATGTTTTTTAAAAAAAAATTCTAAATTGGAAAAAAGCCCTAGTTTTGACCACCATCGCTGAAAAAAAAAATCCTTGTTTTGTACTCTTTAATTCTTCTTTTTGAGTGAATCTGCTTTAGCATTCCCCCGTTGACATTGCACATGGAGTTTTAAAAAGATCATTACTCTGAGTGGGGTGTTTCAAAGATGACGTGGAATCACAGATGTATGCAATATTTTCTCCAGCAATGAAAAGAGATAGAGAAGTGAGTGACTGAACGGCGAGAGCCAGGAGAGAGAAAAAGAGAGTTTGCCACACGGGAAAGAAAAGGCCAAAAAAAAGAAAGAGATAACACGCCCGAATGGAACCGTGAAACTACTCAAATTCATTCACTTATTGTCTCAACAGCCGAATTGAAAAATAAATAAATAATAAAAAAAAAAACCGAAATTTCGGGTCGGGCTTGGCACTTTATGGGGTTCGATAAGTAGATTAGAAACAACAAATTAAATTCCTTCGAATGACTTATCGTTCATCAATTAAGGGAATTACCAAGTCCTTAACGAGGCCTGGGAAAAAGAAAGATTTTTCCATCAGGCCAATTCTCACCACCACTAGAAAAAGACCTCAGGCGACGGAAATTGCCCGTCCCTAAAGCATTAATATTCTCGTCCCTGTCTCTCATTGGCGACGGGTGCCAGCCGGTCAAGTCTTTGCTCCACAGGGGACGGCTGCAGTACCGTCATTAAACAGGCACACCAGGGTGGCGCTGAGTTCTTCTCCTGATATGAAGGGACAATTCCACATCTCTCTCCCTCTCAAAAAGTGAGACTTGTTCAAAATTCTGAACAATCTTAATTTGACTGAAATGGAGGAAATGACCTCAAACCATCTATTTGCCATACAAACTCTTCATCTTATCTCCCCGCAGCGGGACTTTTCGCTTTATCGCTCTTCGGTTTTCAATCATTGGACTAACTGGCGGGCCAAGTTCTCCATGCAAACGACAGATCTATCGGCTGAATTTTCTTTGTGCTTTATCTCACTCGCAAGTTCATTGATTTGACGAGAACACTGGCCATGTGATCGTTCTCGACCTGGGAAGGAGTTTTCTCAATGGTTCCATCGACAACGACAGTACCCTCTTCCAGCTTGCTCATCTTAAAAAACTCAATCTCAGTGACAATTACTTCAACTACTCTCGAATACCGTCTCGAGTTGGAGATCTATCGAGATTGACTCATCTCGATCTCTCTTTTTCCTTTTTTTTCCGGGCCGGTCCCATCAGAAATCTTCAAGCTTACAAGCTTGACCTGAGTAGGAATTCGGATGGATATTATTCTTTGGAGTTGAAAGCTCCAGGCTTGAGAAGCCTAGTTCAAAATCCGACTAGCCTGGAAGTACTTCTCCTAGGGTCTGTCAACATGTCGTCCAAAGTGCCCAACACTAAAGTGCCCAACACTCTGGCTAATCTGTCTTCTCTCAGATGGCTGGATATGTATTGTTGCGACCTGCACGGTGTATTTCCGTCTGCCATTTTCAATTTACCAAAGCTGCGACGTCTGAATGTGGGTCTCAATGAAGCTCTCGCGGGACGATTGCCTGACTTTAACTCGAGCAGTCCTCTTGAAGAGCTGCAATTGTTCGTCACGAACTTTTCTGGTGAGCTACCCTCGTCAATCGGAACGCTTCCTTCTTTGAGCTATCTCGAAATATGGGATTGCAGCTTCTCAGGGTCGGTGCCCACATCAATCGGAAACCTTCCTTCCTTGACTTATCTCAACTTAGGCAGTTGCCCATTTTCAGGATCCATTCCGGCTTCATTTGCTAATCTTAGCGAACTCCAACACCTAGAGGTCAGTGGGATTCCATTCATTGCCCAGTCGATTTCCTCTTTGTCTTGGATTTGGAATAAAAGAAATCTCGCCGATTTGTTTCTCGAGACGGTCAATTTACATGGCGAGATTCCACCTTCAATAGGAAACTTGTCTCAGCTTGTGGCATTAAGTTTGACCGACAACCATTTAAGCGGTGTCATCCCATCTCATCTCATAAACCTCACTCAGCTGACTAATTTGTTCCTTGGAATCAATCAATTATCGGGTTCGATACCGTCTTGGCTTATGAACAAGACTGGAATTATCAATCTTGATCTTGGCGTCAATAAATTCCACGGCGAGATACCTTCATCAATCTCCCAACTCCAAAGTCTCCGGTCGCTCGTCCTTTTAGAAAACAACTTAAGCGGTACTGTTGAGTTAGAGAACTTTCTGAAGCTCAAACAATTGGAAGTGCTACAACTATCATTTAACAAGCTATCATGCCGCACGAGTAGCGCGAATGTCGTTCTTCCTTACCTTTATGCACTAGGACTAGCTTCATGCAATTTGAGCGAGTTTCCGGCGTTCTTACAAAACGAAAAGGACATGAACTGGTTGGAATTATCGGATAACAACATTGCAGGAGAAGTTCCCTTTTGGGTGTGGAATGGCAGTTTTGATCGCATGGAGTTCCTAAATCTCTCTCATAACTTCTTAACCGGTCTCGATCGACATTCACCTGGTCAATTGTTTAATTATGAAAACTATAGACCTGTCCCACAACTTGTTGAAAGGAGCACCCCCTGAAGCACCGCCATCGATAGTCCACTATTTAGTATCCGAGCATTGCCACCATGGATCTGCAATTTGAGTTCAGCAGTCACACTAGACTTGTCTTCTAACGATTTGACTGGTCTGCTTCCGATTTGTTCGGGCAATATCAGCAAATCTCTCATGATATTGAACCTAAAAGGAAACAATTTCCATGGAAGCATTCCTAAGCTACTCGTGAGGCGGACGCAACTGGCGATGATTGATTTCAGTGACAACCAGTTGCAAGGCAAGTTACCAAGATCCTTGGCCAATTGCAAAAGGCTCCAGTTCATCAACTTTGCAAACAACTTTATCTTGGACACCTTCCCATCTTGGTTGGGCTTTCTACCAAAGCTTTGTGTCCTTATTTTGCGATCCAATAAATTCCACGGTGTCATAGAGAGGCCTGAATCTAGTTCCACGTTCCTTAATGCGGGTACTTGACCTCTCTATTAATGCATTTGCCAATAATTTGCCCAAGGAATTCTTTCAATCTTGGAACGCCATGAAATATGAGATGGGTAACTTCACGTACATGCAAAGAGATCTACAACCATCATCGTATTATGCTAATACCTATTACGGCAAATACGATTTCTCCATGACAGTGATTTACAAAGGGCTTAAATTGTATTACCCAAAGATATCAGAAGTCTTCACGATCATCGACCTCTCTAGCAATTTTTTTCAGAGGAGAGATCCCTAGTGTCATAGGAGATCTCAAAGGACTGCAGGGACTGAACCTTTCCAACAATTTCCTCACCGGTAACATCCCATCGTCGTTATGCAATCTCACAGCACTTGAGTCATTGGATCTTTCTCAAAACAATCTCTCGGGACAAATTCCCCAGAACCTAGCAGAACTCGGGTTCCTTTCTTTCCTGAACGTGTCTTACAACAATCTGACCGGGTCTGTGCCCAAAGGGACACAATTCGATACGTTTTCAAACAATTCTTTTGAAGGGAATTCAGGACTATGCGGGGAATTTATTTCGAGGAAATGTCGAGATTCAGGGGGTAAATCAAGACAACCTTCAACCCACCAAGAAGAAGACTCGGGATCGCCAACTGAACTTGATTGGAAAATTGTTCTGATGGGGTATGGGAGCGGCTTAGTGATTGGAGTGGTCATCGGAAATGCATTCATCTCTCGGAAACATGTTTGGATTGAAGGAAAGGCCAGGAGAAGGAGGCGACGGCCTAGTCGGAGGCAGCCTAGGTCTGGCAGGAACTCCTGGTCGAGCAAGTTTTTCAATTTCTGCAGATATTAGAACTTACCTTAAAAATGAGCTAGGTATTTCCTACTCTTCCTTAAATGTACTTGTTTCTTCATAGTATCTTTGCTGTTGTTTATGTCAGATCTTTACTTTCTTCAGTTAGTCTCTTATCACATCTCCCACTCTCCAACCTAAACCTTTTTTTTTAATGCCATGGCTTCCTTGCGAACCAAGCTCCTCTGCACCTATTCTGTCAATGTTCAAGCAAAAGTACTACGCAACAATCAACTCTAAATTGCCACATGCATTCTTCTTTGTCTGCGGTTCACATCACAAGCTAAAACCCGTTTACAGATTCCAGTGAAGCGAACAATAGCAATTATGCAGATCTACGCTCTCATCCAGTGCTTCAATCATTTGCTTTGTGTTTTTTTTTTTTTTGGTCACCTCGTGAATTGTACAGACAACGGCTGTAGTCTCATCTATAACAACAATTCGCATTTTGAGGTTGATTGGACAATAACCGTGACAAATGATTCCTCGCGAAATGCGTATATGGGGGAAAAAAACAAGAACATACAAAAAAAAAATGCGGCAGTCTTAGTTCGGCCATTTATGCAAGGGCCTAAACCCATTTATTATGTCTGATTCGGTCACTTCAGCCCAGTCCACCAACCCAGACCCGATAAAGCCCAAATTTTAAATTCGCACCATGCCCGGACTCACCTCGCCAGAGGTTCCTTCTCTCTAGAACCGAATTCCGAAGACACTGTCATCGATTCTCCTTCTCCGGACGCCGCTCAACGGCGTGGATCATCGGTTCAAGCCATGTCCACCGCCGTGAGCAAAGGCCCTGTTCGCCCTTGCTCTCGGCCATCGTGGCTGAAGAGCTCGAGCCGCGTGCATCATTTACTCTTTCACTCGTTCCGCTCTTTGAGTTCCTTCCGTGACTTCCTCGCTCAGGTCCGGCATGTTTAAGCGATCCAAGCCGAGCCTTTCAGTTTGTTTCGAAAAGAATAAATGAATTGAAACCTATTTGCTTAGAAAAAAGATAGATTGTGTCCATATAAAAATGGATGAATGAAAAGTTATTGCGGCAGACGGCTTGGAGTTGGAATAGCCAGATGTTAAGACAGTTTTTTCTACACGAAGAATTACAAAAGCAAAAATACACGCAATAGCCGAAAGGTTTTGCCGTATGTATGCTTGCACAAACCATCTATCTATGGCTTTAAGCAATCTCATTGTGGGACAACCGATTTGACTTCATTAGACATTATAATAAGAGTGTTTATGATAATTGCGGGTACTTTAGGAGGTTATAACTTGTAAGATGGTAGTTACATTTTTGGGCGGGCTATCTAAGACTATATGGTTAGAAAGATCGGGCTCGGCCCGTTAGGCCCGAGGGTGGGACCGAAATACCCAACTAAGCCTAATCCCATCCATAAATAATACATTAATCAAACGAACGAGTCATTTTTTCCTTTTTTGGTTCGATCAAACGGTGCATATTCCTTCGTCGACAATGAACGGTCCACAATGGCCGCGGACGAATATTCATTTTCAAGCCCACCGAACCACAGAAAAGACCCAACACGATATCATCATGAATATTTTTGTAGTTATGTTTTAAAAAAAAATGGATTATACATACCATCCGTACATCAAAAGAAAAAAAAAAAAGTAACCCACTTTGCTTGTACTCTTTATTCTTCGTTGTGAATGAATGTGCTTTAGAATCCCACCTTAAATATCGCACATGCAGCTTTTAAAAAATTTAAAAATTTAAAAAGAAGGAATTAATTTCAACCCTCCAGAATTATTCACAAAGCAAATACAAGTATGGAATTTAAGTCATTCTATCTTAATAAAACCGATTATTTTCGAACCATCTTTTATCGTCGTTTTTTTTTTTTTTGCCCAATTATGTCGTTTTCACGGTTGAAAAGGGCAAAAAAAAAGGCTTCTAAAATTATTAGCATCACTGTACCTAATTTAATTAGGTCCAATTAAAGACGGGTTTAATTAGGTTTCGAATGTGTATAAATTGCCCGTACAATACTTAGTCTTGCTTATATCAGGATAAACATATGTACATATATATGCTCATGAACTTTGTTAAATGTACACTAATGTGAATGTAGTGGAAAATAACCGAATTAGTCATAAATCCATTGTAAGGATAACAATTTGGTCATAAACTCATTGATTTGGCGAACATGGTACTCAACCTTCGATTCCTAGTGACAATTTTCCGGAAGGACTACATTGAATTTTTACATTGGCAAAATTGATTTTTTTTAATTGAATTGAAATCCGCAAAAATATTTTTCAAACCCAAATATGTATCTTCGCGTGAATGTATTATAGAAGTTGGATGGCTTATGCTGCGCATAGTAACCATTCTGCTTTGAAAAATTAATTGTGATTAAAGTGGCTTTTTCTGATTTTGTTCCTATATGAGTTTTACATAATCATAACTCGTCTGTTCCTGGGATAGAAACGCATTTGATAACTGCACAAAATGTCTATTTTGAAAAAGGATTTCTTTTCCTAATTTTTTTCATTTAAGTCAAATAACAATGTAGTTACTTTGTTAAATCCCATCTTAAATTGAAGACTAATTTCCAATGCACACTAAAATAATTTAAAATACTTATTTTTTTTATCATGTTATAAATGAATACAAATTTTAATGCATGACATTTGTAGTTCGATTGAAGCATGAGACAGTTCCCATATTAAGAAGTCATTTTTTAAAAAATATTGTGTTGCCCAAAATACATACAAACATAGCAGCCGAATAACCAAATTATCTACTAACAAAAAAAAAATTATTCTCCTTGATACGAAGTATATGTCCTTCACTATCATTTTACAGCTTCTGTTCTAAGTCTAAGTGGGTGTTTGGCTCTAGTTTCACGTGCAGATGGTCACATTTTGTAACGCACAGTTACGAGTATTTATGTTATCATTCACATGTTGGATGCCCTCATCTTCTGTAACATTTTTTGCATAAGAGTGAAATATATGAAATCTAGGAAATTTAGGCCCAAATTTATCAAAATGAGGTCAAACTAGCTTAATCTAAGCTTTTTCTATTTTTAGGAATTTTCTAATTTTTTGTATTTAAAAAAAAATCAATTTTTTCAAAAAATTTTATTTTATTTTATTTTATTAAGTTGATGGAAAAGTGACGAGAGAACTGAAAGGGAAAAGTGAGAGATGTAAGACTTTATTATGTTTTGTGATTTTCAAAAGTGATTCTTTTTTCCAAACCAACTTTTTTTTTGTTATGGATTTTATTCTAAAACTGGTTCGAATTCTCTAAAATCGATTCTGAGAACATAATCAGAATCGGAATTATTTACATTATCAAACAGGGTTCTCATCTCTCTCTTTTTTTGCTTCAGGAAACAGAATCAGATAACCAAAATGGTTTTTATGCAGGCTCTTAATTGCCAGTGGAACAGTAATTTATTAAAAACAAAAATTTTCAAAACTTGCTATTCCCAAATGCCTCGAAAATGGACTTGAGAAACACACACGAAAAAAAAAAAAAGTTGTGGCGGCATTTTTTTTTCTTGGCAACTCAAAAATTACCTACACATTTGGAATAATATGAATAAAAATTAGTAACTCTCCCAAACGAATAGAATCAGAAAATTCATAATTTTTTCTATGGATTTAAGTTCCTAACTTAATAGTGAAAGCTTTAAACACCAAATTACTTGCACAATCGTTCTTTACCATTTCCGACCATTTAATTTAACCCTATTACCAAACATGACCAAAAAATAAAATAAAATAAAATAACAGATAATAAAATACCAGTGAGCATTCAATGACAAAAAATAAAATAAAATCCACGTAATCTCTCTCTCCACACAGCTGTCCATTATCAATGCACTTGAGATTGTAAATATGACTATGTCAAGACTCAAACCCATTTCTTTTGCCCCTTTTATTCCCTCATTATCTTATTATAAGTCATTTCCGATTTTAATTATTTATTTTCTTTCGCCATCATATACGCTAATAACAAGTCTTTTTACACAGAAAATACGCTGGAAAAAAATGTACACGTATATACGAAAGAGACCATTGAAAAATTAAGAAAATTCACACTGTCAATCAAGTAATTCAGTAAAAGTAAATAATAGAAATTACTAGATGAAAAATACATAAGACAGATGGTTGGGGGGATAGATCGGACTCGAAATATGAAAGGGAATGTAAAGTAGATAAAGGATTTAGGCATTTACTAGTGCTAGCTAGGGATACCTCACCGAGGATGGGAGTTTTCGCTCGTATAGGGCGAGCATTCGGCGCTTGTCCGGTAACACGGCGAGCATCCTGGATGTGTTCCTTAATTTAATATGTCAGTACTCGTACACACCCTGTACCCTTAATTACAAATCATATTTTTTTTCCTTCCCAATTGCCAATCATATGAAGGGTTCTTGAGATCCGGATGAAATCTCAGACGAAGCAATTTAACGAATTACTTAGGTTCGGACTCAAAATAAGAAGGGAAATATAAATTAGATAATGGATTTGTGTATTTACCTGTGGATAATAATATGCGCAAAATAAGTAATCGAGGTAATTTGAAAAATAGGAAAATAATTAAAAGGTATCATATTCTTTTTTTTCTCTAAATAGTAAATAATAGTACATATAGTGTCGATATATATGGAATAAAAAAATAATATATCCCATCAAATCACAAACTATTAAATGACACCATAATTAATAATAACAATAACAACCTTACCAAAAAATAATAATAATAACAATAACAATAAAATACAAAAAGGTACACATCTACCTCATCATCATCATCTCCCTCCCCCTCTCTCTACCAAACACAGCCCTAACCAACAGTAAAATGCACCCCCCCGCACATTTTAGCGAACACCCCTTCACTTTGTGATTAAATTAAATTAAATTAAATTAAACACATATATAAATAAACTTTATATTAACGCCTTCCCCCGTTTACTTTCACTCAATCTCATAATAAATTTTTTTTATTTTTCCTCCCATTTTATTAACTCCCTTTTTTTGGGGCCCTTTTCCTCTAAAAACCGTATCCCCATCGGCGATCCACCGGCATCTTCCGGCACTCGCCGCCGATCGCCGGAGCTGCTCCGCCCCCGTCGCTCCGCCCCCCCGTGCTCGGTTAGTCCTCCATTTGTGACTGTCTCTGCTTCCGGTCGCTTCAAAAGTTGTTTCTCAGTGTGTTTTAGTGCGTGTGCGCGCGTGCTTTTGGGGTACGTACCCACTGAGATTCGCGAGCTCAGCTCGACCTCGATTTGCTCGAGCTCCGGGTCGCACGTGGCGATCCGAGTCTCCTGAGCTCGTGTCTCAGCTGGAATCACTGTGAGTGTTGATTATCTGCTTAATCTCTCCGTAATTTTTTCAGTTAATTACTCGCGATTTGCGGTTAAGCCAGATACGGCGGAATTCGCCGTCGTCCGGCTTTCATCCGTTAATACTGTGCTAAGATCTTAGTGATTTGGCGCCCTAGTTCATTTGAATTGTGAAATGATGCTTGCTTCTGCTAATTACAGTCGTTCAGGTCGATTCCACGTAAAATGTTTGGTTCTGCTAGGGTTTGTGTTTCTTCGTCCTTAGCTAGATGCTAGTGGAGAATCGGTGTAATTAAGGTCAAGTATAGTCGTAGACACTTGGGTTTTTGGTGTTTTGACTTTCAAGGTAGGGTAGAAGTACTAGGCGAGTCTTTCTAGGGTTTTGAGCTTGTGCTGCTCACTGCTCAGTACGATTTAAACGTTTTCAGTTCCGTCTCTTTGACTTTGGTTTTTGGTCAAAGCCCGCTGACTCTTCCTTGGTCTTTTCTTATGTTGAGATTATCTGGATGTGATGCACAATTAGTTAGTTTGATTGCCTAGGGAAATGATAAAGCAGCTCAATTAGAGTTCTGTAGTTGCTTTTACTGCGCGGTATGCTGGGCTGGAACAGTTGATTCGAGTTGTTGTTCTAGTCCCCCAGTTTCTCGCTGATGTGTTTTGGTAATAGTCGGCTTTTTTGAGATATCGATTTTCTTTCATCTGACTTCTATTTTTCTTTGGAATTTTAGTTATCAGATGGACCGGAATATTTGAAGTTGAGATTTTTGAAGCAAGTCGGGGTAGAGCCACCAGCGGATAATTTTGTTATTTAGCATCGCAGTAAGCAATCCATTCAACTGAAATAAGCCAGATTAGATTTGTTAACGTTTGTAGAATGTAGCTGAATTTTAATATGAATTAGACCTTAATGTTAGCCAAATTGTTTGCAGACTTGACAAGGTGGTTCTACATGGAAAGTCAAGCTTGTTTCTCTATCAAGATGCTGAAGTGACCCTAGCTTCCATTCAACTGCTACTGTTCTGAGGCAATTCACTACATGGAAGCAAACAAAGAAGAGGCCCTTAAGGCAAAAGAAGTTGCTGAGAAGCGATTTGCTGAAAAAGACTTTGCCGGTGCAAAAACTTATGCCTTGAAGGCTAAAACACTTTGGCCTGGACTGGATGGTATATCTCAGATGGTGGCCACTTTCGAGGTTTATATGGCTTCTGCAATTCACTTTAATGGTGATGTAGATTATTACTCGATTCTTGGGTTAAAGCCTACTGCAGATAAATATGCAGTGAAGAGACAGTATAGGAAGTTGGCAGTTCTCCTTCATCCTGATAAGAACAAATGTGTGGGAGCTGATGGTGCTTTTAAACTTGTTTCTGAAGCGTGGACTCTTTTGTCAGACACTGCTAAGAGAGGCTCTTACGATCTCAAGAGAAGTCAACACTTGGCATCGTTGGTTTCACAGACAAGTATGTCTTCAGTTCACGGTGCTGGGTATACGACGCATAGTAACTGCTTCACTCCACCCACATCTCAACCTACGCTCGATACTTTCTGGACTGTCTGCACGTCTTGTAAAGTTCAGTATGAATATCTTCGCAAGTATGTCAACAAGAGACTTTCATGTAAAAACTGCCGGGGTATTTTTGTTGCTGTGGAAACAGGCACTGCTCCAGTTACTGGGTCTTTTCCCTATAGTCCATATACTTATCTCCCCGGTAATGGGTATGGAAGCCACAGATCTGATGGTGTGTCCTATGTCCCAACAAATGCCCCTTATTTTATGGGAAATGGAGTGTCAGGATATCACACCGGACAGGGGTATGAATACACCTCGAATGTGTCCTTCCAGTGGAGCTCTCCCTCTGGGAGTTCCACTGCAGTTGTTGGCACTAATGGGTCCACAGCCGCATCGAGTGATGCTGTTTATCCAGCCAATGGTAAGGTTCATAAAGCTAGACACAGAAGCAGTGAAAAGCATGCTGCTAGGAATACTCTGGCTGACACTGGTCCACATTTGTCCGGTGGTGTTAATGGATCATCAGGGTTGAACATGGTTAGACCTGACAAGAGAAGGAAGGTTGTGGTTGGATCAGAGTTTAGGAATGGCTCCGAACTATTGGGGGTAAAGTCGTCTCCAGAAACCAAAACAGAGTACGATCCTAAGTTGTCGAACTCAAATGAACTTCCAGCTAGACGTTGCTCTGCTATGCCAGCATTTGATGCTAGGAAATTGCTGATGAACAAGGCTAGGACAGAAATCCGTAAGAAATTAGAAGAGATGAAGCAGAAAGCAGCAGCAGCTGCAGCAGCAAAAGAGGCGGCAAAGTTACAGGCTGAAGCTGCTGGTCAGTCCAAGTTGGTTAGTCATTCAAAAGCTAGTAGAAGTGGACCAGTCTCGATAACAGTCCCTGACCCTGATTTCCATGATTTCGACAAGGACCGATCCGAGGAATGTTTCAAGCCCAAGCAAATATGGGCTATTTATGATGAAGAAGACGGCATGCCTCGACTCTATTGCCTGATTCGCCAGATCATCTCTCTAAAGCCATTCAAGATCCTGATCAGTTACTTGAGTTCGAAAACTGATTCTGAATTTGGGTCAGTTAACTGGATAGATCATGGATTTACCAAGTCATGTGGTCATTTTAGGGCATGGACCTCTGATGTTGTTGATCAAGTGAACATCTTCTCTCATCTACTGAGTAAGGAAAAAGCTGGCCGGGGAGGTTGTGTTCGCATATACCCGAGAAGTGGAGACATATGGGCTGTTTATCGTAATTGGTCTCCCCGTTGGGACCGATCCACACCAGCTGACGTGAGGCATCAATATGAGATGGTAGAGGTGGTCGATGATTATTCTGAAGAGCTTGGTGTCTGTGTTACCCCCCTCGTAAAATTGGAAGGGTTCAAGACGGTATACCAGAGGAATACAAGCAAGGATGCATTGAGATGGATACCAAGGAGAGAGATGTTACGCTTTTCGCACAGGGTCCCATCTTGGTCTCTGAAAGGAGAAGCAAACGGTAAATTGCCCGATGGCTGCTGGGATCTGGACCCTGCGGCAACTCCTGATGAACTCCTCCACGCTGGGATCGAGGTCGCTGCTTAATGCATCTACAGAGAGAGAGGCAAAGAAGGATCAGGTGGATTCTATACTTTAGCATTCTTTAGACAACGTTACCTTAAGGTGTACAAATATTCGGACACATGGCCAAAAGGCCATTGTAACATTAACCCCAAGATGGTTTTCGAGGGTTCTTTGTTGTGCCTTTCTTGACTCCGTTGACTGTTTGTTCGTGGAAAAATCCACTTTGCGGTCGGTCTGACAACATAGGATACATGGGAGCAAGTGGGTTTTGCCAACACCTGGAGTATCTAAGGCGATCACATTCCAGTCGCGGTCGAGAAGCACCATTGCAATTATCTGCAGCGTTTCACCTCAAGGTCCATAGGAGTATCTACAGCCCTTATTGTTCCGGGAATACTGAAGGAGTCCCGTTATAGATCTTTAAATTTCAAGTTTCACTGACTAGTTTGATTGGGCATATCATGTCATTTTAAATGTCAAGGATTTAGATACAATTCGGAACTTGGATTACGGATTATTTAAGCTTTATCTGTGTACCAATAGCTGTTGGAGGGTGCTCGATCATTTGAATTGAAATTTTAGGGACAGCAACTCCGCTTCGATTGTTACTGTTCTATGATATCGAATCTTAGATAGTCGTCATCCTCACCGCTGTTAGCTCTTGAGCCCAACATAACAGACTTTGCGTGCCTTATTCTATTTTGAATTGACCGAGATTTCCTCTCTCTTTCCTTTTTTTCTTTTTTCTTTCCGGAAAGGTAACTTAAGCTTCGTTTATAGAGTTATTATGGCTACTTCCCTTTAGGCATAGTTTCTTGTCGTTCAAGTGCTTTGCATGAAGCATTTCCAGATGGAAACCGAGAAAGGAATTTCACATCTCTTGACAATGTAAAAATCCGCTTGGAAGAGTGATTGGGGCTACGCTTCTTGCAAGAACGTTCTTTCGACAGAAAACTCGGGGACTCAGTTTTAACTCAGCTGAGAATTTCGTAATTCCGAGGAGAAATCGTCCATTACATTGCGAAAAGAAAATGAAGTTGAACAATAACGAAGCTCTCTGGTTTGGTTTTTCCTCCAAATAAAACCTAGACCCGGAACATCTTGCCTTGGCCCATCGATCTGCATGCCTCTTGAATCATCATGGAATGTAGCTGTAGTGGCAAGAGCCATGACCTGAGAATCGAACGGCTGGTAAAGTTAGCGGACCAGGTGAGAGAGACTATCTTAGGACCCGACCCTATATGATCACGCTTTGTCCCTTTTATTAGAGGTGAGCAGGACAGACCAATCGAACCGGGAACTGAAGGGTCCGGTGGTCCAGTTCTCGATTTCGTAAAATTGAAACCGGTGATTTTTCGGATCACCCGGACCGGACCGATTATTTTTTATTTCTTAAATATGAACCTAACTAATCCACCAGTTAATTTTTTATTACTTAAATGTGAACCTAAAATTTAATTGATATTCGAAAATCAGAGCTCGTGTTGCTCTATCCTTACTGATAATCCATCGGTTTTATTGGAGCGCTCGGGGAACCGGACCAAACCGTGACCGATCATCCCTACCTTTTCCCCGAGAGCATTTATGTGATTATGCAACAGTTCACATGGTTTTGTTGATTGTGGTCATTTGTCTTCTCTCAATTCTTTCCAAAAGGAAAGCGAAGAAAGGAAAGGGGTTTGGCCATGATAAAGAGTTAGCTCGACAAAATAGGCGATACCAGACAAGGCCATTTCAAACTGGACAAGGCACGCTCTTCCTGTGCACATGGACTCTGCTTCTTTTCTCCAGATCCCATGTGGAGGATCAAGTACCCCCTGAAGCTTTTCGGGATCGCCCCTCCGTAAGAAATTACATTAAAAAGTTCTTAAAGCATTATTTTGTGCACTGTTTGAATTGAACAAATCGAAAAACAAAAGACAAAAAAAAAATGTGTACTGTAGCTAGAAAAATTTTCACGTAATTGGCATCATGGTAAAAAAAAATTTTACTTTCACCGTCACGACATAAATCCCCTTTACACAACATAGACTACTTCTTTGAATAGTAACTTTCATGTTCTCTTGTTAGATCGGTGCGGGAAGAACATGTTCAGAAGCGAAGAGAAGAGGTCAAAGATGCTTACTGGGATCGAGCTCGGTGGTCATGGCGGCGCCGCGGAAGTAGCAAGATCCGCCCTTGTTCTTGAACTCCTGGTAGTAGCTGTTGAAGGCATAGGAAGCATGAGCTCTCACGGTGTTGGGGAGATAGCAAGGCTGGTTCACCTGGATTGGAGTGCAATCAGCCCCTCCTCTTCCTCCACATGCCCAGTCCAGAGCTGCTTGCAGCTCGTCGTCCGGGGTCTGCTCGTCGGCCACGCACCATTGCTCGAACTCCCCGGCTAAGCGCATTTGCCATCAAGAAACAGAGAAAATTAAGATCAGGAGAGGCACCCCGCTTCACCAGACAGTAAATCAGATAGTGGAGGCTCAGTGAGTGTGTGTCTACTTAATCCAGTGCTTGGGAGAGCAAAACGACCATGAAGGGTAGACAGTTTTCAAGGTTCTTGATCAGTTGAGCAGAGCTTGCCATGACTTGTTCGTGACAAAGAGTAAATGAGAAACTCACCTGATTTGTGTGGAACTGTTGCCAAGAAGAGGGCAGCAATCGGAATCCACTGCAGTGGAATTGACATGCCTCTTTCTTTGGGGAGGAAAGAGAGAGAAGAGAGAGACAGAGAGATGGACTCCAGCTGGGAGAGTTTAATATTCCCACCCCGAGATTACGCAGTCATTCCAATTCCAAGAACAATTAGAGGCATGTGACAAAGTTATAACCATATGTCCCCCATACACAGTTCATGAGGTGGTGTTCCCTTTTCAACTTTTTTTTAGCACTTGGAAATTCTCCAGTTCACATTGATGGGGTTTCGGCCTATTCCTTCGTCCTCATCCTATTTTCTTTCTAGAAAACATGATTAAGTTCACAGCCTTGCTAGGGCCAAAACGAACACAAACTCCGTTGCATTGCCCAGTGAAATGCCAAATCCCCTGTAAAGATGGAGCTTGTGTAGCAGTCACAGGAGAGAGATACTTGTCAATAAGCTGCGCTTGTATCGTCACGACGATCTATATAATGTGCATACAGCCTTCGCCAAAGTCGCATTATTTACCTGTGTATATCTCATTCTGAGGTAGATGAAATCTGTGGACAAGTTTGCCTCTTCTTTATATGAGCCGGGCGGACATTTCTTCTCAATGATTTCAAAACGGAGATGATCCTTGCAAAGAAGTAGTTGGCAAATGGGATTCTTATTGTCCACCTTATTTCCCTACAGACATTGTACTGGTTACGACACACATTGCTGTCCGATGCCAGGATCCTAGGTTCCACAAAATCACGCGACTTAAATGATGTTACGATCCTTTTTGTTGTATGATAGCCAGTCCTGTACTCTGGGTTCTTCTCCTTTTCCAACCAAACAGGCATATGCACTTCCCTTGTGTTTGAACTACCCACCAACTGGCCCCAGGGGATATGCACCTTCATCAGCTCGTGAACCTTGGAATATATAAGCAAGCTTCGTACTGAAAGACATGCTCAAAATCTGCAGTTGAGAAGAGCTCGCATAGAATAGAGATGATGGCCTTTTGGTTCTTCATCCTTCTTCTGATCTGTGCTCTCGCCGAATCTCGGCCCACAGGTGAAGTTAACCGGACCGACCTGCACAAAGCCATGGCCGACATGCGAATGAAGTCCTACCACGGCTTTGTCATCCTTCTCCAAATGCTACACACTTACCCCGACGCACTCCATGGCTCTAATATCACCTTCCTAATGCCAAATGACCAGCAGCTGTCCAAGGCCTCGGTGAGTCGGGACGATCTGCAAGATTTCATCCTCAGCCATTCGATCCCCGTGCCACTCCCGATGACCAACCTGGTTCACTTCCCCAACAGGACTCTCCTACCCACATGCCTTCCCAACCGGATGATCAGCATCACGAACAACGGGAGGTCAGGCATGTTCGTGAACAACGCCAGGATTGTGAACCCAGACGTCTGTCTGCGTTCTCTGATTCGGTGCCATGGTATTAGCGACACGCTCATGTTGGATGCTTCCGAGTATTCCCCCCATCATGCTCCTAGTAAAGAGTTGAAGAGGTTCAATAGACGAAAACGAGCCAAATCTGCTGCAACTGTTCGGCCGAACAGATCACCTACCATCCATTAATCCTGGCAGTTTAGCTTCTTTTAGTAATTTCTGTTCTGCCGAATAAGATAGACGTGGGTGTCAATGTGTGTTGAAAATCTCCGTTTTACAATATGGGTTAGTCAAGTTCTAATAAATGGGTCATTAATGGGTATAAATTTTAAGCCTAATAATATGTGGGTTGTAAATGGATTTGTCTTTGAACCCATTTACAACCTATTTACTTAGACAAACAACCCAACCCATTTACAATTCACTTGACTTGTAAAATTTATCGATTTATATTTTTACGATTTTTGTTTTTATTATTACTTTCTATAAGTAAAAGAAAGAAAGAAAGAAAGAAAGAAATTAAAAATATATATAAAAATTGTTTAGAGAAGTAGATTGTCCCCACTCACCACAAAACTGTTCAGAAAAGTGGAATGTCGCTATTTGCCATTCGCCAACCCCTACCTGCCTCCGCCACCTGCCGCTGTCGGTGCCGCCCGCTACCTCCGCTGTCTTCCGCGTCCGCCCGCTGCTGTCCATGGTCCTCCAATCCAGGAAATGTAACCATCAATATCCGTGGTTAATTAATGCCCTGAGCCTTGCGACGTTAGCAAAGTAGAGTACGAAAGTTCAACCATCATTAAAATCAGTCCTGATTATCATCAATTTAAGCGTACTTAACTCTTTAATTATTTCCCTAATCACATACCCCGTCCGAGTTAATGAAAGAGATTCGCAAACATCGACGTTCGGCTTCAACAGCACGTAGTTCAGGGTCTTGGCAGAGAACCCGAAAGTACGCACACGGGCTCACCATGAAGGCGCACTTCTTCCGGCGGTGGAATTCCAGGATCGGAGCAAATATGACCCGGTCGTAGAGGTGCCGAAACTGGCCGGTGCTCGGAGGCTCCGACGACGAGATTATCCCTAGCGAGTGCGGTGTTGTGACCTGGATTTTGGTGACATTCGCCAACAGGAGGGCGGAGTCCAGGGCTTTCATGGCTAGCAAGAGACCCACGATGAGGGTCTTGTGGGAGGTGGCGGGGATGTGGTTGATGAGGGTCTGGGTATTGTCAATGCTCACAAGAACTTTCAATCCCAGAACCATGGGCAAACCCACTGCTCTACAAATTTGTGAACTCTTGTGAAGATTTAGTCTTTTATCAAGCATATACAACGATTGGAAACTGCAAGAATTCTTCCCGTTCTGTTACTGTACAATAGTGCTACAGATGTGAATTAACATGTGGCTTTGCCGTCTCAAAATCTAGCTCTTGACCAAGCAATCCAGACAGAACAAGCCTATCATTTGTGGCATTGCTCAAGTAAAAGTAAAGGATCGTGGTAGAAATCTGCAGATATCATCGGGTAAAGCGTGTCCGGTATACCATCTTGCAAAGTTCTTGAACCAAAAACGTCAGTAGAACACTGACCATACAAGGTCGTATGCATATGTAAGGTTGACTCTCCATATTCATCAAAAAGTGCACAACTGAAATCAATTAGAAGATTGCACACTGATCATCTCATCCGTATCATCAAAACCAAACCCACCCACCCACCCCCAAAAAAAAAAAAAATCTCAGCATCTCCTACATCGCTTAACCACTCAAAGTAGTGCTCTGCAGTAGGCTTTCCAAATCATCAGGGCAAGAGCAACTTAAATCGGACTCGAACCGTTTGAGTGAACTTCTGAAACTGTTGCAAGCCCGAACAAAACCATCTGAAGCTCCTTTAATATTTTCCAACTCCACCTGTAAATCATTGAGATGAGTCAGCATTTTTCCTGTAGACACTGTCATGGCCGAGATTTCTTGCGGAGGGTAAAGGCAAGCACCGAGCTCGTCGATTTGTACTCCTATTCCTTGGCATAGCTTCAACAATTTTTCCAGAGAATCCACAAAAGCACCGCCAACGTCTGAATTTTCCATCTTCAGCAAACCTGTGATGGCGCGTATTAATTCCTTGACGACTGTGAGGGTATCGGACACAACCACACTTGCCGCATTAGCAACTTTCATCTCTTCAGGTGATAAGTCATTGCCTATGTCACCTTCACTTGAATTATCTTCAACCTGAGTCTCGCCTTCTTTTGTAGAGGAGACATCAGAAGCTTCATCACTGGGGTCCAGGCAAGCTGGCTTGAGCTCCTTCATCTCACGAAGGACATCCTTCATGGTAACTGCAACCTGCGACATGGCTCGCCCAATTGCAGTAATATTTGTTGCTGGAGCTTTCTTAAGAGCAGAACATGCCTCCCATACTGTACCAACTAGTACTGGAATGGAAATCCCCTGCTCCTCATCCTTGCTAGAACCTGTTGATAAATGTGTTCTAAAACATTCAGCCAAGTAACTGCACGTAATTACCATAAATTGCAGGACAACATGTGAGATAAGCGAAATATGCAAGTACCAAGCCTGCTTTCAAGAACAATTCTCAATTACCTATTTAACAACAGACAAGCAAGTCTACATTGATTCATGCCTTTAAAAACAAAAACAAAAACAAAAACGGTTCCCACAATTGTCCACCTCTCCCGGAACTTGATAAGTTTTCCTATTGGGAGGGAGCATTGAATAAATCAAGGCTCAGTAGCTAATGCCACGCTAAATCAAGATATTACCACCTTAGTCTCCCAATCATTTTAGCAAGGACTTGAACTTCAAACCTATCCATTGGTGTAAGATGCATGTGACACAGGCCGGGAGTCCCAGATGGGTAAGTTCTTCCGTGCTCGGGTTCCCTTGTGGGTGAAGCTTGGGTGTCATCATGAGGAGTAGGTGTTGAAGAGGGGAGAAGACAACTGGGTCAGGGGTTGTGTCAGATCGGTTTTGTACTAGGAGTTCTAGGATTAAACAGGATAAAGCTCTGAAGACGGGGTTGACCTCCCGTGTACAAACTGGTCGGGAACTGATGCCGCTCTCCTGATGAGGCCATGGCAAGCCGAAACCAGTTGTTGTGCTTAAAGGGTTCTACTCGTCTTACTTGATGTAACAGATGCCTAAGTTAAGCGAAGTGTGGTATGATCCAATATGCTTTATGGGGAAAGGCTGGCTTAACATAGCTTGCCAAGCGCCGCACGAGCTAATTTCACGACCGAAATCTGTCGGCCTGTAACGCGCGCGCGCGCGTGCGTGAGAGAGAGAGAGAGCGAGAGAAAGAGAGACGTGACTAGGATTTACCATAGGAATGGACAGATGTGCTGAGCAACTTAAAGCTACAATCAACAACTTTCTTCACCGCCTCGTGGATGTTGGAAGAAAGAGTCGGTCCAGCACCCACCATGCTTCCATGGGACAATAGCAGAAAACCCTGAAGTGCATTAAAGTATGTTGTCATGCTTTCCTCCATCGCTTTAGCTTGAGGTTTTTGTCCCATCCACAACATTCCGACTGCAAAGTCAAAACAAGCACCAATAAGTATGAAAGAGCCAATATCATTTGCTCCCTAAGAACTGACTTCTATCACAAAGTCTTATCTGTCGAGACACTAGCATAAACAGTTTGTCCTCTCTCTTTGACCAAAAAACGGACAGCTTATCCTTTGACAACCGCAACAGTGATATATGTCATTCCAGCACTTTTTCTTGACCATTCCTTTTCTGCATTTAGCTGCATTTGTACTGATTTTACAGAAAATTTTACCAGATAAAATCCAGTCCTTTCCATGCACGTTATCAGCTTACCCTTCAACCACTCCGAAATACCGAAAGAGTGTAACAAAATTTGTCAAAGCTCCAAGACCCGCAAATCAATACTAATCTAGACAGCAGCCTAAGGTGAAACGATGTATTTGCAGACGTAAGCTCTATACACCATCAACTAAATGGCTGGTTTATCTTAGCATGTTGAGAGAATGACGCCCCCCAAAAGTCCACAAGAAAAGGAACAACATAGGCATTGACCAGAGAAGTCCTTTGTGAAGGTAAAGGATCGCCACCAGAACCATACATACGTATCAAGATAACAAAACCAATTGTCAATGACGAATGAACAAGCAGACTAGAGGTCATGGATCATTACCAGAGCAAGCAAAGGAAAATAGAAAACGTTCGCGAGTGCCAACATGGACAAGAATCACACAGAAGCAGAAATTACGAGCTCGCAGCAAGGAGAGAGTGACAGTACCCACAGTGGCTTGCTTGGAGACTTGGTCGCCGATCTTGACGACCTCTTCCCAACTCACCCGTTCGAGAAAGCAAGAGGGTTTTTGACCCAACACCTGCACAGATTACGCACGCAGACACCCATGCGATTTCGCCACCGTCAGAAAACGAAGAAACCGAAAAAAAATCCAATCTTTCTCGGAAATGGAAGAGGAGAGAGCGAAAGAAAGAGAGAGAGGCGAGCAGACCTGGAAGGTGTCGTGGATGGTGTCGAGGTGGGAATTCAAGACGCGAGCCAGGTGCTCGTGATCTCCCTCCGCTCCTCCCATTCTCTCTCTCTCTCTCTCTCTACTGGGAAAGTTAGGGCATATACGTGTTCGCACCCAATTCTGAACAGTGATGAAGATGGTACAGGTAAATAGAGTCCATGTTCACCCAAATCAATCACCAAATGCGATGAGTCCCTTTACTCGACTTGAGACAAAAGCATTTTGATGAAATATATATATATACACAACCTGATATGTGAGTGTTATTATGTGGTGGTGAAAAGTTGTAAACACTTGTTTGAGATTTTTTTCTAAATATACGTTAGCTAGTGGTATCGTGCCCGTTTTATTCGAGCATCCCGATAATATAACGAACTTAATTTTCGAAACTATAGCAATAGCAAATCCGATTGGAGATGAGTGCGATCGTTTCCCGTTTGAATTCAATTTGTATTGTGCTTTCTCTTGAAGAAGATTGTCCAAAATGTCCTAAACTTATTATATTTTTGTCAATTCAGTTCTAAACATTTTAATTTTGCCAATTGAATCATAAACCTTTTCACATCCAATTAATTTTGATCAACTCCAGTCGTCCTACATAGCATGATCAGCCCTACATGACAAATTGATAATTTTTAATTGTATTTAATATTTTTTCGAAATTTTATTAATTTTTTTCTTTGTTTCCTTTTTTCTTTTATTTTTATTTTTCTCGACCTAGTGTAGCGAGGGCTTAACAACCCTCCCTGGCTGTTGAGAAAAGAAAAGCAAAGGAAAAAGCTTAATAAGAAATCTGAAAAAAAAAATTGAAAATTGTCTACTTCAACGCTAGCCATCTAGGACAAAAGACGTTCACGTTAGCGATCTTCGACCAAAATTGGCCAGATGGACTAAATTGACAAAAGATGAAAAGATTTAAGGCTCAATTGGCAAAATTAAAAGGTTTATAGCTGAACTGACAAAAGCGCGATAAGTTTAGAACTTTTTAGATAATTCTCTCTTTTCTCTTGTCACTACAAATCGGGTGTTCACGTTGAGATCCCAATTTGATCTGCCTTCCTCAATTTCCCTAAAGGCTGGCTACAACATCAGATTGCACTGCAAATTTTTCCTCTGTCCATCCAATATTATAAGGTGGTTTACACACTCCGTAACAAGGTGTCCAGGATGCTTGGATCTTGGTAACATGATCAATGGCGATTGTGCTCTTTAGGGGAAAAGGAAGAAAAAGGAAAAAAGAGAAGAACATGTCTTGTAATGAAGTAGAAAATGAGCCAATCACAAAACCGCCGTACACGTATTGTTGTTACTCTGTTTATGTAATTCCATTACTCCCTAGTCCCTCCTCTGTTCATCGCAGCTTATCATAAAGAACAAAAACCACAAGATGCATTTGGAATCTTAAAATTTCCTCTAAAGATGGAGAGACGTATCGACTTCCGAATAGTCGGGACATCTAGACGAGATCACAGATGCCACGTTTGGCCATGCGTTAGGTGATGGCATCGTGTTCGTGGTCAGGAACTCGGCGTGATTCCGCTGCGAGTGAGGGTTGAGGCCTAGCGAGAGGAAACAATCTTCAGGGGCCGGTCTGGGAGGAAATTGAGGATGACTCGTCTGATGCTGGAAACGAGCCCTGGAGCGGTCCCGGCTCGCGCTGCGGTTGGGCTGGCCCGGTTCGGGGAGCCATCTCATGTGCTCCCTCTGCTCTCTCCTCTCCTTGGCTCTCTGAAGCTCCTTGAACCTTTCTTGAAGCAAGGCCAGGGAGGATTGGACCATCTTCGTATCGCCGCTCTGCCTCGCCACCATCAGGAGTGGGGTTGAGGACTTCTCGTGATTTCTCAGCCTCGCTCATTGAACGCAGAGGTCGAAATATACCGAGTAGGATCGGCAGGGTGGAAACAAAGTCCAAGAGGAAACATTCAAGATTCCAACGAAGGTTCATGGAGGGGATGAAGGGACAAATGAATTCATAGTTGGGAGAGTAGTGGCAAGAGGAAGAGTCCAAATACAGATGTGGTTAGCATTTGGAAGATCCTCTGCGAGGGAATAAGCAGATTTCGTCATTCGACAGCAGCCCCCTTAGCTTCGAAGATAGAGGACTTCTATGTTGTATTAGGGAGTTTATTAATCCCTATTCATTGGACTGATTGTCTTGTTTTCTTCTTCATTCTGGATGATGAGAGAGGGACGCATGAGATTTGTTCTGGTTCTTGAGAAGGAGACAATGAACATAGTTAAGAGCGTCATCTTCTGATTTGTTCTGGTTCTCTCACCTGTTGCCGTCAAGAGTTTCACCCTGAGAAGGCCGTAGAAATGAACCACAAGGGCTTTGGAATGGGACTTGTGGCACAGGGCCTCTGAGGAAAACATGTGAGATTTGAGATCAGAATGTGTAGAATCGAGTCGGGACAACCAAGGATGGGACACAGATCTTTTGATTTGTCGAATGTTACTAGCATGGAGATGAACCAGAAGGCCAGAAACCAAACAGAGAATATGAGGAGAAATCAACCGTTTCATTTAGAAATTGCAGCTCTATGCAAGAACTAAGGCGTTCATCCTCATCCTAGGACGAATAGATAACCAAGAATTGGGAAAGAGAGCTCTATGTAAGAAGTCGAGAGTGGTTGAGAACTCGACCAAGGATATCTAGGTACGGACTCCGACACTGAATTTGGAAGTTTATTAGTCCACGCGTAGGAAATAAAGAATGCATGACCAAGGCAACCCACACATTATGGGCAAAAGAAGTGTACACAGAGCACAGGGAAGAAGCTTAGATAAGAGAATACAGTTCTCGCTGGACAACTTTCATTCACTTTGAATGCACAATGTTTCATCAGTAGAGTACCAAAGGGTACCGCCCCTATACAATGACAAAAAAATTTGAAACAAATTCCGTATGACAACTCGATATCTCTGTGATACAAAAAACCGGAAACTTCATCAACCTATCTTATCAAACGCTAGACTTCTGATTCTAACATACCCCCAAGATCACCCAAATGGATGATTCCCTTGCCACAATTGAAGAGTAGATTACTAGCGCTCGATGCACCACTTATTTGCGTTAACCTATAAGTGCATAAGGGATGGGAGAACCAACTCAACAAGGGAAACTTCCATCCCTATTAAGAAGCAGCTTTATATAATTAGACCAGATCGCAGCAAATATTTTCTCGATCACTTATTTTACTGAAGCTTTTACAAGTATGATTAGACATCTACCGATATACAATGAAGGATTCATCACTGATGGTGAAATGAGCTCTGCTTCTCCTCCTCCTCCCCCCTTGCTTGGCTTTTCTTCTTTGTTGGGGCTCTCGCACTTACGTAGTTCATTACCTCAACATTCAGCTGCGTTGTCTGCCAGGCAAGAGGAAAGCTTCAAATGGCCAAGAAACACAGTTTCATCCTGCAAAATGGATGCAAGTATGTCATTTCCTAAGTCTAAGCTCGATCTCCATCTGTCATAACAAAGCTATACTGAACTATCTGCGATTCCGCTATCATGCAGAAATGGACAAATGAAGATAAGGCACCATATTGTCCAGTTTACATTGTAATTGTTGCGCGCTTTTGGCAGAACCACTCTGGTGAACATATAGGGTTGCAAAAATTTCTCCTTCAAAATGTTAACTCTGTATACTTCCTGCTTGAGCTTCACAAAAAGAGCTCATAGAATGAGTTATAAAAAACGTGAAGCAGCCACTAAAGGGATGAGGGACACTTAACTTCAAGCAAAAGAAGGAAGAGAGTTAAAAACACTACTTTTGGGAATGGTGAAAAATAAGGTAATTGCAGATCTTTGACACTGAAATCAAGAACATCTACTTGGATTAATCATACTAAAAACTGTCTAATCTTTACCCTTGCTAATGTTACAAACTCTACCATCTTCTCTAACCAAATCCAAACTTGAGATTGCATAAACTTCAACTCGCAGTGAAAGATTGAATCGATAACGATAGAAGCATTGCTTTAGACAAGAATTCATCTTAATGAGAAGTCAAAAACCAATCACTAAAACCTCAACTGGGCTTCATTATTTGTCAGGTTATAGCATAAAAACTTCAAAAGCCAAACGGAAAAACTTCAAGAGCAAAAAATAAATTTCATTTGAAGTGTAATCTGCAGATACTAATATCCTCTAATCTACAAATCAGCTATTCAACAACAGGAATGAGTATCCATAAAACTGGGATGAGAAATTTCAGAAAACAGTTATAGCCATAAATTTCCTATGAAAAGACTGTCACAGCTCCAGCTCTCTACTCGAACTTTGGACCATAACAGTTCAGTTATAACTTAGGACAACCGTGTGCTGAAGTAGTAGAATGTGCTACATTCATCTACCATGTCAAATAGGAGTCTACACTTACATCGATCAAAACTTTAGATTCTTCATTCCTCCAGCATATTAGTGTTCACAAGGAAGCCATATCAGGTACTTCACTGGTCCTGCTGCTTAAGAAATACGGAGAATTTGTTTATATTGCTGCTCTGATGTTCGATCAAACAAGGGCGTAATAAGACTATTCCACAAGGCTAACTACTACAGGCAGTTTGTGCCAAGATTAGCAGGGTCCTTAAAAAATTCTGCTATAATCAATTATCGGGTCAGGCCAGGTTCAAAATTCAAAAGCTCGCCCTAGCTCACTCATCGAATGCAAATCCCTGATAAAGTACGAATAAAATTGGGGTTAGATAGAACCTAGACATAGTAAGAATAACATTTTAGGATTGGGCAATGATCAATGACTAGGCTATGTACTATTGTCCAAATCAAACTTTTCATCACTTTGGGTTGGCCTGCCAAATGAAACAATACTTTATCCAAGTCTACCTAAACGATGGACTCAACCTCTTAAAATAGTCAGGTCCCATTTTATACAATCCAGTGAATAGTAGCTCATTCATTATCCATGCAGGGGCTAGGCATTCACAAAGTCACTCTAAAAACCTGTGCTCCGTCTATTTCAGTGTATAAGAAAGTTCATTTCATTTCATACAAGAGATTTACAAGCCACTATCGGACATATTTTTTTCTAGATAGATAACAGCTATCAGACATTAATGCTTTAATTTATGTTCTGATCTTATTGGGCATCAAAATACGCATCTCTGCGTTTACTACATTGACAAATGTTAGATGCTTAAGATCTTCTTATAACATGTAGAAATTGCTTCCTAATGCAAAAAATGCCCGAGAAACACTAATAAAGTTGAATGCCTCCTCGTGACTAGATTGTACCATATAGAAGTAAAAGCATTAAATTGCACAATCAGAAGATTTAGGATATTCTCTTTCCTTTATCAACAAAGTTTGGCCAGACAAAAGATGAAGTGCATGGTTAGTGTCCACATTATGATGCCCAATTTTCTCCAACTTAGATGGTCAAAAGTAGACACGATTTGAAGGTCAAGATAATATGACACCCACGTTAAGCAAGTGCTTGGCATAGGGCAGTCATTTCAAATCTAGCTTGACCACAATCACCTCGCCAAGATATGCAAGTTTTGCCAATCCTATCAAATTGTTGCAAAGGTAGCAGACGCGCAGTTGACAGACTTGTCCAGTGAACTATGGTTAATGATAGGATTCGGATGTTTATTAAGAGAAAATCTCAGAGTCAAGTAGACACAGAAGAGAGAAGCAGAAGTTACAGCTATATCCAGAATGTGGTTGCCATGAAAATTAGAAGTGGCTCCATGCCAAAAAGCGAATTTACCATGGCCAGATTGGCTGCGCCCCCGGAGCAGGCAGCACTGTCATCTGGAAGAACTTCCCTTCTCGTGAATGGTGATGTTACAGCGTAACACTCTTATTTTTATTGCTGTACCTGAAAGCTTTCAATTTCTCAGCTATGCAATCAGCTTCTACTGACGTGTCCATTTTGGAAAATTCTCTTGCCAGTATCGTGTACGTATATAAGCTAATCACGCAATTTTTGGATCCTATGATGTGGAGGAACTCCATGCAGAAATCTATATTTCCTTGCTTCATCAAGCCATCAATTAATACTGTCCAAACAATCTCATCTACATTCAAATCTTTCTCAAGCATCGTCTCAAATAATGCTTTTGCCTCACCAAAGCGACCTACCCTGCATAGAGCAGAGATGAGTGCCTTAAATGTCAATAGGCGACACTCAAAGCCTCTAACTGCCATCAGATCAAATATTTTCAAGGCATGATCAACTTGGGAATCTCTACAATGCGAAACTAACAAATACTGATAGGCCTCCTTGTTGGGATACAAGCCTTTCTGCTCCATGTTTTCCACCAACTGATCTGCCTCTGCACATCTACCATCCCTACACAAGCCCTTTATCAACTCACTATACATGTTGCCTGTAGGCTCACATCTGATCTCAGACAAGCGATTTAAGAGCACAAGCAAGTTGACAGCAGAGTAACTCTCATTAGAGACACAAGTGTGAGCAGCTTCCTGTTGTGCAACAGCCTTTTCTGAGAACAACTGGCATTCCTTTTGCAGACCTTTAAGCAAAACAGTAAAAGTTCGAAAATTCGGTTCACAGCCTCTAGCTATCATAAGCTTAAAAAGCAAGAATGCATAATCTAGCTTGCCAATCATGACAAATCCATCAATTAAAGAGGTGAACGTAATGTGGTCAGGAAACAAACCCTTCATCTCCATCTCTTCCAAAAGTTTTTCAGCATTCTCTGGCTTACCAACCTGACACAAGCCAAAAATTAGTGAACTGTAAGTTAACAAATTCGGCAAGCAATTTCCTCTTTCCATTTCGTGAAAAATCTGAAATGCACGGTCAACCCCTCCATTTCGAGAGAGCCCGTCAATTAACGATGTATAGGTAATAACATTTGGTTGAAGTCCTTGATCTTCCATCATACTAATTAGCTTTTCAGCTTCAGCACCACGATTTGCTTTGCTCAAACCGCTAATAATGGCATTGTATGTCTCAATACTAGGCAAGCACCCTTTTTCCCCCATCTTTTCAAATATGTGCAAGGCATTATCTACCTTCTCCTCCTTACAGCATCCATCAATCAAAGCTGTGTAAATGACATGATTAGGACAGATCCCCTGTCTCACAACGTCATTGAAAAGATCAAAAGCTGAACTTAACTTGCCAGCTTTACAAAACCCGGTTATCAATTCACTGTATGTCCACTCATCTGCTGCACATCCATTCTCCTTCATAAAATCTAATAGTCTACTTGCATTGTTAAGAGAACCCTGTTTGAGGTACCCACCAATGAGTGTGTTATATGTTATCACATTTGGAAAGGGACCAAATTTGAGCATCTTATCAAAGAGAACCATTGCTTTCTCCATCTCGTCAACTAAGCATAACCCCCTTATTATTTCATTGAAGGTCTGAATGTTGGGCGCACAACCAAGTCTCTCCATCCTACAAACAACTGTCGATGCAGCATCAAATCTTCCACTTAGACATAGCAGATTTATTAAGGCATTGTATGTGACAGTGTTTGGTGTCAGACCCAGCTTCAGTATTTTATGGTACATTCCAACTGCCAATTCATACAGCCCTGCATCAGAGAACCCACTAATAAGAGCTGTATAAGTCTGAATATTTGGACTGCAGCCTCTCTTCTTCATGCTACTCACAAGCTGCATTACTTCTTTGACTCGTCCAACCTCACATAAAGTGGTGATCGGGACTGTGTAAGTATAAACAGTTGGTTCGATTCCTTTCTTGATCATTTCATCAAGCATATCAAGTGCCTCACCCACCCTCCGTACCTTGCACAACCCATTGATCAGATTCGAATATGTAACAGAATTCGGATCACAACCCTCCCTTGTCATCCTATGAAAAATCTCAAAAGCCGAATTTATATCCTCATTCCTACAATGCCCAAGAATCAAGGACGTATAAGTAAAAGTATCTGCACGCATGTCATACTGAAAAATCTTACTGAATATCAACATAGCTTCTTGAACCATGCCTTTCCTACACAACATATTAATCATTGTGTTGAATGTCAACAAGCTAGGTTTAATACCGTCGTTAAGCATCTGAGTATACGTATTCTGAGCCAAACCAATCATCCCAAACTTTCCCAGCTGCAACAAAAGAGTATTATAACTATACAACGTCAAAGCAAGACCCTTTCTACTAATATCATCCAAATACTCAACAGCCCGCTTCAGCTCCCCCTCGTTTCTACAAGCTTGGATCATCATGATCCTAACCTTATCCGCGGGCGCTAAATACCGGTCCCGGACAAGCCTATTCAACATCGACACAAAGCAGCGCGCGTCATGTTTGTAGAAATGCCGCTCGCTTAGATATCCAGAAAAAGAATTGCAGAGCAGAGCTGGTGCTCTCATGCCATTGCACGATTTCGGACACATGGCGGGGCTTCAACTCCGCGCTCACACGAATAAGCTCGGGATTCTTCTGCCATTGTCCAACGCGCAGAAAGTTCAGAACTTTGGACACCAAGTCGGGGTGGGAGCTCGTTTCGGAGGAGGAGCAGAGAGAGGAGCGAGGATTCAGCGAGGAACGAAAACTTTCCAGGTGAATAAGAGATGGCCTTCTGGGTTTCAGGGGGTTTAACATTGCGGGCGATCGGGGTTCATCTGTTCTTCTTGTTCTGCAGTTCAGTATCAAGAATCCGGATTGGCGTGATGGTTTCCGAGAGCTCTCGTTTATCTTGAAATGGTAACATCTTGGATTCGGGATTCGCGTTTGGTGTGGCCGCGTACATGGGGTCGGAAGACGTGGCCATCGCAAGATGCTGGGACGTGGTCACAAGGAGGCCACCACTTGACTGCCGTGATGCTTATATTTGCTCATGAGAGGAAAGAGTAGAGAGACCCCAACGCAGGTTTCTCTCCGTGGGTAGAAGGACGACCGGACTATTTAGATGATGCCGACTCTAGGGTTGCTCCCAAGTCCTAAGCAGAGAAACCACACGAAACAGTCATTTTTTCCTTCTTTTTAGGATTAACACGTTAAAATCTCATATCAGTATTCTCACGGCACATTTATCTAAAACCAATTTTCGTCTCGCAAAAAATCTCAAACCGATATCCCTGAAATTTCAAGTCGATATCCCTAAACTAAGTTCGTGCTTCATTGATATTCTACCCAAGAGCCCGTTAAAGGCATCATAAACTAAGTTTTAAATTTTCATAAGTCCAAACAAACAAGCCCATTAATGTGTGGATGTTAACCTTTTTTATTGACCGATAGTTGTGATTATTCTAGAGTATGAAAAAGAAGTTGAACAGTTATTCATTGCTCATCTACTCACAAAGAGAGTGGGGGTCTTAAGTCCACTTGCAAGCAAGAAAGTACAATTCCATCAAGAACAATGCCCATCAATACAGCTAACAAATAACAATCCCGACAGATCAGAAGTGACCAATCTGCCGCCAATACCAAAACATTACACTACAAGTTCCACAACCAAAACGCCTACATAGATAGATACAGCAACCCTCCGAATACCAGCAACGGAGCACCCCGGGCGAGTGTAATTCCAGCTCAAATTTCAGTTTCCCAAGCCCTGCATGATCTCCTGTGCAGCTCCGTAGTAATTCCGCTGGTGAAATTCCTCCCACCCTCAAAACAATTGTTAACTGTTCGGTTTATCCACAGAAAGAGAAGACTGAGAATGCAGCTTGGGATTCCAAGCTCTCCAAATCTGATAGATATATACAGTATGATGACGAATGCAACACAGTTGAAGAGCTTAATCCCATGCCTGACGTGGATCACCACACTCAAAGAAGAGATGGAACCTGGTTTCATCACAACTATTAGAAAGAAGATATAGAAAATGAGCAGAACTTGTGGATCACTTGCCAAGCCTATCAAAAGTAGGCAACTTATCTAGTATGGCAAGCCATGCCTGGAGAGAACCAAAGTAATTTTTGCCAATTACTGTCATGGTCTCTATTTCATAACAATATCAAGACCAGAAGTAAACAAATCAGATGCCAAAGTGGTGCAAATGACTTTATCATCCATGGAAGAGTGGCAATAACAGACGACAAATAGCTGACTGTATCGCTACAAGATCTTCAGATCTAGCATTTGGCCAACCCAATTCAGAGTCACAAGTAACAGCCGCTACTTTAAAATATTTGGACTAGGAGAATCATATACCTCTCTCATAGGTTATATATCCTGAAGTATCCCATCGAGATGCCACAAATCATGCCACGGTGAAATAGGCTCTCCTCCCTTCCCAACTGGGTCTTTGATATGGGGTTCAAAAAATGCCTCACCTTCGTCATTTTCCTCCAAGGATAGGAGGCATCTGTAGGAGAGCTCACAGACCAGATACTACCCTTGCTAAGAGGGTAACTATATAGCCAAGCAATCCATAAGCACCCAGACCTCCATAAAATTCTCCATAAGCACCTTAAAATACAAGCAAGATTCCATAAATCCAACTTCTAATGCCAAGACCTCCCTCATGTTTGGGAGACAGAGAAAATGCTATTTAACTCTAGCACCTCCTCTAGCTTCTGGGTCTCCTTTCCATGAGCCCTGCAGTTTTGCTCCACAAGCTTGAAAACCTTCTTTGGCAACAAGAAAAGCTGACACCAATAGCTAGTACGACTAAAGATGACAGACTTAATTAGTTGCACTCAACCAGCAAAAGACAGCCTTTTGATTGTTCAACCCTTAAATCTAGAAGTGACTACACCCAGATGTTTAACAGGTAATACTCCTTTCCTGATCCCACAACAAGTTATGAATTCATCCACTTGCTCAGTAGTATAACCAGAAGTATAAACCTCGGTCTCTGGAGGATTAATTTTCGGTCCAGAGATGCTTCTGAAGTATTGAATTAGACAAATTTCTCTCAAGAAAGCCATATCACCTTTAAAGAACAGCATTAAATCAACAGCAAAGCATAGATGATTGAGTTGGATTTTGCTACAATAAGGGTGAAAATTAAATCTTCCTGGCCTTTGCAGCATCATTCAACAGCCTAGAGTGGGCCTCCATGACAAAGACAACAAGATAAAGGAGATAGAGGATTCCCTCCCTCCATCCTCCTTTTGACTACAAAACACCCTTAATCTCAAAAGCAGTCACAGGCTCAATGAGAACTGAAGAATCTCATTTCATGCAGACAAAGAAATACCAGAGTAATCATCGTCAGGAAGTCCAAAACTACTTCAAAAGACAAACTACTTCAGTACACTCAATCATCATACTTGACAAGGAAACATTGTGACTTCCAATACATTGGTTGTAGATAACACGAGAGGCAATGCCTTGGAAGCGACAAGCATTCCTTATTTGATTGTTTAACGAGTGCCACTTGTTAGGAAAGCCCTTATTTTACAAAGAAGAATAGAGCATCACAAGGCATCCAGGAGTAAAATACAAAATGTATAAAGTCTATGCTAGCCATAATTGTCGTATGATATGGCAAAATACATTTTTCTGGAGTGGAAGCCTATGGCAATTTCCCTCATCGCCAATGGCTGTGTGGTTATCATCACCAAATGAAACCACGACTCCAAAAGGATATGATGCGTGAGAAATTGGCTCGAAATGTGCTTTGATCGGGTCAATAAGTTAATCGCATCTTCCATGAAAGTCAATCATCTTTCCATCAACTTGTGAAAAACTGGATATACTGTCCCTTTTTGGTGCCAAACGGTCCGCATGTTGTCCTACTGCTGTGGATATAGGAGCTTCGTCATTTCTAGTATGGCCAGAAATAGAAGTTAGGTATTCACTTGGATGATCCAATCACCTGCAAGAAATATGAGAGTTATTTGTGTGTGTGAAAATCGACATATTCACTTTGTTCATTACCAGAAAGTGTAATTTTCATGGATGGCCAAAATCCGCAAAGAATGATATTGTCGGTCCATTTCCTAACAGTTCAAGCTTTTTTTTTTTTGGGGGAAAAACGGTCACACGGTATCAAAGTACAAGTCCATGGTACAAATTCGGGCACACTCTTAATTATCTCTTGCCTAAACTTCATAGAATTCTGTCTGTGTTCCTCTTCAGTTGTCTTATTGATGTGATTACGCTCGTATCATGCTCACGCTCTTAAGGAAGTGGCTTACCCGCAAGTAAAGTTTACGATATGCTATCAAAGAATCTGAAACATATGTGCAAGGTGGGGCATCTTTCTTAGGGTTTAAAAGGGGGTATAAAATTGAAAACAGTGGACGAGATTGGGATTAATGTCGTAATTTGCCCTAACTAGAATTAGGGTTTCTCTCCAGAAGTGAGAAAGATGCCAGTTCCACTTCAAGAAAACCCAACCCACAAAAGAAAGAAAGGTAAAAAATGGGCACAACCAAGGAATGCCCAGACCTTTGAACCGAACACAAGCTTAGTTCTTTCCACATGCTCGTCATAAAAAGCGAAGATAAGCTGGAGATAAAGGGTTGCTTACCAACTTCTATCTCATGCCATTGATCATTTGACTTGCCGCCGAGGAAGGAACCCGATCTTTCCAGACTCCAAGGATGCCCTCCCGCTTTGTGCACTAGACTTTTAGACAACTCCTCGTAACCTTCCTCGGGATCCAGTCCTTCGGCGAGGAACTTGTCGTCTTCCTTGAGAACGCTGAGCAAGTCTCTGTCTTTCCCATGGCGGCGGCAGATGACTCCAGCTGCCATTGTCTTACCTATTCCTCCTACTCCATATTCGTCACGTCGGTCACGACAACGGGGAGGGGGTAAAGGAGGAGGAGGAGGAGGGGGGGAAGGAGAGGACATGATTTCTGGCGCGTTGATTCCATGTTCATCTGGAATCGTATTTATACATGTGATTGGTTCAGACATTGGAGACTGCAGAGAGACTTCTCGTTCACAAAAGTCGTGAAGAACACCCTCCTTTAGCCTTGACCAAGAAAAGAATAATTTGAATAACTGAACGGAAAAGAACACTTCATCGCAGAAAATAAGAACCCGAACCGCAAGATGAAAGGGAGGAGGACGCATGAAAGAATCCTCGACCATCTCATCTTTTCTTCGCTTTGGAAACCTTCGACTAAAGCGAAAACGAACCTCGGAAACATGAAAAGACAAAAGAAGACGGCTTTCATTAAAGAAATCCCTTCCATCTCTCTGTCGCCCTCTTCAGTGCTCTTTGTTTAGGGGTGCATGAAACCCATTCTATTTATCTATTTTTTTGTTTTTCTGTTCCGAGAAATAGCTTTGGACAAGAAATCCGTTTGATGACGCATTTTTGTTTTTCTATTCCCCGGCCAAACTTTTGGCTAAGAAATAGATTTGGGCTAAGATTTGAGAAATAGAAAAAAGTAGCTTTTCTATTTCTGAAATAAATTTGAGAAATAGAAAAAAGTCTTCGACCGTCGCGGCCGCCGTCGGTCGCCGCCGCCAACCGCCGTCGCTGGTCGCCGCGGCCGCCGGTCGCCGCCGCCGGTCGCCCGCCGCCGCCGGTCGCCCGCCGCCGTCGGATGCCGCCGGTCGCCTTCGCCATCGCCGGCCGCCGCCTTCGGTCGCCGTCTCAGGCCGACCGCCGCCGGCCACCGCCTTCGGTCGCCGCCGTCGGAAATAGGGTTAGGGAAGAGAAATTTTATGCTATTATCAAACGAATTTCTGTTTCGGAAATAGAAAAATTATATCATTATCAAACGCGATTTTTAGTTGAGAAACTCGTCTAGGAAATAGAAATGGAAAAACCTATTTCTTGCCAGAAATTGTGCCATGAAACAGAATGAGTTTCATGCACCCCTTAATCTTTCACGATTCACGAGGCTTTCCATACGTGAGAATAAGATAAAACATGATGATTGAACTTTCAATTTATTTAATATAATTTTTTAACTTCAGCTTAATATTCTATGCATTTCCTAAAATTTTAATTTATTCAACTTAATTGCTGAATTATTGATACGTGTTTACTATAATCTCTAAATTATATAAAAATATTTAACGTAATCTTTTCATTAATTTAAGATGAGCGACAACATTAAAAATTTCATATAGCTCAGAAATTAAACTGAACATGTACAAAAAAAAAATTCAAAAGTTACATTAAAAAAATTAAAAATTTAATTAGACTATAGTTCAGACACTATTTATGTTATTTTTCCATTGTTAAAGGCAGTTTTCGAGGATTACCTTACTTTTGACATCTTAATTCGACCCGCCCTCCGCATGAGATTGGATTTGGGCTCCCAAATCAGGTCTTTTCGAATGGGTCGAGATTTGATCCGAGACATACCCACTTCTATACACACTGGATAGTATCCATTTTATGTCTTCGATCAACCAAGAAACAACCCTGGCCTTCGGTATGTAAAGATTCCACGCAACAAACCACGTAGTGTCTGCCTACTTTTGTCCGCGACGACATGATACTGTTCTTCAAATACTACGGCAAATGCATTTTCAACAGATTTACAAGAATTTAACAGAAAAGCGCACAGCACGTGATCCGTGCAGGCGAGTGATGGTTCTCCGAGAAGGGACCAACGGATGCACCTCGCAGGATGCACCTCGCAGGATGCGAGGAAAACCCAAAGAGCTCGTTCCTACTTTCGCTTTCCTTCCCCCGAGGAAGCCTTTATGTCGGCAAACCACGTCACGCATTCACGGTTCTAGCTTTAGCGAAACGACCCTGGATTGTCTGCTGCGCTCCGCTGCCTTCCCAGAGACTATTGAGAGGCACGACGGAGCCCACCATGGCCTCCGGACCTTCTGATCGCCTTTCAAGCATGCCACTGGGAAAAGCTATTGGCCTCAGAATATGTAAGCATTACCTGAATATGAAGTAATGAAACTGACGCCTAGCCTATAAACTGCGGATGACATGTAGACGGATAAATATGATCGTGCATCAATTTGTCGAATATTATACCTAGAAAGAAGAGACCAGAAGAATTCTACATGAGATGCACCCACGCTGGATCATTTCATATCACCGATCGAGAAAATAGTCGGCCAGGCACCAAAAAAAGAAAAGAAAAAAAAGGATACACTAACAACGCCACTGACGAAAAAGATTTGCCCCTACTTAATCTCAGTCAAACTTATTATCTCAAAGAAACACCTCCCCGGATAGAGGAACTACCTCTAAGAATAAACATGATTCCTGAATATGCATCAAAATGAAGCAAAAATATATCTATAGTTCCAGAGTCCAAAACAACGCTACTTGTAGAACAAAATAAGTAAAAAACAATATGCATGGTTCATATTGACGGTGATATAGCATGTGAAGCAAAAGATACTGCTGTCGATCATGCATACAGAAAATATAGAATGAAATCAGTGAGGGGGAGAGAGAGAGGACCCTTAATCCGCCGGAGTTCTTTACAGAGCGTAATGAAGTCCCCCCATTTCATGTGGCACTTTCTGATAAACCGAAGTATCTGCTCGGTTGTGAACGTGGACATGCTTTCCAGATACTCACCATTGACCCCATTTTCTCTGAAAATCTGCCGGTAGCTCCCCAAGTTTATCTCTTCCAACCACCTACCAACATCCTGAAAAGAAAATAAGAGATGGAAGAGCCGCAGAAGAATCGCCATTGAAATATGTGGCCTTTTTGTCAGAGCATATCAAAAAAGAAAAAAAAAAAGCAGTATCTTGACCGACCAACCTTTCCACTTTGTTATACTCAAGTATTACACTAATAAGTCAAAAACTTTTCAGCACAGAGATATAAGTACACAAGTTTTTTAACTAGAAGATTGTGTCCCAGGTATGCAGCATAACCAATTCAATATTAATAACACAAACATAAAGATTATTTACACAGAGAATGACAGATTACATCCAACAAAATCAGATAGTTCTACATCTACTGTGAAATGTTCGCGCTTCACCCAAGTTCAATCCTCATAAAACTCATCTTGATACTGATTTGACAAGCAAAGTCTGCTCCTTTGCCAGATTTAACTCTCAGAGTTGAGTAATGATTCGTGCAAAGGTGCGTGACAGGGCAAACGACCCATATATCCTGTCAGCAATTAATTCTAGTTTTCGCTTGCTCTTAAGGTCCATCTCGTGTCACAGCAGAACGAACTAAAGTAGAGATATCTGTTGGTGGAAAAACACAACTTTTTCCATGCCAAACAAAAGCTGGGATTGGCTAATCCAGAGACCTCCAAAGTCGCTTCCCTGATAGACCTCATGGATGAACAGAGGAATTCCCCCACTTCTCATTAGAAATGCCTTAATCACTCCATTATATTGCTTCTCTGTCCTACAGAGAGGGTGAAATTTGAACATTCCTAACAAATTTGCAGGCGGATTATGTCCATCATTTTGAACATTCCCAACAAATTTGCAGGCAGATTATGTCTATCATGTCCAGACAATTTGGATTTTAGAGTCCAAAAGCCCAAGCATCTCGGCATAGATAGTATTGCTTCAAAGATATTGGTAGAGCACAAACTAAAGAACCGCAAATTCGTGATGGCAATCCATTCAGAAAAGGGGAAAAAACTAGACTATATGGTCAGACAATTGTTGCGTCGGTGTTTTACTTTTGCATCAATTACTTGTCGTTATCACAACACTACAAATGCCTATACCAAACTGCTGCTAAAAAAACGTGTTCATGAAATCGAAAAGCATCACCTATCCTACACATTAGGCATAGTGCTCACACAAAACCATTTGATGATCTAGAGTCAGTTGTGAATAGGCTGTGTGCAGAATTCCCATATGACAAGCACAGTTCATAGAAGAATGCTCCCGTTTGCTTGCATCATCAGCAAACCAAGAAATCCTCGCAGCTCAAGCTTACAAATGAAAATTCTGGCTAATTCATTTCGAAAGATATATGAGGAGCGTCGGTGCAGTTAGGCTCCGAAAACAAAACCAAAGCCCCTACTTTACACAATTGAACTCCCCCCGATTCACTAATCACCAAAATCTAACAATCTGATTCCTTTGCAAAAGGGCAACAGCTCTGCTCTTCTTCTCGGAAGGGAGAGAATCAAGAACCCAAAACTCTCATGGACATGAAAATGGGCACCGTATCTCCCAAAAGACAAGAAAAGACACTGCAGGCAAAAGTCAACCAACAGTTAATCAATCAAGAACCCCCAGAAAAAGAGTACCTCAACAGTCCAGATGAAGAAATCAAGAGGCTCAGGTGACCGCGCTTTGCTCATTTCCCAAATCAATTCTGCACGAGCAAAAGATCACACCAATCATATCAATTCAAACTCCAAATCAATTCTGCACGAGCAAAAGATCACACCAATCACATCAGTCCAAACTCCAACCTCCGCTTACAGAACGACACGATGACCAGCAAACAGCAACAAAATCAATACCCAGTATTCATGGCAAAGACACAATCCAGAATCGGGGAAGAAACAAAAACAAAAACAAAAACCACCCAACAAAAATTAAAACGAGGAGGCAGTGAAAAAGTCTCCGCTATTTTTGTTTCCTTCCGTACGCACTTCCTTCCTTTACCTTTCTCGTAGCTCTGCAACAAGCACACAGCAGCTGGGAAATCATAGAAAACGAATACAGAAAGATCTGTCGAACTTACCTTGACAGTCGAATTTTGGGATCTTTTCCACATTTGGCACCGAAGAACCAGAAGAGGGGAGAGAGAGAGAGTATAAAAGGAAGGCGAAAAGGAAGAGAGAGAGAGCGCTCGCGATGCACGCACGCACGCGCTCAAGCTCACGCTTGTGCGTCTCCTCTGTGTTGTACGTCTACTTGGTCAAGAGGTGACACCCACTTCGGGTCAACCCATACGAGCCCTCCAATTTTTATTTTATTTTAAGCTTAGTTCATGTTAAAAAATAATTCAGAATTCCTCTACTATAATTTCTTATGCTAAAAGATTATTTAATAATAAAAATTACGAGTATATCTCCTTTTGATTATCATATTGTATTATTTACTAAGCCATCTCATAAAAGCTCATAAACATGCCGATGATGCACGCTTTGTATAAAATGTACACAAATTTCATGTTCATTTTCTTCTTTTCTCACGGTTCATGTATCCAAGAAATATAACGCGATATGAACACGAACACTTGATTCAGTATTCGCAACCCACTAAAGTTTGCGAATAAAATAATTCGCACTTTAAAATTTCTATTTAGATGTTTTGAGTGTAAATTTACTTTACACTAAATAATAAAGAGAACCGGGTATTTTATTCGGTATTCAAATGAATCACGGATTACAAAAGAAAAAAAAAAGGCGTTTATCTTTTAGATTTTCTGGATGAAAAAAATAAGTTATACAAAATAGGTCCGGCCAATGACCACCGCACAAAAGACATGTGCAGCATGTGGTGCCTTAAAGCCTTGGTCGTTCCCCATTGTTATCGGCGCTCCAGGACCACATAACTTTCTAACATGTTTGACCTCGACTTTATATTAATTTTGAGATTGAGAATGGTAATTTCGCAAACTTACGTGGTCGGACGGGTCCGGTTCGCGCGAATCGGGTGTTGCGGACCCCCGCGAGAGACGCGGGAAAAAATAAACGGAACGTGGCCGTATGGCGATTTAATTCATTTGTTCTTACTGTGAAGTTCCAATTGGAAAAAATATCAACCATATTTCCTCGTTTATCAGACATTCAAGCATCCAATGACAAGAAAAACCAACTCGAAGGAAAAACAAGGACAATCACTCTTTCTCGACTGGCCATAGAGCATGCCATTCCGCTATCCGACTCTGATCCGCCTTGTCATGTTAACATGTCACGTGATACCGTATAATTGGTCGAATATTAGCACGCTAATCTTTCTCACAATAATCTCACACACACACACACACAGTCTTTCTGATCGTAATAGTTAGGAGGATTGGAGACCTGTGGCGACGTGGATGGGCCTTGGGCCGGAAGATAGGAATGGCCTTGGAATTATTTAGGTGGTTTTTTTTTTTTTTGGTATTGAATATTTTCCTTCTTTGCAAAATGACAAGAAATTCCACCTTAAGTATCTGTCATTGAATTTTCATTATTTTTTTTTTTTAGGTTTTTTTTTTCGGTCGAAAGAGAGTTATATCTTCATTTCATATCAAAGAGATATACATCGCTTCGAAATAAAATGAAAATCTCACAAAGCAAGTAAATCTGAAAAAGTGAATCAACTTGGTACAGCAAACTCGCCCTCGCTTATTCTTCAAAAAAATAACGAATAATGGCCATAGCGTGGCTTGGTTTTTAACACTTGCAATTTATACTAATTGAACTGAACATAAATGGCCAATCAAAAGTCCAAATTATGCTCTTATCCAATCGACTGCCACCAATAATGGCCCTAGTGTGACTTGGTTTGCTAATATCTAGTGGTCTAGATAGAAAGTGATGTCAATGTCTGGGTTTATTATATTGAAAATCGACATAGTTGAAAGAACTTAGTAAAGGTATACGCGTTTCTCTTTGCTAAATAAATCGAACCGATAATAGATGTCCAAAACATACAAACCATATAAAGCCATGTCCACCGCGCTAGCGAAAGGCGGAGACCAAAATAATACGAGGAAGTTGCTTCAATTTACTTACCATGATACCAAGAAATCCATGCTGATTTTCTTCCCAAAAAAGAAGAAGGATATGTCGAAGGAATTATGCGAAAATTTATGAGAATTGACCCAAGTTCGAGTCCAAGATCCCAAGATTTGGATTCCCTACCTTAGTTTTTCTAAAGTAGAGGGATCCCTACCAAAAAAAAAAGGGGGGTGCAAGTCCAAGTTTACGAAAAGTGCCATGATTTCATAACATGCACAAGAACATGGTGGGAGCTGCGAGTATGATTAGCATCCAATAATTTTGGTAAAGCATCTTATTTTGATTGGATAAGATTAAAAGATAAAAAAGGGCAAAAAAAAAGGGCAAATGAGGTCAGCTTTCATGATTAGTTTCTTGCGGCGAATGGTCGATTGTGACAAATGCGTCGAACGGGAGCCTCAATTATTTTGCTTGCTTTGCATGCTCTCATGGATTTAATTAAAAATTCATTAAAATGCCTATACCCATAACTATAAGCTATATATATATATATACTTTGTAGCATCTATTGTGCATCTTTGATTGTGAGTTTAAATCTTGTTTGGGCTAGCTCTGAAATTTATGAGGATGAACTTCATCTTGATATTACTTTATTAATCACGACCAGGTACTATGAGTACAACATTAGGATATAATATCCAAAAGGAGATGATTCTTCAAAAGGTCATAAGCCTATTAATTAAGTCTCAAAGCTTTTATTTATGCCAATTTAGTCCAAAATATTTTGACGATTTATCAATTTAGTCTTAAATCTTTCAATTGTGTCAATTTAGATATAAGATTTTTGAATTTTTGCCAATTTAGTCCTAAATCTATTATTTTGATGAATGGCAGAAAAGACCACGTTTACAAATCGTCAAAAAATTTATGACTAAATAAGCAAATCGTTGAAATGTTTAGGACTAAATTGACGCAATTAAAAGGTTTAAGACTAAATTAGCATAATTGAAAAGTTTATGACTGATTTGGTCGCCGTGCAATAGGTTTTGGAATTTTATGATATTTTTCTCATCCCGAATAATTGAAACAATCGGCTCTAAACCGTCGTTTCGAACAGCATACTACGTTCAACAAATGTTCATCCCGAGCGCATGCAGTCAAGAAGTCGCTCATGAGTTATCGCTTTACCACATCTAGAGGAAGATATCAGTTGCAATCTTCGTAATTCGTCGAGACAATACAATATTCATTAGGGGCGAGCAAAAAAAATGGGATCCATCCGAACCGCACTAGACCGTACTCAACAGCTCGTTTTGGGTGGTTCCCACTGTGTACTGGTTCCAATTTGCTGGAACCGATGGGTACTATTCCGGTTCCCAGTTCCAGGTGGGAACCACCAACCTAGATCAACTGGACCGAGTGTATTTACATATATTCACATATGTGTGCGTGTGTGTGTGTTTTTTTTTTTCAATTCTAACTATTTCTCTATTTTGGAGGTGATTATTTGTCTAATAACTCACATTGACAGCCAATGTTTTTCGATATGGAGCAAAATGTTTGCGTCTCATTAATTCTCGTGCCTCATCAACTTTACTTCTCGTTTCAAAATAAACGGGATTTTTTTTATGAACTCGTCGAAGAAATTAGCAAGTGGTGTTGGTGCTGAGTACTCGGTAGAAGCGGTTCCATGGATCCACCCAAGAGTCGGACCCGATTGGTGGTTCGGTTCTTAGGTAGGTTCATGAAACGAACTGGTGGCTCATGATTCTTATTTTGCAGAACCAGACCCTAGCAGACGGTTCTTGATTATAGGATGGGAGCCACCCACCCTGAAGTTGATCAACCCTGATATAATGATATTCACGCCACGCAACTTAATATGATTAACCAAATTTCAAGCGAAGGACCTCGTTATTTCTTTCTTCGGTTACCTCGTATATGGCTCTTGTTATGTCTAAATTCACAATTCAATAAATTTAGATCACTAAACAAGATTAAACGGCCGAGAGACATCTCTCTTGTTATTTTCGTTGCTCTAATTAGAGGTGATCAGTTTCCAGTCCGGTCTGGTTCCCCTCAAGGACCGAGAAAGGGATCGCTAGATCCGGTTCTCGGAACTGGAGATCGGTTTGGTCCGGTTCCCGGGTGGTTCAATGAAATCGGTAAACGGTCCAATGTCTCATGATATCACAAAATAAACACAAAACAACCGAAAAGAAAGACTGTCCAAGACTCCAAGTGCCCACTGTCCCAGCTCCAAAACTCAACAACACTTCGTGCATAAGACTCCTAACCGGCCATTGTCCAATGGCGACAAAACACGTACCTGCATAGCTTGAAAGATTTGATGGGACCACTTGCCAACTGCTCTAAAAGCTTAAGCTATTAGAAGAATGCGTTGTTTAATATTTATATGTTTAATATTTATATATTCCAACACTCCCCTTCACGCTTAGTCTGGTCTTTTGCCTAGTACTAAGCGTGAACAAATTCATTGGGGAGGCAAATAGGGGCCTGTAAAGATTTGAACTCAAGACCTCCTGCTCTGATACCATGAAAGATTTGGTGGGACCACTTGCCAACTGCTCTAAAAGCTTAAGCTATTAGAAGAAGGCGTGGTTTAATATTTATATATTCCAACATAGCTCTCTCCAGCAAGATAAAAGTCTCTGTATTTGAATTTCGGGAAGATCTCAAGTCATCTCAAAATACGACCTCCTAGCGATGCCGCAATAGATGAGTGCTCGTTAATATTTAGGGATTGCCAAAAAAAAAAATTACCAATTTTCCATGAGAATTTAAAAAATAAATAATCGATCCGGTCCAATCCTATAATCCTAGAATCGGGAATCGAACCATTTGAATGCCGATATCAATTTTAAGGATCAAGAGCCAGATCGTCGGATTTTCGGTTCGATGGGTCCGTTTTGCTCATCCCCTTGCTCTAACGAAGTCCATCTAGAAGATAAAGAAGCCCCCACACGACATTCCTATCATGTGTTATATATATTTGCCGATTTAATTAATATCTTCGAAATGAACGAAAGAACAACAACAGCGGAATACCCACCAAGAAAAAAAATTGATAAATAAAGTAAATAGAAAATTGACTCGACGACATCGAATTTCGGCATCGCACTGCTTAAGCAACCTTTGGAACACGGCGTTAACATTACTCAAACTCTTGGGGCTGTCCATTCGTCGCTGATTACGATGTTCGTTAATTACTCCTCACTTTAATTATGATTTGATTTAATTTAATTTTTTTAATCAACTGTGTTTTTGCCCTTAAACCCACCAATGCCAGCACATCACCACCGCTGCCTCCCATGAGATAATTTTTTTTTTTTGCTAAACACTTTTTTAATCAAGTGATTTATATTTAGAAAAAAAAAAGAAAAGATAGAGGAAAGACTCTCTTCCTTTTGAATTGTCGGAGACGGAGATTAGGACATTTTGTTATTTTAGTAAGTTCTTCATGACAACAAAATATACATCTTCAAACAAACTACGTCATATGGATATGTTGTAAATCAAGAAAATTCTCCTCTGTCGCTGAAATTATCCGGTGCTCATCACAAATTTCAAATCATAGGAAATATTTTTCCTATATGTGTATAGGAAAATAAAGTTATTTTAATGAAAAGAGTGTATCTTTACCAAATATATATATTTGGTGCTTTCTCTGTAAGAGGGTGTACTTATCCAAAGTTCGATATACACGTTCTAGAAATGGTATGTTTATATCTACGCATTGAACTTTTCTTGGAACGGATAATGTTCCAATATGGTCGTCCTGTCGATAAAATCAATATAAGTAAGGATTCGGTATCGGTATTATTTGCTAATAAAGAAGAGACCTGTTTCGTATGATATATCAAAGTTGAACATGGTGAGCCGGCCACTAATCATGTCCACCACAAACTTTTTTTTTCTTTTTGGGGGTCAATTAATTTCGGTTGGTCTGCCCCCACTGATGAATGAAATCTTATGCCCCCATCATTTCTGGAATAATCAACCAAAAAAAGGAAAAAATCAATGCGTCTCCATCAAAGCATGGATAATTTGGCATTGTCACGATTATTTTTTAGTCTAATTTTCTCATAAATGTCTTTATGTACGTGCTAACAACATGATTAACAATTAAAACTGAAGGGAAGAAAAGCTTAAGCCTCAAGAGTGTCACCGAGATTTTTTTTTTGGCTGTTTGTGATTAATATAAACGCGATTGTCGGAATTGTCTTATGCCACGGTACTTAGGGTGCGTTTGTTTTGGGGAAAGTATTTTCAGGGAAAGTGTTTTCTGGATTTTCGTCTGTTTGGTTCGCAAAAAATGATTTGGTCAACGGAAAGTACTTTCCAATCAACAAAGATTTTATTCATTAAAATAGGAAAGTGAATTTTCCAAAATAAAAAGGTAAAAATACTTTCCCAAATTTGAGTCTCTCACTTTATTTGAAAACGGGACTGAGGCCGATCCTGGGATCGGGGCCGGGGTCGGGAATCGGGGGCCGAGGTCAGGGTCAGGGACCGGGGGCTAGGGTTGGGGCAGGGGCAGGGGTCGGGACCGGGAACCGAGGCCGATCCTGGGGCGAGGGCAGGGAACTGGGGCCGGGAACCGAGGACCAGGGCTTGGGCCGGGGGCCGGGAACCAGGGCCGAGATCGGGGCTGGGAACCGGGTTGGAGCCGGGCCGGGGCCGGGGACAGGGGCCGGGGCCGAGGACCGAGGACCGGGGCCTGGGCCGAGACCAAGATCGGGGTCGGGGCTTGGCCGGGTCAGTTTGCGTCAGCTCTCTCGACCATTTGTCTCTCCTTAGCATCAAGGACAGTCCATTTGATGAGATTGAAATCGTTTTCCAAATGAGAACTAGACACCGAAAAATATTTTCGGTAACATATTACCAAATAACGGAAAACAAATCGTTTTCCGAGAAAGTGGTTTTCAGAAAACCACTTTCTAGAAAACGAATTCCTGAAAATCACTTTCCTTGAAACAAACACATCCTTAGTGTTAAACCACTGCGACAATACATTGCATATTGAATGGTGACGTGGCAGCAATAGGAATAAGTTCTCTCTTTTCTTTTTTTTTTAGAAGCAAAAAAGAAAAGTCGATCGGGTGTAGGGAAAAATGCTTTGAAATTGGAAATTGCCGAGTAAGAAGATTACTATTTATTTGCTGAACGACCGGCAAAATTAGGCAAGCTTTAACAAATTCAATTAGCGAGATAATCTCCCGGTTAACCGGTGAATCCCAACGTATTAGGGATCTAAGACGGGGCTTGTTTGTCGAGTTTGCCCTTTTTCTCTTGTTTCTCCTCTAATCTATTTCGACAATTAAAAAAATTAAATTAAAATCAAATAAACTCCGACTATTCTGAATTATCTTTAGGGGATTCCGTTAGTAACGAGCATGTAGTCTTCGTCGTCTAAAGTTTAGCTTCGAACCGGACCGGTTTCGCGCCCATGAGGATGAGGCCATCGAATCTGCGGCCACGTAGGATTTGGAAAACCACAAAAATAAAACAAAAAAAAAACGATTTTGTAGATGACGTGGGCCCCACCAAATTTTTACCTTTTGCGGTCCTGATTCTCTGCAATATCCCTGTCCAAAAATCCGAAATCCAAATATGGCAAGAGCAGCGCAAGCCCCTGGACCTGCACCGCAGACTGTAAAAACCCGAATTTGCATAAAACCCGGGACTGGGATCGACACGTGGCGCGCATGCATGCGCCTCGGCGGAAATCGAACGGAAACGGCAAAAAGGGAGGAAAACAGCTTCCGAAAGTTGGAAGGATCGCAGCCGCTGATTCCTCCCCCGTGGGGCCCATACCTTTTTTTTTTAATCCCCTGCGTGCGGCTCCCCTGCACCCTCGTCTCTTCCAACCACTCAGAAAGAGAAAGGGGCATAATATAAACTTTGCGAACAATTTGATATTTACTAGGTTTTAATAGCATAATAATATTTGGATGATTGTGAAAAAAATAGTAAGTTGTAGATCGCAAATTCTTAAACGATTAAACCCCACCATTATTTTTAATTAGCTATTTATTTATTTATGTTTTGTCCAAAACAAATCATTAGCCTTACCGTCACTCAAAAACTATTGCATAATTAATTTTTCATACACTATAATTCGAATTTGCGACTGTTCTCATTTAATTAAAACGAAATGCCATATCAAGACGAGTCTTGTATGACTATACAAAGCATAGCCAATCCGACCATTCAAATAGATATTAGACGCGCGTCATTCGATCAACGTCATGATTGATCACACGTAAGATTGTCATTTCCTTTTTAACGTTATTTGTAACACATATTAGAATTTTCTCTCCCGTGTTTTTTATTCTTACTTTCCAACTGTCACCTTTATAGTAATCGATCCGCAAGAGTCAAGAAACTACAAACACGTTTAGTCAGTCCTTCTTAATGGAAATTATCTGGGCCAAAATTATTTATCATTTTGGGATTCTCTCATGACCATATATAGAAATTCAGTCCTTCGAATAGATATTAAACGTGTGTTGCCCTATCATCCTAACAATCAATCGACTCGAGACCGCCATTCTCTTTCGATTTTGTTCATAACGTAAACTTGACATTTTTGTTCCGCTTTCCAACCGTCGAACTCTCTCAAAGTCATTGTGCAAGAGTCGGAAGCAAGGACAGCCGTAAAAGTACGGCTTGTCGCCTTTTCCCTTGTGCATTCAGAGAAAGAAAATCAGCACGTCTCAAATCTATAGTACCCACGTTCTACATAACTCATCTCTAATCGAATAAGAGAGATGCTATGAAATCATGCTAATCGTCATAAAAAAATGGGGAAATGTCACTAAAAATTCCAACTATGCTAACTATGACACTTTTTTTAAATTTTTTTGTGACGCCAAAATTCCAAACTATGCACACTATGATATATTTTAATGGTATTTATTGATGGAATCTTGACACGAGGGTAAATAAGTCACACATAAACAAATTTTGAGTTTTTTGGTGTCACAGAAAAAAGTTTAAATATGTTACAATGGACTTAGTTTGGAGTTGTTGGTGGTTTTTTCTTTAGAAAAAAAAACTGAAAAACAGGTTGCGATCATCAACGGTCAGGATTCACCCATACCGATTTTGAAACAGTAAGTTTGGCGTAGCGTAGAATTGCCTCGCGAGTCTGTTCGAAGGCACAGACGAGGAGAGCCGACAGATTTTCAGTTCTCCCGCCCGTGGCCACACATAGAAATTCACGAACTGCAGAGGGGCAGCCTCGAGAATCTGCGGCTGCTCCGAGGGCATTTCCGTCAGTCCGTTGCATGCCCGTTTCGGAAATCCAGGCGCATCCCCACTAAATCCCCCGTAATTTTCTCGAGCGACGGAGTTCAAAGTACACCCTGTAAATCACCCCACTCATTCCGAACAAAAAAAAAAATCACCCCACTCATTATCTCTAATTATTATTTTAATTCCCGCTATTTAACGCTCGAAAAGAAAATAATAAATTTTTCGAAAAAATCATCCTTTTTCTCAAGAAATCCAGTGATGGCTTGAGCGACAACAACATGCGAGAGAGCCGGAGAGGGGGGAGAGCCGGAGACTCGGAGAGGGATGATGGGTGATTAAAAAATTGCAAGTGAGTGTGAGTGATTAAAAAAAAATGAAATTTCTGCTCAAGTTTTTCATTTTTCTCATTGATTATTCAAGATACAGTCATTGTTGTTGCTGGGTGTGTGCGCGTTTATATAAGTGTGGGTGAGGTGGGTTGAGTCTCGTTTTGGAGCAAAAAGACAAGACGCTCTCCTTTATAGCTATCCATTATGTCAGTTGTTTTTTGTTTTTTGTTTGCCCCTCTCGTTTTAAAGGGCGAGTTGTCGCTGTTGCTGTGAAGGGTTGAACTCAGAAACACAGTTAAAAATAGCACCCCAAGAGAGAGAGAGAGAGAGGGGGGGAGAGAGGTTGAGGGCCTGAGGCCATGGATTGGTTCCTCCAAATTTAATTTTCTCCATAGAAGGCCTGCTTAAAGAGTTTGGTGGTGAGTACGCGTATGTTTCATCATTTGTTTTTGCAAAAAAAGCAGGCTCAAAACTCGCACTTCATCTTGTTTCACTGCATTTTTCTGTTTCTCGGTGTCAATTGCTTTGGAAGACATAGGTTTTGAAGATGGTTTTCCCTCTGAATTTGGTTGTGTCTGCATATTTATATCTCTATACATATCTTTTGGTGTCATTGTTGGCATATTATTTGATGATTCTGGAAATGGGTTGTGTTTTTCTTCTGAAAGATTATCTTTTTTCGTGTGTATTTTTCTGTGAGAAGCAGTGATTTTGAGGATCATAGACGATAACCCTTTCATGTTTTGTCTTTGTTGTCTGTGTTTGACTTCACGTTGCTTCTATTCTTAGTGTGGATAAAATTTTCTGGAAAAAAAAATGGCAATGAAAGTATAAAATTCTGAATTTCTGCTGTGTTGCAGTTCTTGGGAAAAAAGAGGGGAGGAATTTTGAATCTCTTTGTTCGTTTTCTTTTCTGTGGTTTGGAATTGTTCTCAGGATGTTAGAGACTTGTGGAAGCCTTTCGGTTCCTGCAGACAATCGTAGTCCGGTTATGTTTATGTTTTGTTTTTCGTCTTTGAAACTAGAAAATGTGACCTTTACTGTTCCTTCGTGTAGGGTTACTTGCGGAGAAATCTGTAATTTGATCAGTGTAGGAAAGGAAATGATAGAGTAGGGGAAATTGTGAGTTTTTAGTCAAATCAGGAAAAAGAAAGTTGTTGAGTTATTCGCATTGTTGCTCTGGTTCTCAGAGAAATGGAAAAAACCCATTTTTGTTCTGCATAAAATCCTGATGTCTTCCTCTTTCTTTTCCTGATAGCTGTTAGTTAGACGTCACAAATTTACGATTCAGAAGTTTATCTTTGCTTCTTCTTTTTTTGGATAAATGAATTTCCAGAATAGCTTAATTTTTTGGACCATTTTTTTCTGGAAATCTTGATTGGCTTTTTCCTGTTTATAATCTTTCCCCTGCATCTATTGCTTTCCTTGGATAGGAAAAGAACAGATAGAATAAGTATGTTGAATATACAGCAGCATAATGCATTTCCGGTACAAAAAAAAAAAGTCCTGGAATAGCTTCGAATGCAGTTTTCTGGGATTATAGTGATGTCTTGGTTGCGAGATCTGCAACTGTTTCACCCTTTCTGTGTCTTTTTGCTGTATCTGTTGTTTGCACTCATGCATACTGTCTAAAGTTCTAGCTTTTTGTAGGGTTGAGATGGACTTTTCGGAGTCCACCAAAGTTGTGTATGACAGGATCCAGAAACTCGAGCCCGAGAATGTCTCGAAGATCATTGGATATCTTCTTTTGCAAGATCATGGCGAACGCGAGATGATCAGGCTCGCCTTCAGCCCTGATAACGCGATTCACTCCTTGATTACCAAAGCAAAATCTGAACTGGGATTGTCTAAACCAGCAGTCTCTGTTAATATGTTACCCCATGTAAATTCCACACCAACGGTTAATATTCAGTCTGTCACAGAAATTCCTGTGCAATTCACTCCGTTCTCACCAGCGTCAGCCCCTGCACTTTCACCTCGATCCTCTCTCCGAATCGCCAGCCCATACTGGGAATCGCAGGTTCCTGTTGGTCACGTGCCTGATGATTTTCACCTCATAAACCAAGTTCACCACTTGGGTTTGGAGGACCCTGCCGAGTTTGTCAACTCCAGCGGTTCGGAGTTTATGGGGAGTTATTATTTCCCCGAGGCTGCAATTTGTGCAAAATCGAGTCGTAGATCTCCGAGTTTACCAGATTTTCCTGTTAAGATTTGCCATTACTTCAATAAGGGGTTTTGCAAGCACGGGAACAACTGTCGGTACTTTCACGGCCATCTTATGCCGGAGAGTTTTTCACAGCATTTTAATGCAAATTACAATGAAATAGGGTATGAGGATCATGCATTTATTCAAGGGTCTCTTGACAAACTAGAATTGGAGCTTACCGATCTTTTGAAATCAAGGGGAGGAATGCCCGTTTCAATTGCTTCTTTACCTATGTTGTACTATGAGAAATATGGGAAGACACTTCAGGCCGAGGGGTATCTGACGGAGAGCCAAAGACATGGTAAGGCTGGTTTTAGTTTGTCAAAGCTTCTTTCTCGGCTTAAGAACAGCATTTGTCTTATTGACAGGTACTTCCTATGAATTTAGAGTTTTCCTGACATTTCATGCAAGTGTTCTAGCTTTTAATTTTGTTCCTAAAATGTCGCAGACCACATGGCCAACACTCCGTGATTTTGGCGGAGGATGCTCAGAAGTACTTGGAGTTTACAATTGAAAGAAGTGATCTAGGTGTAAACTCTGGTTCTCGGCAGATATATCTTACGTTTCCAGCGGAGAGCGTCTTTACGGAACAAGACGTTTCGCATTACTTCAAGTATGGAATTGCATTTTCTACTTGCTTTTCTGCCAAAACTACCTCGTACTGTGAATAACCCACTGGTTATTTTGATGCAGCCATTTTGGACCTGTTCAAGATGTTAGGATTCCTTGCCAACAGAAAAGGATGTTCGGATTTGTCACGTTTGTCTTTGCGGAAACGGCCAAGCAGGTTTTGGCCAAGGGAAATCCCCACTTTATATGTAACGCTCGTGTTCTTGTGAAACCATACAAGGAGAAGTCGAGGCTTTTTGACAGGTAAACTAATGTATTTCAAACGTTGTATTGGCGGGTCTTTGTTGTCATGCGTTGTTTTAGTCGTTTGTGACGTCCTTTGTTCTCCTTGTTAATTGGTGGTTTGTTCCTTGATAATGCATTTCTTTCGGCGTGCACTTTTTACGGGTCATATTGTGATATTTATTAAGTAAAACAACACTCATTAATTTGAATCATTTATTTGAATAGATTATGCATACTTTTACCTTTCCATACCCTCTTTAAGAATTAACAAATGAAAACTGTCACCATCTGAAGTAACTTTTCATAAGTGCTTGACCTAGTAATTTCCAGCTGTTTTGAGTTCTGTGACAGTGCTGTGTGCTTCCCTTCTTTATTTACCATTATCTACCTCATTCCAGTGTACAAACAATACATACATATGTTATTTTTCCACTTTATAATAGTCGGTCGACCAACTATAGAACATATGCCTTTTTTGATGCTAAAAGGAACATATTTTTATGACAACCGTGTAAGAACTGAATACTAAAGGTGCTTTCCCATTTCTGTCACGATCTCTTTTGACAGTTCGAAATTTACTTGTGTGCAGAAGGTATATGGAGAAAATGCAGAATCTCACATTTAATTACAATCAGCACCTTATCGAAGGGGAGACTGATATTCAGTCAAGTGAGTAGATGATACCGGTGACGGTGCATGTTTCTTTTCTGCGGACTCTTCTTGATCTGCGCGTTCTCATCAGTTCGTGTGACCAAAACTATTGTTTTTCAGTGCCAAGAAGTTGTGATAACCCAAGATTCCTTAGGAAGGAGGTTATACAAGAGCATGAAAATGCACTTGAACTCGAGAGGAGACGCTTTGCAGAATTTCATATAGCACCGAAAGCTTTGGCCCGCCCTGTGTATTTTGGGCATTCAATGGACCAACTGAACCCATCAGAAGGTCTGAAATGCATCTTTACGCCTCTTTTCTTCACTCCTCTTTATCTTTTTAGGCCTTCTTTCGATGCTTCTCTCACTTATTACTTTCCCCCATCTTTGACAACGTCCTTTAATTTCTGATGACTCATTATTTCTTAGTAGGCCATGAAGAACCAGCACAGTCACAATCAGCTGATCATATTAATCACTTCCTAGATTATGTACAAAATGGTTCGAGCAACACCAGCAAAATGTCGCTGCGGGTCATTAATTGCACTGACCAGGATAGGTAAAAATCTACTATGATTCTCCGACATGCTGAAACAGTGGGATAACTATACTGCTGAATACAGACCCAAAAAAGAAAAACTATACTGCTGAAAATCGCTTTCTTTTCTTTCATTACTATATGAGTGAAGATCTCAAATTTCACACTTGGTCATTTTGATTGATTTATATAGCATGTCTGGTTTATTCTCTCTCTTTTGTTTTCCACTTTGTAGCAGCCAAGGAATCAATCTTCCTGACAGCCCATTCGCGCCGGCAATAGGGACTGGAATTTCAACAGCTACATAGACAGCCTGGAAAAAAAAAGCAACTATAGAGGAAAGAGCTCAAATACTATCTGGCGAGTTCGACATACAACCGGACTTTTCTCTCTTTTCTTTTTCCTTTATCTTTTCTGCGGTTTCAACTAGCTGCTCAGGAGGGACGCGTGATGTGAAGTTCTCCGTGTTTCACCGGCGAAAGTAGATCAGGCAAAAAAAGAATTGTTACAGAAGAAGCTAATTTCTTGACAGGGTGTTTTATACTGGATGAAAGGTACAAGCTTTATATCAAAGCTTGTGGGTGTGTTAGAGGAGAAGTTTAGTAATGGTAGTATTTGCTGTTATAGTTGAAGAAAGGGAGTAAAGAAACTGTGCAGAGAAAGAAGAATGCGAGAAAGCTGCTGTTTTTAAGTAAATATTTGCCTACAGAGAATTGAAAGAAAGGATATTTCTGCTTGGTACATAAAAGAAGAAATCACATGTTCTATAGTTTTCCAATGATATGCCGTCTTGGGGTCACTATGAGTGATCATGTGGCTTTTGTTTACTCCCCCATCTTTTGCGCATGACTTTGCGGGGGGGTCCCGATGATCATATGATAGATCTTTGCTTTTCTTAATTTTCTGCGGAGGCCCTACATTACCAACTCAAACGTGGGTCCATGTTCATGTAATGCAAGTTTCCCGGTAATCAGTTGTGATATCGCTCAGAAGGATGATCGTTTAAGTTTCCGTGGCCCTCTTGCTTCAGAAATGGTCCGAATTCGACACGGTCCAATTGATTTGCGGATGTATTTTACATAACACGAAGAAGAGAAGATACAGCTTTGAAGAATCTTGATTGGTTTATGTCTCGGTAAGACAGCACCTGAAATAGAAATATAAACATCCATAAAAGTTGTCAGCTTGACCCAACGAAATAGACCCTGAAATGGAGGACAGTGAGGCAGTGGTGGGGTTTAGGATTCGAGCAGAGTTGTGGGGTTTGTCTTTTTTTTTTCTTTTTTCCTTTTTGTTGGGAGTTAGTAGGTTCCCACATCTTTGAAGAATGAAAAAGGAAAAGAACATGGTGGTTGGTTGTGATGGGATAATCAAGTTGCTGCTCTGCTCATAGGAATAGTTGACTTTTCTGGGTCACTGAGGCCAGATTTGCATAGCTCTCAATGCGGCGCTTGACGTCAATTGTTTCGTGAATATGACAGGAGACGTGGATCTTAGTGTGCTCTGGCAAAGATTTTCTTGACCCTGAAATGGGAATTACACTTTTAGGGAGATGGCCTAGTTGAGTGCACTTTTTGTGAAATCCTTGCTGCATTGACAGAGACAGGCAGGTTGATGAACATGAGGAGGACATCTCTGATACAATTGGTACGGATAAAAGCCCATTTTAAGAAACACAAAATGAGGCCTCAGGAGCAGTTAAGCGCATAAGCGGGTTCCTAGACATCTGCCCTCCGTTGGGCTTTAAGCTATTCAGGACTGGAAAATCTGCACGTAGACAAAGTGTTGGTTTCCAGGAAAATTCTTAGAGAAAGGTAGGAAATTTGTGATTGTTTACGGTGAAAATGGTTTTTCTTTGCCGTGTTCCTAACACCCTGGACGGGCAACTGTCGCGGCTGTCTTGCAGCTGAATAACTTAATGTGGTAATTCTTGATCACATGATCGCTCGCGGCAACTCATCCGTTCATTCAGAAATGCAGACGTTGAATTTGTAACGAGTGAGGATCTTGATGATGGCTAGGAATACATGACTCACGCAGCAGTAGAGAGATTGGGTTTTGAGTTTCGTAATAGGCTAGGCTGGCGCAGAATCCTTGTCACCTAGTTTGCAGCAGACATATTTTCTCCTCGTTTTTGACCTCGTGGATCAATCCGGTGGTCCTAATTACCGGTTCCTGGCTTTGAGGCCGGTACTAAACTAGTACCAATAGCTCTGGAGTGAAGCTGCATTCAGGAATTGTTGCCGCCTGTTTCATGCTTTGCTGTATTGAATCAGCACACACGGCATGTCGACCCAACAAATGGGCGGCCGAGACTGGAGAGTGAAGGCCCGACTCGTGAGCGTGATCTGTTCCCGGTCACGGGTATCTCCTGGCGTTAGATCGGAGGGAAAGCGGCTGTTGTCTATGATGTCCACCCTTTAAAATATCTCAGTCCCTAATCAGCCAAAAGATTAATGCAAAAGTGAGATGTCTGCTCAATTTTTACATGCTTAGGCGCGTTTCGATCTTAGGAATCAAAAAGAATTAGCAGGAGTCGGAGCTGAACACGAAAATGACAATACAGGTTCAAGAAGAACATCAACAATCCACTCGTGATTAAACCTCAATTGTACTACGTTTGGTAATCAGGATATGATAAACCTCCCGCCCAAATATGATATAAGATATATGATATAAGAGGGATATAACCCAGATAAAAATCCATCATATAGGTGGGATAAACATGGACATGATTTCTAACTTTATTAAATTAATAAAATTATAAAGTGATGAGTAATCTTCATGTAAATAATGTTAGAATACTAATATAAAAAAGAAAACTAAAAATAACAAAATATAACAAGAATTTTGTTTGTATTTATTCCTCTCTCTCTCTCTCTATATATATATATATATATATATATCCCAATGTCTTTCTATCATGTAACATTTATATTTATTTCATATTTAAGGTACTTTTCGTACTTTATGTTAGTTAAATAGTTTACCATTTAATAAATTTTTATTAGAGAATGATGAACGGGAAAAAACAAATAAAAAGAGAAAGGGGAAAACGATAAGGAAGTAAGCAAATAAAAACGAAGTATGCAAGAGTATCGTGACGGATTCTTACTATTTTCGTTTTGTATAATTTGTATGTTCATTTACATTAATATGTTATTTAAGGGGTGAAAAAGACCGAAAGCGAAGGGATTCGATTTTTAAGTTGATTCTTCCTTTTATTTTTTCGAAATTCCTCGACTCTTTTGATTTTAGTTCGACACAAAACACAATAAATTTTTTAGTATAGATGGATATCGACTTGCATTTTTTTTTAAGTTCTAATTTAATTTAGAACAACTAAAGTCTTAATGAAAATCAGAACATATTTTCGAAATTTACGTATTTTGGAGGGAAGATAAATTAATCAAGAGCGATTAATAAATTTTCGTGTAATTAAAGCTGGCCGAAAGGACAAAAAATAAAATAAAATGCAAAACAAAATAATTCCAGTAAAACGTAAAACGCGTAATCGCATGTGGATATTCGACAAAAAAAAAACAAAAATCGCACGTGGATATTCGACAAAAAAAAAACAAAAATCGCACGTGGATAGTTCTTGACTTCTTGTGTCGGCAACCACCGTCCGCCCGCTTTAATTGGGGGCGAGGATTGGAACCCTAATCGGACCTCGCTTCCCTTCAATTCCTCCCCCAAAATCACCGAGACTCACCAGCATCCTCTGCCGAAAATCCTCGAAACCAGTCTCGAAATCCCCCCAAGAAGCTCCGATCTCTCTCCCGCAACGATGCTTCTCTCTCCCGGCCACTCTCCTCGCCACCTCTCGTCTCCTTCCCCATCTTCGGCCCCCGACGAATCCCTAAAACCCCCGGTCGCTTCTTCGGCGATCGCCCCTCCGAACCCTCGGAAGCGGCCCGCCGTCCTCGACGAGGACGCGTACGTCTCGGCCATCGAGAGGATCATCGAGCGCGACTTCTTCCCCGACATAACGAAGCTCCGCGACCGCCTCGACTGGCTCGAGGCCATCAGGACCGGCGACCCCATCCAAATCCGCGATGCCCAGCTGAAGATCATGGAGCGCCGCGGCAGGAGGGCGGGCAGCGCGAGCGCCAGGGGCAGGACGCAGACGCCCGGCTCGACCTTCGCGCGCAATTTCACTCCTTTGGACGAGTTCGATGGTAAGACCCCGAAAACTCCGGGCGCTTTGGGTGGGGAGGTGGTAGGTGGTTTAGAAGGGGGGGAGGGTGATTCCGTTGTGGATGTCTCGCTGTCGTTGGACGAGTTCTTTAGGCGGTACACGAGCGAGGATAATGAGAGCTTTTCGAAGATTCTGGAGAAGGTTAATAAGAAGAGGAAGGAGAGGTATGGGTACTTGCTGGAAGGCGAGAAGGAGGATGTGAAGGCAATTGAGGACGTCAAGAAGGACAGAATTACGGATGGTTATGGGACGTCGGATCAGCCAGTGAGTACTTTAGAAGGGTGGAAATATACGCCGAAGAATCTCTTGATGTACCATCCTGCTGATCGGGGGGAGGCTCCATTGACGGAGGAGGAAATGGCTGTTAGGCTCAATGGTTTAACTAAGGAAGTGAGTTATGCTAATACTAGGTTTCATGGTAAAATAATGGATTCAAGGCCAAATGATGATGGCACAGTTGAGGTTTTGTATACGCCAATTGCGGGTGCTTCTCCGATGCCAAAATCAGCTAGGGACGGGGACAAGGTTAAGAAGTATGACCTGGACGACTTGAGGAAGACCCCTAATCCATTTTATATTGAATCAGGTAAAAAGGCCGAGAATGGCTATAGTTTTGTTAGAACTCCTTCACCTATGCCAGGTGTTGATGAGTCACCGTTCATCACGTGGGGTGAGATTGAGGGAACTCCGTTAAGGTTGGAGTCCGAGGACACACCTATTGATATTGGTGGTAGCGGAGACGGGCCTCACTTTAGGATCCCATCGGCACCAGTACGAGATGTCAAGGCTCATTTACTTTCTAGAGAGGCTGCTCGAAAGTTGAGGGACAGGTCTAAAATGTTCCAGAAGCCACCGCTGCCATCACCTGCCAGAGGGGGAAGTGCCAGTCCAAGTATGCGGACTCTTTCTCCCGCTGCCCTGAAGTTCGTGAGGAATGCGATTTCTAAGTCTTCATCTTCAGTTGATGAATCACTTCGAGCTAGTTATCGAGGAGCAAGCCCCGGAATCCGGACTCCCAAAAGTGTCAGGAGCATGTCCAGGTTTGGTAGAGATGGGAGTTTGGATTCCAGATCTCCTTCTGTAAAAGAGAATTTAAACCCTCCTTGGTAATAGGTTGTGTGCATAAATAAGCAAACACTGAGTCTCCAGAAGTATGGCTTTATGTTATTACTGGAACATCTATGTTCTTTTACTTTCTAAAAGATGTAGCTGTTTCTTGTTTAGTATCTCTATTTTCATAACCGTTACATTGTTTAAGATATTTGGTCGAAGGCTGCAGTTTCGATGTAAATTTTAAGGATACTCAAGGACCCAGGAAAGGTTCCTTATTTAGCATTAGAGCATGCTGTTGTTTTTTTGTTTCCGGGGAGAAAAGAAGGTTAAACTGAATCCAAAAAAGGTGAAAACATGGCCATTTTCTTAATTTGATTGGGAGCCTCTGGGTAGATATCAGCTGATGCTTTTTTGAATTTGAAATTGTGATTAGAATTAAAGTAGCCACATTTTGCATCATTTTTGGTTGAAGAGCAAGAAAAGGTATATTCAAGGAAAAAAAAATAGGTAAGCTTTTGTCATTTGTGTTTTCAACAGCTTCTGGGAAGGGGAATTCGAAACTTAAATCTGCTCGAGGTTCATACATATATAGCTAATATAACTTTATCACTTTGAATGTGGAGTTTTCACATTCACTCATTAGCATTTCTTGCAGCGGTTGGATGTATAGTCATCTTCATCAACTTAAATATGTCTATACTGAGGTTGACGGGGCTATATCTCAGCAGTCGCTATTTACGTGTTTTTGTTGCTTCCGATGATGTTTCTGTCGGCGCTTCTAAAACTATTTTTCATTATGTCAAATGAGATAAAAGCTACATATCCTTTCAAATTCTTTCTTTTTCTTTAAATACTGCAGTTCCAGTGTTTAAGATCTTTCCTTTCCAGCTGTGCTTTTAGTGACCTTGCTTGATTTTGCAACTGTCTGTGTAATTAAGTTTTGGTGTCTTGATAATGAATGGAAATAGATTTTTCAAAGCTGAGGCTGCTGAAGTTTTAGCATTATCACTTGTTTTACAGGATGTTGCAGTCATTTCTCATTTGGTTTTCAAAGTTTGCAGATTGATTAAGAGCTTTACACTGTTGCCTAGGAACCGAATCCGCTCTTCTATGCGATAGATGTCTGCATTTCCGCTGCTAAAGGAAGCAGGGGAAGTACAGAAGCATTGAATGCAGAAGACGATCTTTTCATCAATCAATTTCACCTATAAGCTTTTTCTCTGGGCTTTTAAATAAGAGTTTCAGCGGGTGGCATATGGAAGTAAGAATCCACAACTATCCCTACTTTTTTTTTGGGGTCAAACTCCTACGGCCAAGGCATATATCTATTAGCAGTTCCAAGTTGAAAAAAAGACTGAATCATCAAATCAATCAGGTTCGCAATTGAAGTATGTCCTCAAGATGCATCCACTGAGATTGTGATTGTTGGAGAGGGCTTCTTAAAAGCATTGAATCCTTTTGTACTCCAATAGCAAAATTGGTCGAGGTGGGAACCAAACAAATGATATTTTGATGTGAATATGAGATTTTCTACGCTCGCATTTTACTTAAGATCTTTCTGGAAATGGGACCACGATCTAGAGTCTACTGATGAAGTGTTTGTAGAGGATTTTGGCATGTGGGATTGATCATTTCGTGGCAGTATTGGAGGATGGATGCTGCTTCTGCATTCACGGCACTGTTGCTTTGCATTCTCATCAATTTAGTAAACTCGGCGACGGGGTAGGGGCTCTGCTTTATGATGGTCACCAGGAATTCGTCATTTGTTTCTTCTGTGGTAGTTTAGCTCGTATGGGTTGGTACTAAAGTCTGAAGGTGGCTGCTTCTATTCTCACGTGTTGGTGGTTTTAAAGTGAAGGTAGGCTTGAAAATTGAAACGGTGAGGTATTGAGGTCCTATATGCTGGTTTGCATCAGCTATTGATAATTTTTTTGAGCAGAAGCAATATCATGCAGAGAGAGACGCCAGACTGATCTTCTAAATGAAGAGGGGGGTTATGTTTGACGCACGCACGGGGGGAACACTAATCGAGGACGGACATACTCACGCATATCTGAATTCTAATCTGAACCACTCGGGCACGTCCGCAATGAGCCTCTTGTCTTTGTTCTAACAAGCAGTTTAAACAAAAGAAATCTTTGGTAGATAGAGCTGTACCATTATACTTCTTTTAAACTCTCTTCCTGAATTCGACTTAGGAATCAAGACTCCATCAATGAGCGAGTCTGGGCAGGCCGGATTTTGTCGGGTCGGGTCGAGTTGGGTACCGAGCTTATAGAAGTGCTTGCTCAAGTCTCGCCCATTATATATGACTTACCAAATGTCATTCACAGTTTACAATTACAGTATTGGAGTTGCTGTGAGGGGGAGAGAGAGAGAGAGAGAGAGAGAGAGAGAGAGGGGCTTGCCTGCCTTTTGGATAGAAATAGAGTGGATGTGGGGGTTGGCTGCTTCATAATCACATGATGAGATGGAAGAGCAAAGGGCTCTTTCTTCCTCTTTTCTTCACATGTGGATGTGGGTGAGAGCTGTGATTGCTGTGTGAGTGGGTAACACAAGAATTATGCCTCGCCGGTTCTTTCCCTTCTCTCTCTTTTAATAATTTTTTTTTTGGGATTTTCCTTAGGATAATTAGTTATTAATTGCATCGAAATAGATTAATCATACAGCCCTTCCGCAGCTGCCTAAAGTAGATCCCATGTATGTTTTGTTTTGCCTGTAAAAGCAAGGTGCTTTCTGCATAGAGTGGAATGTACTATCATCCAACCAACGTTAGCTACAAAGTTGACTGATGAAAGTGGAAATGAAACATGAAACGAAGTCGGTGGTAACGGACACGTCGAGAGTCGAAAAGAACAAGATTGGGTTTGATTATTTTCTCATCTTCGGCTGTCTTTTGAAGGCACTAGCTGTTGATTTGGATTAAATACTTCTGCTAAGTCGCACCACACGAGGAATGCCCGTTGTAGAAGCGACGAGATATTTAGGGTTGAGAGGACCTTAGCATTTTCATAAGCTCATTCAGAGAAAATGTTATAAGTACGGTGAGGGAACGTGATTGAGTATTTGAGCACTGCAATTGAAAAATGTATTTATTGGAAGCAAGTTTGACGTACTTGTCATCTGAAAGACTATCTTTCGAAAGTCTCTTGGGCTGCGTTTGGTGGTCATGATAAAAATCAGGATATGATAAAAGTTATCATGTCCTATGTTTGGCTACCCCCGGGACCGTATAAAGTGAGATATAAGGGGGATATAGTCTGGATAAAATTATCCATGGCGGAGGTGAGATAAAGGTGGATATGATTTCTTATATTCATAATATTAAAGCTATTCTTTTTCTCGAATAACAAACTTCTTAAAAAAATAGTAATTAAAATAGTAATTAAATATGAATTATATTTTAAATTCTAATATTAAAAATATTTTTCAAAAATTTAAAATATTTTTTAATATATTCTTATACATATTTATAAATTTTAGTTTCTTTCTACTTTACAACATATATTCTGTGCACATATTTACACACACTTCATATCCATGTCACTATGAATTGAAGGATTTTTTATCGAGTAAGTTCAAAGAAGGATTTTTTGGTAGTATAGGTTGTTATTTAATAAAATTTTTATTAAGAAATGATGGAACGAAAAAAAAAATAACAAAAAAAGGATATAAAAACAAAAAAAAAGTAAATAAAAATGAAGTAGAAGAACCCAAATTTTAAATCAACAAATTCGAACTTGAAATGATCTTTTGAATTCTTGAAAAACGTGGGACAATGAAATAAAAAAAAAAACTAAAAATCTCATTCTCCTATGTGTCTTTGGTTCATATTGAATTTTCACCACTTCTTTATAGTGTTTTGGTTCACGTTAAAATTCTACAAAAACTACGAGAGAGTTGAAACTTCTTTTTCTTTGTAGTTGTAAATGCGAATAATCATATTTTCTCTCTTACTAGAGTTGGCAGTTAATTACGAGAGATTCTTATAGTCTCTATTTATGCATTTTCATATTCATTTATATCTATATATGTAAATACCAAACAATAAATGTAATAGGATATGAATATATCAATTTTAATACTGTGATTCACCAAATAGTGAATATGATATGGCAAAACCCCTGGATTTCATATCCTATCATATCCAATTATATTCTCGCTAGAAATCCTAACGACCAAACGTAGCCTTGGTGTTTTATGCGATCTTTGACGAGACCACTTTAAGCCCTTTTCTTTTAATTCGTTTAAAAAAGTGCAATAAATAAATAAATAAATAAATAAATAAATAAATAAATAAGCGCAATCTTTACAATTTCTATATTGAAAACACAAGCAAAAGAAATGTATTAGCAATTGTATAAAAAACTATCACATTTCAATTTGGGCAGCACTATTTTCACTTCCATTTTGGCTAAGACACTCCTTTTTGCTTGTTAACTTATTAGAATACCCTTCTCTTATGTTTCATTTTGGATAAAGCTAATCCACAAATCTACCTTTATTTTTAGTCGATCTTAATAAAAACAGAAATGTAAAATTGATCACAAAATGGAAAATATTAATTTGTTAAAAGCATAAAAAATGTCGAACATATTTATATTTAGATATTTATTAACAAAGGATAAACACATAAAAGAAAAAACATGAAATTTCGTGCTACTCAACTCTTGATATAAAGAAAAAATTAATTGTAAATTAAATATCATAGCAAGTGGATCACCTTACACAAGTTTGAAAGTGCAAAATGTGTAAACAAATTTTCGAACCCATCTTGCAATTCATATTAAAATATGAAAAGATTTTTTTTTTGTCGAAAAAATATGAAAAGATTAAAAAAAACACAAATAAGCGATTTGTAACTTTAGAAATTACAGGTCTATTTCAAAATTACCCACAAGTTCAAAATCCGCTTTATATTATATTGGATTTTAAATTTCAAATTCGTAATACAATTTCTCTCAAACTATTTCCTAAAAACTGGACAGTTAATTGTGTGTTCATAAGCCGTTATAACTAGAAATTTCTAATATTTTGTGTAGCTTTTCTAATTAAAAGCATGAGATCATAAAATAAGAATAACGAACTTCTCTAGGAGAAGTGATAACATGATGCATTATGGATCGATATTTTATTGGGGTGTAATTTGACATTTATATATTGTGAATAATGTGATTGTTTTGACCAAAATTGAAAAGATGAGTATCTTAGACAAAATGAGAGTGGAAATAGCGCCACCCTTCAATTTTGGTCAAAACAATCACATTATGAGAATCTATTAATCGATTCATAAATGTCAAGAAAAATCACATTAAAATGGATCTTTCCATATAAAAAGAGAGCAATTTCAATGTTACCTTAAAAAATTACAAGCTTTTGCTAAATTGATAAGCTAGTTGAACCCGCATTCATTCAAAAGTTTAAGTCAATGAATTATGAGTTAATTTGGATATATTAAGGGTATGTTTGATTTAACTTTGGAAATGAGCTTTGGGGGAATGCAAGTACCTTTAGACTAAGGGATTTTGGGGAAATGCAAATGGCGTTTGGTAATTTTTTTTTTTAAAATAGCTTTGGGCTAATTAGTATTTGGCAAAACAAATTTTGCGAGGGAATTTCTATTATATTTATTTTTAAAATAAAAAATTAATTAAATAAAATCCAAACCCTAGGGTTACTGCTTGTGGCGGCCGTGACCGAGGCTGCATAGGGTTGAACGAACCCCAGTAAGGGCCGCATGGGCTCGCGCCACACCCGCGATTGTTGCCTGGGTTGTGTAACCCTCGGCGAACTTGCCTGGGCTTGTGCAGCTTAGGAGATGGCTGTCAGGGTTGCCCTACCCTCGACATTCTCGGTCTAATAGCCGTTGGCGCCAGACTTGGCTCGTCGGGGATTGTAGCTTTAGGGTTTCATTTTTCTAAATTTTTTTAATGAAAAATAATATAACAAAAAAGAGGGGTAAAATCGAAAATTGAAAGAATAAGTAAGGGTAATTTTGGAAGAAAAAACTTAGCCAAGTGTTTGGCCAAATATCGACAACTCAATGTTGGTCCCTACTGGAATTGAGCTTTCAGCCTTTTCAATGCTAACTTTCATTTCAAAGTCTCTTGGGAATGGTTGCCAAATGCCCCACATTTCCCTAAGGGGTTTTAGGAAAGTTGAACCTAATCCATATTAACTGTTGCACGCCACACCAATTCTCTGATGTGCGACCTTCTCTAACACAATGCACATGTACATCTCAACAATTTCTGTAAGTTTCGTGTTTGATTTGCACCCCCATAATGGTATCCTTCCAACGCCCATTTTCATCCCTGATCTCTTTCTCTGGATTGACACATTGTGACATTCTGAATTTCCTGCCATTTTGAGACTATGGAATGAGACATATCTATCGATGTATTTCAGTTATATTTCACTCGGATCAGATTAATCCTAAGAGGACTAACCAAAAGGGAAAGACTAACGTAAGACAAGGGACGTGGACCTAGGGGACTCGAAAAAGGAAATGATGCTTTGACCATAAGGATTGCCGAGGGAACATTTAGAGCCAATAAGGCCGGTCGAATAACGATTAAGGAATCTGTTACTAGCGTTATACGATTGGAGCGCGGGTGATGCCGCTTAACCAATGTATAATTTGCGAAGTTTTCCTAAATCAATCAAAGACGATCGAGACCGTCGGCACTAGTAATGAACCCTCGTAGGTACATGACAACCAAAGTCGTCGTAACTTGAGTTGTCCTAAGTGTGACGAGAGTCATAGGGTCGATACGCGTAACGTCTGCAAAAGCCGCCCGTTAGTTCGAGAAAAACTGAAGATATGATCGTCGAGAGGTTGATCACGAAATGAAAGCTCGAAATTGGCAATTGGAAATGAAGAATTTCAAAATTAGAAAAGGATTTGATGTCACCTCGCCAATGGTCATTCAAAATCAGAAAAACAAAGTTTCGGACGAAAAGTGCCATATTACCGTTTTGCCCCTCAACCCATTACCCTTGCCTTAAGAAAATTTAAAGGGCAAAAGAGTCATTTGGGACCCCCAAGGAAGCTGCCGAAAATGCTTGTGGATATGGTCAAAGGAAGTCAAAGCCAAGGATCAACCAATGGAAGCTTGCCAACTGTCAACCAAAGAAGGCCTCATGCATTAAATGCCCATTAAATCAATCTTATCATTTTAAAGCTCAATTATTTGGGTGAGAGCTTCATACTCACCCTCTTCATCCGTGCACCTTCTTCCCCTCACTTTTCCTCTTCATTTTTCTTCTTCCTCTCCCTTTGGTATCTCGGCCGAGCAGTTTTCTCGCGGACAGAAAAAACTGCTTCACTGTTCTGGCCATAACTTTGTCGTCCGATATTAGATTGAGGTAAAACCACCGCCATCTGTAAGCTTATCGTCTTTTCGTTCCAACAAGGTATTATAAGCTCAATTTGGCCCATTATTTCTTCCTGTAGGTCTGTTTGAGTGGAAAAATGTCAGAATCTGACTCGGTTTTGGAGAGAGACGATTTTTGGGGGTTTCAGGATTTCAAATGGCTCCAAATTTTCGGTGAGACTCTCTTGACTCATAGTATTAGAGTTGGCTAAGTTGTGGTTACTAGTTTAATTGAGTTTAGATGGGTTTCCATGGCTGTTTTGAGGTCACTTTTGTGGAGCAGAATTTGCTCGCCTGAGAACCGAGTAGGATCGGACCGATTGGAAGATCTAGAAGGGCTATGTTACTTCCAAATTTACGGTGAGCCTTCTAAACTTGTAAATGAATGTGTTGGCACGTCGATTTTGTGAGGAATTTGGGTTAAGAGGTAATTAAATGGCTGTTGTGTGTGTTTAACTTAGAACCAAATTCTGCCCATGTACTGGACCGTGGGAACTGAGTCGTTTAAAGGTTCGCCGAGGTGTCGCCTTGCCCGGAAATTGCTGGTAAGGCTTTCTAAGACATAATATTACATGTTGGTGAAGAGTATGAGGAGTTAGAAATGAGTTTGGATGAGTTTTAATGGCCGATTTGCATGAAATCCATAGGACCGACCAATCTGTCCTTGTCGCACACCTATTTTAAAATGGGTCGTTCTAAGTCGTCCAGTATCCAAATTGAGCTCCGTTTTCGCCCACGCGTCCATAAGACATTGAAGTATAAGATTATGAAATTTTATTTCATATAAATTCGATGGAATAATGCCAGTTTATTTGGGACTGAATTTGGTCGTGGAATGCCAATATGGACAGTTTGGTGCCGCGACGTTGTGTCGCGCGTTTTGTGGAAATTGCTTGGCCTAGGCTCGAGGTAAGTTATGCCTAAATATTTATTAGGATATTAGGTTACTAAAGGACGGAGTGTTGACTCAAATTGAATGGTTTTATGAGCTAATTCTGTGAGAGGCGCGAGGAAATCCAAATCTACCCTATTTTGATGGATTAAGCTTGAATGGGTTCATGATATAAAAATTATGAAATCGAGGTTGAATTGAGGGGTTTTAATCTGGTTGTGGCATGTGGTTGGGCCATTTGGCGTGCTTTGTGGAAATTCTCATTGATTTGAGTGCATTAAGCGGATTGATTTACCAATCGAGTCTTGAGATGACTTGTGAATGACCAAATTTGAGTTTTGCTTGAGTTGAGCCGAGTGATGCTCGTGTTTTACTGAACATGTTCGAACTTGAAATGTGTTTTGTCCAGTGATGGATGTTTGAAAAAAATGCCTTGAATATGCGATAAATTCTTGAGTTTGTTGAGTGCGTTTCTGATTGAAAATTGAGGCATGAATGCATTTTCTAATGAAAACTGAGGCTTTTATAACCGAATTTCTTATGAATAAATGGCGTGTGGGATTGCCGAGAAAATCTTAAGTGTACAGGCGTGCGGGATCGCCGGGAAAAATTATATGTGCACTGGCGTGTGGGATCGTCGAGGATTATAATTTGGCCAACGTATTGGGAGGGAGTTACTCCCATTTGACCTGACGAGGTCATGCGGCTAGAGAGTCCCATACTGACACGATTCATCTCGATTGAAAATGGGCGTCGAGAGTCGTATGGTGACTGAATCATCTCTAGGTCCGGACGCGAGAGTCTCATATGTACTGACGGGTCATATGGAGACCGAATCATCTCGTATCCCTAAAGTGGGTGGATATGGAAAGAACTATTTCCTGAAATATCAAATAACTGGTTTTTTGAGAAATTGAAATGCCTCATGAATTGAAATTTAGCCCAGAGAGGGGCGTGAGAGAAAAGAATGTGTTTTCTGGAAATTTCAAAGAATGATACTTTTGAGAAAGAAATGAAAGTTGCCTCATGTTTTTGAGATGGCGTCGAATGCTTGCTTCTGATTGAAAACCCTGCCATTGTACAAAGCTTAGAGTTATCTTGATATTTCTTGACTGAGTTAAGCTGTTTTGAAAGTACTGAAATGCCAAGTTTTGTCAAGTACCCTGTTTTACCATGCCAAAGCTTTTGATCTCAAAATACCTTATTTTTCAAAAGTGTATGGAGGTACTGATAGCCTAGTTTAGGGTTAGGTTTGACTTATTGGGATTATATATCTCACCCCTTCGTGGGACAATATTTTTCAGGTCCCAGGCTATGGAAACTCGAGGAATGCCATGATTGACATTTGAAGACTGAATTGGAGGAGGTGGTTATGAACCTTTTGTGACCTTAGGGATTGTACAATGAATTGTGGGTTTAGAATTTTAACCTTTGACCTATGATAGACTTTAATGGGAAGCGTACCCTTTTGTCTTAAGTTATTTTGTGTTGTTTTATTTGATATGGAGATGTTCTCGCTTTCGCTTGCATGCTTCTTATAGGTCCGTAAGTTAATGGCCGTTGGTTCCTAGGAGATCATCAATGGTAACAGCGAAGGTGCGATGTTCGCGTGCTCTCCGAGCTCGGGGTGTGACACACATGAAGACTGTTGTTGGGCCTGCGTTACTACACCATGACGCCCATCTCAATAATCTCCCTCTCATGCGTGAGCTCGATTTTAGGTTGCTCCCTCTTAATACAAGTATCCTTCTGCATCAAGAAAAATCGTGTTGGTCACCAGATTCGTTCCTTGAGATATTTGACCAATTTACCATCAGCAATAATACCATTTGTTCATCCTTGGCGTCTTTTTTCGGACTGACCCATGAAGGCGGCCATTGGGCCTGTGTTATTACACCATAAATCCCATCTTAACAATCTCCCTCTTATTGCGAGCTCGATATTAGGTTTGCTCCCTCTTAATGTAGATATCCTTCTGCATCAACAAAAACCTATGTTGGTCACCGGATTCTTTCTTTGAGATATTCGACCAATCTTACATAGGTAATCATACTATTTGTTAGGAGCGCATAGTAGAAGTTCAATACTTTCGCCTATAGAGAACCTCAAGAAGGAGTTTAATTCCGAGCCATTCAACATATCCAGTTAGACTCACCTGCACTCAAAAGCTGAATCTAATGAATTATGAGCCAACTTGAATATATTAACTATTCCACAGTACACCAACTCTCTATTGTTGGACCTATCTAACATAATTCACGTATTTATCTCAACAGTCTAACCCTGCACAACCTGTGGGTTATGGATTCCCAACAACTGCTAAATAATATTTATCCACACCAATATAATAAGAACTTGAATAAATATACTGCATGTATATCAATGCTTTTGAATTGGTACACTTGAGATTGGCTGAATACTTGTGGTTACCCTATGAATTACCTTTAACCTTGGCAACTACAAATATAAATTAAACAATTAAGGTCAAAATGCATTCATTAGGGTCGCCAACTAGAAAATATCAAAAGCAATTTGGTTGGAATCAATTCTCTTGATCTTGAAGCACCCAACGATTGCTTTCGAGGGTTAGATGGTTGTTGCGTGATAATATAAAATGGTCACAGCTATTAATGTGCATAAATCAGGCGTTAATAAAGAGGCAAAGCCAAAAACCAGTATGTGAATTAAAAATTAACCTTACTGTGGAAGACCAGCTTCTATCTTATCATTCTTCACAACACCTCCACACACACACACACACACATAACCTTATTGGCCCAAAACTTTATTAGGTACACTTTTTTTTTTTAAATATACTATCATCTACATAAACAATGGATGATAATTTTTCATACGACACGGGCACATGACGCAGTTGCGGTATGAAACTTGCAAATTTGGGTTTGCACTATTTGTGTGGTAATTACGTTAGCTCTAGCGACACGATCGACAGACGGTACATGCAATTACCTGAAATTAATCAGTGTAGTCTGTTTTTGCAAAAGATAAAGTAAGATCTTATAAGCCTTGTGTTCCTAATCTCTTTAACACTACTATGTTTTTTCTAGGAGCAAAACTAGTTGCCGTAGACAACCGATCTTAGAATAAAGAGGAAAAAGAAAAAAAAAACGCTAGCACCTTCTTCTTGAAAGTTATTGCACAAAGCACGTAATTCCTTTTTTTTTTTTTTATAACCGAGGTATCCGGGTCAGTTAGCGCGCACCTCGACTATTCATCGAGAGAGACTAGCACAGCAACCCACCGCCATGACAAAGCACGTAATTCTTCCTCCTTAATTAGACCAAAAAAAAAAAAATTAGGCCATTTGCTTGAATTTTCTCGGGCATTGCAGGCTGACTGACTGGAGGAGGACTTTCTCTTCTTTCTCATTTTTTACTTATTCTCCTGTAAAATAAATAAATAAATATGCATTTGAAAATCGAGGCAGAAAGAAAGACTTTAACCCTATTCAAAGTTGCATATGGCTCACGTTTCATCAATCATTATTAGTATGAGAATACACGGCGAAGGTGACAAGGAAGAGATCTACGATATTTTAATACAAAACCAAATCCATTATAAAATTCCGACAAATCTCAAATCCAGAAAATCCGATTTCGCCCCGTACCCTTAGTCGAAATCATCATCGACATGTTCTGATTTCAGGCGGCCTCGAAGGTGGTGGTCTGAGATCGTAAGAACCTCCAAAAGTGCTACGAGTTCAGACCAATCGAAAATAGCTATTCGATCGAGTTAAAAACCGATCCGTTTCGCGATAGAAAACTAATATGTCTTAATCAAAATTAAGTGGTGAGGCTAAGGGCCGGGCTATGGGATTAGTTGGGAGAGATTTTTGGCCTATGGTTAAAACAGCATTGTGATGAAACGCTCTCGCATGCGATCGTAAAAGGGCGCCGTCATGAATAGCTGAGAAAAAGCAAGGTCGGCCATTTTCATGGTGGGGTGCACGATGGCCGATGGGGTGTTGCTGACCTAATCGCCCAAACATTTCCTGTCAATTCTCATTTAATCAATAGTTATTCCATTTTATTTGGTAATATAAGTATTTTAGTTTATAAAAAATTTAGCAAACAATTTGGATTTTCTTCTTTTTCTTTGCCCTCTTTCTGCAGCTCAAATTGCGCAAACAAATTGATATCGTGAATCCATGACCAGATAAGTTTGTGCTGTTTGTGCACCTATCTTCTTTTGATTAGACTTGTAGATAATTTGTGCATGTACTATAACATATATGCTTGTTTGATGAGAAAATCGCCCGGAAAATCACTCTAAGAATATTTATTTCTTTTAGAAACAACATGCCATAATTGTTCACGGGGCTAATTGATTTTCGATGAATTCAGCGGGGGAATCCGAACACTTCGAGATCGCCTAATAAGCGCAATGACTTTTGTTCACAAGTTGACTTAACAATAGAGGAACGCAATTTTTTTTTTTTGGGGGGTCGAGTAACGAGTTTGGCCGTGAACAAAGTCCGCCAGATTTCGATGGAGCTCTGTGATATGAAATAATTCGCAATAAGGGGAAACCTAAATTTCAATGCTAAGTAGTCTTAAGTATTATCTTTGTTTCCCCCAAAAAATTATATGTTTTTGGCAGCTTAGCCCATAAAAACAGTCTTAAAAAAGGGAATTTTAAGGCAACGGACAATATCATTACTAAAAATTGATGAAGCTGTGCTTGGATATAATAAGATGGAAAGGAAATAGCCAAGAAAATGACCACCAAAAATTTGTAAATAGATGTATGCATGATCAAGAAAATGACCCCCTAGACAAATATTGACGCAACTCCCTCTCTCCGCGTACAGCAAAAAAAAAAAAAAAAAAGAAGAAGAGGAAAAAAAGGGCGGGAAAAGACTGCATTGACCCTTCAAGGTCAACGCAATTCTCAATGTAACACAAAATTCTTCTTACATGAGATTTCCTTACAACCTTTGCATCAAACATTCTCCTTGCCGTTCTTGTTGATTTGTCTCCCCCTTGTTATGTAAATTTTTGCCCCTTTTCCCCCCATGTAATGTACAGTCTCTCATGTGATCATGTTGTCCATGGCTTTACCAAAAAGGGGCAGGCAATCTTTCATTCCTTCCACATATGGAGTGCACATTCATGTGAAGAACATCATGCCCTTTTGATCGAAGGAGAAAAATTCCGAATTTAACCAAAAAGACCACCGGACGGATTTTTTTTGTTTCGAGATTAAATCCTATTTGTGACGCGGCGTAGCGATGAAAGGGTTGTTCGTAGTCGAGCCGTGTCGCGGACGGTGGCATTGATACGGTGAATTGGTAAATTGCACGTTTGTTGCCTTGTCAGGAGAAGCTTTCCAACTTCTGGCTTGCTTATGGGGTTACATCCATGGGGCCTGGGCATGTTGATCTCGCAACTATCTTTTTATCGAGGAGATATGAATCCATCTGACACATCGACATGTTTGGAAGGTGACATTCATATATTATCTGGCGAGATAAATCTAGGGACTAGGATGTAGAGTTTGGATTACATACCTCGAATGTTGTGTTTTTATTGGACGTTACTTACCAAGTCGGGGATGACCGGACATGTAGCAATTGGGCTTGTATTGTTTGAAAGTTAATCACTCATATCTTGTCTGGCAGTATAAATTTAGGAACAAGGATGTAGATTCAGGATTACATACCCCCGAATGTCATCTTTATATTGGAAGCGGCTTGCCAAGTCGGGTGATGGTGGGGGCATGTGGCAATTGGGATCGTATTGTTTGGAATGTGACACTCACATCTTGTCTGGCGAAATAAATTGAGGGATGAGGACCTCGGACATACCCCTAAATGTCGTGATTTTATTGGATGCCACATATCAAGTCGGTTGATGACGTGCCATGTAGCAACTGAGCTCGTATTGTTTGGAAGGTAACACTCACATCTTGTTTGGCAAGATTAATGTAGGGATGAGGACGCAGAGTTGTGATTATATAACGCAAGTGAGGGTGTAGGGTTCGAGATTACATATCCCTAATCATCGTGTCTTTGTTGGACGCCAATTACCAAGTCGGGTGACGACGTGACATGTAGCAACTGGGCTCGGTCCGATGGCGATCGAGCCATCGCGGCCGCCGGTGCCAATTGATTCTTGGAAAGAAGTCAGCAAGATCAACGGCCAGTCTCCTCCGCCAATAGGATTGCATAGGGGACAGCTCGGTGTGAGCACCCAACACCGTCGTCTCTCTCCAATAAGTATAAAAGGGAATGAAAAGCCAACCTCTCCTCCATTTTTATCATCACAGATCACGCGAAAATATCAAAAATTTCTCTTTTTTGCTCTCTTCATCCTCCATTTCGAGTCTTTTCTATTTCCATAATTTCTCCACACCAAATCTATCTCATCCACATTGTAAAAAAAGAAGAAAAGAAATCGATTTTTTATTTTTATTTTTTGGAAAATTTGAGAAAAAAATATTCATTATCAAAGTCTATATATACTCCATTCACCGGATGCTTCAATCCTTCTCTCTTTCTCATCAACTCCTCCTCCTCCTCCTCTCTCTCTCTCTCTCTCTTTCTGAGGAAAAGGAAGGAAGAAAGTGGGGAAAAATAAAGAAAATAAAACACAAAAGCATATTGTTCCTGGCACTTGAATATGCATTTGGAATTTATCGAGAATAAAAACGATTGATTCACGGACACGGGCTTTGGTGGGGGCATATGGAGATCATGCCCTCAGTTCCGATTGTTGTTCTCGTCAGATCTTAGTGGTGTCGTCGCGAGATTCGGCGTCTCCCGGGTTTGTGCTCTGATCGGTGCGAATCTGAACTTGGGTGGTTTTGATTTTCAGGAATTGGGTGATTTTAGATCTTGATGGATGAGCTCGGTGTTGTTTGATTAGGTGGGATTGAGTTCTGGGGTCGGCTCGACAAGGATCTTATGTTTCGGTCTTGAATCTGAAGATTATTTTTTTTGTTTGTTTGTTTGGCTTGGCATCGAGCTCGCGGTTCGTGCTTATCTGTCGACAGAAGGTATTGTTATGTGTTCTGGGATTGGTCATGTGTGTGCATTTCTGATTGTTCCTTTTCCTTTTTTTGAGTGGACGGTATTCAGGCGAATTCTATTCTGATTCACGGGCAGTTTTTATTTGCTTGATTTGGATGATTTATCTGTTTTTAATTATGGATTGAAATTGGGCGGATCTTATAGAGACTGTGGTTTCCAGTGGAAATGGGTTTTCATTCCGTCTTTAAAGAGCTTGCCTTTTGCTCTTCTTGGTATTGTCAGTTTTTTGGATTGGGTGGCGCGTGTTTTCATTGATGCGATGGTAATCTTGAATTGTAGAGGCAATGCAATCTGATAATGGGAAGCTATTTATCGGTGGAATATCATGGGACACAAATGAGGACAGATTGAAAGAGTACTTTGGTGCTTATGGAGAGGTGGTGGAGGCAATCATCATGAAGGATCGAACCACAGGTCGCGCCCGTGGTTTTGGTTTTGTTGTTTTTGCGGATCCAGCTGTTGCCGAAAGAGTCATCAAGGATAAGCACAACATCGATGGCCGGATGGTGAGTGAGTGATCTCAGCATGTCTACTTATTACTGTGGTATTTCTTTTTCAGAGTTAATTATGATTCGTTATACATTGTGATGTAAATTTCTTCATCCTTCTTTTGGGATTACAAGTCCAGCATTGTAATTGCAGGATTCTGTATTCAACTAAATTTGAAACTCAATGTAATATTTTCCTCACTTCCTTTTTTGTTGTTCCCCTTCTCCTTCTGTATGAGTACATTCTTTGTCCCATGTATTCTCAATTGGAGTTTACGGTGCTAGTACATTGCAGTTACGTGAGTTCTATTCTTGATCATCAAGTTCTGTGTCCTCAGGTTGAGGCTAAGAAAGCTGTTCCTAGGGACGACCAGAACATTCTGAGTAGGAACAGCAGCAGTGTTCATAGTTCTCCTGGCCCTGGCCGCACTAAGAAGATTTTTGTAGGAGGTTTAGCATCCACAGTAACTGAGAGTGACTTTAAGAAGTACTTTGAGCAATTTGGTGCGGTCACAGATGTTGTGGTAATGTATGATCACAACACGCAGAGGCCCAGAGGCTTTGGGTTCATCACTTATGACACAGAGGAAGCTGTGGACAAGGTGTTGCTCAATACTTTTCATGAACTGAATGGCAAAATGGTCGAGGTGAAGAGAGCAGTTCCCAAGGAGCTGTCACCAGGTCCGAGTCGTAGCCCGCTTGGTGGGTACAACTATGGGATGAGTCGTGTCAATAGCTTTCTTAGTGGATACACTCAGGGATATACCCCAAGTGCTGTGGGAGGATATGGACTTAGGATGGATGGTAGGTTTAGTCCGGTTGCAGGAGGCCGAAGTGGCTACCCAGCGTTTGGCATGAATTTTGAGACAGGGCTTAGCCCAAATTATGGTGGGACTACGAATTTCAGTAACAACATCAGCTATGGCCGGGGACTGAATCCTTATTACATTGGCAATTCCAATAGATTTAACAGCACAGTTGGATACGATGGAGGCAATGGAGGAAGCTCTTCTTTCTTCAGCTCAGTGACTCGGAATCTCTGGGGAAATGGGGGACTGAATCAGGCCACGAACCCTACAAGCTCCAACACCAATACAGGAGGAAATATGAGCATAGGAGGAAACAGCTTTGGCGGCAGCGCCATTAATTGGACCTCTTCTCCAATTACTGCTCAAGGTGGCGGAAACAGCGCCTCCAATGATAGCGCGAATTTTGGTTATGGAGGTGGTAGCAACAGCTATGCATTGAGCAGTGTGGGGTATGGAAGAAACAGCAGATCTGGTGGTCCCCTGACATCATCATATGGTACATCAAATGGTGCTTATGATGGTGCCTTTGCAGACCTCTATGCAAGTGGTTCAGTGTATGGTGATGCTACTTGGCGCCCGCCAAATCCTGAGAGAGGAGGATCTGGTTCATTTGGTTATGGAATTGGCAATGCTGCTTCAGATGTTTCAGCTAAAAGTTCTCCGGGTTATGTTGGTGATTACAATGTCAATAAGAGAGTGAACTAGAGGTAATGTCTCACTCTGAGATCTCCCCGCAGTTTCTTGAACTCTTTTAGTACTTCTTAACGATTCCTCAATAAAGATTTCATTTTGAAAGAACCTTTTATTTTCCTTTCCATATGTGAAGGGAAGAACAATTCTTTTATCCTTGTATATTTGTTTGATCATTCTTTTAGGGCACATTTCAGATTAGTCAGTTGCTTTGGTTCTAATGTTTGCAATGGTTGAACAATATTGCTTTGAGACAAATAGTCTACACTGTTAAAAGAAATACTCATTAGCCATTAATTTCTTCTCCCCTATCTCTATTACAGTCTATCACGAATGCCACCATTTCTTCCCTTCTTTTGAATTGCTAGCTATCGTGACTAAGCCTGTTCCTGAAGTAGATGATTTTATGTCCTCAAATTAAGAAATAAAAACAAATAACTATTACCCAAGATTCTACTCTGTCGTTATTGGGACTTTTCTTAACATGATCCTGAATGATGAAATCCCAGGGATTACTGTGTCCCACTGATTCCATTGACCCATAAGGACAATGGGTATAACTTTGTTTACTTACGAGGGTGCTTGGCATGTGAAAGTTCTACATATGTCTTAGAACCATATATGTCATCCCTGACTATCCTTTTGGCCATCCAATTTGACAGTGTTGGCTGTTAATTCCGAGTGGTGCTACACCATGCTGCCATCATTTAGCCTATGGCGTATGGTGATAGGCTGATTGCACTGTTTTTTACTTTGTAATGTAATAGTTACGTGTCCGACCCAAAAAAAAAAATGTAATGGTTATGTGTGATTTTGTTGTTGTGTGGGTAAGTAAGTGCATAAGAGGCTTAAGTTTTACCTGGTCAAGGTTTTCCAGCAGCATATGTGCTGAGAATTTTTCTCTAGGGCTTTACCTACTACTATGCTTGAGCTTGGGCAGCTTTGTGCTGGGCCAGATAGTTGTGTTAAGAAGCTTAGCTTTCACATGGCTGAGCTTTTAGGTAGTAGCTGCATGTGCACGAGAACTTTAGCTTCTGTAATGATCGCAATTGCACATGCATTCAGAATTGCAAATTTCAAATTGAACCTTTGTTACATGGTTGTCTTAAAGATCCACTGCAAGTATTTTCATGGATAATCAGGGTAAACGTAAAATTTGTCTGTCCACTCTTTTGGTGCTACCATTACCAGCTGTGCTGTGATTCCTGGGTTTATGCTACAAATTCATCTGACCCTTGATTCCGGATTAGGATATCAAAACATTTAAGCTTGTCTCAAGTACTGTTTGACCTTTGCATGTGCTTAATATGACCCAAAAGCGGAACCAGGATCCCTCGTTAAATTGGAACTGAGGTCATGAAGCTGTCAAAACTTCCATGAATGAAATGGTCAATATGCTCTTTATTTTCCTACTCGTGTGTTTTGATATAGCATCTTTGGAAAATTCTTACATAATTTGCAACATGATTTATCCAATCAATTAATTCGGCTCAGTTTTAGAGGTCTGTGCGAGAACCAGTTTCTAGTTGATTAGTGAAAAGTGTGAAATACCATAAACCTTTCCATGTCTGAGTATGGCTTGACAGATTAAATACGAGTGCGGGTTAAAATTTTTCTTTCCCAGTTGTAGCAGAGCACAGAATGAAAATGTCAACTTGCCAAATCATGAACTTTGTGCTGTTTTTGGCTTAACTTTGTTTGAAATTATGTGTATAGAAACACTAGTTTCTAGTCCATAGTGATAGTCGAGTTTTCATGCTAGGGAGCAAATGTGATAGTACTACTAAATTGTTATCCTCATATTGGCAGCTTCTGGCACTTCTTCGGGTGTTGTGCTACTTTAAGTCTCTCTCTCTCTCTCTCTCTCTCTCTCTCTCACACACACACACACACACACACACACACACGCGCGCGCGCGCGCGCGATCGCACACACATACACACACAAAAGCAAATACATTGGCAACTGCTAATATATTAGAAATGCTATTTGAGGTGCTTTTATGTTCCAAGAGTCTGTTGCATTGGCTTTGTCTACTATGCGATCCATGTGTAGTTTGCTCAAAATTTCTTTGTTTCCTGCTTGAAAAAAAAGGTACATAGCAGACCTCTGATTAATGAAAGTTAATGGGCACCCCATGCTTTTTGAAATCTGCTTTTCCCTCCTGTTAATATGGAGGATTGGTTCCATTTTCAAGGGATATACCTCGTGTGTTGGAGTGCAGTGGAAAACCTTCTCCTAATTTTTTAAGAGTAGACAGTGTTCGTGAAATTATCTATAGAATATGACATGTAATTGGGTTTTGGGTTTGTTTAGTTCGTTCTGGGAATGATTCAGTTTAATCCTTCCTCCCAATCTTTCTCTTACCTCACTTCTTCATCTCCTTCATCCCCAACAAAAATCAAGAAAGGGACATAAAGAGATATGGCCAGTTGGCCCCACAGGAGAAAGCATTAATTTTCTTTTTAACAAAACCGACATTATAGTTAAGGTCCTATATGTTCATTCAATTGTATCTCGATATCCATCTAGTACGATGTATGGAATACATATGACAGGGGTGGAGTGTTGGAGGATGTCGATTGATAGGTCATATCTCAGAGGCCCAAGTTGTACGTCTAAATCTTATTTCTACACCAACTAATAGTCCTTATTTGTAAGTTAGTGTAGGGAAGGATAATCTATTGTCTTTCCAAACCGTCGCAAGAGTGTTTGATGTACATATGTAATTGTAACTTGTAATGTTGCGAAGTCACTTCCGAATTGCTCTGATGAACTCAGAGAGAGAGAGGGAGGGAGGGAGGGAGGGAGAGATGCATTTTCTCAATGAAGGAATGAAGCCAGGATTGGGACTTTGGATTTTCACGTGTTGATCTTAGGGAGGAGATTGTTAAAACAGTAGAAAGGCAATGAGGGCATTGAATATTTGTCACATCCGTAGTTGAATTGCTTTTATGGCGTGCGTTGTGATTGATGGACTTTTGTCGTGCTTAAGCATTTATCTGTCGGGATAAATGAATAGTGAATGTTGACGTATCATATTTAGAGTATGTAACCATTTTGTGGTCCAAGTTAAAGGTTTGAATCACCTTTTTACATGAGACATCATAGCTAGTATTTGTTCGTTTTGTCCTGATGGTCGTGAATAACATGTATGCATACGTGTTTGACGCATGCTTCTGTAGAGGTGTCAATTTCCTCCAAATGAGGTCGATATCCTCCTGTCCTTGTCTAGAGGTCGAAGTTCAGGCAACCTACATATAGATAGTTTATTTCTTGTTGGAAAGTTAAAATCTATTGTATCACCATTTCATGGTAGAAGTTGCTTTCATTTTCAACAGCAATTTATTGTTACACATGGATCCATCTTTTCTTGCTTCATCTTTTCTTCCTTCAGTTTAAGTATTTAATAATTGTGTCTACAAAATATTCAGCATTTTGATCTAACAAGGTTGCATTTTTTTGCATCAGGCATTGCTTCCTAGGGAGATCGTCTCCATACATTCAAAATGTGGTAGGTGAAGAAGAATTTGGTGAAGCTGGTGAACTATGATTTGGGATATCTCTCTAAAACTTTGTCAAAGAAATTGGTTGTTTAGAGCTAACGGGAGTGTCTTTTGGAAAATTAAACTTACAGATAGAAGTTACACAAGGATTTTGTGTTGAGGCTTGAGTTTTTTGAGGTACAACTTTAGGTTGTTTTCCGCTACTTGAGTGATGTAAAATTAGATTTCGGATATAGTCGGAAATGTATCATGCATCCTTGGTGAGGTGGCGATACATAGAAGCATAGACTGATAAAATTTTTCCCCTAGATTTTTATTTCCTCAATTATCTGGCAAGGTTGTGAGTTCTTGTCCAGGTTCCTTTCTTTCTGCAGATTGTAACTGGAATTCTTGATTTACTAGTGTGAAAACGTTAAGGGATACCCATGTAGGGTCCCGTGAATAAGCTACTACATAATTCGATTCTTTCTTCCGTGGATACTATTAATGAGACCCATTTGAGCATTATTTGATTGCAAAGTCCTAAGTTTGACATCAAGGTACTTCATATATGCGTGATTTGAACTCTATTTCGTCTGGTGGCATGGAGTACTTTCTCAACATATCTGCTTATGTTGGTTTCTCGTGGTAACCCAGGGTATTGGTGCAGATTAGTTTCTTATTCTTCTTTTCGTGTTGTTGGAAAAAGTTGTTTAATCCTTGTGAACTTATTATCCTTTTGCTTTCATACACGTTTCATTCGGTTGACCAGTTTCTGTTACTCTGGTTAATGGTGGGTGTCATCTCATTTAGTTTCTTCACTGGGTAACCAGATCTCTAGGAAGAGCATCAGTCACTGATGTTTTTGTACACACATGATGTTAGCCTGGTTTTCATTTTTATATGGGGAAGTTTCAAACTTTCCAGCACAGTGCACTGATTGGTAATCAGGTGCTTGATGGCCTAACATAGAAGGAAGCGTATGGAACAGAGCAGGTTTGTGTGTTGTGATGGGAGCTCTCAGGTCCCATTGTCTTGGTAATAGATCTTTCCAAGGGCCTATGAGATGATGATAATGCCAGAATATTCTCATGGTCCAACAGATCATACACTAACTATACTCTCAATAAGTAGTTTCTTTTTAGAAATACATCTCTCTCTCTCCCTCCCTCTCTCTTTCTCTCTCTCTCTAAGTGATCACACTTTAGTTGCATATTCTCTTTGGTAAGTCCTCTCTAATGGCTAAGATGACCTAAAGAGAGACCGCCTTGCATCGCCGTAAGCGATGGTGGGTTTGCGTTTTGAAAGGAGCATTTGTGGAGGTTGAATTTGGCATTCTGCCCTCTTTTCGGTTTTCGAGATAAACTTGTGGCCAAATTCATCTAGTCATGGCGGGTAATCGACTTAATGTACTTTTCATTAACAGAAGGTGGGTGATCCCAAGTTACAGCTATCTCTGTAATCTGAGTGAGTAGTTATCTGTGGAGGAGTTGGGAATGTAATATGCCTTCTTAGAATCTCAATTCCTAGGTTCACGAACAGCACAGTTGCTGCTTCGAATATCAGTTGAAGTATCCACCAAAACCTCTTCATTTGAGGTTTCAGTTATCTTGAACAACGACGTAATGGCCTAAAAGTGAAGGCCAGATTCAAAACAGCGAGCAGTGGAGAGCACGGAGGAAACTGTATTTCGGCGAATGCACCAGATTGAAACCAAACTCGTAACCATGAACCGTATCGTCAGCTGTCGCGTAATTAGGAACGTGTATAACAGAGGAAACAGATTTCTCGACATGAAAGCTTGGATGAGACGAGACTCTTTAACGGGATGATACTTAGATTTCTCGAAATGGAATCAACCGATTTAGGAAAGATGAAAGATGAAAGAAGAAAGTTTCAAATTACAGTCCGGGTTGCTGTCAACTTTTCTGCGAGTTAATTCAATCTGTAAGTTCCACTCTCTTTCTCAGAACCGCCAATCAGTCCCTCTCTCCTCATCTTCTCTTCCTTGGACTTCCTGCAGAAGATCACCCAGCTATTGACCTCTAATGCTATGCACGCACCGATCAAAGTGGACAGGCACAGACAGTAGCTCAGCTTCTCGTAGGACCTGCCTAAGCCCATTGCTTCAAATCCCTGGAAGACATTCACCACTCCTATCACCACGCAAGCATACCCAACCAGGTGGTGGTATGATTTCCAGTATTTCCTGAACTGGTTCGTGGCCCGGGGCCTGAAAAGAAGCGCCAGCGTCTGGAGCGCGCCGAGGCAGAACGCTGCGAACCCGAGCTTCCGGTGGAGCCCATAAACCACTCCCGGGGACAGTTCCCCGAGCCTAATCCCGATGCCGAACCCGACGGTTCCTAGGAAGAAGGCGGACAGTTGTATCCCGGCGTGAGCATAGAACCACGCGGGTCCTAGCGCCTGAATGTGCCTCAGGTACCGCGCGATCACCGCTCCGGCGGGGAGCAGGATCCCCCAGGTGATGGCGTTTATGATCCCGTGAACTGCCTTTAGAGTTCCGATGTTGCTGTGCTGAGAAGCGGCGGATCCCGACAGGACATCGATCGTGGCGATGGACGAGAGATCATTCTCGGTGGTCGGATGAATGGTCGGTGAATAGCCTTGAACGTATAGTCCCCGGTTCCAAACGAAATGGATTCTGGTCTTGTTCGGAGTAAGCTTTAGGGTGACGTAAATTTGAATTTGAGCTCCATTGTGGACCGTGGCCAGTTTCCCGCCGTAGAGTGTGGCGGAAGACGACAAGAGGTGGACATCATCGAGCGGGCGAGAAAGAAGCGGCGCCTTTTGGAGCTTAACCGTAGGGTCCAGGATGAACGGGAGGAGCACAATCTGGCCCGAGTTGGGGTCCGGGAAGGCGATGAGAGCACGAGTGCCGGTCATCTCAGCAGAGGTGGGATTGATCCCCCACCCGACCCAACCAGATGGGGAAATAAAGGCGCCGAAGAAGGCGAGGTCGAGGGTGGCGTTGCGGGGGTGGAAGGTCCAAGCCAGGGAGGCTTGCTGGGTGGGGAGGGAGGTGCATTTCTGAAACGACTTGGCCGGTGTTGCGGTGGTGCAGCGAGCGGAGGAGGCGGGTTCAGGAGAGGAGGACAGGAGGAGGGAGAGGAAGATCAGGTGATGAATTGCCATGGCCACTGTTGAATTGAGGAGGAGGAGAAGGTGGTGAGATGAAGTTGAAGATTGAGATGGGTACTCTTTGAGTGACATGCTCTTTGGTGACGTTTTTATGAGTTGGGTTTGGTTGTCCAGGAATTTTTGGAAAGTGAGAGTGATAGCTCATGATAGCTACTCAGGAAGCTGACTGGAAAAATCTCTCGGTGCTTGGCTTTGAAGGTAAGATAGCCCCTTAAAGGTGACGACTCTGTCTGTTTTTTTACTTCTTGTCCTAAAAATGTTGTTTGCATTTGACATGAGTTCATCATGTTATGCTTCACTTTGAAGCTAATTCATTACATGTCCAGAAAGTAATTTAACTTTTGAACATGAGAACGGAGGTTGAACACTAAGTGTGCTTGCAACCATGCCAGTATATTTCACTAATTAATGTGATGATGACGAATTCTTGAGTAGGCATTATGGAATTCACCATATACAATCAACAATGATTACTAAAGATAATGGAGATACAAATTCAAATGGTTTTTCAAGCATGAATTCACAACATGATGGTATTATTATTATTTTTTTAATTTTCATTTGGCAGTATAACAATATCGAATTCAAAATGTAATTCCGTGACCATCACATTAGCTAAATCTAATCTCGATAAATTTACGGGTAGAAAATATTTTTGATATATGAATTTTCAATATTTATGCCAGCGAATATAGAATCATGTGAAGCGATTTTAGTTAAATTATGTCGGTTTGTCTTGTCCCAAAAATATTAAATCACGTTGAACAGACAGACAAGCCGTTAATCCTGGTTCCATTGGGCTTCGCAAGCAACGACGGGTCAACAAGGCCCGACCCGTCTCGTTCGAAGGCATCCGCGACGTACGTTGAACCCTGGAAACCGAAGCTCACAGTTTGAACTCGACGAAGCGAAGAGGATGGGGATGGAAGCGAGCTTGGAGGGAGAGAGGGTGATACTGGTGCCGTACACGGCGGCCCACGTGCCAAAGTACCACGAGTGGATGCAAGACCCGGCTCTTCTCGAAGCCACTGGCTCCGAGCCTCTCTCCCTCGATCAGGAGTTCCAGATGCAGCGTTCATGGACTCTCGATCCCCTCAGTCTGTCCTCTCTCTCTTTGTGCGTGTGTTTTCTGGCTCTGTGCATGTATCTTCCTTCGAATAGCTTCGTGCTTTGCGAGCTTCCCTGAATGTTAGTTGCATCAGAGAATTTGAATGGACTGGTTTTTGTTGCTCTAATTGCTAATTAGGGCTTCAAATTTTGATTTTTTCCTTACTTCTGAACAGTGAGCTGACTGTCTGGTTTAGGGTTCTTTGCTGGCAGAGTAGATGTGGTTGTATTGCTCGCCTTTTATTTTTTTCCCTCTGTCCAATTTTTCATTTTGAGAATGTCTCATTGTTTCTGCATAATTGACATTGCAAATGGTTCTTGCAGAGCAGACATTTATTATATTGGACAAGGAAATGGTGGATGGGAAATATGTGCGAGGAGATCCCCATGTTGAAGGTGAACGTCATTGTTATCCATTGTTCATATATATTTTCTCGGTGATTAGACAAGAGAAAGGCCAAAAAAATCGGAGCTTTGTGATGCTGTTCTTTGGGCTAAGAAAAGGAAGGTTCACCTTACCCATCATTGATCGACTCGGAGGTTAGATGGTCGCTGACGAAGGGTCTGGTTTTCTGCAGTATAAGGGCAGTGCTTATGTGGAAAATGTGTATTTAGACCGGGATGCTCGATTTTTTGCCTCAAAATATCCAGACCGATGTGATTTCTTCTTGTTCAGTCATGTAGGATTTGGGCCTTCCGGTTGAACTAGGATGATGCTCTGTTGAATGTAATCCTCGCGTGCTGCAATCCTATAGTTAAAAGAGTTCTAATCTTTTGCTTATTCCAGCCATGATTCTTTTTTTGGTCTGAATTCCAGCCATGGTTGGTGATGTGAACATATACATGAATGATTTGGACGATCCCCAGATGGCAGAGATTGAGATAATGATTGCGGAACCCAAGAGGTGCTTGATTTTTCTATTCCAGCATTCCTGTTTGATAGGATGAGATCGCCTATCGGTAGATTAACTTAGCTTCTTAGGTGAGGCAACTTGTTGATCTCAATGGTACAGAGTAATTAAGTCTAAACTAACTGTATCCAGAGCAATCGAAATTATTATTAGCTTGATAATATTCCAGATGTGACAGTCCTCTAGAATATTTTCTGGAGTTTCTCTTAACAGTCAATTACCTATTTGACTAAATCTTATTAGCTTGCTAATATTCTAGACGTGACAGTCCTCTCAAATATTTTCTGGAGTTTCTTAACAATCAGTTACCGAATTGGTTGAATTGTATTTCTAGAATATCAACACACAAGTACAGGTTTTGTCTCTTACTATTTATCATTCTATAGAGAGATCATATTTACTACATAAATTGTTTTGAGATCTTTTTGTTATCTGCTTATATTTGTCCTAGGAGTGGGTAACTTACCATGACACGAGTCTGTTCGATGCAGAACATTTGGGAAATCATCCATACTCAATTATTTCGATTTGATTAAATTCTTTGTTGACTCCATATGTTTTGCATTGGTATTAGCTGCATTTACTGTTGTCTCATTTCTTCTAGCTTAGCCGTGGCAAGGGACTTGGAAAGGGATCTGTTCTGATGATGATGGCTTTTGCAATAAAAAACTTCGGGATCCATACTTTTCGTGCAAAAATTGGAGAATCGAACAGAGCATCTCTTCATCTGTTCCAGAAATTGGTCTCTCTCTCTCTCTCTCTCTCTCTCGGCGCGTGCGCGTGCTGTGTGTGCGACTTTGGCCCTCATCAGGGTGATGATACCTCGAGATTGTTATTGCAGGGCTTTGTGGAGTCTTCTCACAGTGAAATCTTCAAGGAGGTCAGAATCTTTTCCCTTCAGTTGGTGCAGATCCTGCTGTATAGTTTTCATTTGATCTAGATGTACTGGTTTATGAACAGTGAAAATGTTACATCTGTTTGTCGGGCATACTTCAGATTTGCCTTTTTATGTTTGAGCGCTGGCATGTGGATAGTCCAGCCGCCGGAAAATTTTCTCTATTTTATGAGCACGAAACGACATAACCAATGTCCCAGTTCTATACTTTTAGCTCCATGGCACTCATCATGATGTTGCTCTATGATATATTCATTTCTTTCTTTTCTCTTAGGAATTACTTGGCATCCCCATCTTCTGACCTGTTCTACAGGTGACCTTGGAATTAGTTGTGACAAAGGCGAAGCTGGAGGAGCTACAGTACCTACTTGGTGATGTTAACCACGAATAAGAGCGGACAAATGCGGTCACCCTTCTTATTCAGCCATGAGCAGTTATCTTCAGTCGGGAGAGTGTTGCTGACGCACACAATGATCGGCGCCTTGAAGAGTTGAACAGACAAAGTAAACTTTGTACTACATTGCATTTTCTCCCCACTTTATGTACATAGCAATAACAATTCGCATGCCCCAAAGATTTCTATTTATCTCTTCATTGATTAGTTTGGTGGCAAAATAGCAAAGCATGGCAATATCTTTTCAGCTACATCGAGGGCCAATGGAGCATTTCAGCAACAAGCAAGATGAGAGTCGAGTCAGAAACTCCCTCATGAGGAAGGCTGGCTGGTTCACTGTTAACCAGATCCTTCTGGCTCTGGGTAACTGAGTTCGGTATTGAGTATAGGTTCTTACATTGCTTTCATGTATGAGAAACCTTGACATAACGACGCAGAGAGAAGCGAACTTGGAAAATAATTTTAACGTATACTCGAAATTTCGATTGAATGATAAAATGATAATGTCGATTACAAAGGTGGACGTCATATATATAGATAAGACTCATTTAGGCATCAGAATAACTAAAGATAACATTATCTAAATTGTATCTAACCTATCCTAATGGAATTCGAATAAAATATTATAAATAATCAGAATATTTAAAATTTCCTAAATTAGAAAGCTGCCTGAAAAGTGATCTAAACGACTTTGGAATGTCAAAATTCATCGTAGTTCACGGCGAAGCGGTGACTTTGAATCAGACGGTCGTTTCGCTTCAACCGACTAATTTTGAGCGCGATCCGAGTTCGTATGACCCAAGATTCGAAATTACTGGTGAATCTCGCCGGCTTCTGGCGATCCAATTTGGCAAGATAATCACATGTCAGTTGTTCTACATCATTCCCTCCCTCTTCAGAGGAACTCGTCCTTGAGTTATGATCAGCATAAAGTGAAATGTCTGGAGGATGATACTCGAATAGGTCAGCCACGTTGAATGTTGGAGATATGTTAAGATCAACGGGAAGGTCAACAACATATGCATTGTTATTGATCCTCTTCAAAATACGGCAGGGATCAATATTCTTATGCTTCAGCTTGTAATAGGTGCCTACAGGAAAACGCTCATTGCGTAGGAAAACCATCACCTCATCGCATACCTCAAAAATCTTGGAACGACGCCGTTTGTCAGCAACGTCCTTGTATTTCGAATTTGAAGCAGCAAGTTGTCGTGCCACATTACCTTGAACTTTCATAATTTTCGTCGCAAGATTTTCAGCCGCGACATTATAACCGGAGATCTTTGGCAGGGGAACCAAATCAAGAGTATGCTGTGGAGTCTGCCCGTAGATAATTTCAAAAGGAGACTTACTAGTCGAACGGATGACCGTGTTGTTGAAAGTGAACTTAGCAGGAGCAATATATCAATCCCATTGCTTGGGCATGTCACTACAGAGACAGCGAATAATATTAGCCATGGTACGATTGACGACCTCTGTCTGACCATCAGTTTGCGGATGGAAAGAACTGTTGTACTGTAAATCAGTTCCAACAGTAACTGAGGAACTTGGTGTCATGATCAGAGGTGATCGTCTTGGGCACACCATCCAATCAGACTACTTCACGAAAGAACAAGCTCGCCACATGGGAAGCATCCGAAGTCTTCTTACAGGGAATGAAATGTGCCATCTTCGAAAACCGGTCGACCACCACAAAGACAGAATCGAAACTGCGTTGTGTTCGGGGAAGTCCCAACACAAAATCTATGGAAATATTTATCCAAGGACCAGTAGGAATTGGCAAAGGAGTATATAATCCGGTTGTCGCGACCCGTCCGAAGCGGACGCGGCTAATGGATTACCGATCGCGGGCCTTCCCCCGCACAAGGGTGCAGATCGCGGGCTTTGGATCGGCGCGGGCCCTCCCAGGCCCATACCAAATCGCGGCGGGAGTATTTTTCAAAGGGATTCGACGATAACAGTCGATCGCTTTCGACCTTAGTGTGGTCGTGGTGGCATGTGCAACTTGTGCATGCATTTGGAGTCGCCACCGGTCTTTCTTGGAGGGTAGACCGGAAACCTTATTGACCGATTGGGAGAGATCGATCAATTCTGCGGAACCAGAGATTTTGAGTTCGGGGACTTGGTTACGTTGATGTCATTACCAACGCCCTTTCGGTACCTAACGCGAGTGATTTTCCCTAACTAGGATTTCATGCAGGCGCAATTTTGGGTGAGGTAAGTCTGACTTTGCACATTAACCAGTTTAACATGCTCACGTAATCATAATAAATAAATAGATGCCAATCACATAAACATCTATCCTACGTGGTGATCATGGAATTATGATTTAATGGGTCTCGAGCCAATGAGACCACATTTAATCATTTTAATATTTTAATAACGGAGAGCTGCTCTTCGCTTCTTCTTGGTTTCTTGAACTCTTCAAGAATCGGGCCCCAAAGAGCTCGCCGACTTAAAAGGCTCCTCCACGTAATCCTCGTAGCATTTACATCAACAATTGACTATGCTAAAAATAAAGATTACATGAAAAATAAAAGGAGTACGCAGCCTCCATTTAATAATTACAACCCCAAATATATAAATAATCACCATACATTCATACATACATCAATCACATTGATTAGGGATTTTTCCATGATCACCACCCTTCCACGTAAGTAATAAATTCACAATTTAAAACTTAGGAAGGCACAATAAAAATTCTACGTTGAATCATATTCAGAATTTTTACGTAAAATAAGATAGCCATAAATTTTCGATTCAAAATTGATTTAGTCTCAATTTTTGCTACGTTGATTAATTTATCATATAAAATAATCAACCTCCATTAGCCATGTAAGACGAACAATTCGTTAATACATATTGGCCATAGTATTGCAAAAATTGCAAAAAATCAATTAAATGCACGAAAACACCTGAGGATCGGCTCTGATACCACTGTTGGGATACACGTAACACGTAGCGGAAATAAATAACAACCCATACATGTATCTCCAGAGGCGTACTTCGTGCATTTCAATCGAAAAAAATCACAAAGCCTCAAAGGGAGTAAATAGATTACCTCTCGTAGCGTGCTTGAACGGAGGTGTCGGTTCGATGTTCTTCGATCTCAGCCTCCACAAGTGTTAGGCATCTAGTTCGGACGCACCACCAATTGACGAACGGGGAGACGGCGAATAACTCCACAACAATTGTGCTAGCAATATGCGGAATCAATATTCCGAACTTAGTATATTTTGCTCACTCAAGATTATGAGAATATAGAGAGTGTTTGTGTTCTTCTCTCTAAGCTCTCAAAAATGTGCACACTCTACAAAATGTCTCTCCCTTCAACCTCAAAACTCTTGCCATCCTTTTATAGCCAAAAATACCTTCCAATAAATTGTATTTAAAAATAGCACTAACAATTATAAATTCTATCTAAAAATAGCACTCACAAATAAATGACATTTAAAAATAGCACTAACAATAGCACTCACAATTTATAATACAAAAATGCTATTTAAAAATAGCACTAACAATAGCACTCACAATTTATAATACAAAAATGTTATTTAAAAATAGCACTAACAATTATAAATCCTATCTAATAATAGCACTCACAATTTATGATAAATAAATGACATTTAAAAATAGCACTAACAATAGCACTCACAATTTATAATACAAAAATGCTATTTAAAAATAGCACTAACAATAGCACTCACAATTTATAATACAAAAATATTATTTAAAAATAGCACTAACAATAGCACTCACAATACAAAAATGCTATTAAAAAAGCATTAACAAAGGTGTTAAAAATAATAACCATTATTATTATTACAAGAGTTAAAGAGGTTACCAAACAGTACAAATACGCATAACGTATAAATACGTATGACGTATAAATACATAGAGCATACGTATACATCCGTGAAACCGGGGACTAATTGAAACAAAAATATGCAATTAAGCCCTTTTGGTAAAAATTGATTAAATTAGAGGGCAAATTGACCCAATTGCACTTCGAGACTTTAGAATCCAATGTCATAGCTTAGAAAAGTGAGAATTGAAAATTAAAAGACTCGAAAAGGAATTTTTTAGGCATAGTTCGGGTTTATGTTTGTGAAGGAACATAGTGATCCGAGCTGAATTTTTGAGATTTAAAGTGACACACTTGAAGAGGAAATTAAAACAAAATTATTGAATATTTTTGTGTATTTTTCTGACCACGGATGGTATTTTTCTGATTTTTTTGGTATTTTTAATAATTAAATAAATTCGAAAAACTATTAAAAATTACGAAAAATATTTTTTGTTCAAAATTGGTTCTTGAGGCTAGGCCAAGGCTTCCAAAGTTGATTTTGCAATTTTATGATTTTGTTTGCTATTTTTAATTAATTTTTAAAAAAATGAAAATCACAATAATAAATTGGTCAAAAATTAGGTGTCAACAGCTGCCCCTCTTTGAGAGGAATCTCGTTAGAGGTTTCTCTCAAAGATAAGATGGCACCTGATTCCTAACCGACTCAACCGGGAAAATGAAAGAAGAAATGCTATGACATCGGATCCTTAAGACTCTTGATAAAACTCGAATTAATCCTCGGTTTGCTCTAACAATTTGAACATGGGCCGGAGTGAGAGAGGCTTACCTGAAACTCACCTGTCGGATGCTGCCGGTTGCGATAACTTTCATGAAGATACCTAGGCCTCGTCTTTGGGAATATCCTAGGGAAATTAAGCTCTGACCTGTATGGTAAGTCATACCATTATTGGATTCCTAACTGGCAGGAACCTAAGGAAGGCGCATTCCCACGCTTTGGGATTTGCCAGAGATTTTAATCCGTATGGTGGATCAGACCTTCGTGTCGATCTTTGAGGCGGTATCTACCTCGTATTGACCCTTATGGCGGTTTCTACCATGAGCTGACCCTTATGGCGGTTTCTACCATGATTTGACCCTTCAGGCGGTTTCTACCTTTGGTTGACCCTTCAGGCGGTTTCTACCTTGAGTTGACCCTTCAGGCGGTATCTACCTTGATTTGACCCTTCAGGCGGTTTCTACCTTTGGTTGACCCTTCAGGCGGTTTCTACCTTGAGTTGACCCTTCAGGCGGTTTCTACCATGGTTTGACCCTTCAGGCGGTTTCTACCATTGGTTGACCCTTTAGGCGGTTTCTACCTTGAGTTGACCCTCCAGGCGGTTTCTACCTTGATTTGACCCTTCAGGCGGTTTCTACCATGGTTTGACCCTTCAGGCGGTATCTACCTTTGAGTTGACCCTTCAGGCGATTTGTACCCTCATGTTGACCCTTCAGGCGGTTTCTACCCTGGTTTGACCCTTCAGGCGGTATCTACCTTGAGTTGACCCTTCAGGCGGTTTCTACCTTGATTTGACCCTTCAGGCGGTTTCTACCATATTTTGACCCTTCAGGCGGTTTCTACCTTGATTTGACCCTTCAGGCGGTTTCTACCATGGTTTGACCCTTCAGGCGGTATCTACCTTTGAGTTGACCCTTCAGGCGGTTTCTACCCTCATGTTGACCCTTCAGGCGGTTTCTACCCTGGTTTGACCCTTCAGGCGGTATCTACCTTGAGTTGACCCTTCAGGCGGTTTCTACCTTGATTTGACCCTTCAGGCGGTTTCTACCATATTTTGACCCTTCAGGCGGTTTCTACCTTGATTTTGCTTTGAAAAGGGGTCTCATGACGAGGGTTCTCCACGTCCGATGAGACTGCCTAAATTTTGAGAAAGGGTCTCATGACGAGGGTTCTCCACGTCCGATGAGACTTCCTGAATTTTGAAAAGGAGTCTCATGACGAGGGTTCTCCACGTCCGATGAGACTGTTTGATATTTTTGAAAAGAGGTCCTAGGACGAGGGTTCTCCACGTCTGCTGGGACTGCTTGATTTTTTTTTTAGAAGGGGTTTCATGACGAGGGTTCTCCACGTCTGATGAGACTGCCTGATTTTTTAACAGGGGTCTCATGACGAGGGTTCTCCACGTCCGATGAGACTGTTTCTTTTAAAAGGGTTTTTCTTCCCCCTTTTTTTTAGAGATCCCGAAGTTTGTCGGGAATTCAATTTTGAAGCAGTGAAAGATTTTATTTTGACAAAGCTTCACTTGAGTCTGCTGAGGCGACATTCTGAGAGCTGGGTTCTCCAGGTATCGTGCAGAAAGTTCAAACCTGAAAGATTTTTCTTCACCAAGAAAATGTTAATAATCTTTGGGAAGACAATAATTGTCCAATTGACAAAATTTTATGACTTAAGTTTTAGTCATGAAATGTGCATTTTGATGCTGGAGGTTGTCCAAAGCATTCTTGCAACATGCAAATGTGATCACAAATTCCTTGCATGGAAAATCTGGATCAACAGTTTGAAAAATTCCTAAAAGAGATTGTTCAAAACATCAATCGGAATATTTCTCGACAAGGAGGTCTTCTCACCTGTTTTGAGATAGTGGTTTTTATAGGGGATGCACTCAATTCCCTACTAACCTGTGCCTAGGTTTTAGGCTCATTCGCAGCGCATACATTTTGATCGGTCAGGAGGTCTTCCACGGGACCGTAATGTTGGGCTTGGTTATTGATCTTCGAGGGGGACTCACTTTTGAGTCAAGGTCATTTGAATGAAATTTTTCACCATCTGCTTCGGGTTTACAAGTCAAGAACCCTGCAAAATGAGAAAGAAATAGTCTTGCTCGTACCTCTTCGAGCTAAGCTATATGTTAACCCAAGTGTCTTAATCAGAGAAGACTGTTTCAAGGTTATGATGTTGGTAGGATTGGGGACCGAAAAAGGCTTGTTTTTGGCCCAGAATTTATGAGGGGATTGACATTGGTGATCATTGCAAATTTGTCACCTGTCTTTTCCATTCTGCATCTTCAGTTTTTGAGGTGTGCAACCGCTTTTGAGGTGTGCACAAGTCCTTTAGAGAGCGTCTCTTGTTGCATTAAGAAGGTTGACAACTCTGTCTGCGTCTTTCCTCCGCGCTTGACATCATTTGGAGAATAATCTTTTTTATCTGACTCATTTAGGAATTTTCTCTTTTCCCATCCAAGTTTCACTGGGGATCAAGCAAACAGCTTGCACGAGCATCGGCCTTGCTTTTACTAGGCACTTTGCTTTTTCTTGATGCCAGGGATTTTTTTTTCATTTTCATTTTTGAAATCCCACTTTTTCTCATCTTCATGGGATCATGTTAGGCATATAGTCTAAACATGCTTTAAATATCAGTCCGGGAATTCTCTTCGTAATCCCTGAGTCTTGAACTCTTTCATTTTTGAAGTGGTGCGGCATCCGTCTTGGAATGATCACCAATGGGTTCATGAAATGAATTTGCAAGCTCAAGTTGGCTATGCAAAGGATTCAGTGTGTGGGATAGAGAAATGAATGCTTCTCATCATCCTATGGCACTTGGATTACCATATAAACAACACACAAAGATTAATGTTAGTCCGAGCAAGAAAATTTCTAACCATTTTCTCCTGATGCTGCTGGACTCACCTCCATTTTGCCCCGATGTGGGGTGGTTCTTGACAGGGTTGAGAATGAAAACCGCCGTTCAAATGGGTTGTCAATGGTCACCTGTAGTGTTTGGGGATATGAAACGAATGCCTCCGTCGTCCCAATCCATGTAATTGTTGCGAACAATCCCTACTTCCGTAGGTCCAGATTTCACTATCTGATCTGCTCCACTTTTCCCTGGAGTGTGTATAGGACGTGTTTGGATTAGGCTTTGCCTCTCGTCTTTTGAGAAAAAGTCCTTTTGAAAGTTTTGAACAATTTTTGATTGGAAAAATCTCTTTCCTTTTTTTCCAAAAATTTTACCCGTCAAGGGGATTTTATGATGCACCATGCATATTCTTATTCATGTTCAAACAACCTCCTGTTTCAAAACATGAATGCCAATGAAGTTAGAATTCTATGTCTTTTCTAGACATCAGATTCTGAAAGCTTTTTCTTTTTCTCTCTGTTTTTTTTTGTTTAACATCTTCAATGGATTGGGGAAAGGGATACCTACCTGTCCACCGTGGCTGGAGATCCCTGAAAATGTAAAAGAAATATGTTATTGTATGTTCACGGATTTTTCAAAAAATTGGAACGATACATCTTACCCTTGGTCATGTGTTCCAATGGGTAATACATGGGATGTGAAAACCTGTTTCGCCTTGATGGCGAGCCCCTGTCAAAGACGAGAATTAGGTGTCAGTTTGCGTTCCAAAATTCAAGGCAAATTGGAACGATACAGCCTTGTTCTTGCTTTGTGTTTCCATTTGAACACAAACGCGCGGCTTGCATAATTTGGCCCTCTATCTTGTGTCCTTGATCTCCCATCTGGTTGGGCGACGAATCCTTCTCAAGAATTTGCCCCAAAGAAGATCCATTTGTGTTTTTAGGCGCACTCCAGCGCCATTCTTCAAGGTTCCATCCATTAGGTCTTATAATCAAAGACCATCTCCTGGAATCCTGACTTCTAAGGCCAATGATTCTATTCGCCTCCCTGTTAGCGCGATATTTTCATTTGAGGCTTTCAGCGCCAACGACTTCCTGTAAAATGAGTAAAAACTCATGTTAGGCAAGTGGTCTTGGAAGACCAAATTGGAACGATACAAGGTTACCGTTCACCCAAATTCGTATCTTGGGGTTTGATTCTGATGCGGACGACTCTGTATTGCGTCTATTGAGTTTGTCAGAGGAGAAACGCCCTGTGTACAAATCATTCACTTGCCCCAGTTAGGCATGGTTTTGCTGTTTGTCATCTCTGGATTCGATGACCCTGGTTTGATGCGCTTTCATGGGGGATCATGAGAGTTTGCCCCCGGTTTGGCTCCTCAAAGCAAATGGGGGGAACCTGCTCCCATTGATTTTTGCAGATTCTGATCATCCATCTCGATTGTCAGAGTCCTTGATCAATTTTATCTGTCTCAAGATAGCTTGATATTCTTGGGATTCGTCATGTGGCGGTTTGGTGATTCTCTCGATCACAGTCGCCATTTGAGGTATTTGATGTTCCCTGTTTGTTATTTGAAAGCATTACATCCTGCGTCCTCTGCTCTTGATCATCATCTGAGAGGAAAAAGAAAGGAAGCATTATTCCCATATCAAGAAAATAATCATTTTGGAACGATACGTCCTTTTACACTTGATTTGCATTCCGTTTTGATGTTGCACAACATCTATCAAATTCCTCCATCCGTGCTTGAAGGTATTTGCAACGCCTACGGTTCATTTGCCCCAGCTGGGCGACGTCTGTTTTGTCACTTGAATGCATGAGCTTTTGGGTGCATTGTCTCTTTTATCACCTGAGATAAAAAAAAAATTGGAGAAAAACTTATCCCCAGATCTGATTAAAAATCAATTAGGAACGATACGTCCTTTCACCAAACGAGTGGCTCTGCGGCCAAATGTATTTTGCACTGAAGGGACGATTTCCACTATGCTCCACGGGTTTGGAGAATTTGCCCCCATTTTCGATAGAAATGAGCCTTATCAAGATGTATACAATACAAATAGATCCATAATACAATCAATCTAAGGGACGAGATAGAGAGGATCTCAGCAAAATTAATCTTATACAAGAGAACTAAGAATGTCAAATCAATCAAAGGAATGTGGTCCGAACACTTGGAGATGCCCCAGTTCCAGTCTTCGAGATGTGACTCCAGGATCACCGAATTTTTTTTTTTAGGTGGTTTTAGATATACCAACCATCTAAAGACATGCACATGAGACAAGTGAGGATAAAACTTCTAAAAATCAAAGGATTTGGCACCTAAGGTCAAGGTTCCTACCTCGAGTTCTAGAAAGAGCCGATTCCATTGCACAACTATCGTTGCATTGGGACTCGTTCCATAGTTCGAAGTGAGCATAATTGAAAAGTGGATTACCCCATGTTTTTCCTCACGGAGATTCCATTTTCAATTCCTTCTATTGTTTTCCTAAAGAAGGCGCCCGAGGTTTTAGGCGCGGTTGTGTGTGTCCATGTGTTGTGATCACCACAATGTGAGTCATGCACAACAGTTTATCAATCGGCGCTTCAAATCATCCATACAACATACATTCCTACGCCAACCTGCATAAAATAATGTTAATCACGGACTACACCCCTTATCTCTCCAATCTGCAAAAACATATAACACCTTACCATGAGCGGACTTACCTCACCTTCAAGAGCGCCTGCAGGGTTAGAAAAATCACTCAGCGTTTTAATTACGGCCTAAGTCCACTTGAGGTCTAGAACCATAGGTTCTAGAACAAAGTCCCCAGTGGAGTCGCCAGCTGTCGCGACCCGTCCGAAGCGGACGCGGCTAATGGATTACCGATCGCGGGCCTTCCCCCGCACAAGGGTGCAGATCGCGGGCTTTGGATCGGCGCGGGCCCTCCCAGGCCCATACCAAATCGCGGCGGGAGTATTTTTCAAAGGGATTCGACGATAACAGTCGATCGCTTTCGACCTTAGTGTGGTCGTGGTGGCATGTGCAACTTGTGCATGCATTTGGAGTCGCCACCGGTCTTTCTTGGAGGGTAGACCGGAAACCTTATTGACCGATTGGGAGAGATCGATCAATTCTGCGGAACCAGAGATTTTGAGTTCGGGGACTTGGTTACGTTGATGTCATTACCAACGCCCTTTCGGTACCTAACGCGAGTGATTTTCCCTAACTAGGATTTCATGCAGGCGCAATTTTGGGTGAGGTAAGTCTGACTTTGCACATTAACCAGTTTAACATGCTCACGTAATCATAATAAATAAATAGATGCCAATCACATAAACATCTATCCTACGTGGTGATCATGGAATTATGATTTAATGGGTCTCGAGCCAATGAGACCACATTTAATCATTTTAATATTTTAATAACGGAGAGCTGCTCTTCGCTTCTTCTTGGTTTCTTGAACTCTTCAAGAATCGGGCCCCAAAGAGCTCGCCGACTTAAAAGGCTCCTCCACGTAATCCTCGTAGCATTTACATCAACAATTGACTATGCTAAAAATAAAGATTACATGAAAAATAAAAGGAGTACGCAGCCTCCATTTAATAATTACAACCCCAAATATATAAATAATCACCATACATTCATACATACATCAATCACATTGATTAGGGATTTTTCCATGATCACCACCCTTCCACGTAAGTAATAAATTCACAATTTAAAACTTAGGAAGGCACAATAAAAATTCTACGTTGAATCATATTCAGAATTTTTACGTAAAATAAGATAGCCATAAATTTTCGATTCAAAATTGATTTAGTCTCAATTTTTGCTACGTTGATTAATTTATCATATAAAATAATCAACCTCCATTAGCCATGTAAGACGAACAATTCGTTAATACATATTGGCCATAGTATTGCAAAAATTGCAAAAAATCAATTAAATGCACGAAAACACCTGAGGATCGGCTCTGATACCACTGTTGGGATCCACGTAACACGTAGCGGAAATAAATAACAACCCATACATGTATCTCCAGAGGCGTACTTCTTGCATTTCAATCGAAAAAAATCACAAAGCCTCAAAGGGAGTAAATAGATTACCTCTCGTAGCGTGCTTGAACGGAGGTGTCGGTTCGATGTTCTTCGATCTCAGCCTCCACAAGTGTTAGGCATCTAGTTCGGACGCACCACCAATTGACGAACGGGGAGACGACGAATAACTCCAAAACAATTGTGCTAGCAATATGCGGAATCAATATTCCGAACTTAGTATATTTTGCTCACTCAAGATTATGAGAATATAGAGAGTGTTTGTGTTCTTCTCTCTAAGCTCTCAAAAATTTGCACACTCTACAAAATGTCTCTCCCTTCAACCTCAAAACTCTTGCCATCCTTTTATAGCCAAAAATACCTTCCAATAAATTGTATTTAAAAATAGCACTAACAATTATAAATTCTATCTAAAAATAGCACTCACAAATAAATGACATTTAAAAATAGCACTAACAATAGCACTCACAATTTATAATACAAAAATGCTATTTAAAAATAGCACTAACAATAGCACTCACAATTTATAATACAAAAATGTTATTTAAAAATAGCACTAACAATTATAAATCCTATCTAATAATAGCACTCACAATTTATGATAAATAAATGACATTTAAAAATAGCACTAACAATAGCACTCACAATTTATAATACAAAAATGCTATTTAAAAATAGCACTAACAATAGCACTCACAATTTATAATACAAAAATATTATTTAAAAATAGCACTAACAATAGCACTCACAATACAAAAATGCTATTAAAAAAGCATTAACAAAGGTGTTAAAAATAATAACCATTATTATTATTACAAGAGTTAAAGAGGTTACCAAACAGTACAAATACGCATAACGTATAAATACGTATGACGTATAAATACATAGAGCATACGTATACATCCGTGAAACCGGGGACTAATTGAAACAAAAATATGCAATTAAGCCCTTTTGGTAAAAATTGATTAAATTAGAGGGCAAATTGACCCAATTGCACTTCGAGACTTTAGAATCCAATGTCATAGCTTAGAAAAGTGAGAATTGAAAATTAAAAGACTCGAAAAGGAATTTTTTAGGCACAGTTCGGGTTTATGTTTGTGAAGGAACATAGTGATCCGAGCCGAATTTTTGAGATTTAAAGTGACACACTTGAAGAGGAAATTAAAACAAAATTATTGAATATTTTTGTGTATTTTTCTGACCACGGATGGTATTTTTCTGATTTTTTTTGGTATTTTTAATAATTAAATAAATTCGAAAAACTATTAAAAATTACGAAAAATATTTTTTGTTCAAAATTGGTTCTTGAGGCTAGGCCAAGGCTTCCAAAGTTGATTTTGCAATTTTATGATTTTGTTTGCTATTTTTAATTAATTTTTAAAAAAATGAAAATCACAATAATAAATTGGTCAAAAATTAGGTGTCAACACCGGTGTTCTAGGAATGACCCTTGGTAGTCTATCAAGTATAATACTTATTAACAAATCGCCCCACATCCCTCTTCAGTTAGGGCCAATAGTATCTCTCGTCGACTAATGCCATAGTTTTGTCGCGACCCAAGTATCCACTCAAGGTACTACCATGAAGTTCTCGAATGAGTTGTTTGCGCAAAGAGCCACGAGGAATGTATAATCTGTTCCCAAAGAACAAGAACTTGTCTTGGATGATCATATCCCCATTACAACCTGTTTGTGAACACTTTTCCCATATTTCACAAAAATCCTCATCATCAGCATAAAGAGAACAAAGATAATCAAAACCCACAACATCATTACGCATGGTCACCAATGTCTTAGCACGTCGACTTAGGGCACCTGCAACTTTATTCAAGTGTCCCGTCTTATGACGAAGCACAAAATTAAACTGCTCCAAAAAGGAAAGCCAACGCGCATGCATCCTGTTTAGATGTTTTTGGCTCTTTATACACGTAAGAGCTTGATGATCCGTATTTAGAACAAACTCATGCTGATAAAGATAAGGTTGCCAATGCTTAATTGATCGCACTACAGCATAATACTCCTGCTCATACGTAGACTATCGCCTGTGAACATCATTAAGTTTTTCGCTAAAATAGGCAATAGGTTTACCTTCTTGGGAAAGGACAACACCAATCCCAATGCCAGATGCATCGCAATCCAGTTCAAACACCTTCTCAAAGTCAGGGAGCATCAATACAGGAGCAGTGGAGAGCTTTTCTTTAATGAGCTTAAAACTGGTTTCAGCCTCGTCACCCAACGAAATTTTCCTTTCTTCAAACAATCAGTGATTGAGGCCATAATGGTGCTAAAATTTCTGATAAAGCGCCGGTAGAATATAGCAAGGCCATGGAAACTACGAGCCTCACCAACATTCTGGGGTATTGGTCAATTGCGGATTGCAGCCACCTTCTCTGCATCTACGCGAAGGCCATCTGCTCCAACAACAAAACCTAGGAAAAGAAGTCGTTCTGTCATGAAACTACATTTCTTCAAATTAATATACAGTTGGTTTGATTGCAAGACCAGTAAGATATCTCTCAGGTGCTCCATGTGCTGTTGCTCATCTGGGCTATATATAAGAATATCATCAAAGAAAACAACCACAAACTTGCCAATAAAAGGCTTGAGAACCTGAGTCATCAAGCGCATGAAAGTGCTAGGCGCGTTAGTGAGTCCGAACGGCATAACAAGCCATTCATAGAAACCTGCACTTGTCTTAAAGCCGTCTTCCACTCATCACCAGGACGGATGCGAACCTGGTGGTATCTGCTACGCAGATCGATTTTTGTAAAGACCCGTGATCCGGCAAGTCTATCAAGCATATCTTCAAGTCGGGGAATCGAAAATCTGTACTTGATGGTAATCCGGTTGATGGCGCGGCTATCAACACACATCCGCATACTTCCATCTTTCTTCGGTGTAAGAAGCACATGAACCACACAAGGACTTTTGCTCTCGCGCAAGAAACCCTTTTTGCGGAGCTCGCCTACTTGTTCTTGTAGAATCTGGTTCTCCTTTGGATTTTTCCGATAATGCGGTAAATTAGGGAGATTGACACATGGAAGAAAATCAAACTCATGCTGGATATCCCTCAAAGGAGGTAATCCGTCAGGTAAGTCTTCTGGCATTACATCACTGAAAGCCTTTTGCAAGGGCTTAAGAACATCACGAATACTAATCACAGCTTGCTGATCACCCTTTTCCACAATCATATACATCCCCTCACGTTTACAGACATTTAACATAACGTCAGCGCCTTGCCTCTTTGGAATCTGGGGAATACTACTCTTTGGTTTCAAAGTAATTTTAGTCTTTTTCCACACAAAAGAATAAGTATTCTCTCTAGCTCGATGAGTGATATCAACATCATACTGCCAATGTCGTCCTAACAATACATGGCACGCATCCATCTCCACAACATCACAGATAATAATATCCTAATATGATTTTCCAATTGAAATAGGTAGACGACATAACTGAGTTACCTTAAGTTCTGCTTTTTTATGAATCCACCCGATCGTATAAGGTGCGAGGTGCGGCTCTGTCTTTAATTGCAAGTGATCCACCAATGCCTTTGATACTATATTTTCGCAACTTCCGCTGTCAATGATGACATCGCATACCTTACCGTTGATAGTACATCGAGCGCGAAAGAGTTGATTCCGCTGGGTGTCTTCTACTCGCGGGGCAAGTAAGAGGCGGTACACAACACAATTGACTTGCTCACCCACTTCATCATCGATTTCTTCCTCATCTACCCACTCCTCTTCATTGACTTCATCATCATCATGCTCAACAATATTAGCCATCCTCCGCCGTGGACAATTGCGTGAACGATGGCCCAGCTCATTGCACTTATAACATTTAATCGGTTGAGACTTGGATATGGATTCTGTGCATTCGGATTAGGTGTACGAGTGTTTGATGCCATCGGTTCCTTGGACACTCCTGCGGTACTTCCCGAATTTCGGTTCATATCACTGTGTTGCTGTGTAGAAGAACCCAAAACTTCAATTTGCTTTCCTTTTCCGAACGATCCACGACCTGAGTAGCTGCTACCCTGAGTGTTAGGGCCAGTTCTATCTAGCTGCATCTCAACCTTTCTCGCCATCTCTTGGGCATCATCAACAGTAAACAAGCGATGTAAGGACCCTCGATCCTGAATGTTGAGTCGCAACCCATTGATATACCGAGCAGTCTGTTGGGCATATGATTCTTCAAGGTTATTGCGGGCGGAGAGTCGAAGAAATTCTTCCGTATAGGCTTGGACTGACCGATTCAACTGCCTGCAATTCTGGAATTGTTGAAATAACAACTGCTCATAATTCGACGGAAGGAACCGAGTCTTCAACTTCTGTTTCATCCGACTCCATGTCCAGATAGGTGCCAATCCTTGTCGACGTCGGGTTAATTGAGTCTGCTCCTACCAAGCCGAAGCGCCGCCCTTCAGTTTATACGCGACAAGCTTCACTTGGCGATCCTCTTCGATCTCTATGGCATCGAAGGATTTTTCAACCTCCCAAAGCCAGTCCATAAAATCTTCTATATCTAGGTTACCATTGAAAGTAAGAAGATCTACCTTTAATTGATACTGCTCAGGATCTCGACGATAACCTCCCTGTCGGCGACCTCCACAAATGTACTCATCCTGGAATCCTCTATATCGACGACCCCCACGAATAGGCATATCCTGAAAATCCTCTTCATCTTCGTCTTCAGTATTGTTGACACTTGATTTTTTAATCATATTTTATTTTGATTTTATTTCTAAAATTAATTAAAAATAGAAAAAAAAGTCATAAAATCATAAAATCAACTTTGGAAGCCCTGGGCCAGCCTTAGGAACCAATTTTGAACAAAAATATTTTTCGTAATTTTTAGTATTTTTTGAATTTATTTAATTATGAAAATACCCAAAACATCAGAAAAATACCATTCGTGGTAAGAAAAATGCACAAAAATAGTCAATAATTTTATTTTAATTCCCTCTTCAGGTTGACCTTTATAAATCTCAAAAATTCAACTTGGCTCATTATGTTCCTTCACAAACATAAACCCGAATCGACCATAAAAATTGCCTTTGGAGTCCATTAATTTTCAATTTCCACTTTTCATAAGCCATGGCATTATAATCTAAAGCCTTGAGGTGCTATTGGGTTAATTAAGCCTTTAATTTGACCAATTTTGATAAAAAGGACCTAATTGCATAAATTTCTTTGCAATTTAGTCTCCGATTTTGCGAATCTTAAAATTAAATTCTCTCTAGGGACACCCATGAAAATCAAACACCCTTACCCCATAGTTTTTCGTTGTCCTGAACTCGTTGGTGGCCTCAATTTGAATTGATTTGATCGTTTAAGCCTCCGATTTGGCGAAAATCAATTTCGGATCCTAGGCGAAATTTGGGGTTTTCATTAAATTCCAACTCAATTATTCATGAAAACACCCATTTTAGATGGAAAACATGCCGAGGAGTCCGATTTTGGGATCAATTTCATGAAAAACGGTCAATTAGAGGTCCAATTAGGCAAAAATCGATGGTCGGGCCGGTTGGGTTGGACCAGACCCGACCGGACCCGACCCGACCGGGTCTGCAACATGAGACAATAAAAGCTGGGCTTCTCCCTCACGTACACAAGACAGAACGAACATAATGCAGAGCAGGGGCAGGGCGACGATCGGTCGACCAAGGCTGGGGGATGGCGGTCCTTTTTTGCAGACGTGAGGAGGTGCGTGATCGTCCTCGGGGTTCGGACGGCCCTCGGCTATAAGGTCGGAGAGAGAGAAGAGAGAAAAGGGGGCTCACGATTTGAAAGAAAAATTGAGAGAGAAAGGTCCGGGCGAGAGAGAACCGAGAGAGGGAGATCGTCGCCGAGCGTTCTTCGAGAGTCCTCTAAGCCTCAGGAGACCGAAGCATCGCCGCCGAAGCCTCGAGTCGTCGGCGAGCCAACCCAAAGGTCGGTTTCCCCCTATTTCGGCTCCCCTGTTTTTTCTCGCTTACTGTGGATTCGGCTCGGTTTAGGCTCTCGACCAAACCGAGCCAAACCGAATGCATTCCGACGTCCCTTATCATTCCTACGTTGATGTCTGAACGTTGCCTTGCCTCGGTTTCGCGCGAAATGACCACGGATCTAGCATAAACGTTCGTTTTTCCAATGCCTGTTATGTGTTCGATGAAATGCCTGCCCATTGCTCGACCCGAGTTTGTCACCGGCCATGTGTTATTCGAGCGATTCATGCCCATTTATTGCCTCAAGCTTGTTCTAAAGCCGATTATAACTATCTTGTGATGCTTGTTTTGCATTGAACGACGCTGAAAACGGTGGCCGGAGCTCCCCGGGGCACACCCGAGCCGAGAGCTCGGTCCGGCGAAGACGGAGGTCGCCGACCCCTAGGCGACCTCAGGTAAGCTTCTAAACCTAGATGGGATGTCCTGTGACCGACTGGGATCGAGTTTGAAACAAAACAATTTTTTCGGAAATCGCCTCGCCGGAACCGAATCGGTGGGAGCTCGTTTTGCCGGTTTTCGGCGAGTTAGTGACTGTAAATCTTGATGTATGTTGATGTAGTTTGCTTAAGGAGTCGAATGCCGCGAAAACGAGCAAAAAATACGAAGGTTTGGGCTCGGTCCCGATTTTCCGGCGAAGATTCCGGCTAACTCACCGGAAAAATCACTGTTCCGGCGAGTCGCCGGTCGTCTTCTCCGGTGGGCCTTTGACCAGTCAACGAGTTGACTGGTCAAGGGTGACGTGGCGCCATGTCAGCCGCGGCGGGGTCCGCGAGCAAAAAAAAAAAAAAACCTAGATCGGACGGTGGGCGAAGTGCCACGTGTCGTGATCTAGGAATTTTCAAAAAAATAAATAAATGATTTTATAATAATAAATGATATTTTCAAAAATTAAAAAAAAACCCTAGATTGGACGGCCGTGAGTGTGCCACGTGTCGCGATCCGTGTCTTCAAGATCAAATAGATCGGACGGACAGGATTGCGCCACGTGTCACGATCCGGCATTTTCAAAACTAAGTTGATCAGGCGGCTAGGGTAGTGCCACGTGGCAAGCTTGGGACCGTCCGATTGGTTTTTATTTTCAGAAAATTCGGATAAATTAGAAAATAGTTTTAAATTTTTTTAAAAAATAAAAATAAAAAAATTTCGAAAAAATCCAAAACTGTGCCGTTTTAGGCTGGTTTTCGACCCATAGGGTCGGGCCGGGCGCCCGAGAGGCATGGGCCGGGTTTGATCCTGTCAGGATTTTTTTTAATAATAAAAAAAAATTAAAAAAAATTCTATAAAAAAATTTCGAAAATTCAATAAAAAAATAGAAAATCATTAAAAAAATTCAAAAATTGGAAAAATTCAAAAAATTTCAAAAAGAAATTCCATAAAATAGGAAATGACCACAATCAACTGGCCATGACCTATTTGGGTCTTTCGAACCCCAATTCTTCCAAAAAGATGATTTTTCCCTTTATGCAAATTGTCTCTAAAAAATCAAAGAAATTCAGAAAAATTTCAAAAAATTCCAGAAAATAGGAAATGACCACAATCAACTGGCCATGTCTTATTTTGGGTCTTTGGAACCCTAATCTTTCCAAAATGACGACTTTGCCCTTTTGGCAAATCGTCTCCCCAAAAAATTGAAAAATTTCAGAAAATAGGAAATGGCTACAATCAACTGGCCATGATCTATTTTTGGGTCTTCCAAACCCTAATCTGTCCGAAGTGACGATTTTGCCCTTTAGGCAAATCGTCTTCCAAAAATTGAAGAAATTCGGAAAATCCCGAAAAATCCCAAAAAATAGAAAATGGCCACAATCAACTGGCCATGGCCTATTTTGGGTATTCCAAACTCCAATCTTTCCGAAAATGATGATTTTTCCCTTTAGGCAAATCGTCTTCCAGAAATTGAAGAAATTCATAAAATTCTAAAAAAATTCCAGAAAAATAGGAAATGGCCACAGTCAACTGGCCATGACCTATTTTTGGTCTTCTGAAACTTGACCCTTTTCAAAAATGACGATTTTGCCCTTTAGGCAAATCGTCTCCAAAAAATCAAGGAAATTCAGAAAATTTCAGAAATTCCAGAAAATAGGAAATGGCCACAATCAACTGGCCATGACCTATTTCTGGTCTTTTGAATCCTGATCCTTTCAAAAATGACGATTTCGTCCTTTTGGCATATCGTTCTTGAAGAAATCATGAAAAAATCCAAAAAAAATCCAAAAAAATAGGAAATGACCATAGCCAACTGGTCAAAACCTATTTTTGGTCTTTCGAATCCCAATCTTTTCAGAAATGACGATTTTGCCCTTTGGGCAAATCGTTTCTCGAGAAATCCCAAAAAATTCAAAAAAAATCTCCAAAATATGAAATGGCCACGATCAACTGGCCATGACCTATTTTGTCTAGTTCAACACTCAAACCTCCCAAAAATTGACGATTTCGCGCTTCGAGCAAATCGTCCCCAAATCTTCCCAGTCTACCCTTGGTCCTAAATCACACATTCCCTAAGCCCTTAAGGCTATACTAGGAGGCCCTTGATTTGAATCGATGTGCATTGACGTCGTTCATTTATACACTTGATTTGCGCTTTCCTTATATTGATTGTGATTTGATAGGACTAGTCTTCCAATCTGCATGAAACCCCTGAATCAGACTTACCCCACCCAAAATTGCGTCTGCATGAAATCTTAGTTAGGAAAATCACTCGCGTTAGGTACCGAAAGGGCGTTGGTAATGACACCAACGTAACCAAGTCCCCGAACCCAAAATCTCTGGTTCCGCAGAACTGATCGATCTCTCCCAATCGATTGGTGAGGTTTCTGGTCTACCTTTCAAGAAGGACTGGTGACGACTCCAAATGCATGCACACATAGCACATACCACCACGACCACACCAAGGTCGAATGCGATCGACTCTTATCGTCGAAAAACCCACGTAAATTAACTCCCATTGCGATTTGGTATGGTCCTGGGAGGGCCTGCGTCGAGAAAGCCCACGATCCACATTTCAGAGTGGGGGCCCGATTCGACCATCCATTAGCCCGTTTTCGAAAACGAAAACTGGTCGCAACAAGTATCCTCGACATAGTTTTGACGTCTGTGTCGGGGAGTTCCTCCACGCTCCATGGCAACTTCGGGATCACGAGTGACGGGAATTCGCTCGGCTGGAAGAACACCAGGGGCTTGGTTTGTGGACAAACGCTGGATACCTCAAGGATATCTGTCGCGACCCTCTTGAGGTTGTCAGGCTCTCGAGGGCTAATGGGCCGTCCTGTCTGGTCGGACGCGGGCCTCTCCCAAGGCCCATTACCCAAATCGCAACGGAGGTATGCGTGATCGACTTTCAGTGTGGTCTAGTGACATGTGCTAAGTGTGCATGCCATGGAGTCGCCACCAATCATTTTTTTAGAGTGTGATTGGACCACCCAATCGAATAGTTGGGAGTTTCTATTCAATTCTGCGAGAACCAGAGAAATGGTTTCGGGGACTTAGTTACACCAACTGTCAGAGTTGACGCCCTTTCGGTACCTAAGTTGACTGAATTTTCTAGCCTGAGATTCATGCGGATGAGTAAGGTATGAACCCTAAATCTAAAAATTCATGCAGATAGGTGTGATTATCCTAGCAATCACAATCAGTAATAAAATGCGCAACTCAAGAAATCTAGATATGCAAATAAATCACATGACATTCCTAGTAAGGCCCTATTTATCAATCACAGCTCAAGAATGATTTAGCTGTCCTAGCCATTCTACACACGATCTAACCTAAGAAAAGCATTAGGAAGCATCGAAGGAGTTCGAGAGTACTCACATTGGGTTCGTCGTGCCCTGATTTGGTCTTGGACGAGCTATCGAGCTCATGCCGACCCGATTATATTTAGGGATCCACTCGGCGTTTTACATCATGAAATCATGTGAAACAAAAACGAAAATATTCAGCAAGGGGAATTTATTGTAGATGGTGGTCGATCTAATTGGACGTCAAGACTAAAAAATATGTAGAAATTTACAAATTAAAATACTCGAATGACATTTTTTTGCCAAATTCAACTCTATGCGTCGTGAAGAAATACATGCAATTGAACTTGAATTTTGACTATTTATGAGTTCAAAATGAAAAGGAAATTAAAATAAAAATATTGACTATTTTTCTATATTTTTACGACATCGAACGCTATTTTTCTTCATTTTTCATGTATTTTTCTATTTTTGGAAAATATTAAAAAATATGACAAATTATTTTTTTTTTATCAAAAATGGTTCCTTTAGCTTGGTCAAGGCTACCAAAGATGATTTTTTAATTTTTTTTAACTTTTTATAGATTTTTTATGAATTTTTAAAAAATAAACTATGAAAGACTGATCAAAAATCAGGTGTCAACAGCTGCCCCTCTTTGAGAGGAATTTCGTCAGAGATTTCTCTCAAAGACAAGGTGACACCTGTGTTCCGATCGACTCGACTGGGAAAAGAAAAGAAATCATGACATCCAATTTTCATGTCCATCAATGTGTGCTTTTCCTTAAAAAGAGATGTGCTCGTTCAATTCCCTGATATGATATAAGAAAGTTAAGGAGTAGATAGACTTCCCTGCCCCTTACCTGTCGAATGCTTGCGGCATTTTCTGTGTCTGATGGGTTCAAGTAGATTCCTAAGGACTTGTCATCGGAGTGTCCTGGGGATGTTAAGCTCTGACCCGTATGGTAGGTCAAACCATAATGGGATTCCTAACTGATAGGAACCTAAGGAAGACGCATCCCACATTTGGGAATTTGCCAAGGGTTTTGATCCGTGTGGTGGACTAAACTAGAAATGGCTTGCCTAATGTAAGGCTTATTAGGGAAAACGAATCCTCCCGCGTTCGGGATTCATCAAGGTTTTGATCCGTATGGTGGATCGGACCATTGGGTTGATCCTTCAGGCGGTCTCTACCAGTCCTTTGACCCTTCAGGCGGTTTCTACCATTCATTGACCCTTCATGCGGTTTCTACCATTGGTTGACCCTTAAGGCGGTTTCTACCATATATTGACCCTTCAGGCGGTTTCTACCATTGTTTTGACCCTTCAGGCGGTTTCTACCATTGGTTGACCCTTCAGGCGGTTTCTACCATACATTGACCCTTCAGGCGGTTTCTACCATTGTGTTGACCCTTCAGGCGGTTTCTACCATTGATTGACCCTTCAGGCGGTTTCTACCATTGAGTTGACCCTTCAGGCGGTTTCTACCATTTATGAGATTCCAAATTGATATGAATCAAAGGATGACGTACCAGCTCTTTGGGGCTAGTCGGAGACTCGATCATTCTGTGGATCGGTCTTAGAAAAGATTTGCCTACTAAAAGGCTTCACCTAAGGATGACGCACCCAGTCTTTGGGGCGGCCAAAAGTCCTGCAGAAAGCTTAGACCTGAAAAAATTTTCCTCGCCAAGAAGATATTAGTAATCTTTGGGAAGACAATAATTGTCTAACTGACAAAATTCTACAACTTAAGTTTTAGTCATGAAATGTGCATTTTGATTGCTGGAGGTTATCCAAAACATTCCTACCATATACAGATGTGATCATAAATTCCTTGCACGGAAACTCTAGATCAAACAATTTGAAAATTTCAAAAAGAGTTTGCTCAAAACATCCATTGGAGTATTTCTCATCCAAGAAGGCTCCTCACTGCTCTGTGATAATGATCTTTAATAGGGAAAGTGCTCAATTTCCTACCGACCTGTGCCTGGGTTTCAGGATCATTCGCAACGCATACATTTCGACCGATCAGGAGGTCTTTCACGGGACCGTAGTGTTAGGCTTGGATATCGGTTTCCAAGGGGGACTCACTTTTGAGTCAAGGCCGTTGAACGAAATTTTTCACTATCTGCTCCGGGTTTACAAGTCAAGAACCCTGTAAAATGAGAAAGAAATAGTCTTGCTCGTACTTCTTTGAGCTAAGTTATACATTAACCCAAGTGTCTTAGTCAGATAAGACTGCTTCGGGGTTGTAACATTGGAAGGATTGGGGACCGAAAAAGGCTTATTTTTTGCCTAGAAATTGTGAAGGGTTTGGCATTGGTGATCATTGCAAATTTGCCACATGTCCTTCGAAGAACATCTCCATTTCTTGAAGTGTACACTCCTCTTTTAGAGCGCACAAGGATGTTTAAAAGCGTCTCTTGTTACATTAAGAGACCGTCTGTTTGTGTGTTTGCAATTTGAGCACGACATCATTTGGAGAGTAGTCATCTTGATCTGACTCCTTTGCAGGGTCTTTTCATCGTATATCTAGACTTTACTGGGGATATTTTGAATAGACATCAGCCTTGCTTTTTACCATGCACTTTGCTTTTTCTTGATGTCTAGGGATTTTTCTTTTCCCCCTCTTTTTAATCCCGTGTTTTTCTTTTCTTTTGGAGCTTGGATTTTCGGCAATCATGCTAGATATGCAACTTAAACTTTGGCACGCTTCCATTCCTAAAGTGATGTTGCCTTTGCTTTGGAATATGCAATGATCACCAATAGGTTGATGAAATGAATTTGCTGGCTCAACTTGGTCGTGCAAAGGATAACAGTGTGTAGGATAGAGAAATGAATTATTCTCGTCATCCTATGACACTTGGATTATCATATAAACAACACACAAAGATTTATGTTAGTCCGAGCAAAAAAATTTCAAACCGTTTACTTTCTGATACTGTTGGACTAACCTTCATTTGCCCCAATGTGGGGTGGTTCTTGACAGGGTTGAGAATGAAAATCGCCGTTCAATGGGGTTCTCAATGGGCATCTGTAGTGTTTGGAATGAAGAAATAAATGCCTCTGTCATCTCGATCCATGTAATCGTTGCGAATGACCCTTATATCCATAGGTTAAGGTTTCGCTATGATTTCCAATCTCCTCATCTCTCAAGTGTGTATGGGACGTGTTTGGATTAGGCTCGCTTCTCTTATGAGAAAATACCCTTTTGAACAGTTCAAACGAATCTTGTTGGAAAAATTCATTTCATTTCATCAAGATTTATCCTTCAAAGGGATTTTGTGATGCACCATACATGTGTAATTCATGTTCAGACAATCTCATGTTTTAAAACATGAATGTCAATGAAGTAAGAATTCTATGTCTTTTTAGATGTGAGAATCGAATTAATTCTGAAAGTTTTTAATCTCCAATGAATTGGGAAAAGAGATACTTACCTGCCCATCGAGGCTGGAGATCCTGGAAATATAAAAGGGATATGTCATCGTATATTCTAAAAATTTACAAAAATTGGAACGATACATCTTACCCTTGGTCATATGCTCCAACGAGTGTACAAGGGTTGTGAAAATATGTCTGCCCTGATGGCGAGCTCCTGCCAAGGATAAATATTAAGAATTATTTTGGGTTTCCAAATTCAAAACAAATTGGGACGATACTACTTTACTCTTGATTTGAATTCCATTCTGCATGCCAATGTGCAGATTGTAGAAGCCGGCCCTCAAGCTTGTGGCCATGATTTCTTCGTTTGGTTGGGCAACGAATCCACCTCGAGGATTTACGTCGGAGGAGATTCATTCATCTTTTTGGGCGTGTTTCATGCACTGTTATGTTATTTGAATGCATGGCTTCTTGGGTGCCTCGTCTCTGTTCATCACCTGAGAGGAAAATGAGAGAACATTATCCCCGCATCTGATTGAAAATCATTTAGGAACGATACGTTCTTTTTACCAAATGGGTGGCTCCGCGGCCAAATGCGTTTTACATTGAAAGGATGGATTCCATTACGCTCTGCGGATGATAACTATCTCTTCAAGGACTTGCCCCACGGATTAAACGATGAATTTGATGTCTTCGGCTTCGACATGCTTTCCGGATGTAGGAATGGTTTGCCCCCATTTTCAGTGGAGATGGGTTTTGTCGAGTGGGCAACATCAAAAACTCATCCTAGATTTGGCTTTAGTCGAAGGTTGAAATCCCGACCTTGGATAAGCGAATCATGATTCATCTCCTTCTGCTTCGGATTTGTCATTTGCATGCTTCACATTTTACAATACCAACTTCGCCGCTTGATGAAAATGAATCGATGATTTTCGAATTGCCCCAAGTTCTATAGTCATCTGCGTCGAATCTCTTTGAACTTCATCGGGTGATAGACCAACTGATAAAATGATTTTTCAATCCCGAGATCGAACTCCTGACGTTTCGTACCACTTCCATTTCACTGACTACCAGGACACAGCACTATTGGCGTCCCTAACTGGTTCGTTTTTTGTTATAAAATTCTTGAAGCAGTTAGCGACCCCCATCGAGAATGAAACAAGCTCAATTTAGAGTTCATAACGACTAAAGGTCCCTTAGAACGATACAGAGCTAACCGTCTTTGAGCTCGCTCGGGCTTTTGCTCGCATTTTCCTATGTGAAGCCTTTAAATGTTTTTCTTCGTGGCGTTCAATTGATTCGCCTCGACTCTAATCTAACAAGGGATTGTCGCACTCAAGCATGATGATGCTCGCAGGTAGTACTGATCGCTGCCCCAGATTAACTCTAGGCATTAAGGAAGATTATCTTGCATGGAAGACTTTATGACAGAAAGATTAATGATACATCCAGTCACATGTGCCTAGTTCCCTTGAGGATTCTCGGTGATCAGCCAGTTACACCATGAATCAGACATATAATCGTCATTTTGGATCATAACTTCATAAGTCCATCAGTTTTAAACTGATCGATCCAGATATGGAGCTCCTCATCAAGGAAATCTTTTGATTCTTCGAGCAACTGATATTCGGGTTGACCATCATCGCTTGGCGTTGAAGGATTCCTGTTTCTGTTGTGAGCGATCTGATTCTTCGAGCTAGAACCTTCGTCGTTGCTCGAGATTATAAGAGGATGATTGATCGGTTCACTATCAAAAGCACCTTCCATTTGGGAATGGAAGAAACAAAAATCCTCAGAGCATCCGCCCGCTTGATCTTCCGAAATCATATGCCCAAGCCGGGCAGATCTTTGAACACTAGGCGCAATATGTTGATCGGGGATAGGAAGAGCACTAGCGAAAAGTTGCTGCTCAAACCAAGGAGTTCGTACCTGCTGCACTTGTGGCATATACTCTTGAGGGGTGCTGAGATGATTCAGGGGAATATTCTGATTAGCGCCCAAGTAGTCAATGGTGCTGCTACCAGCTTGGTCGGTGCCTAGATTCGGCAGGGTATTTCTTACTTCAGGGGCATTGTAGTTATAGCCATGCCTAGTGTTTAGGCACAAGTTGAGTTCTTTCAGGTTCAGTGCTGTGTGGCGCTGTCTTAGCGCCCTTCTGTAGCTCTTGAGGTGACTCGCGACTCCATCTTTAGTGAGTCCTGGTATGTTCATGATCTCAAGTATGCGCGTTGGATATGCTGAGTTGATCCCTAGTTGCTGAACCGCACTAAGGAACTTGAGATGAAGCTCGGGGGACCAATTGACCCTCGTCTTCTTGCGACCTGGAACAGTGTTGACAACTTGGCTATTGCTCTCTGGCCTATTTCCAGTAGGATTTGATCGAGCCGGAAGTTGTTGTGGAGGGAATTCATCAGCTTTGGATTGGTCGGTCGTGATAGTAAGCTCATCGTTAAGGAAACTCCAATCATGGTGACGCATATCACATCCTTTAGAAGGCATCGGTATTGACTTCGTAGAATTGATTTGTTCATGCATATCTCCAACAAAATCCGATTGTATCGAAGATGGTTCGAGGGAGTGGGGTGGTGAATGAGCATTTTCAATCCTCATATAAGGCTTATCAAGGAACATTTCGCCGAGAGTGATAGGGCCACCGCAATTAAGGCAAGCGATAGTGCTGGGAGCTTTCTTATACCTCATGTTCTCCGCTCGAAGCTTTTCGTTTTCCTCCTTTAGAATCGCAAGTTCTTGACGTCTGTGTTGAGCCCTCAATTTGGCTCGCTTATTTTGAAACCAAAACTTGACCCTCAAAGGTTTCATCCCTAGCTTCTGGCCCAATTCATTTCTTTGTTTCATGTTCGGGAGAGGGCATTCACTAAAGAAAGCTTCAAGCTCTTGGATTTCATTCTGAGTGTGGCACTGGCGACGTTTCCTTTTCCGGGATTGACCATCGCTGCTGCTGTTGTCGTCGCTGCTGAGATCCTGAACTTCGTTGCCGAAAGGGTTGGGTTCTGTGGTTCTGGTACCAGACGCCATCCTAGAATCTTCGAGATCTCTCAGTAGTTCATTTTCTGAGATTTTTGGATCAGTCGCCTCTAGCAACTGATGGTAACCCTCAAACATGTTGGATCGAAAAATGTTCGATCAATTTTTGCTCGCTCAGGGTTCTCTACTCTCTCATGTATGCTCACTCTCTCTAAATTTTCTTTTGAGTGGTTCTGTATGCCCATGAAACGTTCTTTAAACATGGATGAAGATCATCAGGCAAGCGTTGCTCCCAAGATTTCGTATTTCCCGCTTTGTCGTCTTCTTTCTTCTTTTCAACGTGGAGGGACACCAAATCGATTTCCTTTTCTCGATATCCATGTCTGTCTCCCACTTATTTTCAAAAAGGTGGAACTACGCTCGCCTCCCGCTCAGTTTTTTAATATGATGGGACCGCCAAATCCTTTCGCAACTTTTTTCGATAGTTGCGCTTAACTCCCGTTCAATTTTAATATGGTGACACCGACATATCTTTTTACAACTTTTTTAGGTTTATCAAGCCTGAAATCGCGGACTGGGATAGATCTGATGGTTCACCGAAAGAGCCACCATTGCTTTACCCAATTAACTTGGCTCCACGAGCATTATTGCTATGCCTTTCTTCATTCTCGAGTTGCTATAAAAGGAGGAGTTAATGCAGAGAAGATTAACACTCTTATATAATTGTCTTTTCGTATTTTAATCACTCTACCACACTCATCTTCTTCTCCCTCACTCCAACGAAAATGACCTCCTCTCCTATTCGCGCTTTCTCGGCCGAAATTTTGGCCCAGTGGGAAAAACTCTATAACCTCCTCGGTCGAGGCTATGCTCATATAGCCGATCACCCAGAAACTGAAGATGAAATCCGTATTTTGCTCGTGGAAATAGACACCACCTCCATCGAGGGCACTAATTTAGAGAGGGAATATAGAATCTTCCCAACCCTCTTTATAAACTTTTTAGAGACTTACCGTGTCGCTCATCGAAAAGCTACCGTGGCTCACGTTTTGCGAGCTCGCTATGAGGATCGGTCCAACTGCTTGGTGTTGGCCAACCTTGTGGCCGATAGTCACAGAAAGGCTGTTGAGTTCGCCAACAAGCGAGTCTCGATGTTGCTTCGCGAGAGGGGAAATTTGGTGGAGCGCTTGGCCTTATCCCTGACCACCTATGAGCACGACCGTCGTAATGTCGTGTTGAAGTTTCAATGTGAGTGGCAGGAAGAAAGGCTTGACAGCATTACCGCGGATATAGCCCATGGGAGAGGACTAGTTCGGGACCTGGAAATAGCCGCCGAAGATCACGGGACCAAGGTTGCCGATCTTAAATGGGAATGTAAACGCCTTCTTCTTAAGCTTGCAGATCTCGAGTCTCGAGGTGGTGAGTATAAGCAAAGCATCAATAATATGGAGGGCCAACTAGGTTCCTTTGTGATGCTAATTAGGGCTCATTGCGGTTTTATGTTTCCACCCCGATGATTTGTATGATCTGCTTTTAAGGTCCCTCGATTGAGCGAAATGAATGAAAGCTCTAATGTGTGTGTCTCAACTTCTGTATGGCTGACTTTCTCGAACACCTGACCACTCTCAACCTAGGCAAGCTGCGCTTTGACATTGATGATTCGAGCGTGTACATCTTGATTTTTTAATCTTGCTTATGATCGGATAAAGGAACCTCCCACCGCGATTATCCACAAAAAGACTTCTCTTCTCTACTTGTTTTTAACCTGTTTCAAATGAAAAGGCAGAATCAGAAGAAAGAATTTGAAAAATAAAGCATAAATCCTTTCAATTTTATGCTTACTTGTGATTAATAGGGATAAGAGCTTTTACAAGGATTTTGGCCTTGTGCAAAAGCTTTTATCAATATTCCTCAAAGGAAAGCATATCATTGAAAGAAATGTAATTCACGATAATCGCCTTTGATCAATTCCAAGAAAATCAATGGAATGTTCAAAAGTACACAATTACGATGTGTTTTAAATTCAATTGAAGATACGATATCCAAATTAAAGCTGTTTGCTAAGAACGAGAGTAATTTGGATATCTATCTTTTCATTAAATTTGAAAAACACGAATACTCTTGATCAATTATTGTGGATTACCAATGATGCAAAACATGCATGAACCAATTCAAGTTTATAGTTCCTTCTGGCGAAATTGGGATTGTATTGCCCTATACGGCCAAAAGGTTGTATAAGACTTCCAATTTCAATTTCATCCAAAGGAATTATAAAATTGATTTTGGAGTATTCGAGTGATTAGAAGAAATGCCACTATCACATTCCAATGACAAGTCAATAGAAATACAACAAATTTCAATCTGAATGTATATAAACACAAATAGATGCCTAATACAGTCAATCTAAGGGATCAGATAGAGAGGATCTCAGCAAAATAAATCCTATACAAGAAGGCTAGAAATGAAAAATAAAACAAAGGAATGTGATCTTAATACTTAGGCTCTTCTTGTCCACTTGGCGCTCGTAATGGGATGACACCATCTTCATCTTCCATCAAGAACATTGGGAGGAAAACACACATATCTATCCTCAAAATGGCATTTAATCCAATCACCGGAATTATGCAATGAATATAATGATTAAGAGCTGTAACAAGTTCGAGGGATAGAAAAGTCTTACCAACCAAACTTAAGAGAAAATCAAGCTTCTCTGTATTTTTTGCAGTGTTAGGTATACTAACCTTCCATAGACAAACGCATGAGACAAGTGAGGGAAAACTCCTAAAAATCAAAAGATAGGGCTTGGTACCTAAAGCCAAGGTTCTCACCTCGAATTCTGGGAAGAGCCGATTCCATTGCACAACTATCGTTGCATTGGGACTCAATCCATAGTTCGAAGTGAGCGGAATTGAAAAGTGGATTACCCCATGTTTTTCCTCACGGAGATTCCATTTTCAATTCCTTCTATTGTGTTCCTAAAGAGGGCGCCTGGGGTTTTAGGCGCAATTGTGTGTATTCATTGTGTCGTGCTAAAGCAATAGACATGCATTTTATTTAACAATCACCGCTTCAATATAAACATCCACACAATCATACATCCAAAACTCCTGCCTGCATAAAACAAAGTTAACAAGCACTTCACCCCTTATTTCTCCCATCTACAAAAACATCTAACACATTCGTTAGCATATACACCTCACTTTCGAGAGCATCTGCATAAAATTAGGTTAGAAGAATCAATCAACTTTTTAATCGGCTCAAGTCCACTAAATGGTTAAGAACCAGTCCCCAGCAGAGTCGCCAGTCTGTCGCGACCCTCTTGAGGTTGTCAGGCTCTCGAGGGCTAATGGGCCGTCCTGTCTGGTCGGACGCGGGCCTCTCCCAAGGCCCATTACCCAAATCGCAACGGAGGTATGCGTGATCGACTTTCAGTGTGGTCTAGTGACATGTGCTAAGTGTGCATGCCATGGAGTCGCCACCAATCATTTTTTTAGAGTGTGATTGGACCACCCAATCGAATAGTTGGGAGTTTCTATTCAATTCTGCGAGAACCAGAGAAATGGTTTCGGGGACTTAGTTACACCAACTGTCAGAGTTGACGCCCTTTCGGTACCTAAGTTGACTGAATTTTCTAGCCTGAGATTCATGCGGATGAGTAAGGTATGAACCCTAAATCTAAAAATTCATGCAGATAGGTGTGATTATCCTAGCAATCACAATCAGTAATAAAATGCGCAACTCAAGAAATCTAGATATGCAAATAAATCACATGACATTCCTAGTAAGGCCCTATTTATCAATCACAGCTCAAGAATGATTTAGCTGTCCTAGCCATTCTACACACGATCTAACCTAAGAAAAGCATTAGGAAGCATCGAAGGAGTTCGAGAGTACTCACATTGGGTTCGTCGTGCCCTGATTTGGTCTTGGACGAGCTATCGAGCTCATGCCGACCCGATTATATTTAGGGATCCACTCGGCGTTTTACATCATGAAATCATGTGAAACAAAAACGAAAATATTCAGCAAGGGGAATTTATTGTAGATGGTGGTCGATCTAATTGGACGTCAAGACTAAAAAATATGTAGAAATTTACAAATTAAAATACTCGAATGACATTTTTTTGCCAAATTCAACTCTATGCGTCGTGAAGAAATACATGCAATTGAACTTGAATTTTGACTATTTATGAGTTCAAAATGAAAAGGAAATTAAAATAAAAATATTGACTATTTTTCTATATTTTTACGACATCGAACGCTATTTTTCTTCATTTTTCATGTATTTTTCTATTTTTGGAAAATATTAAAAAATATGACAAATTATTTTTTTTTTATCAAAAATGGTTCCTTTAGCTTGGTCAAGGCTACCAAAGATGATTTTTTAATTTTTTTTAACTTTTTATAGATTTTTTATGAATTTTTAAAAAATAAACTATGAAAGACTGATCAAAAATCAGGTGTCAACAATATCTTGAAACCTCCGATCGGTTTAATCCACGAATTGGTTGAACTCAGCCCGTGTAATAGGCTTATTTTCACGGCCCTCAGCTACGGGGAGATTGACATTCACGTTATTCACCATCGTCACAGGGGAAACCCGCTCTGATACCAAATGACGCAGAGATAAGCGAACTTGGAAAACAATTCCAAAGTATACTCGAAATTTCAATTGAATGATAGAATGATAATGTCGATTACAAAGGTGGACGTCCTATATATAGAGATATGACTCCTTTAAGCATCAGAATAACTAAAGATAACATCATCTAAATTGTATCTAACCTATTCTACTGGAATTCGAATCAAATATTACAGATAATCGGAATATTTAAAATTTCCTAAATTAGAAAACTGCCTGAAAAGTGATCTAAACGACTCCGGAATGCCAAAATCCATCGTAGTTCACGGCAAAGATGTGATTTTGAATCAGACGGCCGTTTCTCTTCAACCGATCAATTTTGAGCGCGATCCGAGATCATTTGACCCAAGATCCGAAATTACTGGGTAAGTCTCACTGGCTTCTGGCGATCCAATTTGGCAAGATAATCACATCTCAATTGTTCTACATCACATAAGCTCTAGATGTAGATTGAAAATTGGGGAAGTTCATGAGTACGGCTATTAGTTCGGAATGCTGCGGACTCTCTAAAATAGTGTTAGCATCAAGTGAAAGCAATGCAGATAAAGGTGGTGTGCTGTTGCCTGGTCTAGTTTTGCTTAGTTCTCGAGGTGCATTCTCGCCATTATTCCCAATGGGGAGTTACAAATGGTATTTCACATGACTTGTGAAGAGAGATTGAAAATCATTTGGGTTCTGTTAGATAACTTAGATGATCAAGATCCCTTGTGCAGTTAAGTCACTCTTATCTTGTGTTCTTTTCGTCTAGATCGATAAAAAGAAGTGCCTTTATGCATTGCGCTTGAGAGAGGATAAGTCTTTGAGGTGTATATGTAATATAAAGGGGAAAAAAAAAATCAGGGTCACAGCTCAGGAGCATTGTGCCGTAAGTAGGATTCTATTGTGTTTGTGTTTATCAAGAACTAGTCTTGCATTTGCCGCGGCTTGCATGTGAATGAGTTCTTCCCTGATGTATCAGAAGCAAGAAAGCGACAGCATCAAGTTCCATTCACACGTTTGGTCTGTCGAGAAAAATGCAGGGGAAGGAACATGCCCCCAAACAGGTATGTCGGTGAGCTCATCCGTTAAAAAAATTTCATATTTTGCTAGTGCAGCCGCGACATGAAGTATGTCTTGATTCATTCTTCCTGCTTTTCTTTAAACAAGTTGTTCCTTTACTATAAGTATAATCGCAGCAAAAGTTCATGTCGGTTCAGCCGAAATCGAAGCAGAGTAAGGGCGCGTTCGTCGCCGGCTGCTTTATTGTATTCATTCTACCTCGAAACACCAAACTGTTGGCGGAAGGTTTACGTACGCGTCAGGTTGAAAGCGAGGAAAGTTGCTTCTTTATATCAGAAACTCAAGCCTCCGATGCAATCACGCGTAGAACTAGTCAAACTCAACTCTCCTTAATTTCTCCTCCTCCTCTTAGTGACAAAGATGACGAGTAATAAAAAGAAAAAAGAAAAAAATAAAAGAAAGGTTAATTACATAAATAATTTCTGAATTTTGGCCCAATGCGTGATATGCTTCGTGTTATTAAACGTGTAATGTCATCACCGAATCTTTTGTAGATGTTCAGTCTTGTCCCTAAATTAAAAGAAAATGCATGTTATCTTTCTATTAATTCAAGTTTAAGGATTACATTGAACATTTCATATAGTTCAAGGACTAAATTGAACATGTTTAAAAAATTTAAAGACCACATTGTATATTTGGCTAAAATTTATGGATCATATTAAATAAATTAAAAGATTAGGGCTCACCGGGTAAAAGTTAACTTATAGTAAAGGTAACAACTAATAAATTCCATGTAGTCATGCAGCTAGACTGACGTGGTCGCCACGTCACGTTCTTGGCCTGGCTGTCGATCTAGCTGTCTTGTTGACTTTACTGCGAAATATGTAGAAAGTATCAAACCTTATTACCTTATTTTAATTGGGGGCGCATGGGAACCACACGCCATTGTATTAGTTTTTTTTTTAAAATTATTTGGGAAAATGCCAAAAAAGGGCCTGAAGTGTGCATGTTTTCTCAATTAAGGGCCTAAAGAGCAACTTGTTTCAAAGAAGGGCCTAGGGTGATTTTTGTGTTCCAATAAAGGGCCTGGCTTTTGTCTTTTTCTGTCTATTGCTTTCTGTTATTCTTTTTTTCCTGCTCCCCTACTGTTCATCGTCTCCCTCTCAACGCTGGGCTTCGAACTGCTTGAACCCTTTCTTGAACCAAGTGTTGTTCATGATTTTGTCCACACTGATCCTCGCGCTAGGGTTGGGGTCAAGAATTTTGGAGAGCAGCTTCCTGACTTCATGAGGGAACCACTGAAAGCACCTGAAGTCCCCCTTGCTAAGCTTCATGTACATCTCCATGAGGTCAGACTCCATCCCAATATCACGGAACCCCGAGCCGAAGGATCTTGAAGGAGCTAGTGGTTGCGGCTTCTTCCCCAATGCCCAATTATCAACGCCATCAGCCCTAGAGCCACCTCCAAGAGAATCGTACCTGGTTTGCCTTGTGGAATCAAGGGAAGGCAGAGGTTTCTTCCCCATTGCCCAGTTATCAACCTCATCAGCACGAGATGGCTGGTCAAATTCCGAAACCTTCGAAGGTGGAGGACCACGATGATCATCCTCGAAGCCACCGTGGGATCTCTGACCACCACTACCACCTGCGCCGCCCCAGGAAGTATCCCCTCCTCGCGGTCGTGCGTCCGGTTCCGCGGAGGGCCAGACCTCCCATAGGAAGAGAATCCATCCCCGAGCCGGCCGTACTGCATCTCCTCCGCGGAGCGCTCCTTCAGGCCCTTGGGCAGGCGCAACATTTCGTCAGGAGTCAAGCCCTTGTAACCGCCTCTGCCTGTGGCTCTGGAATTGCCGAAGCCGACGGAATAGAACTCATTTGGCGACATCTTCTTTTTCTTGGGTTTGGTGCTGATGGACTCCCTGAGGCTGGGGAAGTTCTGAGGCTCGGCCCTGGCGAGGGCCGCTGCGGCTTCTGCGGCGGCGACCTCGCGCTCCTCGGCCTTCGCTTGCTTAGCTTCGGCGGCCTAGGCGCAGATGTTGCCCCAGGGTTTGGACATTCTTATAGTTCGAGATCTGGAGATCGATTTGGAGAGGGCTCGAATCGGGGGAAGTGGAGAAGAGAGAGGGAGAGATGTTGCGATCGTTTCGACGGCGATGGGTATGGAATATTGCTGAACCGAGCAGAGGCTCTGTCAATGGAGCCGGAGCTCCGAGAACATGAGAATATCGGATTGAGAGACCAGCGTTGAGAGGGGGATGATGAACAGTAAGGGAGCAAGGAAAAAAAAAATAAAAGAAAGCAAAAGCAGAAAAAGACAAAAGCCAGACCCTCAATTGAAACACAAAAATCACCTGGCCCTTTTTTGAAACAAATTGCTCTTTGGGCCCTTAATTGAGAAAACATGCACACTTCAGGCCCTCTTTTGACATTTTCCCAAATTATTTTAATTGGTGGGACCCATTTAACCAAAGTTTGTATCTTTGATGTACCCCGAGTGATTAATTAACTAATTAATTCTTATTTAGACCCCTCAGATAGAAACAGTTAAATCGAATAACCGATGCTTCGACCCAAAAAATATAAAATAAAATTGAGTAGCCAATGCCACATGCCCGACACACGCCGATGAATTTTATATTTTTCCGACGCGGATTCAACTTGACTTAGCACATAGAAAGAGAACCCCTGGATTTGTATGATAGATACACACGCACACAATATTAAATATGTTGAAATAGACGCGTGAAATTTCACGTCCAACGATTAATGTGGTGTTAAGCGGTTAATATATCTTAGCTACCTCATAATTCATTGATTTAACCTTTTGAATGAAGGTGAGTCTAACCGGATATTTTGACGGGTTCGGACTTAGATTTTCTCTTGGCTATCTTTTCGGGTGAATTTCCGCATTTCTGCTGCACGCTCTCAACATTATAAGTAAACCTTGGTTTCGATGTCGAGATTAGCGTTGCCCATGGAATTATTCATTCGCCAAGTCTATACAATTTCCTTTTTCCCTTTAACCACATGCACTCTTAACTCTTAAGTCATCTATATATATATATATATATATATATATATATATATATATTGGAATGAAACTTGCTTAGCTTATTTTCCCTACCAATCTTTGCCAAAAAATCCTCAATATTATTATTATTATTATTATTTTTTAGCGCACATAGAAAACGTTCGCTCGTCTTTCCTCGATTCTTCTCCACGGAGTCAAAACAAACGACACTTTGGGCAAAGGCTCAAGTATGATTTCAGGAACAAGTTGACATATAAAACCCAAAATTTTCAGAAAATTTCAAGAGCAAGGACGACTTTCTAGGCTGCTTCCCCCTATAATAAACCTTACCCAGTACTCACCATTTTACATATAAATATCCATTAATTTTCAGGAGGATCAGCAAAGATAAACAGAAAAAGAAAATCTTGGCCACTGATTATGTAAGGTCCACCACTATATATATGAGACATAATCTTAGCATAATCAGTCTTTAGGATCGAACCTAATCCCATTTGGGGTCATTTCTTCTTCTTCTTCTAGAAAAAGACCATGCTCATTCTTTCTCCTCCTACGAAAGATACGATGAGGTCCGTGTTTTTTCTAGGGCTCATGGTATTTTCTTTCTGTATTTCGCGTTCTCGTGCGCAGACCTGTCGGAACTACACATTTTCCAACAAGAACACCTACGCCTCGTGCGTCGACCTCCCCGTGCTGAGCTCTTACCTCCACTGGAACTACACGCCGTCGACCGGCACGGCCGACGTCGCGTTCCGGCGCACGGGCGCCACGACCTCGAGATGGATCTCGTGGGCGATAAACCCCAAGGGACAGAGGATGGTGGGGTGCCAAGCGCTCGTGGCCTACATGACCTCGAGCGGGTCGATGTACGCCTACACATCGAGCATCGGCAGCTACAACACGGACATGCCAGAGGGGGCCCTAAGCTTCAGGGTGCCAAGCATATCGGCGACGTACGAGACTGGCGAGATGACGATATTCGCGAGGTTGGAGCTCGGGATTAGCATGGCCAGCGTGAGCCAGGTGTGGCAAGAGGGTCCGATGAGTGGACCAGGAACACCCGGCATGCATTCCACGGGAGGAGCCAATATGAAATCCACGGGGACGCTCAAATTTTTGTCTACCTCTAGCACGTCGGGCGGGGCTAGCGGATCGGGCGACGGGGGAGGATTGTCGTCAGTATCATCAGGAATTGGCTCGGGGGAGCGACGAAAGAATGTAAGTTTTTCCTGGGTAAATTAGCTTTGAATCTACCTCTGGACAAGGTTGACTTTTTGTCCCCTCTATACGTCGATGATGAACTTCATATCTTGTTGCGCCTTTCATGTGTGACTATATAATGTATTGAAAAAATGAATCCGTCCATGTTTAGGTCGTGCAGGCCATTAACAGCAAGTGACGATAGAAAATATATTTCAACTTCAACCTAGTCATTTCTTGAGCTTTTAGCATGAGGATGTACTTAGGGAATGGTCCGTCAATTTATGTTTCTTTATAATTGTTATCATACAAATGAAGACATTGACTTTCATAAAAGGAAGCGGTCGGTTCATTGTTCATCAATTTGTTTTCTTCTTTTTATTGTTGGGGAAAAAATTGCGCAGGTTCATGGGGTTTTAAATGCGGTGAGCTGGGGGGTATTGATGCCAATGGGAGTGCTATTGGCGAGGTACTTGAAGGTGTTCAAGTCAGCAAATCCAGCTTGGTTTTATCTCCACGCGACGTGCCAAACATCCGCCTATGCCGTGGGAGTCGCCGGCTGGATCACCGGCCTGCGGCTCGGCGGCGGCGCTGGCAACACCGGCACTCACGGCAACATCGGCATGGCCCTCTTCATCCTCGGAACTCTTCAGGTAAGTTTTACTGATTTTGATCCACAAATATCAACTATTCAATAACTAAAGTGCAATTTGGTTCCTAATGAATTCATAAATAAATAGATAATATTGGTTCTTAATAAATTCATAAATAAATATAAAGTCCGCAAAGAAATCTCAACCTTCTAAAAGCAGCATGTGTCATGTCTCTCATGTAAAGTCTTTGCTTTCCTTTTCTTTTTTCCATTAAATCAATTATAACTGAGACATCGTGCTGTGATTATTAGGTCAATGCTTCAGAATTTAGCCCCTTTTTTTCTTCTTCTTGTTAGTGGGTCAATTTTGGCGTTTTCTTTAAGTAAAGTCAACTTGTATTACATTATGCATTTTGCTAAGTTTATACCGGCTCCACATGTACATGAACACATCCTCATGTGCATATGTTATACGAGAATAATTTTGTCCTACGACATGGTTGTTCTGTAGCGCCATCATAAATATACCCCTCCTTAGAACGAGAGTTAATAAGACCTCCTGAAAGAATCCGCTCGAATTAAGGCAAAAACCCACTCGGTTTTTATGATAAACCGAGATCTACAATCATATTTAATCAAATTAACCGGACGGGACCTAATAAACGAAAGGATCATTGTCGAAAAGAGTACGAGTTAAGAGAACCAAACGTGTTGTCTCGTGCTAATTTGATCACACATACCATTCATCTCTTAACAAAACAAGGGAAAAACTTGCGCAACTAGTTGATGAGATTTGGACTATTTTCTCTAGGTTTTTGCTCTTCTCCTGAGGCCGAAGCCTGACCACAAGTACAGATTCTACTGGAACATGTATCACCACTCCTGTGGCTATGCCGCGATCATCCTGAGCATCGTCAACGTGTTCCTGGGTCTGGACATTTTGGACCCGAGGAAGGTGTGGAAGCGGACGTACATCGTCATCCTCCTGGCTTTGGGCTGCGCCGCCCTGATCATGGAGCCGGTTACGTGGGCCGTGGTGATCAAGAGGAGGAGAAGAGAGAGATCCCAGAAGCACCCAGCCATCATCTTGAGCGGTGCTCGCGGCAATGGCTACAATGGCAGATCCCATGATGATGATGTTTAGGTCGCTTGGTCCTGTGTTTGATTAGCATCTGTACCATGTTATTAGCTACTGTGTACTGAGAAGGCTCGCATCTTTTGTTTCGACTGTTCTTTTTTTGTTCTTCTTTCTTGATGAATCCCACATTGGTTGGGGTATTCATGTACGAGGTGGCTATTGTTGGTATTGATAGCGTGTTATTTAGTGTTATGTATCATGTCCATCGCGAAATCTATATGCTTTCTCCTACTCTTCTTTTTCTTGTCTAATCAAGAAAAAGAAAAGTGGGCAAAATTACCAAAATAGTCATAAACCTATTGCAATTGTGACAATTCAGTCCTAAATCTATTTTTTTTGGCCAAATGAGTGCTAAACTTTTTACATTTGTCCCAATTCAGTCAATTCGGCCAACTTTTGCGCATTGATGGCACTGCCAGAGCTGACGTGACAATTTTTTAAAAATTTTTCGAAAATTTTTTATTGTTATTCTCTTTTCTTTTTTCTTTTCCTGGAGGCCAACTAGAAACGAGAGTTGGCGAGGCCGAGTGTAGCCATGGTAGGGTGAGCTCGACCTCGCTGTCATTGTGCAAGGTTGAGCCTCGCCATGGTTAAGCGAGGCTGATCTCACCCACTCACAGCGAGGGCTGGCGAGGCTGAGTGTAGCCATGGTTGGGCGAGCTCGACCTCGTTGTTGCTGGGCAAGGCCCATGTCGCCCAGAGATAGTGAGGGCAAGGCCTCGCTAGTGGCCGGAGGAAGAAGGAGCAGAAAGAAAAAAGAAAGAAAAGGAAAAAGAAAAAAAAAGTTCGAAAATTTTCAAATCATTATTAAGAATTGTCACCTTAGCGTCCGCCAGTTAAAATTAGCCAAATGGACTGAGTTTGTACAAATGCAGAAGTTTTATAACTCTATTGGCAAAACAATAATTTAGAATTGAATTGGTACGATTGCAATGAGTTTATGATTTTCTTTTTGGTAATTTTTTTTTTATTTAGAAAAGAGTAATCGATATCTTCAATCGAGGAGCAAACTGGGGCCGGTAATATCAAATTGGCGCACGTACAATTAGTCAAACCCACACAATCCTATTCTCCTCAAATCACCAGTATCACCCTTCGAATTTTTTCCTATTAAATACAGATGAAACCAGTTGAATTTATTCTTAGCAAAAGTGATGGGCGTTTACATCCATTCATGTGCCTGGTTTTTATGTTCCTTGGCCGAATTAAGGAGCATGATTTTGGTCCAAAGGCAACCGAATTACCCTCCAGATCGCTCACCAAACTCATGGACAAAAGCCACAATAACCTAAAATTAGGTTAAATGTTTTGTGGTGCTCATCGCCTCCAATCACACTATAAATGAGCCCCCACTGCTGCTCTTGATTCATAAAATCTATTTAGCTATTGAATGTGTAAAAGCACACAATAAAAAAAATATATCACAAAACAAAAACCCACAAAAAAGAAAAAAAAATAAAACTAGAGAATAGGAGGGATTATATTCTCAAACATGGGTTCCAAGATGATGGCAAGAGCTGCAATTTTTCTTTATCTGCTCTCCCTACTAGCTGCCTCGAGAGCTAAAGGTGTTTCCATGGGCGGTCAAGGCGAATTCGACGTGAAACAATTTGGAGCGAAGGCGGACGGAAGATCCGACGATAGCCAGGTATATAGGAAGGTCATCAATTATCATAATTTTTTCTTTCCTTTTTTTGAAAGACAATCGAGACGGGTTTTCAAAAATACCTTCCGAATCGTCTACACACGTACGGAAAACATGAATTTTGTTTCATACAACTGATTCAAGAGTTGTAATTCTCCTTTTTTTTTTTTTTCGGTCTTTCGGTTTTTTGCGCGCGATTTTCTTGTAGATTATTGTGAGTGCATGGCAAAAGGCATGCACGTCCCCAAGCCCTAGCACGGTCGTGATATCCAAAGGGAGTTACATGGCGGGCCCAATGAATTTCAAAGGGCCATGCAAAGCCGGAGTCAACGTAAGGGTCGAGGGGGCCATCAAAGCACCGTCGGACATCAACAAGCTCAAGTCACAAGGCGCTTGGGTCATGTTCCAAAACGTCGACGGCTTGACCATCTCCGGCGGCGGATCGTTCGACGGCCAAGGCGCGCTCGCTTGGAAGGAGAACGATTGCGCTCAGACCGGCAAATGCAATTCGCTCCCCACCGTAAAAAATTATCTCTCAATCATGTTCCATCGTGAAATGACTCTATTTTAACTTGATCAAAATGACGTCGAATCTGACGCGCCCTTCGATTTTTTTGCCAGAATTTGCAATTCACCTCGGTCACCAACTCGCACATCCAAGACATCACGTCCCTCAACAGCAAGCTGTTCCACGTGGAGCTCCTAAATTGCAAGAACGTGACCCTCCAGCACGTCACGATCAACGCGCCGGAAGACAGCCTCAATACCGATGGGATCCACGTGGGCCGCTCCACGGGGGTCAACATCACCGGCGTGGACATAAGGACCGGCGACGACTGCGTCTCGCTCGGCGACGGGAGCCAGCAGGTGAATGTCGAGGGCGTGACGTGCGGGCCTGGCCACGGTATCAGCGTTGGGAGCCTCGGCAAGTACCATGATGAGCAGCCCGTGGTCGGCGTGACCGTGCGGAACTGCACCCTCACCAACACGCCGAATGGGATCCGGGTCAAGACGTGGCCGGCCTCCCCGAGCGGTGTGGCCACCAACATGCACTTCGAGGACATCACGGTGAATAACGTGTCCACTCCTATTCTCATCGATCAAAACTACTGTCCATATAACAATTGCGAACAGAAGGTATACTGATATCATCCACCGTTCTATGAGCTTAATTTGCTATTCCATGTAGGAATTCTTTGCATCACATGATTGTCTCCTCCAATTTTCAGCTTCCTTCAAAGGTCAAGATCTCAAACGTGAGCTTCAGGAACTTCCATGGAACATCTGCGACAGCACTTGCTGTGAAGCTTGTCTGTAGCAGAGGAGTGCCTTGCCAACAAGTGGAGCTTGCTGATATCAACTTGAAGTATGACGGGGACAACGGGACCGCCACGTCGCAGTGTGCGAACGTGAAGCCTACGATCACCGGGAAATTGTCCCTGCCCATTTGCGCGGGGTCGCAAAGTTGATCGGTCTTCATATCCACCGTGGGGCCTGAGGCATGTGACCGTTGGAACGTTTAGAGGAGTTTGAGTGATGATTAGGCCACCCCCTTCCTGCTCAAGGGCATGATGAGAGACCGGTGAAATCTGAAATGTAGCTGCAAATAAAAATAGCTCTTTTTCCTTTTTTTACATATTTAATTTCCTATCACTTTGTAATATTCTTTCACAAATATCATATTTCTATTAAAACATGGACATGTTCTTGGTGGATCATTATGCCAGTTTCGAACTGCACTTGATAAGCTTCAAATTCCTAAGAATTAGAGGAAAGAAGAAATTTTTTTTCAAGTAGCTCAAAGTAGGTCGCTTTGTGGCTCTCAGTGTTCATTGATCGATGAAAAAAATTAATTGCATTAACAAGTTCATAGCGAAATGGCAAAAAATTACTTCGATGGAATAGGTGGGCTCTCAAAGTAGACTTAGTGGTAATAAATGGGCTTGGAGGTTATTTTTTCTTTTTTGAGAATGATTCTTGACAGTCTAATAGCACTGTCAGTTATTTTTGATCATAGATCCACACACCATCATTGCGTGTTTTATATAAAGCACTCATTAATTGGAATATTGTGGGGTCAGAAGTAATGACAGTACTGTGAGACTGTCAGGCTAGCGGCTTCCATGCATGTCTTTTCCCATGAGGTCCAAAATTTAGAAAGCTAAAATGTCTTCTAAAGGATTAGGTAATTACAAAAAAAAAAGACTCTAACAACATACTGTGAGCCATAAATTCTTGAAAGAGAGGACCCCACAATAATTTTTAGTTATTTGATTTCTATTTTTTGTGGCTCACAACTACTTTCAATCTCACATAGATAAAAAAAACTGTTACATAAGCATATTCCACAAAAAATGATTGATCACTGAAAGTATTTGAATAATTATGGAAGGAAATGATGTTCTCAATGCATAAAGAATAAAGATAATGATAGACCGAAATTCAAGGTGATAATTTTTTTTGGTAAGGTAAGCATGTATTTAACTTTTCAATGCGTTAGGTACAAGAATGAACTGGCCACAAAAACCATGAACTAATAATGGCATCGTTATGTGTCATGAAAGGTTCAATGGTGAACCGGTTGCAAAATTCAAGATGATAATTTTAAGTGTTCTTTCGTCAATAAATCATTTGCTTACATTAAATAACCATCTAAAGGTAAATAATGAGTATCCTATTTTTGAAATTTGACCTTTATGTTATTCAAACATTTTTCTATAATAGTTAATTGTGTTTCTTTTTCTTTAAAATAATAAGTAGTTCTATTGATATGCTGATACAATAATCTAGTATTAACATGTTAGCTAATTTATATTTCTTTTATTTGTTTTTTTTTTTATAGAAATCAAAAGTAAAAGAGATATTTCCCGAATATGTGATGAGAATATTAAGAAATGGAAAGCTAAAGCAAACCACACTTACAACATTAACTCTTAATATTCTTTTGGCCTAAATCTTTTATTCTTGATTACAATCCTCAAGTGGATTCAAGTGATATTATTCTTTGGTTTAAGATTCCTTTTCCATTATTTGGATGACAAAAATGTTGGGATCTTTAAGAGAATACTTTTGTACCACGACGAAGAGGGCGCGCAATAGGATTTTTTTTTTTAAAAAAAAATCACTAACCTATTACTTTGGTACCAATTCAATTATAAGTCTTTTCACATTGGAAGCAATTAGGTTCCAACCGGTTTTGGCTGGAAATCTCTAACTTGGACATTGGTCATTCTATGTAGCATGGCCGGCGCTGACGTTGATAATTTTTTTTTATTTTTTTATTGGGTTAATACCACAAAAAACCTCAAACTGATACATCTGTGACAAATTTACCCCAAACTATTTTTTTTTTTGGGTAAGGACCCCAAACTATATTTGTGATTACCAAAACCTCAAACTGGTACACTTGTGACAAATTTACCCCAAACTATTTTTTTGACCACTAAAAACCCTAAACTGGTGCAATTGTGACAAATCTGCCCCAAACTAATTTTTTTACCACAAAAAATCCCAAACTGTTACATATATGACAAATTTACCCTATATTAATTTTCGTTAAATTGAGTTAATACTAAGAAAAATTTCAAATTGATACACCAGTAACAAATATAGGGTAACATGTACACTCGACAATTGCCACGTGTCATTAAAAAAAGAAATTTCACGGTAAAATTTAACGAAAACTAACGGAGGGTAAATTTGTCACAGGTATACCAGTTTGTGATTTTTCATGGTTAAAAAAATAATTCGAGGTAAATTTGTCCCAGTTGTACCAGTTTGGTTTTTTTTTTTTTTTTTTGTAGTATTAACCCTTTTTTCTTTTCATTTTTCTTGTCTTTCATTTTGCCCAAAAAGAGCGTTCGCCGGATCTAGGCAAGAGCCATCTTTCCAGCCACGAACGCCCTCGCTCAGTGGCTGGTAAGTGTCGCTAGGGATCTTTTGCCAAAATGAAAGGAAAGCATAAAAGAAATAAATAAGAAAATAATAAAAAGAAAAGAAAAAAGAAAGCTCCTTTTATTTGAAATTGTGAAACTGAAGGAAGGTACTATGAGGGTAGTTTATTGGTGAGAACTTCTTCTTCAATTCTTACTTCATTTTCTCCCAAGTCGCGATACGGCTTTTTCCTTCTCGAGTTTTTTGCTTATTCAAGTGCTTCTACCAAAGAGACACATGTTTTTGGAGATTGATGGCAGCTAATTTCACTTTTCAATCATTGCATATATATATATTTGTAGTCAAAGACTCTTTCTACGATGTGTAGTCAATCCATAAATTCTTTTGGTTGCATTTTCCCTTCGAATTTAGGTATCCTGTTGAAATTCATGAGGCCTTTGCTATTGATGCTAAGGGAATGCTTTCTTATTCGAAGCTTGACTTCGAGTACCAGTGAAAGGGTTGACATCCTCTTCATGAGAAAGAGTAGCTTCTAAATCATGATTCAAATTATCATGTTTTTGAAGTTCGAAGCGTTGCAAATGCTCCGGTAGTTGTTGCCCTTGTCTCCTTAAAATTGTTGGGGAAAAATAGTGTTAAAAATAAACAATACTGTTTTATAAGAATGGAAGATACTTAAAATTCGAATGACAATAATAAATGTAAGCAAACTGCTTCAAACATGAGAACACAAGTTTGGCAGAAGCACAAAATCTGAGCCTTCAGAAGCAGGTCAGAAGCACAAAATCTGAGCCTTCAAAAGCAGGTCAAAAGCATTGAATCTGAACCCGTCAGAAGCAGTGAATTTGAACCTTAAGAAGGAACCGACAGAAGCAGTGAATCTAACCCTTCAGAATGAGTGAATCTGAACCCGTCAGAAGCAGTGAATCTGAACCTTCAGAAGGAGTGAATATGAACCTGTCAGAAGCACCTTCAGAAGCAGTGTGTCACGCCCCGCCGTCCTTTCGAGGACGCACATCCGCTCATGCCGTAAACTTAGTCCCAAGATACTCCTCTTTAACTCCGAGAAAGTCTCAAAGCGTACTTCGATGGTGTCTTCCTCCATATCACTCTACGAGTCAGAAATCTCAATCAATTCGATGCTTTTCTATCTCGCCAGAGTCTCCTCATGAACGTTCCCTAAACTTGCTACGGAAACCTCTACCTCGATCTCGTCGCGACTAGGGTGACACCACGAAGGCACAGCTCGTTTAGACACCTCATGAGCCTTCAGCGGACCTGTGGTAACATTTCCAGTCCTCTTGAACCACTTCCTCAAAGTGACGTGGCTTCCAAGGTTCTTCCCCCTCATCAGCCCAAACAACAGTACGTTTCCTAACATAGGCTGCACCCCGACCATCAGGAAATTCTTCAAAATATGTTGCCATTTCCTTCGGGTCTCCAAGACGTATCGGTAGCATCCTCAAGGCTTCGGGTCTGAAAAAAAAAAGGATCCCACGACGGGATGAGACTTACGTCTTAGCAAGCTAGCCTAACCCTACCTAGGCCATCCGTCCCACCAGACTAAACAATCATAGTAACTAACAATCAATTGGTAAAACAAGATCTGGCATTTTCTCAAAGCATCGAGTCATATATTTTCACAAGTATTTCAATCAAAGGCAACATGGCATAGAATGACCAAGCTTTCGCACTAGCTAACAATCACTTTTATCATCACGTGAAATAAATAGAAATACACGACCACTTACAAATCTCTGGAGACTAGCCTGCGTTCAGACGCCTCAGGTTATCCCAATCAATAAACCCGCGTTCAGACGCATCAGGTTTAACATCTCACCACCAAGCTCATGTCGACATGTCAACTTCCCATCCCGCGTTCAGACGCATCAGGATGTACTTTCAATCACAACCCCTCGATAAAATCGCCTCAGGGTATACATCGCTCACAACCCCGCGTTCAGACGCATCAGGGTGCCACCGGCCTCAAGCCTCATTTCAGCGATACTTGCCATCATTCATGTGTTCTCATGACTCGATAGCCCACTTCCTCAAGCAATCCCAGTCACAAATCATCACGATAAGCATTTAATCGCATTTCCACCATGAGGATTTTCAAGCATTAGCACACAAAGTAATTACTTGCCACAAAGAAACAGACGTGCTTTGTCACAGACACAATTTAAGGGTCGAGTATTGTGACATTCTGAATTTCCGACCCCTCGAGGCTTGAAATATGAAATGGAAGCTCGAATTAACAATTGGAAATGAATAATTTCAAGATTGGAAAAGGAATTGACGTCTTCTCGCCAATGGCCATTCAAAATGAGAAAAATGAATTTTCGGACGAAAAATGCCAAATGACCGTTTTACCCCTCGCCCATTTGTCTTTGTCTTAAGGATATTTGAAGGTCAAAATGGTCATTTAGCACTTCCTAGTAGCTGCCGAAAATGTGGGGGAAAAGAAGTCAAAGTGAGTCAAAGCTTAAGAGACCAATTATTTGAGGCTTGCCATGTGTCAAGAGGAGAGGAGGCCAGGCATGGCATTAATTCCATGGCTAATCAATCTTGTCAAATTTTTGCTCCAATTATTTGTGGGTTATCATCTTCATCTGCTAATGGTCGACCACCCCACTCGCCTCCTTCATTTTCTTCATTTTCCTCTTCATTTACACCTCAACCAAAAACTGCCCAGAAGACCAGTTTCTGTGCCTCTGTTCGGTCCGTACGACCGTCCTCTCCCGTCTTCGTCTCGCCGCTACCGATCACCACAGGTTAGTTCAGGATGTCCTTGACATTTAACCGTTGGTTTCATGATTTTTGGAGGTCTGGTTAATTTATGGTGATTTTTGGAAGAAAAGTGGACAGATTCTGAGCTAACTGAGAGAAGGCCATGGTTCACCCTCTTAGAAATTCGAAATGACCTCAAACTTTTTGTGAGAGCTTCATAACATCTAGTACTCATGTCAGATGAGCTTTGGTTGCAATTTTGGTGGTGTTAAAATAGGTTTTCATGGCTGATTGTGGGTGGTTAAAATCGGACAGATTCTGACCGTGGAGAGATCGTGAAGGAACCGAGCTGTTCGAAGGTTTGGTGGAGTTATTTCGCAACGAAACTCTTGGGGAGCTTCCTAAACTTGTATATTGAGGTTATGGCAAGTTGATTTTGTGAGGAATTGGAGTTTAGAAGGGATTACGGGTTGTTTGAAGTGAAAAACGTGATAAGCCGACCAATCTGTCCTCAACGCGCACTGATTTTGAATTGGGTCGTTCTAAGTCGTATGGTATCCAAATTGAGCTCCGTTTTCGCCCACGCGTCCGTAAGATCTTGAATTTTAAGACCATGAAATTTTTTTTTCCCAAAAAGTTATTATAAAAATTGCAGTTTTCGTGAGAATGAACCTGGTTGTGGGGGCTCAAATTGGGCATTTTTGGTAAATTGAGACTTTGGATGACTTGCCTTGATAGAACGACAATTGACATGCTTAGGAGCATCAAATTAACACTGTGATGACCTAAGAATAAGGTGTTACCGGTGTTGTTAAGGAATTGGCATGATGAGATTGAGAAATAATCGAGTTTCGATGTGGTTTTCCCAGGCACGCCGTGAGAGCCATGTTTGGCCATGAGTTTGCTGAGCTAGGTAGCTCATTGGGATGGAATATGCTAGCTTTCTTAATGAGGTAAGTGTCCCTTAAACCTTTACTCGAACGTTAGGACACTACTGGATAGATTGATTGGATGATTGGATTGCTTGCTGAAGCCTATAGCTTGAATTGCTTGATTGGTCGATTGAAATGGAAAAGAAAACTAATTGTGAGATTGATTGCCTTGTGATATAGTGCGGCTATTGAGCCCTGTATTCCTATGAATTGGCCGTGGGCCCTATTATTGTTATTGAATTGGCCGTGGGCCCTGAGAAATCACATCGCGGCCGTGGGCCCTGGCGATGCTTGAGTGAATTGAAATTACACCGCGGCCGTGGGCTCTGGCGATGCTTAAGTGAGTTGAAATTTCATCGCGACCGTGGGCCCTAGCGATGACTGAATGATTTGTGAACTACATCGCGGCCGTGGGCCCTGGCGATGATTGAAAACTATATCGCGGCTTGTAGCCCTGGCGATGACATCGCGGCCGTGGGCCCTGGCGATGATTTGGCTTGGAACCCTATGAAATTATATCGTGGCTTGGAGCCCTGGCGATACATCGTGGCCGTGGGCCCTGGTGATGACTAAATGGTTTGTCACAGTGATGACTTATGAAGTTGTGTGCTTGTTTATGCTAATGCCTTGATGAGCTTCTGTTTATTGCTTTGTGGCATAGTCTGGGAGGATTGGCGGTCTGGTCTAGGTTTATGGTTTACTTGCTGAGATTTATATCTCACCCCTGTGGGGGCTTAACTTTTTCAGGTCCCAGGCGATGCGATGTGAAGTTTGACGAGGTTGAGTATTCGAAGATGGAATTACAAGATATGGATTCACATTTTGTGGTCTTAGGGATTGTATTTGGTTTTGTGGATTAGAGATTGAACCCTTCAGTATGTTCGACCGCTGTATGAATTGAAGTGTACCATTTTGTCCTAAGTCATTTCAATTTATAATTGAAAAGTGGAGATGTTTGTCGCTTTCGTATATGTAAGGATTTTAAAATGAGTTGTGGCCTGAGAGATCCTGGGAGACAATCTAAAGACAAGGGCCTGGTGGGATGTTCCAGTGCTCACAGGGTTCGGGGCGTGACAAGTATCATCCCACCACATAGGCAAGCAAGGCACATCAACGAGCACATCATCAATTTAATCGTTCAAGCATAGCAAAGCAATCATTTCATCGATTTCTCAACGGAAATCGTCCAGTCGCGTCCAAATGTCCTCAAATAGGTTTAGGGGTCACTCACCTTCGCTTAAGCTAGCAATTCCCGCTAAAATTCCCTCGTCAAGCACGGCTTCAAATATTTTTCTCCGCTGTCCAAAACATGGCAGCAAAACGACTTAGGAACCATCCATCGTTACAATCAATTTATTCAATCTAGCCTCAATTTCCCCAATCGTGGACCTCATTAACAACTCAAGGGACATTCTAGTATGTCTTAACAATACATTTAGAGCATGGCGACACCACGAACAGCCCCTAACCGAACCGGACTACTCAGATTCAAAACAGAGCAGAAACTGGTTCTGCCTTTCCTTGCACAAATAGCCCACTAATCACCCTTAAGCTCCAAATTATCACCAATTCCTCTTGCTAAAAACTCAATCAACATGTTATATAGTCCCACGATGAATTTCGAAGCTAAATAGCACTCATAAGAATTTCGAATAGCCCACTTCACCTCAATCCAACCGGCGGTCAGAATCTGCCCTTAAAACAACATCAATTGAACCATCGAAACCTAATCGAAACTTAACCCAATCAGTGGCCCAAGCTCAGTGAACATAGTACTAGATGTCATGCAACTTTCATAAAAATTTCGGAGCCAAATGAAGTTTCTAAGAGGCTGAATCATGGCCCTTTCTCAGTTAGCTCAGAATCTGTCCACTTTTCTTCCAAAAATCACCATAAATTAACCAGACCTCCAAAAGCCATGAAATCAATTGAATATTGTTAAGGACATCTTGAAATAACCTGTGGTGGTTGGCGACCGGCCAAAAGGTCATCGGAGATGGCCGTCGTACGGACCGAACGGAGCGGGCAGAACTGGGTGAGCTGGGCAGTTTTTCGTTCTTGGTGAAAAAGCTCAAAATGAAGATGATGGAAGGCTAAACCACGAAATTCTGAGGGAGTAGCTAAAGAAGATGAAGTCCATTCAACCTTGGTTAAAATTTAAGAAGGTTTAGCTTAGTGGATAATTAATGATCTTCATCTATTGACACTTGTCTATATATCAATAATATCCAAATTTCCCATGACTAAATTGCCCCCCTCAATTTCGACAGCCTTGGGGAAGAAGAAAATGTGCCAAATGACTAAAATGCCCTTGTCAAACCATTAAGGCAAGGTTAACTCTCCAAGGGCAAAATGGTCTTTTCACACCTTTCGTCCGAAATTTCAGTTTTCCTAGTTTGAATGATCATTGGCGAGGCGACGTCAAAATCTTTTCCAAAGTTGGAATTCATCATTTCCATTCTTCCAATTTTGAGATTACATTCCATATCTCAAGCCTTGAGGGCGGAAATTCAGAATGTCACAATTCTTCCCCCTTAAAGGAATTTCGTCCTCGAAATTTACAATTCTCCAATCATCCCTTCTTTTGGGGTACCGGTGCCTCATCGTTACACCACTTTCAAAAGTAGCTCCTTTCTTTACCTGGCATTTTTATAACGTCCTTACCAGTGACAGTTTCCAACATTTAGAACTCATTTCTTTTCTATTCTTAATCGGTACTCGTCTTTCTCTATTCCTTTTCGACTTTCATAATATTCGTCGGTACTATACCCTCGGGTATCCAAACTATTCTTTTCAATCATCTTTTGATCCGAGGACAATATGCATGTCATATTGCAGTCTCGCTTTTCAATTTCTTGACCGAAGGCCTTACCAGAGCATCGCATTAAACTTACGCTTTTTGCTTAATACCATCATCACTAAACCATCGTGAGGATGCACTCCTTGGTGTCGATACCAATAGGGGTATCATTTCCTTCAATAATCCCTTCATACGATCATGGATTCATGGGCTTAATCAACTTGCCCACCATTAGCCAAATCGAGTCACAGCCTCCTCGGCTCCTTAAACAAGCTCATAATTACTTTCTTGTCGGCATTTCTAATTCTTGATCACATGTTAGGTTAACCCAATTTTTCAGTCCATTCCATCAATAGTAATAAGGCAAATCTTGGCACCCTTTTTATGCCTTCACAATGGATACCATAATTCTTCCTTCGACATAATGCTTCCTTCGAATTTTTGACGAGGTCATCTCTTTAAATTCCCCTTCAATACTGGACTCATTCACTCGTCCATAGGACCTCAAGGGTTCTATTCATTCCCATAACCCCTTAAGTATCAGGGTTCGATCACAGCAATACCTCAATTCCTTTCTGGCCTTCAGGCTAGATGCTTCCAGTAGTCGCCGTTTAGTCAATTGGCAAATTCCAAATTTAGAAGTTGAATCTCTTATTTCTCGAGGGAAGATCTATCCCTCCATCACCAATTACACAATGCTTAATTCTCAACCTCTTATAGTTCGCATAACTTGCGAGGTCTCTCCTTACACCAGCAACGCTCCTATATTCATAACAATTTCGCACATCTGCATTGCCTCTTGTTCAATTCCTCTCGGGAATCTATTCGTACTACCTTATTCTCTCGTGGTAGACAAAGATTCAGAGTCTCCTTCCATCCCAAACAAGGCTTCCCAGACTTTGTCGCGAGGACATTCGCAAACCAATTCCAATCCATGCTCTAAGCATTCCAACTCATATGGCGTTATCATCACGATGTACAAGCAATACTCATTTTATATTGCCTTGTTACGTCTCAAACTTCCTTTCCACGTCACATCATAAATCTATCAACTCCCTTTATTCCAAACAAGAACGCCATTATCCGCGTAGTCGTCAACTTGACTCAAGTCCTTGAAGGCTCATCACGTTCATTCACCCATTCACTTTACATCTCGTCCTCAGTCCATTTCATCTATGGAACAGCTCTCGTGGAATCCTAAACATTTTTGCATTGATACCAATTGAGTCCATCCGATCAATTTAGGTAAAAAATTACTAACATAGATGTTGGTTGTTCTACGTGGTATTGTTGGCACTGACATGGCCATTTTTTAAATCGTACTTTAAATTTTACTATATATTATTTTGTTATTTTTATTATTATCTTCTTTCTTTTATGATTTCCATTCATTTTGGTTGGATAAGGTTCTTAGCGACCCTTGCTGGCCACTGGATGAGGGATTTCGAGGCCTCATTTTTCCCCAGCAAGTGATGTCGAAGCAACAATAACTTTTTGAAGAACTCAATCCTACAAGAGAGTTGTCGATTTCATGATTGTCGATCAACTTCCTTGTTGTCATTTTACAAGCTTGTTGTCGATTCCGAATCTACTAGTCGGCTACTTATCAACTAGGAGTTCTTCTTCTTTATTTCCTTTACTGTTTGGTGACCTTTCAATGTGTTTATTTAGCTTCCCATGAGGATGAATGAATTTGAGTCTAAATATAATGGGAAGTGTGTTGTAGTTGTCAAAGAGTCAAAAGTTTGAGTCTCTATGTTTTGAATGCATTTTCTTTTTCTTAGGACTTGATTACTTTTCTAGTTCCCATGTCTTTAAATGCCCATTCCCTTTTCTATACAGTAGTGACTCGTGGTTGGAGGGTTGTTCCATGCTTAACTATATAAGCATGATGCGATGAATAAAAATTCAAACTTGATTGAATTCATTAACTAATTGAGCAGTTGGCTTAAGAGCAAGAAGGATTTCTTGTTTTACTCTTACTCCTTACGGGTGGTGAGAGAATTATCCATTCGGGCTCTCACTTGTATTACCTCATACTTCTCTATACTCTTATGGTGTCAAGTTAGAATCAGAGCAAATGTTCCATGGCTGGTCATCATCGTCGTAGGCCAAACGTTGTCTTCTATGGTTCGAGAATGAGACCGAGGAGACATGGGGGTGGACGTTTTAAGGAGACAAGGGCAACAACTACCGGAACATTTGCAACGCTTCGAACTTCAAAAACATGATGATTTGAATCATGATTTAGAAGATGCTCTCTCTCATGAAGAGGATGTCAACCCTTTCACTGGTACTCGAAGTCAAGCTTCGAATAAGAAAGCATTCCCTTAGCATAAGTATCGAAGGCCTCATGAATTTCAACAGGATACCTAAATTCGAAGGGAAAATGCAACCCAAAGAATTTATGGATTGACTACACATCGTAGAAAGAGTCCTTTGCTACAAAAAATTATCCAATGATCGAAAAGTGAAATTAGCTGCCATCAAGCTCGGAAAACATGCATCTAATTGGTAGAAGTATTTGAAAGATGCTAAAAGCTCGAGAAGGAAAAGGCCGTATCGTGACTTGGGAGAAAATGAAGAAAGAATTGAAGAAGAAGTTCTCGTCGATAAACTGCCGTCCTAATACCTTCCTAGAGTTTCACAATTTCATATAAAAGGAGCTTTTTAAGGAATAATATATGGCGAAATTTGACCAGTCAGGATGCTTTGTGATGTTGCCAATCATGAGAAAGAAATTTTTGCCTACTAACTTGTTGCACTTCGATTGAGAATCGGTAACGTTTTCCAACTTCAACATTGTTGGATTATAATGATGCTTGTCAACCTTGAATGACAACTTAAAAAGAAACTTGAGGCAGCAGCTTTTGGTACCGAAACCAGGAAAGCTGTTACAGATGCAAGAGTACCTCTGTGACTAAAACTAGGGCGGCTTCATCAAAGTCGCTTCCTAGGAAAGATGGGGCATCAAGTTCCAATCATGCTAACTCTGTCAAGTATTTCAAATGTGAGGGGTTTGGATGTACTGCCTCCAATTGCCCAAAATTGTGGTTTGCTTAAGTTTTTCACGTTCTTGATATTCTCATCAATTTTTTTCATAAGGAAATCTCTCTTTTGCGATTGTTTTCCATAAAAAAAAACAATTAAAGGTAATATAAATTGGCTATTATGTTGATACTAGAATATTTTATCAACATACCAACAGAACAAATGATAAATTTAAAAGACAACCATAAATAACATACAGGTCAAAGTTCCAAAACTAGGATGCTCATTTTGTACATTTAAATAGTTGGCATTGCATGGGCAAGGATTGGCCTTGCCGGAACTCACCTTCAAACCCAAGAATACAAAAAGAGCACAAAATACAAAAAGCTCCGCTCAAAAATTCATTCAAAGCTCGACCTTTTCACATCATTTTTAATGCAACGTCCGCATCGATTGACCTTCACCGAAAAAGAGCAGAGTTTTTAGCTCACAACCTTGGCACAAGCAGGAGGGTACTGCCTGCCAGAGATCAATGGCCTGACGTTGGAGCACTCCGACACAGCGGGGCCCTCGGGGCCACGGTACGCGAGGTCAATGTCTGCGATTTCGACGTTATCACACGGCACGAGTTTGCTGCAGGCGATCTTCACAGCGACCTGGGATGCCGACGTTCCCCAGATTTTTTTGAAGCTGACTTTGCTGATCTTAACAAGAGAAGGGATCTGAACAAATTGAATAACATACCGTTTAGGTTCGATAGGTATATTTTTTTTTTATCGACCGAGCCATTCGATTAGCGTTTAAAGTTTCTTCGTAATTGAATTTGCTTTTCTTTTCAGACAAATTGGTTTCTTTTAGCAAACAGGTCTATGTGCAATTCATTTCTAGTTATAACTTTGGTCTAATTTCCATGTTCATGTATGTACCTGTGCTTGGCATTGGTTCCATGGGCAGTATCCCTGGTCTATGAGCACAGGGTTGGCGACATCGACCATGTGGATGTCCTCAAAGTGCATGTCCGAGGCCACGCTGGCCGGTGATGCGGGCCATGTCTTGACCCTCACGCCATTGGTCCCGCCGATGATGGTGCAATTCTTGACAAAGATACCCACCACAGGCTCTTCGTTCTTGTACTTCCCAAGGCTGCCGACGCTGATGCCATGGCCCGGACCGCAATTCACCCTCGTGACAAAGATCTGCTGGCTCCCGTCACCAATGGAGACACAGTCATCCCCGGTCTTGATGTTGGAGTCAATAATGTTGATCCCGACCGACCTTCCGATGTGGATCCCGTCCGTGTTGAGGCTGTCGCCCGGCGCTGTTACGGTGAAGTGTTGGAATGTCACGTTCTTGCAGCCCAAGACATTTACGTGGAAATTCTTGCTATCGAGCGTCGTTACGTCGTGGATTAGGGCATTGGTAACGAAGTTGAACCTCAAATTCTGTTGAAATTCAAGGGATGTCATCAATTTCCCTCAATGTTTCGAAACTCGATTAATCACAATGTCAGGTTTTGGTATACACCCCATCGGCGTATCCGTTAGAATAACGACCAAGCGATTCAAAATCAATATACAAACGAATAATGTTGATAGGCGCTTACGATGGGGAGAGTACGACAATTTTTGTTCAAGTTGCAGTCGTTCTGCTTCCAAGCGATCCTGCCCTGGCCATCGAAGGTCCCGCCTCCCGATACGGTGAGGCGGTCGATTTGCTGGAACGTCACCCAACTTACGGTCTTGAAGAGGAACGGGTCCTCTGGGGCCCGCAACATCCCTTGGAGCTGGAACTCCACAGGGGCCTTGCAAGGGCCTTCTAGGACCGTCTCCGACAATGCATACGTCCCTACCGGGATCAACACTTTAGCAGCAGTAGTCGATGCGCATGCCTCTTTCCATGCCCTCAGCAATGCCTTCACAAGTCGTAAGAGATACCAAAATTTAGTAGGAAATAATAAGGAAACAAAATAATTCAAAGCAACTAATCGAAAAGTAATATTTTTCACCTGGCTTATGTCTGATCTTCCATCGCCCTTTGCACCATATTTCCCGATGTCAAAGACCTGGGCGTTGACGGTAGACGAAAATGACAACAACAGCAGAAGTGCACCAACGTACGACCAGACTGCCATCCTTCTCCTTTTACAACGATGATTCTTGTCTCCCTCCTCGGCGGTTGCTGGATCTTCCAAGAAGAAAGATGAAGCTGTTTGGTAATTTTTTTTCCCTCGGCGTTCGAGCCATTTATACAAAAATCCAAGGGAAAGTTTAAGAACGCTGCTAACAACTTCCAGCCAATGCTAAGGTGAAAGCTATCAAGAATTGAGCTGGTGGGAGAAAGTCCCACGTTTTCCCTCCTGGTTCTTAACGAGTTAACCCCCATATGCTATTATTAGGTTTTCCATGGTTGTCTGCTAATCTTCAAACCCCATTGCTTGGGAGCCTAGATTTTCTCTTTCTATCCTGCCTAAGCATAAATCCAAGGTCACTAATTGCAGAGAATCGATCCATATCCTAACCTAGCTTTCCAAAGTTTACTACAAAGATTGCTTCACCTACTATTAAAGCATAATCCAATTCATCATTTTTTTTTTGCTTCGTTCTTCCAAGGCTTCGAGTACACCCTTCGACTACTCTTTTTCAACCGATGACTCTTTGACGGCATTTATCAGGTGACCGAACAGGGACATACCGAAATCTCTTGATATAGGATTCTCTCATTTTTCATTATTGTTTCAACATGTAAGTAATACTGGAAACTCATTTCGACTGTAAATAGAAATCTATTTCCAAGTAAAAGACAGGAAAACTGATCTCATTCTCCGTGAAATGTAAGAACACACAAAAAAAAAAAATTACTTGTTTCCAAGGAAAGGAAAATGCTTGCATGAGCATCCGTTAGTGGGAATTGGAGCAAGGGACGTTTATAAATCACAAATTCCTTTCTCAGAAGCCGAATGACTAGCTCGCCCGTGCATGACGTTGTTCAAAGTTGACAACATCAGAAAATACAATCTTGCACTAAACAAGTTAACTAAAAACCTCATTTACTTGACATATTCTAAATCATGTGGCGCCTATAATTATAAATGGCAAAATAATTTTGCATCACGTCTACGTCCATTTATTAAATTAGATTTAGACTCCTTTCGTTTCGCTAAAAACAACTTTGAGGTAAATATTTTCTAGATTTTTTTTATGTTCGGTTCACGTAAAATAAATGAGTAAAGGGAAACATTTTCCTCAATAAACACATTCAAAAGTAGGGAATATGAATTCGTCTTTTTGAGAAGAGGAAAAAATTTTCCCTCGTCGTTCCCTCCTCCTCTCTTTCACATTTCTTTCTTTTTAATATTCGTTATTTACATTTATTTTTTTTTCATATTTTTTTTCTCTGTTCCTTTTCTTTTTTTTTTCCCTTCTTCTTCAGCCAGTCGTCGATCGCGACCATGGCCAATGACAGGCCACAGGCGAGAGAGGCCAGTGCTTTCAACCTCGCGAGATTTGGTATGGTGAGGCTTCGCCAATGTCGTCGACATGTGGCAAGGCTGAAGGTCGCTGGCGACTACTAGAAGAGGGGAAAAGATAAAAAAGTTAAAAAATTAGAATTAAAAAATAATACAATTTATTAAAAGGAGTGCGTGAAGGAAAATCAAATCTGTTTTTTCATACCGAATAGCAAAAAATATTTTGCATATCATTTTCACGTTCCATTAGAACACTGAAAAATATTGTCATTCTCCATAAAAACACCTCATTTTTACCGAAACGGGCAGAGCCTTAACTAGTCCCGCAGTTTCTCTTTCCAATTTCTATAGCAACAAAACTATCGAAAGCACAACTCCATTGGTCGCCTTTGTTGGTTGTCGGTCAAAAGTACTCGACGTCGTCGATCGCCAATGTGTCGCAGATTGCCAACACCATCACCACTAGTAGCCATCGGTCGTGGTCTTGGTCACCGTATGTTTATTGGTAAAAGTACCAAAAAAGTCATAAACCTATTGCATTGGTACCAATTCAAACATAAATCTTTCGACAGGACCGGTTGAATCCTAAACATTTTTGCATTGATACCAATTGAGTCTATCCGATCAATTTAGGTAAAAAATTGCTAACATGGATGTTGGTTGTTCTACGTGGTATTGTTGACACTGACTTGGCCATTTTTTAAATCGTACTTTAAATTTTACTATTTAATTTTTTGTTATTTCTGTTATGACAATCTTTCTTTTATGATTTCCATTCATTTTGGTTGGATAAGGTTCTTAGCGACCCTTGCTGGCCACTGGATGAGGGATTTCGAGGCCTCATATTTCCCCAGCAAGTGACGTCGAAGCAACAATAACTTTTTGAAGAACTCAATCCTACAAGAGAGTTGTCGATTTCATGATTGTCGATCAACTTCCTTGTTGTCATTTTTCAAGCTTGTTGTCGATTCCGAATCTACTAGTCGGCTACTTATCAACTAGGAGTTCTTCTTCTTTATTTCCTTTACTGTTTGGTGACCTTTCAATGTGTTTATTTAGCTTCCCATGAGGATGAATGAATTTGAGTCTAAATATAATGGGAAGTGTGTTGTAGTTGTCAAAGAGTCAAAAGTTTGAGTCTCTATGTTTTGAATGCATTTTCTTTTTCTTAGGACTTGATTACTTTTCTAGTTCCCATGTCTTTAAATGCCCATTCCCTTTTCTATACAGTAGTGACTCGTGGTTGGAGGGTTGTTCCATGCTTAACTATATAAGCATGATGCGATGAATAAAAATTCAAACTTGATTGAATTCATTAACTAATTGAGCAGTTGGCTTAAGAGCAAGAAGGATTTCTTGTTTTACTCTTACTCCTTACGGGTGGTGAGAGAATTATCCATTCGGGCTCTCACTTGTATTACCTCATACTTCTCTATACTCTTATGGTGTCAAGTTAGAATCAGAGCAAATGTTCCATGGCTGGTCATCATCGTCGTAGGCCAAACGTTGTCTTCTATGGTTCGAGAATGAGACCGAGGAGACATGGGGGTGGACGTTTTAAGGAGACAAGGGCAACAACTACCGGAACATTTGCAACGCTTCGAACTTCAAAAACATGATGATTTGAATCATGATTTAGAAGCTGCTCTCTCTCATGAAGAGGATGTCAACCCTTTCACTGGTACTCGAAGTCAAGCTTCGAATAAGAAAGCATTCGCTTAGCATCAATATCGAAGGCCTCATGAATTTCAACAGGATACCTAAATTCGAAGGGAAAATGCAACCCAAAGAATTTATGGATTGACTACACATCGTAGAAAGAGTCTTTTGCTACAAAATTATCCAATGATCGAAAAGTGAAATTAGCTGCCATCAAGCACGGAAAACATGCATCTAATTGGTAGAAGTATTTGAAAGATGCTAAAAGCTCGAGAAGGAAAAGGCCGTATCGTGACTTGGGAGAAAATGAAGAAAGAATTGAAGAAGAAGTTCTCGTCGATAAACTGCCGTCCTAATACCTTCCTAGAGTTTCACAATTTCATATAAAAGGAGCTTTTTAAGGAATAATATATGGCGAAATTTGACCAGTCAGGATGCTTTGTGATGTTGCCAATCATGAGGAAGAAATTTTTGCCTACTAACTTGTTGCACTTCGATTGAGAATCGGTAACATTTTCCAACTTCAACATTGTTGGATTATAATGATGCTTGTCAACCTTGAATGACAACTTAAAAAGAAACTTGAGGCAGCAGCTTTTGGTACCGAAACCAGGAAAGCTGTTACAGATGCAAGAGTACCTCTGTGACTAAAACTAGGGCGGCTTCATCAAAGTCGCTTCCTAGGAAAGATGGGGCATCAAGTTCCAATCATGCTAACTCTGTCAAGTATTTCAAATGTGAGGGGTTTGGATGTACTGCCTCCAATTGCCCAAAATTGTGGTTTGCTTAAGTTTTTCACGTTCTTAATATTCTCATCAATTTTTTTCATAAGGAAATCTCTCTTTTGCGATTGTTTTCCATTAAAAAAAAACAATTAAAGGTAATATAAATTGGCTATTATGTTGATACTAGAATATTTTATCAACATACCAACAGAACAAATGATAAATTTAAAAGACAACCATAAATAACATACAGGTCAAAGTTCCAAAACTAGGATGCTCATTTTGTACATTTAAATAGTTGGCATTGCATGGGCGAGGATTGGCCTTGCCGGAACTCACCTTCAAACCCAAGAATACAAAAAGAGCACAAAATACAAAAAGCTCCCCTCAAAAATTCATTCAAAGCTCGACCTTTTCACATCATTTTTAATGCAACGTCCGCATCGATTGACCTTCACCGAAAAAGAGCAGAGTTTTTAGCTCACAACCTTGGCACAAGCAGGAGGGTACTGCCTGCCAGAGATCAATGGCCTGACGTTGGAGCACTCCGACACAGCGGGGCCCTCGGGGCCACGGTACGCGAGGTCAATGTCTGCGATTTCGACGTTATCACACGGCACGAGTTTGCTGCAGGCGATCTTCACAGCGACCTGGGATGCCGACGTTCCCCAGATTTTTTTGAAGCTGACTTTGCTGATCTTAACAAGGGAAGGGATCTGAACAAATTGAATAACATACCGTTTAGGTTCGATAGGTATATTTTTTTTTTTATCGACCGAGCCATTCGATTAGCGTTTAAAGTTTCTTCGTAATTGAATTTGCTTTTCTTTTCAGACAAATTGGTTTCTTTTAGCAAACAGGTCTATGTGCAATTCATTTCTAGTTATAACTTTGGTCTAATTTCCATGTTCATGTATGTACCTGTGCTTGGCATTGGTTCCATGGGCAGTATCCCTGGTCTATGAGCACAGGGTTGGCGACATCGACCATGTGGATGTCCTCAAAGTGCATGTCCGAGGCCACGCTGGCCGGTGATGCGGGCCATGTCTTGACCCTCACGCCATTGGTCCCGCCGATGATGGTGCAATTCTTGACAAAGATACCCACCACAGGCTCTTCGTTCTTGTACTTCCCAAGGCTGCCGACGCTGATGCCATGGCCCGGACCGCAATTCACCCTCGTGACAAAGATCTGCTGGCTCCCGTCACCAATGGAGACACAGTCATCCCCGGTCTTGATGTTGGAGTCAATAATGTTGATCCCGACCGACCTTCCGATGTGGATCCCGTCCGTGTTGAGGCTGTCGCCCGGCGCTGTTACGGTGAAGTGTTGGAATGTCACGTTCTTGCAGCCCAAGACATTTACGTGGAAATTCTTGCTATCGAGCGTCGTTACGTCGTGGATTAGGGCATTGGTAACGAAGTTGAACCTCAAATTCTGTTGAAATTCAAGGGATGTCATCAATTTCCCTCAATGTTTCGAAACTCGATTAATCACAATGTCAGGTTTTGGTATACACCCCATCGGCGTATCCGTTAGAATAACGACCAAGCGATTCAAAATCAATATACAAACGAATAATGTTGATAGGCGCTTACGATGGGGAGAGTACGACAATTTTTGTTCAAGTTGCAGTCGTTCTGCTTCCAAGCGATCCTGCCCTGGCCATCGAAGGTCCCGCCTCCCGATACGGTGAGGCGGTCGATTTGCTGGAACGTCACCCAACTTACGGTCTTGAAGAGGAACGGGTCCTCTGGGGCCCGCAACATCCCTTGGAGCTGGAACTCCACAGGGGCCTTGCAAGGGCCTTCTAGGACCGTCTCCGACAATGCATACGTCCCTACCGGGATCAACACTTTAGCAGCAGTAGTCGATGCGCATGCCTCTTTCCATGCCCTCAGCAATGCCTTCACAAGTCGTAAGAGATACCAAAATTTAGTAGGAAATAATAAGGAAACAAAATAATTCAAAGCAACTAATCGAAAAGTAATATTTTTCACCTGGCTTATGTCTGATCTTCCATCGCCCTTTGCACCATATTTCCCGATGTCAAAGACCTGGGCGTTGACGGTAGACGAAAATGACAACAACAGCAGAAGTGCACCAACGTACGACCAGACTGCCATCCTTCTCCTTTTACAACGATGATTCTTGTCTCCCTCCTCGGCGGTTGCTGGATCTTCCAAGAAGAAAGATGAAGCTGTTTGGTAATTTTTTTTCCCTCGGCGTTCGAGCCATTTATACAAAAATCCAAGGGAAAGTTTAAGAACGCTGCTAACAACTTCCAGCCAATGCTAAGGTGAAAGCTATCAAGAATTGAGCTGGTGGGAGAAAGTCCCACGTTTTCCCTCCTGGTTCTTAACGAGTTAACCCCCATATGCTATTATTAGGTTTTCCATGGTTGTCTGCTAATCTTCAAACCCCATTGCTTGGGAGCCTAGATTTTCTCTTTCTATCCTGCCTAAGCATAAATCCAAGGTCACTAATTGCAGAGAATCGATCCATATCCTAACCTAGCTTTCCAAAGTTTACTACAAAGATTGCTTCACCTACTATTAAAGCATAATCCAATTCATCATTTTTTTTTTGCTTCGTTCTTCCAAGGCTTCGAGTACACCCTTCGACTACTCTTTTTCAACCGATGACTCTTTGACGGCATTTATCAGGTGACCGAACAGGGACATACCGAAATCTCTTGATATAGGATTCTCTCATTTTTCATTATTGTTTCAACATGTAAGTAATACTGGAAACTCATTTCGACTGTAAATAGAAATCTATTTCCAAGTAAAAGACAGGAAAACTGATCTCATTCTCCGTGAAATGTAAGAACACACAAAAAAAAAAAATTACTTGTTTCCAAGGAAAGGAAAATGCTTGCATGAGCATCCGTTAGTGGGAATTGGAGCAAGGGACGTTTATAAATCACAAATTCCTTTCTCAGAAGCCGAATGACTAGCTCGCCCGTGCATGACGTTGTTCAAAGTTGACAACATCAGAAAATACAATCTTGCACTAAACAAGTTAACTAAAAACCTCATTTACTTGACATATTCTAAATCATGTGGCGCCTATAATTATAAATGGCAAAATAATTTTGCATCACGTCTACGTCCATTTATTAAATTAGATTTAGACTCCTTTCGTTTCGCTAAAAACAACTTTGAGGTAAATATTTTCTAGATTTTTTTTATGTTCGGTTCACGTAAAATAAATGAGTAAAGGGAAACATTTTCCTCAATAAACACATTCAAAAGTAGGGAATATGAATTCGTCTTTTTGAGAAGAGGAAAAAATTTTCCCTCGTCGTTCCCTCCTCCTCTCTTTCACATTTCTTTCTTTTTAATATTCGTTATTTACATTTATTTTTTTTTCATATTTTTTTTCTCTGTTCCTTTTCTTTTTTTTTTCCCTTCTTCTTCAGCCAGTCGTCGATCGCGACCATGGCCAATGACAGGCCACAGGCGAGAGAGGCCAGTGCTTTCAACCTCGCGAGATTTGGTATGGTGAGGCTTCGCCAATGTCGTCGACATGTGGCAAGGCTGAAGGTCGCTGGCGACTACTAGAAGAGGGGAAAAGATAAAAAAGTTAAAAAATTAGAATTAAAAAATAATACAATTTATTAAAAGGAGTGCGTGAAGGAAAATCAAATCTGTTTTTTCATACCGAATAGCAAAAAATATTTTGCATATCATTTTCACGTTCCATTAGAACACTGAAAAATATTGTCATTCTCCATAAAAACACCTCATTTTTACCGAAACGGGCAGAGCCTTAACTAGTCCCGCAGTTTCTCTTTCCAATTTCTATAGCAACAAAACTATCGAAAGCACAACTCCATTGGTCGCCTTTGTTGGTTGTCGGTCAAAAGTACTCGACGTCGTCGATCGCCAATGTGTCGCAGATTGCCAACACCATCACCACTAGTAGCCATCGGTCGTGGTCTTGGTCACCGTATGTTTATTGGTAAAAGTACCAAAAAAGTCATAAACCTATTGCATTGGTACCAATTCAAACATAAATCTTTCGACAGGACCGGTTGAATCCTAAACATTTTTGCATTGATACCAATTGAGTCCATCCGATCAATTTAGGTAAAAAATTGCTAACATGGATGTTGGTTGTTCTACGTGGTATTGTTGACACTGACTTGGCCATTTTTTAAATCGTACTTTAAATTTTACTATTTAATTTTTTGTTATTTCTGTTATGACAATCTTTCTTTTATGATTTCCATTCATTTTGGTTGGATAAGGTTCTTAGCGACCCTTGCTGGCCACTGGATGAGGGATTTCGAGGCCTCATATTTCCCCAGCAAGTGACGTCGAAGCAACAATAACTTTTTGAAGAACTCAATCCTACAAGAGAGTTGTCGATTTCATGATTGTCGATCAACTTCCTTGTTGTCATTTTTCAAGCTTGTTGTCGATTCCGAATCTACTAGTCGGCTACTTATCAACTAGGAGTTCTTCTTCTTTATTTCCTTTACTGTTTGGTGACCTTTCAATGTGTTTATTTAGCTTCCCATGAGGATGAATGAATTTGAGTCTAAATATAATGGGAAGTGTGTTGTAGTTGTCAAAGAGTCAAAAGTTTGAGTCTCTATGTTTTGAATGCATTTTCTTTTTCTTAGGACTTGATTACTTTTCTAGTTCCCATGTCTTTAAATGCCCATTCCCTTTTCTATACAGTAGTGACTCGTGGTTGGAGGGTTGTTCCATGCTTAACTATATAAGCATGATGCGATGAATAAAAATTCAAACTTGATTGAATTCATTAACTAATTGAGCAGTTGGCTTAAGAGCAAGAAGGATTTCTTGTTTTACTCTTACTCCTTACGGGTGGTGAGAGAATTATCCATTCGGGCTCTCACTTGTATTACCTCATACTTCTCTATACTCTTATGGTGTCAAGTTAGAATCAGAGCAAATGTTCCATGGCTGGTCATCATCGTCGTAGGCCAAACGTTGTCTTCTATGGTTCGAGAATGAGACCGAGGAGACATGGGGGTGGACGTTTTAAGGAGACAAGGGCAACAACTACCGGAACATTTGCAACGCTTCGAACTTCAAAAACATGATGATTTGAATCATGATTTAGAAGCTGCTCTCTCTCATGAAGAGGATGTCAACCCTTTCACTGGTACTCGAAGTCAAGCTTCGAATAAGAAAGCATTCGCTTAGCATCAATATCGAAGGCCTCATGAATTTCAACAGGATACCTAAATTCGAAGGGAAAATGCAACCCAAAGAATTTATGGATTGACTACACATCGTAGAAAGAGTCTTTTGCTACAAAATTATCCAATGATCGAAAAGTGAAATTAGCTGCCATCAAGCACGGAAAACATGCATCTAATTGGTAGAAGTATTTGAAAGATGCTAAAAGCTCGAGAAGGAAAAGGCCGTATCGTGACTTGGGAGAAAATGAAGAAAGAATTGAAGAAGAAGTTCTCGTCGATAAACTGCCGTCCTAATACCTTCCTAGAGTTTCACAATTTCATATAAAAGGAGCTTTTTAAGGAATAATATATGGCGAAATTTGACCAGTCAGGATGCTTTGTGATGTTGCCAATCATGAGGAAGAAATTTTTGCCTACTAACTTGTTGCACTTCGATTGAGAATCGGTAACATTTTCCAACTTCAACATTGTTGGATTATAATGATGCTTGTCAACCTTGAATGACAACTTAAAAAGAAACTTGAGGCAGCAGCTTTTGGTACCGAAACCAGGAAAGCTGTTACAGATGCAAGAGTACCTCTGTGACTAAAACTAGGGCGGCTTCATCAAAGTCGCTTCCTAGGAAAGATGGGGCATCAAGTTCCAATCATGCTAACTCTGTCAAGTATTTCAAATGTGAGGGGTTTGGATGTACTGCCTCCAATTGCCCAAAATTGTGGTTTGCTTAAGTTTTTCACGTTCTTAATATTCTCATCAATTTTTTTCATAAGGAAATCTCTCTTTTGCGATTGTTTTCCATTAAAAAAAAAACAATTAAAGGTAATATAAATTGGCTATTATGTTGATACTAGAATATTTTATCAACATACCAACAGAACAAATGATAAATTTAAAAGACAACCATAAATAACATACAGGTCAAAGTTCCAAAACTAGGATGCTCATTTTGTACATTTAAATAGTTGGCATTGCATGGGCGAGGATTGGCCTTGCCGGAACTCACCTTCAAACCCAAGAATACAAAAAGAGCACAAAATACAAAAAGCTCCCCTCAAAAATTCATTCAAAGCTCGACCTTTTCACATCATTTTTAATGCAACGTCCACATCGATTGACCTTCACCGAAAAAGAGCAGAGTTTTTAGCTCACAACCTTGGCACAAGCAGGAGGGTACTGCCTGCCAGAGATCAATGGCCTGACGTTGGAGCACTCCGACACAGCGGGGCCCTCGGGGCCACGGTACGCGAGGTCAATGTCTGCGATTTCGACGTTATCACACGGCACGAGTTTGCTGCAGGCGATCTTCACAGCGACCTGGGATGCCGACGTTCCCCATATTTTTTTGAAGCTGACTTTGCTGATCTTAACAAGGGAAGGGATCTGAACAAATTGAATAACATACCGTTTAGGTTCGATAGGTATATTTTTTTTTTATCGACCGAGCCATTCGATTAGCGTTTAAAGTTTCTTCGTAATTGAATTTGCTTTTCTTTTCAGACAAATTGGTTTCTTTTAGCAAACAGGTCTATGTGCAATTCATTTCTAGTTATAACTTTGGTCTAATTTCCATGTTCATGTATGTACCTGTGCTTGGCATTGGTTCCATGGGCAGTATCCCTGGTCTATGAGCACAGGGTTGGCGACATCGACCATGTGGATGTCCTCAAAGTGCATGTCCGAGGCCACGCTGGCCGGTGATGCGGGCCATGTCTTGACCCTCACGCCATTGGTCCCGCCGATGATGGTGCAATTCTTGACAAAGATACCCACCACAGGCTCTTCGTTCTTGTACTTCCCAAGGCTGCCGACGCTGATGCCATGGCCCGGACCGCAATTCACCCTCGTGACAAAGATCTGCTGGCTCCCGTCACCAATGGAGACACAGTCATCCCCGGTCTTGATGTTGGAGTCAATAATGTTGATCCCGACCGACCTTCCGATGTGGATCCCGTCCGTGTTGAGGCTGTCGCCCGGCGCTGTTACGGTGAAGTGTTGGAATGTCACGTTCTTGCAGCCCAAGACATTTACGTGGAAATTCTTGCTATCGAGCGTCGTTACGTCGTGGATTAGGGCATTGGTAACGAAGTTGAACCTCAAATTCTGTTGAAATTCAAGGGATGTCATCAATTTCCCTCAATGTTTCGAAACTCGATTAATCACAATGTCAGGTTTTGGTATACACCCCATCGGCGTATCCGTTAGAATAACGACCAAGCGATTCAAAATCAATATACAAACGAATAATGTTGATAGGCGCTTACGATGGGGAGAGTACGACAATTTTTGTTCAAGTTGCAGTCGTTCTGCTTCCAAGCGATCCTGCCCTGGCCATCGAAGGTCCCGCCTCCCGATACGGTGAGGCGGTCGATTTGCTGGAACGTCACCCAACTTACGGTCTTGAAGAGGAACGGGTCCTCTGGGGCCCGCAACATCCCTTGGAGCTGGAACTCCACAGGGGCCTTGCAAGGGCCTTCTAGGACCGTCTCCGACAATGCATACGTCCCTACCGGGATCAACACTTTAGCAGCAGTAGTCGATGCGCATGCCTCTTTCCATGCCCTCAGCAATGCCTTCACAAGTCGTAAGAGATACCAAAATTTAGTAGGAAATAATAAGGAAACAAAATAATTCAAAGCAACTAATCGAAAAGTAATATTTTTCACCTGGCTTATGTCTGATCTTCCATCGCCCTTTGCACCATATTTCCCGATGTCAAAGACCTGGGCGTTGACGGTAGACGAAAATGACAACAACAGCAGAAGTGCACCAACGTACGACCAGACTGCCATCCTTCTCCTTTTACAACGATGATTCTTGTCTCCCTCCTCGGCGGTTGCTGGATCTTCCAAGAAGAAAGATGAAGCTGTTTGGTAATTTTTTTTCCCTCGGCGTTCGAGCCATTTATACAAAAATCCAAGGGAAAGTTTAAGAACGCTGCTAACAACTTCCAGCCAATGCTAAGGTGAAAGCTATCAAGAATTGAGCTGGTGGGAGAAAGTCCCACGTTTTCCCTCCTGGTTCTTAACGAGTTAACCCCCATATGCTATTATTAGGTTTTCCATGGTTGTCTGCTAATCTTCAAACCCCATTGCTTGGGAGCCTAGATTTTCTCTTTCTATCCTGCCTAAGCATAAATCCAAGGTCACTAATTGCAGAGAATCGATCCATATCCTAACCTAGCTTTCCAAAGTTTACTACAAAGATTGCTTCACCTACTATTAAAGCATAATCCAATTCATCATTTTTTTTTTGCTTCGTTCTTCCAAGGCTTCGAGTACACCCTTCGACTACTCTTTTTCAACCGATGACTCTTTGACGGCATTTATCAGGTGACCGAACAGGGACATACCGAAATCTCTTGATATAGGATTCTCTCATTTTTCATTATTGTTTCAACATGTAAGTAATACTGGAAACTCATTTCGACTGTAAATAGAAATCTATTTCCAAGTAAAAGACAGGAAAACTGATCTCATTCTCCGTGAAATGTAAGAACACACAAAAAAAAAAAATTACTTGTTTCCAAGGAAAGGAAAATGCTTGCATGAGCATCCGTTAGTGGGAATTGGAGCAAGGGACGTTTATAAATCACAAATTCCTTTCTCAGAAGCCGAATGACTAGCTCGCCCGTGCATGACGTTGTTCAAAGTTGACAACATCAGAAAATACAATCTTGCACTAAACAAGTTAACTAAAAACCTCATTTACTTGACATATTCTAAATCATGTGGCGCCTATAATTATAAATGGCAAAATAATTTTGCATCACGTCTACGTCCATTTATTAAATTAGATTTAGACTCCTTTCGTTTCGCTAAAAACAACTTTGAGGTAAATATTTTCTAGATTTTTTTTATGTTCGGTTCACGTAAAATAAATGAGTAAAGGGAAACATTTTCCTCAATAAACACATTCAAAAGTAGGGAATATGAATTCGTCTTTTTGAGAAGAGGAAAAAATTTTCCCTCGTCGTTCCCTCCTCCTCTCTTTCACATTTCTTTCTTTTTAATATTCGTTATTTACATTTATTTTTTTTTCATATTTTTTTTCTCTGTTCCTTTTCTTTTTTTTTTCCCTTCTTCTTCAGCCAGTCGTCGATCGCGACCATGGCCAATGACAGGCCACAGGCGAGAGAGGCCAGTGCTTTCAACCTCGCGAGATTTGGTATGGTGAGGCTTCGCCAATGTCGTCGACATGTGGCAAGGCTGAAGGTCGCTGGCGACTACTAGAAGAGGGGAAAAGATAAAAAAGTTAAAAAATTAGAATTAAAAAATAATACAATTTATTAAAAGGAGTGCGTGAAGGAAAATCAAATCTGTTTTTTCATACCGAATAGCAAAAAATATTTTGCATATCATTTTCACGTTCCATTAGAACACTGAAAAATATTGTCATTCTCCATAAAAACACCTCATTTTTACCGAAACGGGCAGAGCCTTAACTAGTCCCGCAGTTTCTCTTTCCAATTTCTATAGCAACAAAACTATCGAAAGCACAACTCCATTGGTCGCCTTTGTTGGTTGTCGGTCAAAAGTACTCGACGTCGTCGATCGCCAATGTGTCGCAGATTGCCAACACCATCACCACTAGTAGCCATCGGTCGTGGTCTTGGTCACCGTATGTTTATTGGTAAAAGTACCAAAAAAGTCATAAACCTATTGCATTGGTACCAATTCAAACATAAATCTTTCGACAGGACCGGTTGAATCCTAAACATTTTTGCATTGATACCAATTGAGTCTATCCGATCAATTTAGGTAAAAAATTGCTAACATGGATGTTGGTTGTTCTACGTGGTATTGTTGACACTGACTTGGCCATTTTTTAAATCGTACTTTAAATTTTACTATTTAATTTTTTGTTATTTCTGTTATGACAATCTTTCTTTTATGATTTCCATTCATTTTGGTTGGATAAGGTTCTTAGCGACCCTTGCTGGCCACTGGATGAGGGATTTCGAGGCCTCATATTTCCCCAGCAAGTGACGTCGAAGCAACAATAACTTTTTGAAGAACTCAATCCTACAAGAGAGTTGTCGATTTCATGATTGTCGATCAACTTCCTTGTTGTCATTTTTCAAGCTTGTTGTCGATTCCGAATCTACTAGTCGGCTACTTATCAACTAGGAGTTCTTCTTCTTTATTTCCTTTACTGTTTGGTGACCTTTCAATGTGTTTATTTAGCTTCCCATGAGGATGAATGAATTGGAGTCTAAATATAATGGGAAGTGTGTTGTAGTTGTCAAAGAGTCAAAAGTTTGAGTCTCTATGTTTTGAATGCATTTTCTTTTTCTTAGGACTTGATTACTTTTCTAGTTCCCATGTCTTTAAATGCCCATTCCCTTTTCTATACAGTAGTGACTCGTGGTTGGAGGGTTGTTCCATGCTTAACTATATAAGCATGATGCGATGAATAAAAATTCAAACTTGATTGAATTCATTAACTAATTGAGCAGTTGGCTTAAGAGCAAGAAGGATTTCTTGTTTTACTCTTACTCCTTACGGGTGGTGAGAGAATTATCCATTCGGGCTCTCACTTGTATTACCTCATACTTCTCTATACTCTTATGGTGTCAAGTTAGAATCAGAGCAAATGTTCCATGGCTGGTCATCATCGTCGTAGGCCAAACGTTGTCTTCTATGGTTCGAGAATGAGACCGAGGAGACATGGGGGTGGACGTTTTAAGGAGACAAGGGCAACAACTACCGGAACATTTGCAACGCTTCGAACTTCAAAAACATGATGATTTGAATCATGATTTAGAAGCTGCTCTCTCTCATGAAGAGGATGTCAACCCTTTCACTGGTACTCGAAGTCAAGCTTCGAATAAGAAAGCATTCGCTTAGCATCAATATCGAAGGCCTCATGAATTTCAACAGGATACCTAAATTCGAAGGGAAAATGCAACCCAAAGAATTTATGGATTGACTACACATCGTAGAAAGAGTCTTTTGCTACAAAATTATCCAATGATCGAAAAGTGAAATTAGCTGCCATCAAGCACGGAAAACATGCATCTAATTGGTAGAAGTATTTGAAAGATGCTAAAAGCTCGAGAAGGAAAAGGCCGTATCGTGACTTGGGAGAAAATGAAGAAAGAATTGAAGAAGAAGTTCTCGTCGATAAACTGCCGTCCTAATACCTTCCTAGAGTTTCACAATTTCATATAAAAGGAGCTTTTTAAGGAATAATATATGGCGAAATTTGACCAGTCAGGATGCTTTGTGATGTTGCCAATCATGAGGAAGAAATTTTTGCCTACTAACTTGTTGCACTTCGATTGAGAATCGGTAACATTTTCCAACTTCAACATTGTTGGATTATAATGATGCTTGTCAACCTTGAATGACAACTTAAAAAGAAACTTGAGGCAGCAGCTTTTGGTACCGAAACCAGGAAAGCTGTTACAGATGCAAGAGTACCTCTGTGACTAAAACTAGGGCGGCTTCATCAAAGTCGCTTCCTAGGAAAGATGGGGCATCAAGTTCCAATCATGCTAACTCTGTCAAGTATTTCAAATGTGAGGGGTTTGGATGTACTGCCTCCAATTGCCCAAAATTGTGGTTTGCTTAAGTTTTTCACGTTCTTAATATTCTCATCAATTTTTTTCATAAGGAAATCTCTCTTTTGCGATTGTTTTCCATTAAAAAAAAACAATTAAAGGTAATATAAATTGGCTATTATGTTGATACTAGAATATTTTATCAACATACCAACAGAACAAATGATAAATTTAAAAGACAACCATAAATAACATACAGGTCAAAGTTCCAAAACTAGGATGCTCATTTTGTACATTTAAATAGTTGGCATTGCATGGGCGAGGATTGGCCTTGCCGGAACTCACCTTCAAACCCAAGAATACAAAAAGAGCACAAAATACAAAAAGCTCCCCTCAAAAATTCATTCAAAGCTCGACCTTTTCACATCATTTTTAATGCAACGTCCGCATCGATTGACCTTCACCGAAAAAGAGCAGAGTTTTTAGCTCACAACCTTGGCACAAGCAGGAGGGTACTGCCTGCCAGAGATCAATGGCCTGACGTTGGAGCACTCCGACACAGCGGGGCCCTCGGGGCCACGGTACGCGAGGTCAATGTCTGCGATTTCGACGTTATCACACGGCACGAGTTTGCTGCAGGCGATCTTCACAGCGACCTGGGATGCCGACGTTCCCCAGATTTTTTTGAAGCTGACTTTGCTGATCTTAACAAGGGAAGGGATCTGAACAAATTGAATAACATACCGTTTAGGTTCGATAGGTATATTTTTTTTTTTATCGACCGAGCCATTCGATTAGCGTTTAAAGTTTCTTCGTAATTGAATTTGCTTTTCTTTTCAGACAAATTGGTTTCTTTTAGCAAACAGGTCTATGTGCAATTCATTTCTAGTTATAACTTTGGTCTAATTTCCATGTTCATGTATGTACCTGTGCTTGGCATTGGTTCCATGGGCAGTATCCCTGGTCTATGAGCACAGGGTTGGCGACATCGACCATGTGGATGTCCTCAAAGTGCATGTCCGAGGCCACGCTGGCCGGTGATGCGGGCCATGTCTTGACCCTCACGCCATTGGTCCCGCCGATGATGGTGCAATTCTTGACAAAGATACCCACCACAGGCTCTTCGTTCTTGTACTTCCCAAGGCTGCCGACGCTGATGCCATGGCCCGGACCGCAATTCACCCTCGTGACAAAGATCTGCTGGCTCCCGTCACCAATGGAGACACAGTCATCCCCGGTCTTGATGTTGGAGTCAATAATGTTGATCCCGACCGACCTTCCGATGTGGATCCCGTCCGTGTTGAGGCTGTCGCCCGGCGCTGTTACGGTGAAGTGTTGGAATGTCACGTTCTTGCAGCCTAAGACATTTACGTGGAAATTCTTGCTATCGAGCGTCGTTACGTCGTGGATTAGGGCATTGGTAACGAAGTTGAACCTCAAATTCTGTTGAAATTCAAGGGATGTCATCAATTTCCCTCAATGTTTCGAAACTCGATTAATCACAATGTCAGGTTTTGGTATACACCCCATCGGCGTATCCGTTAGAATAACGACCAAGCGATTCAAAATCAATATACAAACGAATAATGTTGATAGGCGCTTACGATGGGGAGAGTACGACAATTTTTGTTCAAGTTGCAGTCGTTCTGCTTCCAAGCGATCCTGCCCTGGCCATCGAAGGTCCCGCCTCCCGATACGGTGAGGCGGTCGATTTGCTGGAACGTCACCCAACTTACGGTCTTGAAGAGGAACGGGTCCTCTGGGGCCCGCAACATCCCTTGGAGCTGGAACTCCACAGGGGCCTTGCAAGGGCCTTCTAGGACCGTCTCCGACAATGCATACGTCCCTACCGGGATCAACACTTTAGCAGCAGTAGTCGATGCGCATGCCTCTTTCCATGCCCTCAGCAATGCCTTCACAAGTCGTAAGAGATACCAAAATTTAGTAGGAAATAATAAGGAAACAAAATAATTCAAAGCAACTAATCGAAAAGTAATATTTTTCACCTGGCTTATGTCTGATCTTCCATCGCCCTTTGCACCATATTTCCCGATGTCAAAGACCTGGGCGTTGACGGTAGACGAAAATGACAACAACAGCAGAAGTGCACCAACGTACGACCAGACTGCCATCCTTCTCCTTTTACAACGATGATTCTTGTCTCCCTCCTCGGCGGTTGCTGGATCTTCCAAGAAGAAAGATGAAGCTGTTTGGTAATTTTTTTTCCCTCGGCGTTCGAGCCATTTATACAAAAATCCAAGGGAAAGTTTAAGAACGCTGCTAACAACTTCCAGCCAATGCTAAGGTGAAAGCTATCAAGAATTGAGCTGGTGGGAGAAAGTCCCACGTTTTCCCTCCTGGTTCTTAACGAGTTAACCCCCATATGCTATTATTAGGTTTTCCATGGTTGTCTGCTAATCTTCAAACCCCATTGCTTGGGAGCCTAGATTTTCTCTTTCTATCCTGCCTAAGCATAAATCCAAGGTCACTAATTGCAGAGAATCGATCCATATCCTAACCTAGCTTTCCAAAGTTTACTACAAAGATTGCTTCACCTACTATTAAAGCATAATCCAATTCATCATTTTTTTTTTGCTTCGTTCTTCCAAGGCTTCGAGTACACCCTTCGACTACTCTTTTTCAACCGATGACTCTTTGACGGCATTTATCAGGTGACCGAACAGGGACATACCGAAATCTCTTGATATAGGATTCTCTCATTTTTCATTATTGTTTCAACATGTAAGTAATACTGGAAACTCATTTCGACTGTAAATAGAAATCTATTTCCAAGTAAAAGACAGGAAAACTGATCTCATTCTCCGTGAAATGTAAGAACACACAAAAAAAAAAAATTACTTGTTTCCAAGGAAAGGAAAATGCTTGCATGAGCATCCGTTAGTGGGAATTGGAGCAAGGGACGTTTATAAATCACAAATTCCTTTCTCAGAAGCCGAATGACTAGCTCGCCCGTGCATGACGTTGTTCAAAGTTGACAACATCAGAAAATACAATCTTGCACTAAACAAGTTAACTAAAAACCTCATTTACTTGACATATTCTAAATCATGTGGCGCCTATAATTATAAATGGCAAAATAATTTTGCATCACGTCTACGTCCATTTATTAAATTAGATTTAGACTCCTTTCGTTTCGCTAAAAACAACTTTGAGGTAAATATTTTCTAGATTTTTTTTATGTTCGGTTCACGTAAAATAAATGAGTAAAGGGAAACATTTTCCTCAATAAACACATTCAAAAGTAGGGAATATGAATTCGTCTTTTTGAGAAGAGGAAAAAATTTTCCCTCGTCGTTCCCTCCTCCTCTCTTTCACATTTCTTTCTTTTTAATATTCGTTATTTACATTTATTTTTTTTTCATATTTTTTTTCTCTGTTCCTTTTCTTTTTTTTTTCCCTTCTTCTTCAGCCAGTCGTCGATCGCGACCATGGCCAATGACAGGCCACAGGCGAGAGAGGCCAGTGCTTTCAACCTCGCGAGATTTGGTATGGTGAGGCTTCGCCAATGTCGTCGACATGTGGCAAGGCTGAAGGTCGCTGGCGACTACTAGAAGAGGGGAAAAGATAAAAAAGTTAAAAAATTAGAATTAAAAAATAATACAATTTATTAAAAGGAGTGCGTGAAGGAAAATCAAATCTGTTTTTTCATACCGAATAGCAAAAAATATTTTGCATATCATTTTCACGTTCCATTAGAACACTGAAAAATATTGTCATTCTCCATAAAAACACCTCATTTTTACCGAAACGGGCAGAGCCTTAACTAGTCCCGCAGTTTCTCTTTCCAATTTCTATAGCAACAAAACTATCGAAAGCACAACTCCATTGGTCGCCTTTGTTGGTTGTCGGTCAAAAGTACTCGACGTCGTCGATCGCCAATGTGTCGCAGATTGCCAACACCATCACCACTAGTAGCCATCGGTCGTGGTCTTGGTCACCGTATGTTTATTGGTAAAAGTACCAAAAAAGTCATAAACCTATTGCATTGGTACCAATTCAAACATAAATCTTTCGACAGGACCGGTTGAATCCTAAACATTTTTGCATTGATACCAATTGAGTCTATCCGATCAATTTAGGTAAAAAATTGCTAACATGGATGTTGGTTGTTCTACGTGGTATTGTTGACACTGACTTGGCCATTTTTTAAATCGTACTTTAAATTTTACTATTTAATTTTTTGTTATTTCTGTTATGACAATCTTTCTTTTATGATTTCCATTCATTTTGGTTGGATAAGGTTCTTAGCGACCCTTGCTGGCCACTGGATGAGGGATTTCGAGGCCTCATATTTCCCCAGCAAGTGACGTCGAAGCAACAATAACTTTTTGAAGAACTCAATCCTACAAGAGAGTTGTCGATTTCATGATTGTCGATCAACTTCCTTGTTGTCATTTTTCAAGCTTGTTGTCGATTCCGAATCTACTAGTCGGCTACTTATCAACTAGGAGTTCTTCTTCTTTATTTCCTTTACTGTTTGGTGACCTTTCAATGTGTTTATTTAGCTTCCCATGAGGATGAATGAATTTGAGTCTAAATATAATGGGAAGTGTGTTGTAGTTGTCAAAGAGTCAAAAGTTTGAGTCTCTATGTTTTGAATGCATTTTCTTTTTCTTAGGACTTGATTACTTTTCTAGTTCCCATGTCTTTAAATGCCCATTCCCTTTTCTATACAGTAGTGACTCGTGGTTGGAGGGTTGTTCCATGCTTAACTATATAAGCATGATGCGATGAATAAAAATTCAAACTTGATTGAATTCATTAACTAATTGAGCAGTTGGCTTAAGAGCAAGAAGGATTTCTTGTTTTACTCTTACTCCTTACGGGTGGTGAGAGAATTATCCATTCGGGCTCTCACTTGTATTACCTCATACTTCTCTATACTCTTATGGTGTCAAGTTAGAATCAGAGCAAATGTTCCATGGCTGGTCATCATCGTCGTAGGCCAAACGTTGTCTTCTATGGTTCGAGAATGAGACCGAGGAGACATGGGGGTGGACGTTTTAAGGAGACAAGGGCAACAACTACCGGAACATTTGCAACGCTTCGAACTTCAAAAACATGATGATTTGAATCATGATTTAGAAGCTGCTCTCTCTCATGAAGAGGATGTCAACCCTTTCACTGGTACTCGAAGTCAAGCTTCGAATAAGAAAGCATTCGCTTAGCATCAATATCGAAGGCCTCATGAATTTCAACAGGATACCTAAATTCGAAGGGAAAATGCAACCCAAAGAATTTATGGATTGACTACACATCGTAGAAAGAGTCTTTTGCTACAAAATTATCCAATGATCGAAAAGTGAAATTAGCTGCCATCAAGCACGGAAAACATGCATCTAATTGGTAGAAGTATTTGAAAGATGCTAAAAGCTCGAGAAGGAAAAGGCCGTATCGTGACTTGGGAGAAAATGAAGAAAGAATTGAAGAAGAAGTTCTCGTCGATAAACTGCCGTCCTAATACCTTCCTAGAGTTTCACAATTTCATATAAAAGGAGCTTTTTAAGGAATAATATATGGCGAAATTTGACCAGTCAGGATGCTTTGTGATGTTGCCAATCATGAGGAAGAAATTTTTGCCTACTAACTTGTTGCACTTCGATTGAGAATCGGTAACATTTTCCAACTTCAACATTGTTGGATTATAATGATGCTTGTCAACCTTGAATGACAACTTAAAAAGAAACTTGAGGCAGCAGCTTTTGGTACCGAAACCAGGAAAGCTGTTACAGATGCAAGAGTACCTCTGTGACTAAAACTAGGGCGGCTTCATCAAAGTCGCTTCCTAGGAAAGATGGGGCATCAAGTTCCAATCATGCTAACTCTGTCAAGTATTTCAAATGTGAGGGGTTTGGATGTACTGCCTCCAATTGCCCAAAATTGTGGTTTGCTTAAGTTTTTCACGTTCTTAATATTCTCATCAATTTTTTTCATAAGGAAATCTCTCTTTTGCGATTGTTTTCCATTAAAAAAAAACAATTAAAGGTAATATAAATTGGCTATTATGTTGATACTAGAATATTTTATCAACATACCAACAGAACAAATGATAAATTTAAAAGACAACCATAAATAACATACAGGTCAAAGTTCCAAAACTAGGATGCTCATTTTGTACATTTAAATAGTTGGCATTGCATGGGCGAGGATTGGCCTTGCCGGAACTCACCTTCAAACCCAAGAATACAAAAAGAGCACAAAATACAAAAAGCTCCCCTCAAAAATTCATTCAAAGCTCGACCTTTTCACATCATTTTTAATGCAACGTCCGCATCGATTGACCTTCACCGAAAAAGAGCAGAGTTTTTAGCTCACAACCTTGGCACAAGCAGGAGGGTACTGCCTGCCAGAGATCAATGGCCTGACGTTGGAGCACTCCGACACAGCGGGGCCCTCGGGGCCACGGTACGCGAGGTCAATGTCTGCGATTTCGACGTTATCACACGGCACGAGTTTGCTGCAGGCGATCTTCACAGCGACCTGGGATGCCGACGTTCCCCAGATTTTTTTGAAGCTGACTTTGCTGATCTTAACAAGGGAAGGGATCTGAACAAATTGAATAACATACCGTTTAGGTTCGATAGGTATATTTTTTTTTTTATCGACCGAGCCATTCGATTAGCGTTTAAAGTTTCTTCGTAATTGAATTTGCTTTTCTTTTCAGACAAATTGGTTTCTTTTAGCAAACAGGTCTATGTGCAATTCATTTCTAGTTATAACTTTGGTCTAATTTCCATGTTCATGTATGTACCTGTGCTTGGCATTGGTTCCATGGGCAGTATCCCTGGTCTATGAGCACAGGGTTGGCGACATCGACCATGTGGATGTCCTCAAAGTGCATGTCCGAGGCCACGCTGGCCGGTGATGCGGGCCATGTCTTGACCCTCACGCCATTGGTCCCGCCGATGATGGTGCAATTCTTGACAAAGATACCCACCACAGGCTCTTCGTTCTTGTACTTCCCAAGGCTGCCGACGCTGATGCCATGGCCCGGACCGCAATTCACCCTCGTGACAAAGATCTGCTGGCTCCCGTCACCAATGGAGACACAGTCATCCCCGGTCTTGATGTTGGAGTCAATAATGTTGATCCCGACCGACCTTCCGATGTGGATCCCGTCCGTGTTGAGGCTGTCGCCCGGCGCTGTTACGGTGAAGTGTTGGAATGTCACGTTCTTGCAGCCCAAGACATTTACGTGGAAATTCTTGCTATCGAGCGTCGTTACGTCGTGGATTAGGGCATTGGTAACGAAGTTGAACCTCAAATTCTGTTGAAATTCAAGGGATGTCATCAATTTCCCTCAATGTTTCGAAACTCGATTAATCACAATGTCAGGTTTTGGTATACACCCCATCGGCGTATCCGTTAGAATAACGACCAAGCGATTCAAAATCAATATACAAACGAATAATGTTGATAGGCGCTTACGATGGGGAGAGTACGACAATTTTTGTTCAAGTTGCAGTCGTTCTGCTTCCAAGCGATCCTGCCCTGGCCATCGAAGGTCCCGCCTCCCGATACGGTGAGGCGGTCGATTTGCTGGAACGTCACCCAACTTACGGTCTTGAAGAGGAACGGGTCCTCTGGGGCCCGCAACATCCCTTGGAGCTGGAACTCCACAGGGGCCTTGCAAGGGCCTTCTAGGACCGTCTCCGACAATGCATACGTCCCTACCGGGATCAACACTTTAGCAGCAGTAGTCGATGCGCATGCCTCTTTCCATGCCCTCAGCAATGCCTTCACAAGTCGTAAGAGATACCAAAATTTAGTAGGAAATAATAAGGAAACAAAATAATTCAAAGCAACTAATCGAAAAGTAATATTTTTCACCTGGCTTATGTCTGATCTTCCATCGCCCTTTGCACCATATTTCCCGATGTCAAAGACCTGGGCGTTGACGGTAGACGAAAATGACAACAACAGCAGAAGTGCACCAACGTACGACCAGACTGCCATCCTTCTCCTTTTACAACGATGATTCTTGTCTCCCTCCTCGGCGGTTGCTGGATCTTCCAAGAAGAAAGATGAAGCTGTTTGGTAATTTTTTTTCCCTCGGCGTTCGAGCCATTTATACAAAAATCCAAGGGAAAGTTTAAGAACGCTGCTAACAACTTCCAGCCAATGCTAAGGTGAAAGCTATCAAGAATTGAGCTGGTGGGAGAAAGTCCCACGTTTTCCCTCCTGGTTCTTAACGAGTTAACCCCCATATGCTATTATTAGGTTTTCCATGGTTGTCTGCTAATCTTCAAACCCCATTGCTTGGGAGCCTAGATTTTCTCTTTCTATCCTGCCTAAGCATAAATCCAAGGTCACTAATTGCAGAGAATCGATCCATATCCTAACCTAGCTTTCCAAAGTTTACTACAAAGATTGCTTCACCTACTATTAAAGCATAATCCAATTCATCATTTTTTTTTGCTTCGTTCTTCCAAGGCTTCGAGTACACCCTTCGACTACTCTTTTTCAACCGATGACTCTTTGACGGCATTTATCAGGTGACCGAACAGGGACATACCGAAATCTCTTGATATAGGATTCTCTCATTTTTCATTATTGTTTCAACATGTAAGTAATACTGGAAACTCATTTCGACTGTAAATAGAAATCTATTTCCAAGTAAAAGACAGGAAAACTGATCTCATTCTCCGTGAAATGTAAGAACACACAAAAAAAAAAAATTACTTGTTTCCAAGGAAAGGAAAATGCTTGCATGAGCATCCGTTAGTGGGAATTGGAGCAAGGGACGTTTATAAATCACAAATTCCTTTCTCAGAAGCCGAATGACTAGCTCGCCCGTGCATGACGTTGTTCAAAGTTGACAACATCAGAAAATACAATCTTGCACTAAACAAGTTAACTAAAAACCTCATTTACTTGACATATTCTAAATCATGTGGCGCCTATAATTATAAATGGCAAAATAATTTTGCATCACGTCTACGTCCATTTATTAAATTAGATTTAGACTCCTTTCGTTTCGCTAAAAACAACTTTGAGGTAAATATTTTCTAGATTTTTTTTATGTTCGGTTCACGTAAAATAAATGAGTAAAGGGAAACATTTTCCTCAATAAACACATTCAAAAGTAGGGAATATGAATTCGTCTTTTTGAGAAGAGGAAAAAATTTTCCCTCGTCGTTCCCTCCTCCTCTCTTTCACATTTCTTTCTTTTTAATATTCGTTATTTACATTTATTTTTTTTTCATATTTTTTTTCTCTGTTCCTTTTCTTTTTTTTTTCCCTTCTTCTTCAGCCAGTCGTCGATCGCGACCATGGCCAATGACAGGCCACAGGCGAGAGAGGCCAGTGCTTTCAACCTCGCGAGATTTGGTATGGTGAGGCTTCGCCAATGTCGTCGACATGTGGCAAGGCTGAAGGTCGCTGGCGACTACTAGAAGAGGGGAAAAGATAAAAAAGTTAAAAAATTAGAATTAAAAAATAATACAATTTATTAAAAGGAGTGCGTGAAGGAAAATCAAATCTGTTTTTTCATACCGAATAGCAAAAAATATTTTGCATATCATTTTCACGTTCCATTAGAACACTGAAAAATATTGTCATTCTCCATAAAAACACCTCATATTTACCGAAACGGGCAGAGCCTTAACTAGTCCCGCAGTTTCTCTTTCCAATTTCTATAGCAACAAAACTATCGAAAGCACAACTCCATTGGCCGCCTTTGTTGGTTGTCGGTCAAAAGTACTCGACGTCGTCGATCGCCAATGTGTCGCAGATTGCCAACACCATCACCACTAGTAGCCATCGGTCGTGGTCTTGGTCACCGTATGTTTATTGGTAAAAGTACCAAAAAAGTCCTAAACCTATTGCATTGGTACCAATTCAAACATAAATCTTTCGACAGGACCGGTTGAATCCTAAACATTTTTGCATTGATACCAATTGAGTCTATCCGATCAATTTAGGTAAAAAATTGCTAACATGGATGTTGGTTGTTCTACGTGGTATTGTTGACACTGACTTGGCCATTTTTTAAATCGTACTTTAAATTTTACTATTTAATTTTTTGTTATTTCTGTTATGATATTCTTTCTTTGATGATTTCCATTCATTTTGGTTGGATAAGGTTCTTAGCGACCCTTGCTGGCCACTGGATGAGGGATTTCGAGGCCTCATATTTCCCCAGCAAGTGACGTCGAAGCAACAATAACTTTTTGAAGAACTCAATCCTACAAGAGAGTTGTCGATTTCATGATTGTCGATCAACTTCCTTGTTGTCATTTTTCAAGCTTGTTGTCGATTCCGAATCTACTAGTCGGCTACTTATCAACTAGGAGTTCTTCTTCTTTATTTCCTTTACTGTTTGGTGACCTTTCAATGTGTTTATTTAGCTTCCCATGAGGATGAATGAATTTGAGTCTAAATATAATGGGAAGTGTGTTGTAGTTGTCAAAGAGTCAAAAGTTTGAGTCTCTATGTTTTGAATGCATTTTCTTTTTCTTAGGACTTGATTACTTTTCTAGTTCCCATGTCTTTAAATGCCCATTCCCTTTTCTATACAGTAGTGACTCGTGGTTGGAGGGTTGTTCCATGCTTAACTATATAAGCATGATGCGATGAATAAAAATTCAAACTTGATTGAATTCATTAACTAATTGAGCAGTTGGCTTAAGAGCAAGAAGGATTTCTTGTTTTACTCTTACTCCTTACGGGTGGTGAGAGAATTATCCATTCGGGCTCTCACTTGTATTACCTCATACTTCTCTATACTCTTATGGTGTCAAGTTAGAATCAGAGCAAATGTTCCATGGCTGGTCATCATCGTCGTAGGCCAAACGTTGTCTTCTATGGTTCGAGAATGAGACCGAGGAGACATGGGGGTGGACGTTTTAAGGAGACAAGGGCAACAACTACCGGAACATTTGCAACGCTTCGAACTTCAAAAACATGATGATTTGAATCATGATTTAGAAGCTGCTCTCTCTCATGAAGAGGATGTCAACCCTTTCACTGGTACTCGAAGTCAAGCTTCGAATAAGAAAGCATTCGCTTAGCATCAATATCGAAGGCCTCATGAATTTCAACAGGATACCTAAATTCGAAGGGAAAATGCAACCCAAAGAATTTATGGATTGACTACACATCGTAGAAAGAGTCTTTTGCTACAAAATTATCCAATGATCGAAAAGTGAAATTAGCTGCCATCAAGCACGGAAAACATGCATCTAATTGGTAGAAGTATTTGAAAGATGCTAAAAGCTCGAGAAGGAAAAGGCCGTATCGTGACTTGGGAGAAAATGAAGAAAGAATTGAAGAAGAAGTTCTCGTCGATAAACTGCCGTCCTAATACCTTCCTAGAGTTTCACAATTTCATATAAAAGGAGCTTTTTAAGGAATAATATATGGCGAAATTTGACCAGTCAGGATGCTTTGTGATGTTGCCAATCATGAGGAAGAAATTTTTGCCTACTAACTTGTTGCACTTCGATTGAGAATCGGTAACATTTTCCAACTTCAACATTGTTGGATTATAATGATGCTTGTCAACCTTGAATGACAACTTAAAAAGAAACTTGAGGCAGCAGCTTTTGGTACCGAAACCAGGAAAGCTGTTACAGATGCAAGAGTACCTCTGTGACTAAAACTAGGGCGGCTTCATCAAAGTCGCTTCCTAGGAAAGATGGGGCATCAAGTTCCAATCATGCTAACTCTGTCAAGTATTTCAAATGTGAGGGGTTTGGATGTACTGCCTCCAATTGCCCAAAATTGTGGTTTGCTTAAGTTTTTCACGTTCTTAATATTCTCATCAATTTTTTTCATAAGGAAATCTCTCTTTTGCGATTGTTTTCCATTAAAAAAAAACAATTAAAGGTAATATAAATTGGCTATTATGTTGATACTAGAATATTTTATCAACATACCAACAGAACAAATGATAAATTTAAAAGACAACCATAAATAACATACAGGTCAAAGTTCCAAAACTAGGATGCTCATTTTGTACATTTAAATAGTTGGCATTGCATGGGCGAGGATTGGCCTTGCCGGAACTCACCTTCAAACCCAAGAATACAAAAAGAGCACAAAATACAAAAAGCTCCCCTCAAAAATTCATTCAAAGCTCGACCTTTTCACATCATTTTTAATGCAACGTCCGCATCGATTGACCTTCACCGAAAAAGAGCAGAGTTTTTAGCTCACAACCTTGGCACAAGCAGGAGGGTACTGCCTGCCAGAGATCAATGGCCTGACGTTGGAGCACTCCGACACAGCGGGGCCCTCGGGGCCACGGTACGCGAGGTCAATGTCTGCGATTTCGACGTTATCACACGGCACGAGTTTGCTGCAGGCGATCTTCACAGCGACCTGGGATGCCGACGTTCCCCAGATTTTTTTGAAGCTGACTTTGCTGATCTTAACAAGGGAAGGGATCTGAACAAATTGAATAACATACCGTTTAGGTTCGATAGGTATATTTTTTTTTTTATCGACCGAGCCATTCGATTAGCGTTTAAAGTTTCTTCGTAATTGAATTTGCTTTTCTTTTCAGACAAATTGGTTTCTTTTAGCAAACAGGTCTATGTGCAATTCATTTCTAGTTATAACTTTGGTCTAATTTCCATGTTCATGTATGTACCTGTGCTTGGCATTGGTTCCATGGGCAGTATCCCTGGTCTATGAGCACAGGGTTGGCGACATCGACCATGTGGATGTCCTCAAAGTGCATGTCCGAGGCCACGCTGGCCGGTGATGCGGGCCATGTCTTGACCCTCACGCCATTGGTCCCGCCGATGATGGTGCAATTCTTGACAAAGATACCCACCACAGGCTCTTCGTTCTTGTACTTCCCAAGGCTGCCGACGCTGATGCCATGGCCCGGACCGCAATTCACCCTCGTGACAAAGATCTGCTGGCTCCCGTCACCAATGGAGACACAGTCATCCCCGGTCTTGATGTTGGAGTCAATAATGTTGATCCCGACCGACCTTCCGATGTGGATCCCGTCCGTGTTGAGGCTGTCGCCCGGCGCTGTTACGGTGAAGTGTTGGAATGTCACGTTCTTGCAGCCCAAGACATTTACGTGGAAATTCTTGCTATCGAGCGTCGTTACGTCGTGGATTAGGGCATTGGTAACGAAGTTGAACCTCAAATTCTGTTGAAATTCAAGGGATGTCATCAATTTCCCTCAATGTTTCGAAACTCGATTAATCACAATGTCAGGTTTTGGTATACACCCCATCGGCGTATCCGTTAGAATAACGACCAAGCGATTCAAAATCAATATACAAACGAATAATGTTGATAGGCGCTTACGATGGGGAGAGTACGACAATTTTTGTTCAAGTTGCAGTCGTTCTGCTTCCAAGCGATCCTGCCCTGGCCATCGAAGGTCCCGCCTCCCGATACGGTGAGGCGGTCGATTTGCTGGAACGTCACCCAACTTACGGTCTTGAAGAGGAACGGGTCCTCTGGGGCCCGCAACATCCCTTGGAGCTGGAACTCCACAGGGGCCTTGCAAGGGCCTTCTAGGACCGTCTCCGACAATGCATACGTCCCTACCGGGATCAACACTTTAGCAGCAGTAGTCGATGCGCATGCCTCTTTCCATGCCCTCAGCAATGCCTTCACAAGTCGTAAGAGATACCAAAATTTAGTAGGAAATAATAAGGAAACAAAATAATTCAAAGCAACTAATCGAAAAGTAATATTTTTCACCTGGCTTATGTCTGATCTTCCATCGCCCTTTGCACCATATTTCCCGATGTCAAAGACCTGGGCGTTGACGGTAGACGAAAATGACAACAACAGCAGAAGTGCACCAACGTACGACCAGACTGCCATCCTTCTCCTTTTACAACGATGATTCTTGTCTCCCTCCTCGGCGGTTGCTGGATCTTCCAAGAAGAAAGATGAAGCTGTTTGGTAATTTTTTTTCCCTCGGCGTTCGAGCCATTTATACAAAAATCCAAGGGAAAGTTTAAGAACGCTGCTAACAACTTCCAGCCAATGCTAAGGTGAAAGCTATCAAGAATTGAGCTGGTGGGAGAAAGTCCCACGTTTTCCCTCCTGGTTCTTAACGAGTTAACCCCCATATGCTATTATTAGGTTTTCCATGGTTGTCTGCTAATCTTCAAACCCCATTGCTTGGGAGCCTAGATTTTCTCTTTCTATCCTGCCTAAGCATAAATCCAAGGTCACTAATTGCAGAGAATCGATCCATATCCTAACCTAGCTTTCCAAAGTTTACTACAAAGATTGCTTCACCTACTATTAAAGCATAATCCAATTCATCATTTTTTTTTTGCTTCGTTCTTCCAAGGCTTCGAGTACACCCTTCGACTACTCTTTTTCAACCGATGACTCTTTGACGGCATTTATCAGGTGACCGAACAGGGACATACCGAAATCTCTTGATATAGGATTCTCTCATTTTTCATTATTGTTTCAACATGTAAGTAATACTGGAAACTCATTTCGACTGTAAATAGAAATCTATTTCCAAGTAAAAGACAGGAAAACTGATCTCATTCTCCGTGAAATGTAAGAACACACAAAAAAAAAAATTACTTGTTTCCAAGGAAAGGAAAATGCTTGCATGAGCATCCGTTAGTGGGAATTGGAGCAAGGGACGTTTATAAATCACAAATTCCTTTCTCAGAAGCCGAATGACTAGCTCGCCCGTGCATGACGTTGTTCAAAGTTGACAACATCAGAAAATACAATCTTGCACTAAACAAGTTAACTAAAAACCTCATTTACTTGACATATTCTAAATCATGTGGCGCCTATAATTATAAATGGCAAAATAATTTTGCATCACGTCTACGTCCATTTATTAAATTAGATTTAGACTCCTTTCGTTTCGCTAAAAACAACTTTGAGGTAAATATTTTCTAGATTTTTTTTATGTTCGGTTCACGTAAAATAAATGAGTAAAGGGAAACATTTTCCTCAATAAACACATTCAAAAGTAGGGAATATGAATTCGTCTTTTTGAGAAGAGGAAAAAATTTTCCCTCGTCGTTCCCTCCTCCTCTCTTTCACATTTCTTTCTTTTTAATATTCGTTATTTACATTTATTTTTTTTTCATATTTTTTTTCTCTGTTCCTTTTCTTTTTTTTTTCCCTTCTTCTTCAGCCAGTCGTCGATCGCGACCATGGCCAATGACAGGCCACAGGCGAGAGAGGCCAGTGCTTTCAACCTCGCGAGATTTGGTATGGTGAGGCTTCGCCAATGTCGTCGACATGTGGCAAGGCTGAAGGTCGCTGGCGACTACTAGAAGAGGGGAAAAGATAAAAAAGTTAAAAAATTAGAATTAAAAAATAATACAATTTATTAAAAGGAGTGCGTGAAGGAAAATCAAATCTGTTTTTTCATACCGAATAGCAAAAAATATTTTGCATATCATTTTCACGTTCCATTAGAACACTGAAAAATATTGTCATTCTCCATAAAAACACCTCATTTTTACCGAAACGGGCAGAGCCTTAACTAGTCCCGCAGTTTCTCTTTCCAATTTCTATAGCAACAAAACTATCGAAAGCACAACTCCATTGGCCGCCTTTGTTGGTTGTCGGTCAAAAGTACTCGACGTCGTCGATCGCCAATGTGTCGCAGATTGCCAACACCATCACCACTAGTAGCCATCGGTCGTGGTCTTGGTCACCGTATGTTTATTGGTAAAAGTACCAAAAAAGTCCTAAACCTATTGCATTGGTACCAATTCAAACATAAATCTTTCGACAGGACCGGTTGAATCCTAAACATTTTTGCATTGATACCAATTGAGTCTATCCGATCAATTTAGGTAAAAAATTGCTAACATGGATGTTGGTTGTTCTACGTGGTATTGTTGACACTGACTTGGCCATTTTTTAAATCGTACTTTAAATTTTACTATTTAATTTTTTGTTATTTCTGTTATGATATTCTTTCTTTGATGATTTCCATTCATTTTGGTTGGATAAGGTTCTTAGCGACCCTTGCTGGCCACTGGATGAGGGATTTCGAGGCCTCATTTTTCCCCAGCAAGTGATGTCGAAGCAACAATAACTTTTTGAAGAACTCAATCCTACAAGAGAGTTGTCGATTTCATGATTGTCGATCAACTTCCTTGTTGTCATTTTACAAGCTTGTTGTCGATTCCGAATCTACTAGTCGGCTACTTATCAACTAGGAGTTCTTCTTCTTTATTTCGTTTACTGTTTGGTGACCTTTCAATGTGTTTATTTAGCTTCCCATGAGGATGAATGAATTTGAGTCTAAATATAATGAGAAGTGTGTTGTAGTTGTCAAAGAGTCAAAAGTTTGAGTCTCTATGGTTTGAATGCATTTTCTTTTTCTTAGGACTTGATTACTTTTCTAGTTCCCATGTCTTTAAATGCCCATTCCCTTTTCTATACAGTAGTGACTCGTGGTTGGAGGGTTGTTCCATGCTTAACTATATAAGCATGATGCGATGAATAAAAATTCAAACTTGATTGAATTCATTAACTAATTGAGCAGTTGGCTTAAGAGCAAGAAGGATTTCTTGTTTTACTCTTACTCCTTACGGGTGGTGAGAGAATTATCCATTCGGGCTCTCACTTGTATTACCTCATACTTCTCTATACTCTTATGGTGTCAAGTTAGAATCAGAGCAAATGTTCCATGGCTGGTCATCATCGTCGTAGGCCAAACGTTGTCTTCTATGGTTCGAGAATGAGACCGAGGAGACATGGGGGTGGACGTTTTAAGGAGACAAGGGCAACAACTACCGGAACATTTGCAACGCTTCGAACTTCAAAAACATGATGATTTGAATCATGATTTAGAAGCTGCTCTCTCTCATGAAGAGGATGTCAACCCTTTCACTGGTACTCGAAGTCAAGCTTCGAATAAGAAAGCATTCCCTTAGCATCAGTATCGAAGGCCTCATGAATTTCAACAGGATACCTAAATTCGAAGGGAAAATGCAACCCAAAGAATTTATGGATTGACTACACATCGTAGAAAGAGTCTTTTGCTACAAAATTATCCAATGATCGAAAAGTGAAATTAGCTGCCATCAAGCTCGGAAAACATGCATCTAATTGGTAGAAGTATTTGAAAGATGCTAAAAGCTCGAGAAGGAAAAGGCCGTATCGTGACTTGGGAGAAAATGAAGAAAGAATTGAAGAAGAAGTTCTCGTCGATAAACTGCCGTCCTAATACCTTCCTAGAGTTTCACAATTTCATATAAAAGGAGCTTTTTAAGGAATAATATATGGCGAAATTTGACCAGTCAGGATGCTTTGTGATGTTGCCAATCATGAGGAAGAAATTTTTGCCTACTAACTTGTTGCACTTCGATTGAGAATCGGTAACATTTTCCAACTTCAACATTGTTGGATTATAATGATGCTTGTCAACCTTGAATGACAACTTAAAAAGAAACTTGAGGCAGCAGCTTTTGGTACCGAAACCAGGAAAGCTGTTACAGATGCAAGAGTACCTCTGTGACTAAAACTAGGGCGGCTTCATCAAAGTCGCTTCCTAGGAAAGATGGGGCATCAAGTTCCAATCATGCTAACTCTGTCAAGTATTTCAAATGTGAGGGGTTTGGATGTACTGCCTCCAATTGCCCAAAATTGTGGTTTGCTTAAGTTTTTCACGTTCTTAATATTCTCATCAATTTTTTTCATAAGGAAATCTCTCTTTTGCGATTGTTTTCCATTAAAAAAAACAATTAAAGGTAATATAAATTGGCTATTATGTTGATACTAGAATATTTTATCAACATACCAACAGAACAAATGATAAATTTAAAAGACAACCATAAATAACATACAGGTCAAAGTTCCAAAACTAGGATGCTCATTTTGTACATTTAAATAGTTGGCATTGCATGGGCGAGGATTGGCCTTGCCGGAACTCACCTTCAAACCCAAGAATACAAAAAGAGCACAAAATACAAAAAGCTCCCCTCAAAAATTCATTCAAAGCTCGACCTTTTCACATCATTTTTAATGCAACGTCCGCATCGATTGACCTTCACCGAAAAAGAACAGAGTTTTTAGCTCACAACCTTGGCACAAGCAGGAGGGTACTGCCTGCCAGAGATCAATGGCCTGACGTTGGAGCACTCCGACACAGCGGGGCCCTCGGGGCCACGGTACGCGAGGTCAATGTCTGCGATTTCGACGTTATCACACGGCACGAGTTTGCTGCAGGCGATCTTCACAGCGACCTGGGATGCCGACGTTCCCCAGATTTTTTTGAAGCTGACTTTGCTGATCTTAACAAGAGAAGGGATCTGAACAAATTGAATAACATACCGTTTAGGTTCGATAGGTATATTTTTTTTTTATCGACCGAGCCATTCGATTAGCGTTTAAAGTTTCTTCGTAATTGAATTTGCTTTTCTTTTCAGACAAATTGGTTTCTTTTAGCAAACAGGTCTATGTGCAATTCATTTCTAGTTATAACTTTGGTCTAATTTCCATGTTCATGTATGTACCTGTGCTTGGCATTGGTTCCATGGGCAGTATCCCTGGTCTATGAGCACAGGGTTGGCGACATCGACCATGTGGATGTCCTCAAAGTGCATGTCCGAGGCCACGCTGGCCGGTGATGCGGGCCATGTCTTGACCCTCACGCCATTGGTCCCGCCGATGATGGTGCAATTCTTGACAAAGATACCCGCCACAGGCTCTTCGTTCTTGTACTTCCCAAGGCTGCCGACGCTGATGCCATGGCCCGGACCGCAATTCACCCTCGTGACAAAGATCTGCTGGCTCCCGTCACCAATGGAGACACAGTCATCCCCGGTCTTGATGTTGGAGTCAATAATGTTGATCCCGACCGACCTTCCGATGTGGATCCCGTCCGTGTTGAGGCTGTCGCCCGGCGCTGTTACGGTGAAGTGTTGGAATGTCACGTTCTTGCAGCCCAAGACATTTACGTGGAAATTCTTGCTATCGAGCGTCGTTACGTCGTGGATTAGGGCATTGGCAACGAAGTTGAACCTCAAATTCTGTTGAAATTCAAGGGATGTCATCAATTTCCCTCAATGTTTCGAAACTCGATTAATCACAATGTCAGGTTTTGGTATACACCCCATCGGCGTATCCGTTAGAATAACGACCAAGCGATTCAAAATCAATATACAAACGAATAATGTTGATAGGCGCTTACGATGGGGAGAGTACGACAATTTTTGTTCAAGTTGCAGTCGTTCTGCTTCCAAGCGATCCTGCCCTGGCCATCGAAGGTCCCGCCTCCCGATACGGTGAGGCGGTCGATTTGCTGGAACGTCACCCAACTTACGGTCTTGAAGAGGAACGGGTCCTCTGGGGCCCGCAACATCCCTTGGAGCTGGAACTCCACAGGGGCCTTGCAAGGGCCTTCTAGGACCGTCTCCGACAATGCATACGTCCCTACCGGGATCAACACTTTAGCAGCAGTAGTCGATGCGCATGCCTCTTTCCATGCCCTCAGCAATGCCTTCACAAGTCGTAAGAGATACCAAAATTTAGTAGGAAATAATAAGGAAACAAAATAATTCAAAGCAACTAATCGAAAAGTAATATTTTTCACCTGGCTTATGTCTGATCTTCCATCGCCCTTTGCACCATATTTCCCGATGTCAAAGACCTGGGCGTTGACGGTAGACGAAAATGACAACAACAGCAGAAGTGCACCAACGTACGACCAGACTGCCATCCTTCTCCTTTTACAACGATGATTCTTGTCTCCCTCCTCGGCGGTTGCTGGATCTTCCAAGAAGAAAGATGAAGCTGTTTGGTAATTTTTTTTCCCTCGGCGTTCGAGCCATTTATACAAAAATCCAAGGGAAAGTTTAAGAACGCTGCTAACAACTTCCAGCCAATGCTAAGGTGAAAGCTATCAAGAATTGAGCTGGTGGGAGAAAGTCCCACGTTTTCCCTCCTGGTTCTTAACGAGTTAACCCCCATATGCTATTATTAGGTTTTCCATGGTTGTCTGCTAATCTTCAAACCCCATTGCTTGGGAGCCTAGATTTTCTCTTTCTATCCTGCCTAAGCATAAATCCAAGGTCACTAATTGCAGAGAATCGATCCATATCCTAACCTAGCTTTCCAAAGTTTACTACAAAGATTGCTTCACCTACTATTAAAGCATAATCCAATTCATCATTTTTTTTTTGCTTCGTTCTTCCAAGGCTTCGAGTACACCCTTCGACTACTCTTTTTCAACCGATGACTCTTTGACGGCATTTATCAGGTGACCGAACAGGGACATACCGAAATCTCTTGATATAGGATTCTCTCATTTTTCATTATTGTTTCAACATGTAAGTAATACTGGAAACTCATTTCGACTGTAAATAGAAATCTATTTCCAAGTAAAAGACAGGAAAACTGATCTCATTCTCCGTGAAATGTAAGAACACACAAAAAAAAAAATTACTTGTTTCCAAGGAAAGGAAAATGCTTGCATGAGCATCCGTTAGTGGGAATTGGAGCAAGGGACGTTTATAAATCACAAATTCCTTTCTCAGAAGCCGAATGACTAGCTCGCCCGTGCATGACGTTGTTCAAAGTTGACAACATCAGAAAATACAATCTTGCACTAAACAAGTTAACTAAAAACCTCATTTACTTGACATATTCTAAATCATGTGGCGCCTATAATTATAAATGGCAAAATAATTTTGCATCACGTCTACGTCCATTTATTAAATTAGATTTAGACTCCTTTCGTTTCGCTAAAAACAACTTTGAGGTAAATATTTTCTAGATTTTTTTTATGTTCGGTTCACGTAAAATAAATGAGTAAAGGGAAACATTTTCCTCAATAAACACATTCAAAAGTAGGGAATATGAATTCGTCTTTTTGAGAAGAGGAAAAAATTTTCCCTCGTCGTTCCCTCCTCCTCTCTTTCACATTTCTTTCTTTTTAATATTCGTTATTTACATTTATTTTTTTTTCATATTTTTTTTCTCTGTTCCTTTTCTTTTTTTTTTCCCTTCTTCTTCAGCCAGTCGTCGATCGCGACCATGGCCAATGACAGGCCACAGGCGAGAGAGGCCAGTGCTTTCAACCTCGCGAGATTTGGTATGGTGAGGCTTCGCCAATGTCGTCGACATGTGGCAAGGCTGAAGGTCGCTGGCGACTACTAGAAGAGGGGAAAAGATAAAAAAGTTAAAAAATTAGAATTAAAAAATAATACAATTTATTAAAAGGAGTGCGTGAAGGAAAATCAAATCTGTTTTTTCATACCGAATAGCAAAAAATATTTTGCATATCATTTTCACGTTCCATTAGAACACTGAAAAATATTGTCATTCTCCATAAAAACACCTCATTTTTACCGAAACGGGCAGAGCCTTAACTAGTCCCGCAGTTTCTCTTTCCAATTTCTATAGCAACAAAACTATCGAAAGCACAACTCCATTGGCCGCCTTTGTTGATTGTCGGTCAAAAGTACTCGACGTCGTCGATCGCCAATGTGTCGCAGATTGCCAACACCATCACCACTAGTAGCCATCGGTCGTGGTCTTGGTCACCGTATGTTTATTGGTAAAAGTACCAAAAAAGTCCTAAACCTATTGCATTGGTACCAATTCAAACATAAATCTTTCGACAGGACCGGTTGAATCCTAAACATTTTTGCATTGATACCAATTGAGTCTATCCGATCGATTTAGGTAAAAAATTGCTAACATGGATGTTGGTTGTTCTACGTGGTATTGTTGACACTGACTTGGCCATTTTTTAAATCGTACTTTAAATTTTACTATTTAATTTTTTGTTATTTCTGTTATGACAATCTTTCTTTTATGATTTCCATTCATTTTGGTTGGATAAGGTTCTTAGCGACCCTTGCTGGCCACTGGATGAGGGATTTCGAGGCCTCATATTTCCCCAGCAAGAGACGTCGAAGCAACAATAACTTTTTGAAGAACTCAATCCTACAAGAGAGTTGTCGATTTCATGATTGTCGATCAACTTCCTTGTTGTCATTTTTCAAGCTTGTTGTCGATTCCGAATCTACTAGTCGGCTACTTATCAACTAGGAGTTCTTCTTCTTTATTTCCTTTACTGTTTGGTGACCTTTCAATGTGTTTATTTAGCTTCCCATGAGGATGAATGAATTTGAGTCTAAATATAATGGGAAGTGTGTTGTAGTTGTCAAAGAGTCAAAAGTTTGAGTCTCTATGTTTTGAATGCATTTTCTTTTTCTTAGGACTTGATTACTTTTCTAGTTCCCATGTCTTTAAATGCCCATTCCCTTTTCTATACAGTAGTGACTCGTGGTTGGAGGGTTGTTCCATGCTTAACTATATAAGCATGATGCGATGAATAAAAATTCAAACTTGATTGAATTCATTAACTAATTGAGCAGTTGGCTTAAGAGCAAGAAGGATTTCTTGTTTTACTCTTACTCCTTACGGGTGGTGAGAGAATTATCCATTCGGGCTCTCACTTGTATTACCTCATACTTCTCTATACTCTTTTGGTGTCAAGTTAGAATCAGAGCAAATGTTCCATGGCTGGTCATCATCGTCGTAGGCCAAACGTTGTCTTCTATGGTTCGAGAATGAGACCGAGGAGACATGGGGGTGGACGTTTTAAGGAGACAAGGGCAACAACTACCGGAACATTTGCAACGCTTCGAACTTCAAAAACATGATGATTTGAATCATGATTTAGAAGCTGCTCTCTCTCATGAAGAGGATGTCAACCCTTTCACTGGTACTCGAAGTCAAGCTTCGAATAAGAAAGCATTCGCTTAGCATCAATATCGAAGGCCTCATGAATTTCAACAGGATACCTAAATTCGAAGGGAAAATGCAACCCAAAGAATTTATGGATTGACTACACATCGTAGAAAGAGTCTTTTGCTACAAAATTATCCAATGATCGAAAAGTGAAATTAGCTGCCATCAAGCACGGAAAACATGCATCTAATTGGTAGAAGTATTTGAAAGATGCTAAAAGCTCGAGAAGGAAAAGGCCGTATCGTGACTTGGGAGAAAATGAAGAAAGAATTGAAGAAGAAGTTCTCGTCGATAAACTGCCGTCCTAATACCTTCCTAGAGTTTCACAATTTCATATAAAAGGAGCTTTTTAAGGAATAATATATGGCGAAATTTGACCAGTCAGGATGCTTTGTGATGTTGCCAATCATGAGGAAGAAATTTTTGCCTACTAACTTGTTGCACTTCGATTGAGAATCGGTAACTTTTCCAACTTCAACATTGTTGGATTATAATGATGCTTGTCAACCTTGAATGACAACTTAAAAAGAAACTTGAGGCAGCAGCTTTTGGTACCGAAACCAGGAAAGCTGTTACAGATGCAAGAGTACCTCTGTGACTAAAACTAGGGCGGCTTCATCAAAGTCGCTTCCTAGGAAAGATGGGGCATCAAGTTCCAATCATGCTAACTCTGTCAAGTATTTCAAATGTGAGGGGTTTGGATGTACTGCCTCCAATTGCCCAAAATTGTGGTTTGCTTAAGTTTTTCACGTTCTTAATATTCTCATCAATTTTTTTCATAAGGAAATCTCTCTTTTGCGATTGTTTTCCATTAAAAAAAACAATTAAAGGTAATATAAATTGGCTATTATGTTGATACTAGAATATTTTATCAACATACCAACAGAACAAATGATAAATTTAAAAGACAACCATAAATAACATACAGGTCAAAGTTCCAAAACTAGGATGCTCATTTTGTACATTTAAATAGTTGGCATTGCATGGGCGAGGATTGGCCTTGCCGGAACTCACCTTCAAACCCAAGAATACAAAAAGAGCACAAAATACAAAAAGCTCCCCTCAAAAATTCATTCAAAGCTCGACCTTTTCACATCATTTTTAATGCAACGTCCGCATCGATTGACCTTCACCGAAAAAGAGCAGAGTTTTTAGCTCACAACCTTGGCACAAGCAGGAGGGTACTGCCTGCCAGAGATCAATGGCCTGACGTTGGAGCACTCCGACACAGCGGGGCCCTCGGGGCCACGGTACGCGAGGTCAATGTCTGCGATTTCGACGTTATCACACGGCACGAGTTTGCTGCAGGCGATCTTCACAGCGACCTGGGATGCCGTCGTTCCCCAGATTTTTTTGAAGCTGACTTTGCTGATCTTAACAAGAGAAGGGATCTGAACAAATTGAATAACATACCGTTTAGGTTCGATAGGTATATTTTTTTTTATCGACCGAGCCATTCGATTAGCGTTTAAAGTTTCTTCGTAATTGAATTTGCCTTTCTTTTCAGACAAATTGGTTTCTTTTAGCAAACAGGTCTATGTGCAATTCATTTCTAGTTATAACTTTGGTCTAATTTCCATGTTCATGTATGTACCTGTGCTTGGCATTGGTTCCATGGGCAGTATCCCTGGTCTATGAGCACAGGGTTGGCGACATCGACCATGTGGATGTCCTCAAAGTGCATGTCCGAGGCCACGCTGGCCGGTGATGCGGGCCATGTCTTGACCCTCACGCCATTGGTCCCGCCGATGATGGTGCAATTCTTGACAAAGATACCCACCACAGGCTCTTCGTTCTTGTACTTCCCAAGGCTGCCGACGCTGATGCCATGGCCCGGACCGCAATTCACCCTCGTGACAAAGATCTGCTGGCTCCCGTCACCAATGGAGACACAGTCATCCCCGGTCTTGATGTTGGAGTCAATAATGTTGATCCCGACCGACCTTCCGATGTGGATCCCGTCCGTGTTGAGGCTGTCGCCCGGCGCTGTTACGGTGAAGTGTTGGAATGTCACGTTCTTGCAGCCCAAGACATTTACATGGAAATTCTTGCTATCGAGCGTCGTTACGTCGTGGATTAGGGCATTGGCAACGAAGTTGAACCTCAAATTCTGTTGAAATTCAAGGGATGTCATCAATTTCCCTCAATGTTTCGAAACTCGATTAATCACAATGTCAGGTTTTGGTATACACCCCATCGGCGTATCCGTTAGAATAACGACCAAGCGATTCAAAATCAATATACAAACGAATAATGTTGATAGGCGCTTACGATGGGGAGAGTACGACAATTTTTGTTCAAGTTGCAGTCGTTCTGCTTCCAAGCGATCCTGCCCTGGCCATCGAAGGTCCCGCTCCCGATACGGTGAGGCGGTCGATTTGCTGGAACGTAACCCAACTTACGGTCTTGAAGAGGAACGGGTCCTCTGGGGCCCGCAACATCCCTTGGAGCTGGAACTCCACAGGGGCCTTGCAAGGGCCTTCTAGGACCGTCTCCGACAATGCATACGTCCCTACCGGGATCAACACTTTAGCAGCAGTAGCCGATGCGCATGCCTCTTTCCATGCCCTCAGCAATGCCTTCACAAGTCGTAAGAGATACCAAAATTTAGTAGGAAATAATAAGGAAACAAAATAATTCAAAGCAACTAATCGAAAAGTAATATTTTTCACCTGGCTTATGTCTGATCTTCCATCGCCCTTTGCACCATATTTCCCGATGTCAAAGACCTGGGCGTTGACGGTAGACGAAAATGACAACAACAGCAGAAGTGCACCAACGTACGACCAGACTGCCATCCTTCTCCTTTTACAACGATGATTCTTGTCTCCCTCCTCGGCGGTTGCTGGATCTTCCAAGAAGAAAGATGAAGCTGTTTGGTAATTTTTTTTCCCTCGGCGTTCGAGCCATTTATACAAAAATCCAAGGGAAAGTTTAAGAACGCTGCTAACAACTTCCAGCCAATGCTAAGGTGAAAGCTATCAAGAATTGAGCTGGTGGGAGAAAGTCCCACGTTTTCCCTCCTGGTTCTTAACGAGTTAACCCCCATATGCTATTATTAGGTTTTCCATGGTTGTCTGCCAATCTTCAAACCCCATTGCTTGGGAGCCTAGATTTTCTCTTTCTATCCTGCCTAAGCATAAATCCAAGGTCACTAATTGCAGAGAATCGATCCATATCCTAACCTAGCTTTCCAAAGTTTACTACAAAGATTGCTTCACCTACTATTAAAGCATAATCCAATTCATCATTTTTTTTTTGCTTCGTTCTTCCAAGGCTTCGAGTACACCCTTCGACTACTCTTTTTCAACCGATGACTCTTTGACGGCATTTATCAGGTGACCGAACAGGGACATACCGAAATCTCTTGATATAGGATTCTCTCATTTTTCATTATTGTTTCAACATGTAAGTAATACTGGAAACTCATTTCGACTGTAAATAGAAATCTATTTCCAAGTAAAAGACAGGAAAACTGATCTCATTCTCCGTGAAATGTAAGAACACACAAAAAAAAAAAATTACTTGTTTCCAAGGAAAGGAAAATGCTTGCATGAGCATCCGTTAGTGGGAATTGGAGCAAGGGACGTTTATAAATCACAAATTCCTTTCTCAGAAGCCGAATGACTAGCTCGCCCGTGCATGACGTTGTTCAAAGTTGACAACATCAGAAAATACAATCTTGCACTAAACAAGTTAACTAAAAACCTCATTTACTTGACATATTCTAAATCATGTGGCGCCTATAATTATAAATGGCAAAATAATTTTGCATCACGTCTACGTCCATTTATTAAATTAGATTTAGACTCCTTTCGTTTCGCTAAAAACAACTTTGAGGTAAATATTTTCTAGATTTTTTTTATGTTCGGTTCACGTAAAATAAATGAGTAAAGGGAAACATTTTCCTCAATAAACACATTCAAAAGTAGGGAATATGAATTCGTCTTTTTGAGAAGAGGAAAAAATTTTCCCTCGTCGTTCCCTCCTCCTCTCTTTCACATTTCTTTCTTTTTAATATTCGTTATTTACATTTATTTTTTTTTCATATTTTTTTTCTCTGTTCCTTTTCTTTTTTTTTTTCCCTTCTTCTTCAGCCAGTCGTCGATCGCGACCATGGCCAATGACAGGCCACAGGCGAGAGAGGCCAGTGCTTTCAACCTCGCGAGATTTGGTATGGTGAGGCTTCGCCAATGTCGTCGACATGTGGCAAGGCTGAAGGTCGCTGGCGACTACTAGAAGAGGGGAAAAGATAAAAAAGTTAAAAAATTAGAATTAAAAAATAATACAATTTATTAAAAGGAGTGCGTGAAGGAAAATCAAATCTGTTTTTTCATACCGAATAGCAAAAAATATTTTGCATATCATTTTCACGTTCCATTAGAACACTGAAAAATATTGTCATTCTCCATAAAAACACCTCATTTTTACCGAAACGGGCAGAGCCTTAACTAGTCCCGCAGTTTCTCTTTCCAATTTCTATAGCAACAAAACTATCGAAAGCACAACTCCATTGGCCGCCTTTGTTGGTTGTCGGTCAAAAGTACTCGACGTCGTCGATCGCCAATGTGTCGCAGATTGCCAACACCATCACCACTAGTAGCCATCGGTCGTGGTCTTGGTCACCGTATGTTTATTGGTAAAAGTACCAAAAAAGTCATAAACCTATTGCATTGGTACCAATTCAAACATAAATCTTTCGACAGGACCGGTTGAATCCTAAACATTTTTGCATTGATACCAATTGAGTCTATCCGATCGATTTAGGTAAAAAATTGCTAACATGGATGTTGGTTGTTCTACGTGGTATTGTTGACACTGACTTGGCCATTTTTTAAATCGTACTTTAAATTTTACTATTTAATTTTTTGTTATTTCTGTTATGACAATCTTTCTTTTATGATTTCCATTCATTTTGGTTGGATAAGGTTCTTAGCGACCCTTGCTGGCCACTGGATGAGGGATTTCGAGGCCTCATATTTCCCCAGCAAGTGACGTCGAAGCAACAATAACTTTTTGAAGAACTCAATCCTACAAGAGAGTTGTCGATTTCATGATTGTCGATCAACTTCCTTGTTGTCATTTTTCAAGCTTGTTGTCGATTCCGAATCTACTAGTCGGCTACTTATCAACTAGGAGTTCTTCTTCTTTATTTCCTTTACTGTTTGGTGACCTTTCAATGTGTTTATTTAGCTTCCCATGAGGATGAATGAATTTGAGTCTAAATATAATGGGAAGTGTGTTGTAGTTGTCAAAGAGTCAAAAGTTTGAGTCTCTATGTTTTGAATGCATTTTCTTTTTCTTAGGACTTGATTACTTTTCTAGTTCCCATTTCTTTAAATGCCCATTCCCTTTTCTATACAGTAGTGACTCGTGGTTGGAGGGTTGTTCCATGCTTAACTATATAAGCATGATGCGATGAATAAAAATTCAAACTTGCTTGAATTCATTAACTAATTGAGCAGTTGGCTTAAGAGCAAGAAGGATTTCTTGTTTTAAAAATTCAAACGAATAATGTTGATAGGCGCTTACGATGGGGAGAGTACGACAATTTTTGTTCAAGTTGCAGTCGTTCTGCTTCCAAGCGATCCTGCCCTGGCCATCGAAGGTCCCGCCTCCCGATACGGTGAGGCGGTCGATTTGCTGGAACGTCACCCAACTTACGGTCTTGAAGAGGAACGGGTCCTCTGGGGCCCGCAACATCCCTTGGAGCTGGAACTCCACAGGGGCCTTGCAAGGGCCTTCTAGGACCGTCTCCGACAATGCATACGTCCCTACCGGGATCAACACTTTAGCAGCAGTAGTCGATGCGCATGCCTCTTTCCATGCCCTCAGCAATGCCTTCACAAGTCGTAAGAGATACCAAAATTTAGTAGGAAATAATAAGGAAACAAAATAATTCAAAGCAACTAATCGAAAAGTAATATTTTTCACCTGGCTTATGTCTGATCTTCCATCGCCCTTTGCACCATATTTCCCGATGTCAAAGACCTGGGCGTTGACGGTAGACGAAAATGACAACAACAGCTGAAGTGCACCAACGTACGACCAGACTGCCATCCTTCTCCTTTTACAACGATGATTCTTGTCTCCCTCCTCGGCGGTTGCTGGATCTTCCAAGAAGAAAGATGAAGCTGTTTGGTAATTTTTTTTCCCTCGGCGTTCGAGCCATTTATACAAAAATCCAAGGGAAAGTTTAAGAACGCTGCTAACAACTTCCAGCCAATGCTAAGGTGAAAGCTATCAAGAATTGAGCTGGTGGGAGAAAGTCCCACGTTTTCCCTCCTGGTTCTTAACGAGTTAACCCCCATATGCTATTATTAGGTTTTCCATGGTTGTCTGCTAATCTTCAAACCCCATTGCTTGGGAGCCTAGATTTTCTCTTTCTATCCTGCCTAAGCATAAATCCAAGGTCACTAATTGCAGAGAATCGATCCATATCCTAACCTAGCTTTCCAAAGTTTACTACAAAGATTGCTTCACCTACTATTAAAGCATAATCCAATTCATCATTTTTTTTTTGCTTCGTTCTTCCAAGGCTTCGAGTACACCCTTCGACTACTCTTTTTCAACCGATGACTCTTTGACGGCATTTATCAGGTGACCGAACAGGGACATACCGAAATCTCTTGATATAGGATTCTCTCATTTTTCATTATTGTTTCAACATGTAAGTAATACTGGAAACTCATTTCGACTGTAAATAGAAATCTATTTCCAAGTAAAAGACAGGAAAACTGATCTCATTCTCCGTGAAATGTAAGAACACACAAAAAAAAAAATTTACTTGTTTCCAAGGAAAGGAAAATGCTTGCATGAGCATCCGTTAGTGGGAATTGGAGCAAGGGACGTTTATAAATCACAAATTCCTTTCTCAGAAGCCGAATGACTAGCTCGCCCGTGCATGACGTTGTTCAAAGTTGACAACATCAGAAAATACAATCTTGCACTAAACAAGTTAACCAAAAACCTCATTTACTTGACATATTCTAAATCATGTGGCGCCTATAATTATAAATGGCAAAATAATTTCCATCACATCTACGTCCATTTATTAAATTAGATTTAGACTCCTTTCGTTTCGCTAAAAACAACTTTGAGGTAAATATTTTCTAGATTTTTTTATGTTCGGTTCACGTAAAATAAATGAGTAAAGGGAAACATTTTCCTCAATAAACACATTCAAAAGTAGGGAATATGAATTCGTCTTTTTGAGAAGAGGAAAAAATTTTCCCTCGTCGTTCCTTCCTCCTCTCTTTCACATTTCTTTCTTTTTAATATTGGTTATTTACATTTATTTTTTTTTCATATTTTTTTTCTCTGTTCCTTTTCTTTTTTTTTTCCCTTCTTCTTCAGCCAGTCGTCGATCGCGACCATGGCCAATGACAGGCCACAGGCGAGAGAGGCCAGTGCTTTCAACCTCGCGAGATTTGGTATGGTGAGGCTTCGCCAATGTCGTCGACATGTGGCAAGGCTGAAGGTCGCTGGCGACTACTAGAAGAGGGGAAAAGATAAAAAAGTTAAAAAATTAGAATTAAAAAATAATACAATTTATTAAAAGGAGTGCGTGAAGGAAAATCAAATCTGTTTTTTCATACCGAATAGCAAAAAATATTTTGCATATCATTTTCACGTTTCATTAAAACACTGAAAAATATTGTCATTCTCCATAAAAACACCTCATTTTTACCGAAACGGGTAGAGCCTTAACTAGTCCCGCAGTTTCTCTTTCCAATTTCTATAGCAACAAAACTATCGAAAGCACAACTCCATTGGCCGCCTTTGTTGGTTGTCGGTCAAAAGTACTCGACGTCGTCGATCGCCAATGTGTCGCAGATTGCCAACACCATCACCACTAGTAGCCATCGGTCGTGGTCTTGGTCACCGTATGTTTATTGGTAAAAGTACCAAAAAAGTCCTAAACCTATTGCATTGGTACCAATTCAAACATAAATCTTTCGACAGGACCGGTTGAATCCTAAACATTTTTGCATTGATACCAATTGAGTCTATCCGATCAATTTAGGTAAAAAATTGCTAACATGGATGTTGGTTGTTCTACGTGGTATTGTTGACACTGACTTGGCCATTTTTTAAATCGTACTTTAAATTTTACTATTTAATTTTTTGTTATTTCTGTTATGATATTCTTTCTTTGATGATTTCCATTCATTTTGGTTGGATAAGGTTCTTAGCGACCCTTGCTGGCCACAGGATGAGGGATTTCGAGGCCTCATTTTTCCCCAGCAAGTGATGTCGAAGCAACAATAACTTTTTGAAGAACTCAATCCTACAAGAGAGTTGTCGATTTCATGATTGTCGATCAACTTCCTTGTTGTCATTTTACAAGCTTGTTGTCGATTCCGAATCTACTAGTCGGCTACTTATCAACTAGGAGTTCTTCTTCTTTATTTCCTTTACTGTTTGGTGACCTTTCAATGTGTTTATTTAGCTTCCCATGAGGATGAATGAATTTGAGTCTAAATATAATGGGAAGTGTGTTGTAGTTGTCAAAGAGTCAAAAGTTTGAGTCTCTATGTTTTGAATGCATTTTCTTCTTCTTAGGACTTGATTACTTTTCTAGTTCCCATGTCTTTAAATGCCCATTCCCTTTTCTATACAGTCGTGACTCGTGGTTGGAGGGTTGTTCCATGCTTAACTATATAAGCATGATGCGATGAATAAAAATTCAAACTTGATTGAATTCATTAACTAATTGAGCAGTTGGCTTAAGAGCAAGAAGGATTTCTTGTTTTACTCTTACTCCTTACGGGTGGTGAGAGAATTATCCATTCGGGCTCTCACTTGTATTACCTCATACTTCTCTATACTCTTATGGTGTCAAGTTAGAATCAGAGCAAATGTTCCAAGGCTGGTCATCATCGTCGTAGGCCAAACGTTGTCTTCTATGGTTCGAGAATGAGACCGAGGAGACATGGGGGTGGACGTTTTATGGAGACAAGGGCAACAACTACCGGAGCATTTGCAACGCTTCGAACTTCAAAAACATGATGATTTGAATCATGATTTAGAAGCTGCTCTCTCTCATGAAGAGGATGTCAACCCTTTCACTGGTACTCGAAGTCAAGCTTCGAATAAGAAAGCATTCCCTTAGCATCAGTATCGAAGGCCTCATGAATTTCAACAGGATACCTAAATTCGAAGGGAAAATGCAACCCAAAGAATTTATGGATTGACTACACATCGTTGAAAGAGTCTTTTGCTACAAAAAATTATCCAATGATCGAAAAGTGAAATTAGCTGCCATCAAGCTCGGAAAACATGCATCTAATTGGTAGAAGTATTTGAAAGATGCTAAAAGCTCGAGAAGGAAAAGGCCGTATCGTGACTTGGGAGAAAATGAAGAAAGAATTGAAGAAGAAGTTCTCGTCGATAAACTGCCGTCCTAATACCTTCCTAGAGTTTCACAATTTCATATAAAAGGAGCTTTTTAAGGAATAATATATGGCGAAATTTGACCAGTCAGGATGCTTTGTGATGTTGCCAATCATGAGGAAGAAATTTTTGCCTACTAACTTGTTGCACTTCGATTGAGAATCGGTAACATTTTCCACCTTCAACATTGTTGGATTATAATGATGCTTGTCAACCTTGAATGACAACTTAAAAAGAAACTTGAGGCAGCAGCTTTTGGTACCGAAACCAGGAAAGCTGTTACAGATGCAAGAGTACCTCTGTGACTAAAACTAGGGCGGCTTCATCAAAGTCGCTTCCTAGGAAAGATGGGGCATCAAGTTCCAATCATGCTAACTCTGTCAAGTATTTCAAATGTGAGGGGTTTTGATGTACTGCCTCCAATTGCCCAAAAATGTGGTTTGCTTAAGGATTCACGTTCTTAATATTCTCATCAATTTTTTTCATAAGGAAATCTCTCTTTTGCGATTGTTTTCCATAAAAAAAAACAATTAAAGGTAATATTAATTGGCTATTATGTTGATACTAGAATATTTTATCAACATACCAACAGAACAAATGATAAATTTAAAAGACAACCATAAATAACATGCAGGTCAAAGTTCCAAAACTGGGATGCTCATTTTGTACATTTAAATAGTTGGCATTGCATGGGCGAGGATTGGCCTTGCCGGAACTCACCTTCAAACCAAAGAATACAAAAAGAGCACAAAATACAAAAAGCTCCCCTCAAAAATTCATTCAAAGCTCGACCTTTTCACATCATTTTTAATGCAACGTCCGCATCGATTGACCTTCACCGAAAAAGAGCAGAGTTTTTAGCTCACAACCTTGGCACAAGCAGGAGGGTACTGCCTGCCAGAGATCAATGGCCTGACGTTGGAGCACTCCGACACAGCGGGGCCCTCGGGGCCACGATACGCGAGGTCAATGTCTGCGATTTCGACGTTATCACACGGCACGAGTTTGCTGCAGGCGATCTTCACAGCGACCTGGGATGCCGACGTTCCCCAGATTTTTTTGAAGCTGACTTTGCTGATCTTAACAAGAGAAGGGATCTGAACAAATTGAATAACATACCGTTTAGGTTCGATAGGTATATTTTTTTTTATCGACCGAGCCATTCGATTAGCGTTTAAAGTTTCTTCGTAATTGAATTTGCTTTTCTTTTCAGACAAATTGGTTTCTTTTAGCAAACAGGTCTATGTGCAATTCATTTCTAGTTATAACTTTGGTCTAATTTCCATGTTCATGTATGTACCTGTGCTTGGCATTGGTTCCATGGGCAGTATCCCTGGTCTATGAGCACAGGGTTGGCGACATCGACCATGTGGATGTCCTCAAAGTGCATGTCCGAGGCCACGCTGGCCGGTGATGCGGGCCATGTCTTGACCCTCACGCCATTGGTCCCGCCGATGATGGTGCAATTCTTGACAAAGATACCCACCACAGGCTCTTCGTTCTTGTACTTCCCAAGGCTGCCGACGCTGATGCCATGGCCCGGACCGCAATTCACCCTCGTGACAAAGATCTGCTGGCTCCCGTCACCAATGGAGACACAGTCATCCCCGGTCTTGATGTTGGAGTCAATAATGTTGATCCCGACCGACCTTCCGATGTGGATCCCGTCCGTGTTGAGGCTGTCGCCCGGCGCTGTTACGGTGAAGTGTTGGAATGTCACGTTCTTGCAGCCCAAGACATTTACGTGGAAATTCTTGCTATCGAGCGTCGTTACGTCGTGGATTAGGGCATTGGTAACGAAGTTGAACCTCAAATTCTGTTGAAATTCAAGGGATGTCATCAATTTCCCTCAATGTTTCGAAACTCGATTAATCACAATGTCAGGTTTTGGTATACACCCCATCGGCGTATCCGTTAGAATAACGACCAAGCGATTCAAAATCAATATACAAATGAATAATGTTGATAGGCGCTTACGATGGGGAGAGTACGACAATTTTTGTTCAAGTTGCAGTCGTTCTGCTTCCAAGCGATCCTGCCCTGGCCATCGAAGGTCCCGCCTCCCGATACGGTGAGGCGGTCGATTTGCTGGAACGTCACCCAACTTACGGTCTTGAAGAGGAACGGGTCCTCTGGGGCCCGCAACATCCCTTGGAGCTGGAACTCCACAGGGGCCTTGCAAGGGCCTTCTAGGACCGTCTCCGACAATGCATACGTCCCTACCGGGATCAACACTTTAGCAGCAGTAGTCGATGCGCATGCCTCTTTCCATGCCCTCAGCAATGCCTTCACAAGTCGTAAGAGATACCAAAATTTAGTAGGAAATAATACGGAAACAAAACAATTCAAAGCAACTAATCGAAAAGTAATATTTTTCACCTGGCTTATGTCTGATCTTCCATCGCCCTTTGCACCATATTTCCCGATGTCAAAGACCTGGGCGTTGACGGTAGACGAAAATGACAACAACAGCAGAAGTGCACCAACGTACGACCAGACTGCCATCCTTCTCCTTTTACAACGATGATTCTTGTCTCCCTCCTCGGCGGTTGCTGGATCTTCCAAGAAGAAAGATGAAGCTGTTTGGTAATTTTTTTTCCCTCGGCGTTCGAGCCATTTATACAAAAATCCAAGGGAAAGTTTAAGAACGCTGCTAACAACTTCCAGCCAATGCTAAGGTGAAAGCTATCAAGAATTGAGCTGGTGGGAGAAAGTCCCACGTTTTCCCTCCTGGTTCTTAACGAGTTAACCCCCACATGCTATTATTAGGTTTTCCATGGTTGTCTGCTAATCTTCAAACCCCATTGCTTGGGAGCCTAGATTTTCTCTTTCTATCCTGCCTAAGCATAAATCCAAGGTCACTAATTGCAGAGAATCGATCCATATCCTAACCTAGCTTTCCAAAGTTTACTACAAAGATTACTTCACCTACTATTAAAGCATAATCCAATTCATCATTTTTTTTTTGCTTCGTTCTTCCAAGGCTTCGAGTACACCCTTCGACTACTCTTTTTCAACCGATGACTCTTTGACGGCATTTATCAGGTGACCGAACAGGGACATACCGAAATCTCTTGATATAGGATTCTCTCATTTTTCATTATTGTTTCAACATGTAAGTAATACTGGAAACTCATTTCGACTGTAAATAGAAATCTATTTCCAAGTAAAAGACAGGAAAACTGATCTCATTTTCCGGGAAATGTAAGAACACACAAAAAAAAAAATTACTTGTTTCCAAGGAAAGGAAAATGCTTGCATGAGCATCCGTTAGTGGGAATTGGAGCAAGGGACGTTTATAAATCACAAATTCCTTTCTCAGAAGCCGAATGACTAGCTCGCCCGTGCATGACGTTGTTCAAAGTTGACAACATCAGAAAATACAATCTTGCACTAAACAAGTTAACTAAAAACCTCATTTACTTGACATATTCTAAATCATGTGGCGCCTATAATTATAAATGGCAAAATAATTTTGCATCACGTCTACGTCCATTTATTAAATTAGATTTAGACTCCTTTCGTTTCGCTAAAAACAACTTTGAGGTAAATATTTTCTAGATTTTTTTTATGTTCGGTTCACGTAAAATAAATGAGTAAAGGGAAACATTTTCCTCAATAAACACATTCAAAAGTAGGGAATATGAATTCGTCTTTTTGAGAAGAGGAAAAAATTTTCCCTCGTCGTTCCCTCCTCCTCTCTTTCACATTTCTTTCTTTTTAATATTCGTTATTTACATTTATTTTTTTTTCATATTTTTTTTCTCTGTTCCTTTTCTTTTTTTTTTCCCTTCTTCTTCAGCCAGTCGTCGATCGCGACCATGGCCAATGACAGGCCACAGGCGAGAGAGGCCAGTGCTTTCAACCTCGCGAGATTTGGTATGGTGAGGCTTCGCCAATGTCGTCGACATGTGGCAAGGCTGAAGGTCGCTGGCGACTACTAGAAGAGGGGAAAAGATAAAAAAGTTAAAAAATTAGAATTAAAAAATAATACAATTTATTAAAAGGAGTGCGTGAAGGAAAATCAAATCTGTTTTTTCATACCGAATAGCAAAAAATATTTTGCATATCATTTTCACGTTCCATTAGAACACTGAAAAATATTGTCATTCTCCATAAAAACACCTCATTTTTACCGAAACGGGCAGAGCCTTAACTAGTCCCGCAGTTTCTCTTTCCAATTTCTATAGCAACAAAACTATCGAAAGCACAACTCCATTGGCCGCCTTTGTTGGTTGTCGGTCAAAAGTACTCGACGTCGTCGATCGCCAATGTGTCGCAGATTGCCAACACCATCACCACTAGTAGCCATCGGTCGTGGTCTTGGTCACCGTATGTTTATTGGTAAAAGTACCAAAAAAGTCCTAAACTTATTGCATTGGTACCAATTCAAACATAAATCTTTCGACAGGACCGGTTGAATCCTAAACATTTTTGCATTGATACCAATTGAGTCTATCCGATCAATTTAGGTAAAAAATTGCTAACATGGATGTTGGTTGTTCTACGTGGTATTGTTGACACTGACTTGGCCATTTTTTAAATCGTACTTTAAATTTTACTATTTAATTTTTTGTTATTTCTGTTATGATATTCTTTCTTTGATGATTTCCATTCATTTTGGTTGGATAAGGTTCTTAGCGACCCTTGCTGGCCACTGGATGAGGGATTTCGAGGCCTCATTTTTCCCCAGCAAGTGATGTCGAAGCAACAATAACTTTTTGAAGAACTCAATCCTACAAGAGAGTTGTCGATTTCATGATTGTCGATCAACTTCCTTGTTGTCATTTTACAAGCTTGTTGTCGATTCCGAATCTACTAGTCGGCTACTTATCAACTAGGAGTTCTTCTTCTTTATTTCGTTTACTGTTTGGTGACCTTTCAATGTGTTTATTTAGCTTCCCATGAGGATGAATGAATTTGAGTCTAAATATAATGAGAAGTGTGTTGTAGTTGTCAAAGAGTCAAAAGTTTGAGTCACTATGGTTTGAATGCATTTTCTTTTTCTTAGGACTTGATTACTTTTCTAGTTCCCATGTCTTTAAATGCCCATTCCCTTTTCTATACAGTAGTGACTCGTGGTTGGAGGGTTGTTCCATGCTTAACTATATAAGCATGATGCGATGAATAAAAATTCAAACTTGATTGAATTCATTAACTAATTGAGCAGTTGGCTTAAGAGCAAGAAGGATTTCTTGTTTTACTCTTTCTCCTTACGGGTGGTGAGAGAATTATCCATTCGGGCTCTCACTTGTATTACCTCATACTTCTCTATACTCTTATGGTGTCAAGTTAGAATCAGAGCAAATGTTCCATGGCTGGTCATCATCGTCGTAGGCCAAACGTTGTCTTCTATGGTTCGAGAATGAGACCGAGGAGACATGGGGGTGGACGTTTTAAGGAGACAAGGGCAACAACTACCGGAACATTTGCAACGCTTCGAACTTCAAAAACATGATGATTTGAATCATGATTTAGAAGCTGCTCTCTCTCATGAAGAGGATGTCAACCCTTTCACTGGTACTCGAAGTCAAGCTTCGAATAAGAAAGCATTCCCTTAGCATCAGTATCGAAGGCCTCATGAATTTCAACAGGATACCTAAATTCGAAGGGAAAATGCAACCCAAAGAATTTATGGATTGACTACACATCGTAGAAAGAGTCTTTTGCTACAAAATTATCCAATGATCGAAAAGTGAAATTAGCTGCCATCAAGCTCGGAAAACATGCATCTAATTGGTAGAAGTATTTGAAAGATGCTAAAAGCTCGAGAAGGAAAATGCCGTATCGTGACTTGGGAGAAAATGAAGAAAGAATTGAAGAAGAAGTTCTCGTCGATAAACTGCCGTCCTAATACCTTCCTAGAGTTTCACAATTTCATATAAAATGAGCTTTTTAAGGAATAATATATGGCGAAATTTGACCAGTCAGGATGCTTTGTGATGTTGCCAATCATGAGGAAGAAATTTTTGCCTACTAACTTGTTGCACTTCGATTGAGAATCGGTAACATTTTCCAACTTCAACATTGTTGGATTATAATGATGCTTGTCAACCTTGAATGACAACTTAAAAAGAAACTTGAGGCAGCAGCTTTTGGTACCGAAACCAGGAAAGCTGTTACAGATGCAAGAGTACCTCTGTGACTAAAACTAGGGCGGCTTCATCAAAGTCGCTTCCTAGGAAAGATGGGGCATCAAGTTCCAATCATGCTAACTCTGTCAAGTATTTCAAATGTGAGGGGTTTGGATGTACTGCCTCCAATTGCCCAAAATTGTGGTTTGCTTAAGTTTTTCACGTTCTTAATATTCTCATCAATTTTTTTCATAAGGAAATCTCTCTTTTGCGATTGTTTTCCATAAAAAAAAAACAATTAAAGGTAATATAAATTGGCTATTATGTTGATACTAGAATATTTTATCAACATACCAACAGAACAAATGATAAATTTAAAAGACAACCATAAATAACATACAGGTCAAAGTTCCAAAACTAGGATGCTCATTTTGTACATTTAAATAGTTGGCATTGCATGGGCGAGGATTGGCCTTGCCGGAACTCACCTTCAAACCCAAGAATACAAAAAGAGCACAAAATACAAAAAGCTCCGCTCAAAAATTCATTCAAAGCTCGACCTTTTCACATCATTTTTAATGCAACGTCCGCATCGATTGACCTTCACCGAAAAAGAGCAGAGTTTTTAGCTCACAACCTTGGCACAAGCAGGAGGGTACTGCCTGCCAGAGATCAATGGCCTGACGTTGGAGCACTCCGACACAGCGGGGCCCTCGGGGCCACGGTACGCGAGGTCAATGTCTGCGATTTCGACGTTATCACACGGCACGAGTTTGCTGCAGGCGATCTTCACAGCGACCTGGGATGCCGACGTTCCCCAGATTTTTTTGAAGCTGACTTTGCTGATCTTAACAAGAGAAGGGATCTGAACAAATTGAATAACATACCGTTTAGGTTCGATAGGTATATTTTTTTTTTTATCGACCGAGCCATTCGATTAGCGTTTAAAGTTTCTTCGTAATTGAATTTGCTTTTCTTTTCAGACAAATTGGTTTCTTTTAGCAAACAGGTCTATGTGCAATTCATTTCTAGTTATAACTTTGGTCTAATTTCCATGTTCATGTATGTACCTGTGCTTGGCATTGGTTCCATGGGCAGTATCCCTGGTCTATGAGCACAGGGTTGGCGACATCGACCATGTGGATGTCCTCAAAGTGCATGTCCGAGGCCACGCTGGCCGGTGATGCGGGCCATGTCTTGACCCTCACGCCATTGGTCCCGCCGATGATGGTGCAATTCTTGACAAAGATACCCACCACAGGCTCTTCGTTCTTGTACTTCCCAAGGCTGCCGACGCTGATGCCATGGCCCGGACCGCAATTCACCCTCGTGACAAAGATCTGCTGGCTCCCGTCACCAATGGAGACACAGTCATCCCCGGTCTTGATGTTGGAGTCAATAATGTTGATCCCGACCGACCTTCCGATGTGGATCCCGTCCGTGTTGAGGCTGTCGCCCGGCGCTGTTACGGTGAAGTGTTGGAATGTCACGTTCATGCAGCCCAAGACATTTACGTGGAAATTCTTGCTATCGAGCGTCGTTACGTCGTGGATTAGGGCATTGGTAACGAAGTTGAACCTCAAATTCTGTTGAAATTCAAGGGATGTCATCAATTTCCCTCAATGTTTCGAAACTCGATTAATCACAATGTCAGGTTTTGGTATACACCCCATCGGCGTATCCGTTAGAATAACGACCAAGCGATTCAAAATCAATATACAAACGAATAATGTTGATAGGCGCTTACGATGGGGAGAGTACGACAATTTTTGTTCAAGTTGCAGTCGTTCTGCTTCCAAGCGATCCTGCCCTGGCCATCGAAGGTCCCGCCTCCAGATACGGTGAGGCGGTCGATTTGCTGGAACGTCACCCAACTTACGGTCTTGAAGAGGAACGGGTCCTCTGGGGCCCGCAACATCCCTTGGAGCTGGAACTCCACAGGGGCCTTGCAAGGGCCTTCTAGGACCGTCTCCGACAATGCATACGTCCCTACCGGGATCAACACTTTAGCAGCAGTAGTCGATGCGCATGCCTCTTTCCATGCCCTCAGCAATGCCTTCACAAGTCGTAAGAGATACCAAAATTTAGTAGGAAATAATAAGGAAACAAAATAATTCAAAGCAACTAATCGAAAAGTAATATTTTTCACCTGGCTTATGTCTGATCTTCCATCGCCCTTTGCACCATATTTCCCGATGTCAAAGACCTGGGCGTTGACGGTAGACGAAAATGACAACAACAGCAGAAGTGCACCAACGTACGACCAGACTGCCATCCTTCTCCTTTTACAACGATGATTCTTGTCTCCCTCCTCGGCGGTTGCTGGATCTTCCAAGAAGAAAGATGAAGCTGTTTGGTAATTTTTTTTCCCTCGGCGTTCGAGCCATTTATACAAAAATCCAAGGGAAAGTTTAAGAACGCTGCTAACAACTTCCAGCCAATGCTAAGGTGAAAGCTATCAAGAATTGAGCTGGTGGGAGAAAGTCCCACGTTTTCCCTCCTGGTTCTTAACGAGTTAACCCCCATATGCTATTATTAGGTTTTCCATGGTTGTCTGCTAATCTTCAAACCCCATTGCTTGGGAGCCTAGATTTTCTCTTTCTATCCTGCCTAAGCATAAATCCAAGGTCACTAATTGCAGAGAATCGATCCATATCCTAACCTAGCTTTCCAAAGTTTACTACAAAGATTGCTTCACCTACTATTAAAGCATAATCCAATTCATCATTTTTTTTTGCTTCGTTCTTCCAAGGCTTCGAGTACACCCTTCGACTACTCTTTTTCAACCGATGACTCTTTGACGGCATTTATCAGGTGACCGAACAGGGACATACCGAAATCTCTTGATATAGGATTCTCTCATTTTTCATTATTGTTTCAACATGTAAGTAATACTGGAAACTCATTTCGACTGTAAATAGAAATCTATTTCCAAGTAAAAGACAGGAAAACTGATCTCATTCTCCGTGAAATGTAAGAACACACAAAAAAAAAAATTACTTGTTTCCAAGGAAAGGAAAATGCTTGCATGAGCATCCGTTAGTGGGAATTGGAGCAAGGGACGTTTATAAATCACAAATTCCTTTCTCAGAAGCCGAATGACTAGCTCGCCCGTGCATGACGTTGTTCAAAGTTGACAACATCAGAAAATACAATCTTGCACTAAACAAGTTAACTAAAAACCTCATTTACTTGACATATTCTAAATCATGTGGCGCCTATAATTATAAATGGCAAAATAATTTTGCATCACGTCTACGTCCATTTATTAAATTAGATTTAGACTCCTTTCGTTTCGCTAAAAACAACTTTGAGGTAAATATTTTCTAGATTTTTTTTATGTTCGGTTCACGTAAAATAAATGAGTAAAGGGAAACATTTTCCTCAATAAACACATTCAAAAGTAGGGAATATGAATTCGTCTTTTTGAGAAGAGGAAAAAATTTTCCCTCGTCGTTCCCTCCTCCTCTCTTTCACATTTCTTTCTTTTTAATATTCGTTATTTACATTTATTTTTTTTTCATATTTTTTTTCTCTGTTCCTTTTCTTTTTTTTTTCCCTTCTTCTTCAGCCAGTCGTCGATCGCGACCATGGCCAATGACAGGCCACAGGCGAGAGAGGCCAGTGCTTTCAACCTCGCGAGATTTGGTATGGTGAGGCTTCGCCAATGTCGTCGACATGTGGCAAGGCTGAAGGTCGCTGGCGACTACTAGAAGAGGGGAAAAGATAAAAAAGTTAAAAAATTAGAATTAAAAAATAATACAATTTATTAAAAGGAGTGCGTGAAGGAAAATCAAATCTGTTTTTTCATACCGAATAGCAAAAAATATTTTGCATATCATTTTCACGTTTCATTAGAACACTGAAAAATATTGTCATTCTCCATAAAAACACCTCATTTTTACCGAAACGGGCAGAGCCTTAACTAGTCCCGCAGTTTCTCTTTCCAATTTCTATAGCAACAAAACTATCGAAAGCACAACTCCATTGGCCGCCTTTGTTGATTGTCGGTCAAAAGTACTCGACGTCGTCGATCGCCAATGTGTCGCAGATTGCCAACACCATCACCACTAGTAGCCATCGGTCGTGGTCTTGGTCACCGTATGTTTATTGGTAAAAGTACCAAAAAAGTCATAAACCTATTGCATTGGTACCAATTCAAACATAAATCTTTCGACAGGACCGGTTGAATCCTAAACATTTTTGCATTGATACCAATTGAGTCTATCCGATCAATTTAGGTAAAAAATTGCTAACATGGATGTTGGTTGTTCTACGTGGTATTGTTGACACTGACTTGGCCATTTTTTAAATCGTACTTTAAATTTTACTATTTAATTTTTTGTTATTTCTGTTATGACAATCTTTCTTTTATGATTTCCATTCATTTTGGTTGGATAAGGTTCTTAGCGACCCTTGCTGGCCACTGGATGAGGGATTTCGAGGCCTCATATTTCCCCAGCAAGTGACGTCGAAGCAACAATAACTTTTTGAAGAACTCAATCCTACAAGAGAGTTGTCGATTTCATGATTGTCGATCAACTTCCTTGTTGTCATTTTTCAAGCTTGTTGTCGATTCCGAATCTACTAGTCGGCTACTTATCAACTAGGAGTTCTTCTTTATTTCCTTTACTGTTTGGTGACCTTTCAATGTGTTTATTTAGCTTCCCATGAGGATGAATGAATTTGAGTCTAAATATAATGGGAAGTGTGTTGTAGTTGTCAAAGAGTCAAAAGTTTGAGTCTCTATGTTTTGAATGCATTTTCTTTTTCTTAGGACTTGATTACTTTTCTAGTTCCCATGTCTTTAAATGCCCATTCCCTTTTCTATACAGTAGTGACTCGTGGTTGGAGGGTTGTTCCATGCTTAACTATATAAGCATGATGCGATGAATAAAAATTCAAACTTGATTGAATTCATTAACTAATTGAGCAGTTGGCTTAAGAGCAAGAAGGATTTCTTGTTTTACTCTTACTCCTTACGGGTGGTGAGAGAATTATCCATTCGGGCTCTCACTTGTATTACCTCATACTTCTCTATACTCTTATGGTGTCAAGTTAGAATCAGAGCAAATGTTCCATGGCTGGTCATCATCGTCGTAGGCCAAACGTTGTCTTCTATGGTTCGAGAATGAGACCGAGGAGACATGGGGGTGGACGTTTTAAGGAGACAAGGGCAACAACTACCGGAACATTTGCAACGCTTCGAACTTCAAAAACATGATGATTTGAATCATGATTTAGAAGCTGCTCTCTCTCATGAAGAGGATGTCAACCCTTTCACTGGTACTCGAAGTCAAGCTTCGAATAAGAAAGCATTCGCTTAGCATCAATATCGAAGGCCTCATGAATTTCAACAGGATACCTAAATTCGAAGGGAAAATGCAACCCAAAGAATTTATGGATTGACTACACATCGTAGAAAGAGTCTTTTGCTACAAAATTATCCAATGATCGAAAAGTGAAATTAGCTGCCATCAAGCACGGAAAACATGCATCTAATTGGTAGAAGTATTTGAAAGATGCTAAAAGCTCGAGAAGGAAAAGGCCGTATCGTGACTTGGGAGAAAATGAAGAAAGAATTGAAGAAGAAGTTCTCGTCGATAAACTGCCGTCCTAATACCTTCCTAGAGTTTCACAATTTCATATAAAAGGAGCTTTTTAAGGAATAATATATGGCGAAATTTGACCAGTCAGGATGCTTTGTGATGTTGCCAATCATGAGGAAGAAATTTTTGCCTACTAACTTGTTGCACTTCGATTGAGAATCGGTAACATTTTCCAACTTCAACATTGTTGGATTATAATGATGCTTGTCAACCTTGAATGACAACTTAAAAAGAAACTTGAGGCAGCAGCTTTTGGTACCGAAACCAGGAAAGCTGTTACAGATGCAAGAGTACCTCTGTGACTAAAACTAGGGCGGCTTCATCAAAGTCGCTTCCTAGGAAAGATGGGGCATCAAGTTCCAATCATGCTAACTCTGTCAAGTATTTCAAATGTGAGGGGTTTGGATGTACTGCCTCCAATTGCCCAAAATTGTGGTTTGCTTAAGTTTTTCACGTTCTTAATATTCTCATCAATTTTTTTCATAAGGAAATCTCTCTTTTGCGATTGTTTTCCATTAAAAAAACAATTAAAGGTAATATAAATTGGCTATTATGTTGATACTAGAATATTTTATCAACATACCAACAGGACAAATGATAAATTTAAAAGACAACCATAAATAACATACAGGTCAAAGTTCCAAAACTAGGATGCTCATTTTGTACATTTAAATAGTTGGCATTGCATGGGCGAGGATTGGCCTTGCCGGAACTCACCTTCAAACCCAAGAATACAAAAAGAGCACAAAATACAAAAAGCTCCCCTCAAAAATTCATTCAAAGCTCGACCTTTTCACATCATTTTTAATGCAACGTCCGCATCGATTGACCTTCACCGAAAAAGAGCAGAGTTTTTAGCTCACAACCTTGGCACAAGCAGGAGGGTACTGCCTGCCAGAGATCAATGGCCTGACGTTGGAGCACTCCGACACAGCGGGGCCCTCGGGGCCACGGTACGCGAGGTCAATGTCTGCGATTTCGACGTTATCACACGGCACGAGTTTGCTGCAGGCGATCTTCACAGCGACCTGGGATGCCGACGTTCCCCAGATTTTTTTGAAGCTGACTTTGCTGATCTTAACAAGAGAAGGGATCTGAACAAATTGAATAACATACCGTTTAGGTTCGATAGGTATATTTTTTTTTATCGACCGAGCCATTCGATTAGCGTTTAAAGTTTCTTCGTAATTGAATTTGCTTTTCTTTTCAGACAAATTGGTTTCTTTTAGCAAACAGGTCTATGAGCAATTCATTTCTAGTTATAACTTTGGTCTAATTTCCATGTTCATGTATGTACCTGTGCTTGGCATTGGTTCCATGGGCAGTATCCCTGGTCTATGAGCACAGGGTTGGCGACATCGACCACGTGGATGTCCTCAAAGTGCATGTCCGAGGCCACGCTGGCCGGTGATGCGGGCCATGTCTTGACCCTCACGCCATTGGTCCCGCCGATGATGGTGCAATTCTTGACAAAGATACCCACCACAGGCTCTTCGTTCTTGTACTTCCCAAGGCTGCCGACGCTGATGCCATGGCTCGGACCGCAATTCACCCTCGTGACAAAGATCTGCTGGCTCCCGTCACCAATGGAGACACAGTCATCCCCGGTCTTGATGTTGGAGTCAATAATGTTGATCCCGACCGACCTTCCGATGTGGATCCCGTCCGTGTTGAGGCTGTCGCCCGGCGCTGTTACGGTGTAGTGTTGGAATGTCACGTTCTTGCAGCCCAAGACATTTACGTGGAAATTCTTGCTATCGAGCGTCGTTACGTCGTGGATTAGGGCATTGGTAACGAAGTTGAACCTCAAATTCTGTTGAAATTCAAGGGATGTCATCAATTTCCCTCAATGTTTCGAAACTCGATTAATCACAATGTCAGGTTTTGGTATACACCCCATCGGCGTATCCGTTAGAATAACGACCAAGCGATTCAAAATCAATATACAAACGAATAATGTTGATAGGCGCTTACGATGGGGAGAGTACGACAATTTTTGTTCAAGTTGCAGTCGTTCTGCTTCCAAGCGATCCTGCCCTGGCCATCGAAGGTCCCGCCTCCCGATACGGTGAGGCAGTCGATTTGCTGGAACGTCACCCAACTTACGGTCTTGAAGAGGAACGGGTCCTCTGGGGCCCGCAACATCCCTTGGAGCTGGAACTCCACAGGGGCCTTGCAAGGGCCTTCTAGGACCGTCTCCGACAATGCATACGTCCCTACCGGGATCAACACTTTAGCAGCAGTAGTCGATGCGCATGCCTCTTTCCATGCCCTCAGCAATGCCTTCACAAGTCGTAAGAGATACCAAAATTTAGTAGGAAATAATAAGGAAACAAAATAATTCAAAGCAACTAATCGAAAAGTAATATTTTTCACCTGGCTTATGTCTGATCTTCCATCGCCCTTTGCACCATATTTCCCGATGTCAAAGACCTGGGCGTTGACGGTAGACGAAAATGACAACAACAGCAGAAGTGCACCAACGTACGACCAGACTGCCATCCTTCTCCTTTTACAACGATGATTCTTGTCTCCCTCCTCGGCGGTTGCTGGATCTTCCAAGAAGAAAGATGAAGCTGTTTGGTAATTTTTTTTCCCTCGGCGTTCGAGCCATTTATACAAAAATCCAAGGGAAAGTTTAAGAACGCTGCTAACAACTTCCAGCCAATGCTAAGGTGAAAGCTATCAAGAATTGAGCTGGTGGGAGAAAGTCCCACGTTTTCCCTCCTGGTTCTTAACGAGTTAACCCCCATATGCTATTATTAGGTTTTCCATGGTTGTCTGCCAATCTTCAAACCCCATTGCTTGGGAGCCTAGATTTTCTCTTTCTATCCTGCCTAAGCATAAATCCAAGGTCACTAATTGCAGAGAATCGATCCATATCCTAACCTAGCTTTCCAAAGTTTACTACAAAGATTGCTTCACCTACTATTAAAGCATAATCCAATTCATCATTTTTTTTTGCTTCGTTCTTCCAAGGCTTCGAGTACACCCTTCGACTACTCTTTTTCAACCGATGACTCTTTGACGGCATTTATCAGGTGACCGAACAGGGACATACCGAAATCTCTTGATATAGGATTCTCTCATTTTTCATTATTGTTTCAACATGTAAGTAATACTGGAAACTCATTTCGACTGTAAATAGAAATCTATTTCCAAGTAAAAGACAGGAAAACTGATCTCATTCTCCGTGAAATGTAAGAACACACAAAAAAAAAATTACTTGTTTCCAAGGAAAGGAAAATGCTTGCATGAGCATCCGTTAGTGGGAATTGGAGCAAGGGACGTTTATAAATCACAAATTCCTTTCTCAGAAGCCGAATGACTAGCTCGCCCGTGCATGACGTTGTTCAAAGTTGACAACATCAGAAAATACAATCTTGCACTAAACAAGTTAACTAAAAACCTCATTTACTTGACATATTCTAAATCATGTGGCGCCTATAATTATAAATGGCAAAATAATTTTGCATCACGTCTACGTCCATTTATTAAATTAGATTTAGACTCCTTTCGTTTCGCTAAAAACAACTTTGAGGTAAATATTTTCTAGATTTTTTTTATGTTCGGTTCACGTAAAATAAATGAGTAAAGGGAAACATTTTCCTCAATAAACACATTCAAAAGTAGGGAATATGAATTCGTCTTTTTGAGAAGAGGAAAAAATTTTCCCTCGTCGTTCCCTCCTCCTCTCTTTCACATTTCTTTCTTTTTAATATTGGTTATTTACATTTATTTTTTTTTCATATTTTTTTTCTCTGTTCCTTTTCTTTTTTTTTTCCCTTCTTCTTCAGCCAGTCGTCGATCGCGACCATGGCCAATGACAGGCCACAGGCGAGAGAGGCCAGTGCTTTCAACCTCGCGAGATTTGGTATGGTGAGGCTTCGCCAATGTCGTCGACATGTGGCAAGGCTGAAGGTCGCTGGCGACTACTAGAAGAGGGGAAAAGATAAAAAAGTTAAAAAATTAGAATTAAAAAATAATACAATTTATTAAAAGGAGTGCGTGAAGGAAAATCAAATCTGTTTTTTCATACCGAATAGCAAAAAATATTTTGCATATCATTTTCACGTTTCATTAGAACACTGAAAAATATTGTCATTCTCCATAAAAACACCTCATTTTTACCGAAACGGGCAGAGCCTTAACTAGTCCCGCAGTTTCTCTTTCCAATTTCTATAGCAACAAAACTATCGAAAGCACAACTCCATTGGCCGCCTTTGTTGGTTGTCGGTCAAAAGTACTCGACGTCGTCGATCGCCAATGTGTCGCAGATTGCCAACACCATCACCACTAGTAGCCATCGGTCGTGGTCTTGGTCACCGTATGTTTATTGGTAAAAGTACCAAAAAAGTCATAAACCTATTGCATTGGTACCAATTCAAACATAAATCTTTCGACAGGACCGGTTGAATCCTAAACATTTTTGCATTGATACCAATTGAGTCTATCCGATCAATTTAGGTAAAAAATTGCTAACATGGATGTTGGTTGTTCTACGTGGTATTGTTGACACTGACTTGGCCATTTTTTAAATCGTACTTTAAATTTTACTATTTAATTTTTTGTTATTTCTGTTATGACAATCTTTCTTTTATGATTTCCATTCATTTTGGTTGGATAAGGTTCTTAGCGACCCTTGCTGGCCACTGGATGAGGGATTTCGAGGCCTCATATTTCCCCAGCAAGTGACGTCGAAGCAACAATAACTTTTTGAAGAACTCAATCCTACAAGAGAGTTGTCGATTTCATGATTGTCGATCAACTTCCTTGTTGTCATTTTTCAAGCTTGTTGTCGATTCCGAATCTACTAGTCGGCTACTTATCAACTAGGAGTTCTTCTTCTTTATTTCCTTTACTGTTTGGTGACCTTTCAATGTGTTTATTTAGCTTCCCATGAGGATGAATGAATTTGAGTCTAAATATAATGGGAAGTGTGTTGTAGTTGTCAAAGAGTCAAAAGTTTGAGTCTCTATGTTTTGAATGCATTTTCTTTTTCTTAGGACTTGATTACTTTTCTAGTTCCCATTTCTATAAATGCCCATTCCCTTTTCTATACAGTAGTGACTCGTGGTTGGAGGGTTGTTCCATGCTTAACTATATAAGCATGATGCGATGAATAAAAATTCAAACTTGCTTGAATTCATTAACTAATTGAGCAGTTGGCTTAAGAGCAAGAAGGATTTCTTGTTTTACTCTTACTCCTTACGGGTGGTGAGAGAATTATCCATTCGGGCTCTCACTTGCATTACCTCATACTTCTCTATACTCTTGTGGTGTCAAGTTAGAGTCAGAGGAAATGTTTCATGGCTGGTCATCATCGTCGTAGGCCAAACGTTGTCTTCTATGGTTCGAGAATGAGACCGAGGAGACATGGGGGTGGACGTTTTATGGAGACAAGGGCAACAACTACCGGAACATTTTCAATGCTTCGAACTTCAAAAACATGATGATTTGAATCATGATTTAGAAGCTGCTCTCTCTCATGAAGAGGATGTCAACCCTTTCACTGGTACTCGAAGTCAAGCTTCGAATAAGAAAGCATTCCCTTAGCATCAGTATCGAAGGCCTCATGAATTTCAACAGTATACCTAAATTCGAAGGGAAAATGCAACCCAAAGAATTTATGGATTGACTACACATCGTTGAAAGAGTCTTTTGCTACAAAAAATTATCCAACGATCGAAAAGTGAAATTAGCTGCCATCAAGCTCGGAAAACATGCATCTAATTGGTAGAAGTATTTGAAAGATGCTAAAAGCTCGAGAAGGAAAAGGCCGTATCGTGACTTGGGAGAAAATGAAGAAAGAATTGAAGAAGAAGTTCTCGTCGATAAACTGCCGTCCTAATACCTTCCTAGAGTTTCACAATTTCATATAAAAGGAGCTTTTTAAGGAATAATATATGGCGAAATTTGACCAGTCAGGATGCTTTGTGATGTTGCCAATCATGAGGAAGAAATTTTTGCCTACTAACTTGTTGCACTTCGATTGAGAATCGGTAACGTTTTCCAACTTCAACATTGTTGGATTATAATGATGCTTGTCAACCTTGAATGACAACTTAAAAAGAAACTTGAGGCAGCAGCTTTTGGTACCGAAACCAGGAAAGCTGTTACAGATGCAAGAGTACCTCTGTGACTAAAACTAGGGCGGCTTCATCAAAGTCGCTTCCTAGGAAAGATGGGGCATCAAGTTCCAATCATGCTAACTCTGTCAAGTATTTCAAATGTGAGGGGTTTGGATGTACTGCCTCCAATTGCCCAAAATTGTGGTTTGCTTAAGTTTTTCACTTTCTTAATATTCTCATCAATTTTTTTCATAAGGAAATCTCTCTTTTGCGATTGTTTTCCATAAAAAAAAAACAATTAAAGGTAATATAAATTGGCTATTATGTTGATACTAGAATATTTTATCAACATACCAACAGAACAAATGATAAATTTAAAAGACAACCATAAATAACATACAGGTCAAAGTTCCAAAACTAGGATGCTCATTTTGTACATTTAAATAGTTGGCATTGCATGGGCGAGGATTGGCCTTGCCGGAACTCACCTTCAAACCCAAGAATACAAAAAGAGCACAAAATACAAAAAGCTCCCCTCAAAAATTCATTCAAAGCTCGACCTTTTCACATCATTTTTAATGCAACGTCCGCATCGATTGACCTTCACCGAAAAAGAGCAGAGTTTTTAGCTCACAACCTTGGCACAAGCAGGAGGGTACTGCCTGCCAGAGATCAATGGCCTGACGTTGGAGCACTCCGACACAGCGGGGCCCTCGGGGCCACGGTACGCGAGGTCAATGTCTGCGATTTCGACGTTATCACACGGCACGAGTTTGCTGCAGGCGATCTTCACAGCGACCTGGGATGCCGTCGTTCCCCAGATTTTTTTGAAGCTGACTTTGCTGATCTTAACAAGAGAAGGGATCTGAACAAATTGAATAACATACCGTTTAGGTTCGATAGGTATATTTTTTTTTATCGACCGAGCCATTCGATTAGCGTTTAAAGTTTCTTCGTAATTGAATTTGCCTTTCTTTTCAGACAAATTGGTTTCTTTTAGCAAACAGGTCTATGTGCAATTCATTTCTAGTTATAACTTTGGTCTAATTTCCATGTTCATGTATGTACCTGTGCTTGGCATTGGTTCCATGGGCAGTATCCCTGGTCTATGAGCACAGGGTTGGCGACATCGACCATGTGGATGTCCTCAAAGTGCATGTCCGAGGCCACGCTGGCCGGTGATGCGGGCCATGTCTTGACCCTCACGCCATTGGTCCCGCCGATGATGGTGCAATTCTTGACAAAGATACCCACCACAGGCTCTTCGTTCTTGTACTTCCCAAGGCTGCCGACGCTGATGCCATGGCCCGGACCGCAATTCACCCTCGTGACAAAGATCTGCTGGCTCCCGTCACCAATGGAGACACAGTCATCCCCGGTCTTGATGTTGGAGTCAATAATGTTGATCCCGACCGACCTTCCGATGTGGATCCCGTCCGTGTTGAGGCTGTCGCCCGGCGCTGTTACGGTGAAGTGTTGGAATGTCACGTTCTTGCAGCCCAAGACATTTACGTGGAAATTCTTGCTATCGAGCGTCGTTACGTCGTGGATTAGGGCATTGGTAACGAAGTTGAACCTCAAATTCTGTTGAAATTCAAGGGATGTCATCAATTTCCCTCAATGTTTCGAAACTCGATTAATCACAATGTCAGGTTTTGGTATACACCCCATCGGCGTATCCGTTAGAATAACGACCAAGCGATTCAAAATCAATATACAAACGAATAATGTTGATAGGCGCTTACGATGGGGAGAGTACGACAATTTTTGTTCAAGTTGCAGTCGTTCTGCTTCCAAGCGATCCTGCCCTGGCCATCGAAGGTCCCGCCTCCCGATACGGTGAGGCGGTCGATTTGCTGGAACGTCACCCAACTTACGGTCTTGAAGAGGAACGGGTCCTCTGGGGCCCGCAACATCCCTTGGAGCTGGAACTCCACAGGGGCCTTGCAAGGGCCTTCTAGGACCGTCTCCGACAATGCATACGTCCCTACCGGGATCAACACTTTAGCAGCAGTAGTCGATGCGCATGCCTCTTTCCATGCCCTCAGCAATGCCTTCACAAGTCGTAAGAGATACCAAAATTTAGTAGGAAATAATAAGGAAACAAAATAATTCAAAGCAACTAATCGAAAAGTAATATTTTTCACCTGGCTTATGTCTGATCTTCCATCGCCCTTTGCACCATATTTCCCGATGTCAAAGACCTGGGCGTTGACGGTAGACGAAAATGACAACAACAGCAGAAGTGCACCAACGTACGACCAGACTGCCATCCTTCTCCTTTTACAACGATGATTCTTGTCTCCCTCCTCGGCGGTTGCTGGATCTTCCAAGAAGAAAGATGAAGCTGTTTGGTAATTTTTTTTCCCTCGGCGTTCGAGCCATTTATACAAAAATCCAAGGGAAAGTTTAAGAACGCTGCTAACAACTTCTAGCCAATGCTAAGGTGAAAGCTATCAAGAATTGAGCTGGTGGGAGAAAGTCCCACGTTTTCCCTCCTGGTTCTTAACGAGTTAACCCCCATATGCTATTATTAGGTTTTCCATGGTTGTCTGCTAATCTTCAAACCCCATTGCTTGGGAGCCTAGATTTTCTCTTTCTATCCTGCCTAAGCATAAATCCAAGGTCACTAATTGCAGAGAATCGATCCATATCCTAACCTAGCTTTCCAAAGTTTACTACAAAGATTGCTTCACCTACTATTAAAGCATAATCCAATTCATCATTTTTTTTTGCTTCGTTCTTCCAAGGCTTCGAGTACACCCTTCGACTACTCTTTTTCAACCGATGACTCTTTGACGGCATTTATCAGGTGACCGAACAGGGACATACCGAAATCTCTTGATATAGGATTCTCTCATTTTTCATTATTGTTTCAACATGTAAGTAATACTGGAAACTCATTTCGACTGTAAATAGAAATCTATTTCCAAGTAAAAGACAGGAAAACTGATCTCATTCTCCGTGAAATGTAAGAACACACAAAAAAAAAAATTTACTTGTTTCCAAGGAAAGGAAAATGCTTGCATGAGCATCCGTTAGTGGGAATTGGAGCAAGGGACGTTTATAAATCACAAATTCCTTTCTCAGAAGCCGAATGACTAGCTCGCCCGTGCATGACGTTGTTCAAAGTTGACAACATCAGAAAATACAATCTTGCACTAAACAAGTTAACTAAAAACCTCATTTACTTGACATATTCTAAATCATGTGGCGCCTATAATTATAAATGGAAAAATAATTTCCATCACATCTACGTCCATTTATTAAATTAGATTTAGACTCCTTTCGTTTCGCTAAAAACAACTTTGAGGTAAATATTTTCTAGATTTTTTTATGTTCGGTTCACGTAAAATAAATGAGTAAAGGGAAACATTTTCCTCAATAAACACATTCAAAAGTAGGGAATATGAATTCGTCTTTTTGAGAAGAGGAAAAAATTTTCCCTCGTCGTTCCTTCCTCCTCTCTTTCACATTTCTTTCTTTTTAATATTGGTTATTTACATTTATTTTTTTTTCATATTTTTTTTCTCTGTTCCTTTTCTTTTTTTTTTCCCTTCTTCTTCAGCCAGTCGTCGATCGCGACCATGGCCAATGACAGGCCACAGGCGAGAGAGGCCAGTGCTTTCAACCTCGCGAGATTTGGTATGGTGAGGCTTCGCCAATGTCGTCGACATGTGGCAAGGCTGAAGGTCGCTGGCGACTACTAGAAGAGGGGAAAAGATAAAAAAGTTAAAAAATTAGAATTAAAAAATAATACAATTTATTAAAAGGAGTGCGTGAAGGAAAATCAAATCTGTTTTTTCATACCGAATAGCAAAAAATATTTTGCATATCATTTTCACGTTTCATTAAAACACTGAAAAATATTGTCATTCTCCATAAAAACACCTCATTTTTACCGAAACGGGTAGAGCCTTAACTAGTCCCGCAGTTTCTCTTTCCAATTTCTATAGCAACAAAACTATCGAAAGCACAACTCCATTGGCCGCCTTTGTTGGTTGTCGGTCAAAAGTACTCGACGTCGTCGATCGCCAATGTGTCGCAGATTGCCAACACCATCACCACTAGTAGCCATCGGTCGTGGTCTTGGTCACCGTATATTTATTGGTAAAAGTACCAAAAAAGTCCTAAACCTATTGCATTGGTACCAATTCAAACATAAATCTTTCGACAGGACCGGTTGAATCCTAAACATTTTTGCATTGATACCAATTGAGTCTATCCGATCAATTTAGGTAAAAAATTGCTAACATGGATGTTGGTTGTTCTACGTGGTATTGTTGACACTGACTTGGCCATTTTTTAAATCGTACTTTAAATTTTACTATTTAATTTTTTGTTATTTCTGTTATGATATTCTTTCTTTGATGATTTCCATTCATTTTGGTTGGATAAGGTTCTTAGCGACCCTTGCTGGCCACTGGATGAGGGATTTCGAGGCCTCATTTTTCCCCAGCAAGTGATGTCGAAGCAACAATAACTTTTTGAAGAACTCAATCCTACAAGAGAGTTGTCGATTTCATGATTGTCGATCAACTTCCTTGTTGTCATTTTACAAGCTTGTTGTCGATTCCGAATCTACTAGTCGGCTACTTATCAACTAGGAGTTCTTCTTCTTTATTTCCTTTACTGTTTGGTGACCTTTCAATGTGTTTATTTAGCTTCCCATGAGGATGAATGAATTTGAGTCTAAATATAATGGGAAGTGTGTTGTAGTTGTCAAAGAGTCAAAAGTTTGAGTCTCTATGTTTTGAATGCATTTTCTTTTTCTTAGGACTTGATTACTTTTCTAGTTCCCATGTCTTTAAATGCCCATTCCCTTTTCTATACAGTCGTGACTCGTGGTTGGAGGGTTGTTCCATGCTTAACTATATAAGCATGATGCGATGAATAAAAATTCAAACTTGATTGAATTCATTAACTAATTGAGCAGTTGGCTTAAGAGCAAGAAGGATTTCTTGTTTTACTCTTACTCCTTACGGGTGGTGAGAGAATTATCCATTCGGGCTCTCACTTGTATTACCTCATACTTCTCTATACTCTTATGGTGTCAAGTTAGAATCAGAGCAAATGTTCCAAGGCTGGTCATCATCGTCGTAGGCCAAACGTTGTCTTCTATGGTTCGAGAATGAGACCGAGGAGACATGGGGGTGGACGTTTTATGGAGACAAGGGCAACAACTACCGGAACATTTGCAATGCTTCGAACTTCAAAAACATGATGATTTGAATCATGATTTAGAAGCTGCTCTCTCTCATGAAGAGGATGTCAACCCTTTCACTGGTACTCGAAGTCAAGCTTCGAATAAGAAAGCATTCCCTTAGCATCAGTATCGAAGGCCTCATGAATTTCAACAGTATACCTAAATTCGAAGGGAAAATGCAACCCAAAGAATTTATGGATTGACTACACATCGTTGAAAGAGTCTTTTGCTACAAAAAATTATCCAACGATCGAAAAGTGAAATTAGCTGCCATCAAGCTCGGAAAACATGCATCTAATTGGTAGAAGTATTTGAAAGATGCTAAAAGCTCGAGAAGGAAAAGGCCGTATCGTGACTTGGGAGAAAATGAAGAAAGAATTGAAGAAGAAGTTCTCGTCGATAAACTGCCGTCCTAATACCTTCCTAGAGTTTCACAATTTCATATAAAAGGAGCTTTTTAAGGAATAATATATGGCGAAATTTGACCAGTCAGGATGCTTTGTGATGTTGCCAATCATGAGGAAGAAATTTTTGCCTACTAACTTGTTGCACTTCGATTGAGAATCGGTAACATTTTCCACCTTCAACATTGTTGGATTATAATGATGCTTGTCAACCTTGAATGACAACTTAAAAAGAAACTTGAGGCAGCAGCTTTTGGTACCGAAACCAGGAAAGCTGTTACAGATGCAAGAGTACCTCTGTGACTAAAACTAGGGCGGCTTCATCAAAGTCGCTTCCTAGGAAAGATGGGGCATCAAGTTCCAATCATGCTAACTCTGTCAAGTATTTCAAATGTGAGGGGTTTTGATGTACTGCCTCCAATTGCCCAAAAATGTGGTTTGCTTAAGGATTCACGTTCTTAATATTCTCATCAATTTTTTTCATAAGGAAATCTCTCTTTTGCGATTGTTTTCCTTAAAAAAAACAATTAAATGTAATATTAATTGGCTATTATGTTGATACTAGAATATTTTATCAACATACCAACAGAACAAATGATAAATTTAAAAGACAACCATAAATAACATACAGGTCAAAGTTCCAAAACTAGGATGCTCATTTTGTACATTTAAATAGTTGGCATTGCATGGGCGAGGATTGGCCTTGCCGGAACTCACCTTCAAACCCAAGAATACAAAAAGAGCACAAAATACAAAAAGCTCCCCTCAAAAATTCATTCAAAGCTCGACCTTTTCACATCATTTTTAATGCAACGTCCGCATCGATTGACCTTCACCGAAAAAGAGCAGAGTTTTTAGCTCACAACCTTGGCACAAGCAGGAGGGTACTGCCTGCCAGAGATCAATGGCCTGACGTTGGAGCACTCCGACACAGCGGGGCCCTCGGGGCCACGGTACGCGAGGTCAATGTCTGCGATTTCGACGTTATCACACGGCACGAGTTTGCTGCAGGCGATCTTCACAGCGACCTGGGATGCCGACGTTCCCCAGATTTTTTTGAAGCTGACTTTGCTGATCTTAACAAGAGAAGGGATCTGAACAAATTGAATAACATACCGTTTAGGTTCGATAGGTATATTTTTTTTTATCGACCGAGCCATTCGATTAGCGTTTAAAGTTTCTTCGTAATTGAATTTGCTTTTCTTTTCAGACAAATTGGTTTCTTTTAGCAAACAGGTCTATGTGCAATTCATTTCTAGTTATAACTTTGGTCTAATTTCCATGTTCATGTATGTACCTGTGCTTGGCATTGGTTCCATGGGCAGTATCCCTGGTCTATGAGCACAGGGTTGGCGACATCGACCATGTGGATGTCCTCAAAGTGCATGTCCGAGGCCACGCTGGCCGGTGATGCGGGCCATGTCTTGACCCTCACGCCATTGGTCCCGCCGATGATGGTGCAATTCTTGACAAAGATACCCACCACAGGCTCTTCGTTCTTGTACTTCCCAAGGCTGCCGACGCTGATGCCATGGCCCGGACCGCAATTCACCCTCGTGACAAAGATCTGCTGGCTCCCGTCACCAATGGAGACACAGTCATCCCCGGTCTTGATGTTGGAGTCAATAATGTTGATCCCGACCGACCTTCCGATGTGGATCCCGTCCGTGTTGAGGCTGTCGCCCGGCGCTGTTACGGTGAAGTGTTGGAATGTCACGTTCTTGCAGCCCAAGACATTTATGTGGAAATTCTTGCTATCGAGCGTCGTTACGTCGTGGATTAGGGCATTGGTAACGAAGTTGAACCTCAAATTCTGTTGAAATTCAAGGGATGTCATCAATTTCCCTCAATGTTTCGAAACTCGATTAATCACAATGTCAGGTTTTGGTATACACCCCATCGGTGTATCCGTTAGAATAACGACCAAGCGATTCAAAATCAATATACAAACGAATAATGTTGATAGGCGCTTACGATGGGGAGAGTACGACAATTTTTGTTCAAGTTGCAGTCGTTCTGCTTCCAAGCGATCCTGCCCTGGCCATCGAAGGTCCCGCCTCCCGATACGGTGAGGCGGTCGATTTGCTGGAACGTCACCCAACTTACGGTCTTGAAGAGGAACGGGTCCTCTGGGGCCCGCAACATCCCTTGGAGCTGGAACTCCACAGGGGCCTTGCAAGGGCCTTCTAGGACCGTCTCCGACAATGCATACGTCCCTACCGGGATCAACACTTTAGCAGCAGTAGTCGATGCGCATGCCTCTTTCCATGCCCTCAGCAATGCCTTCACAAGTCGTAAGAGATACCAAAATTTAGTAGGAAATAATAAGGAAACAAAATAATTCAAAGCAACTAATCGAAAAGTAATATTTTTCACCTGGCTTATGTCTGATCTTCCATCGCCCTTTGCACCATATTTCCCGATGTCAAAGACCTGGGCGTTGACGGTAGACGAAAATGACAACAACAGCAGAAGTGCACCAACGTACGACCAGACTGCCATCCTTCTCCTTTTACAACGATGATTCTTGTCTCCCTCCTCGGCGGTTGCTGGATCTTCCAAGAAGAAAGATGAAGCTGTTTGGTAATTTTTTTTCCCTCGGCGTTCGAGCCATTTATACAAATATCCAAGGGAAAGTTTAAGAACGCTGCTAACAACTTCCAGCCAATGCTAAGGTGAAAGCTATCAAGAATTGAGCTGGTGGGAGAAAGTCCCACGTTTTCCCTCCTGGTTCTTAACGAGTTAACCCCCAAATGCTATTATTAGGTTTTCCATGGTTGTCTGCTAATCTTCAAACCCCATTGCTTGGGAGCCTAGATTTTCTCTTTCTATCCTGCCTAAGCATAAATCCAAGGTCACTAATTGCAGAGAATCGATCCGTATCCTAACCGAGCTTTCCAAAGATACTACAAAGATTACTTCACCTACTATTAAAGCATAATCCAATTCATCATTTTTTTTTTGCTTCGTTCTTCCAAGGCTTCGAGTACACCCTTCGACTACTCTTTTTCAACCGATGACTCTTTGACGGCATTTATCAGGTGACCGAACAGGGACATACCGAAATCTCTTGATATAGGATTCTCTCATTTTTCATTATTGTTTCAACATGTAAGTAATACGGAAAGTCATTTCGACTGTAAATAGAAATATATTTCCAAGTAAAAGGCAGGAAAACTGATCTCATTCTCCGTGAAATGTAAGAACACACAAAAAAAAAATTACTTGTTTCCAAGGAAAGGAAAATGCTTGCCTGAGCATCCGTTAGTGGGAATTGGAGCAAGGGACGTTTATAAATCACAAATTCCTTTCTTAGAAGCCGAATGACTAGCTCGCCCGTGCATGACGTTGTTCAAAATTGACAACATCGGAAAATACAATCTTGCACTAAACAAGTTAACTAAAAACCTCATTTACTTGACATATTCTAAATCATGTGGCGCCTATAATTATAAATGGCCAAATAATTTTCATCACGTCTACGTCCATTTATTAAATTAGATTTAGACTCCTTTCGTTTCGCTAAAAACAACTTTGAGGTAAATATTTTCTAGATTTTTTTTATGTTCGGTTCACGTAAAATAAATGAGTAAAGGGAAACATTTTCCTCAATAAACACATTCAAAAGTAGGGAATATGAATTCGTCTTTTTGAGAAGAGGAAAAAATTTTCCCTCGTCGTTCCTTCCTCCTCTCTTTCACATTTCATTCTTTTTAATATTCGTTATTTACATTTATTTTTTTTTCATATTTTTTTTCTCTGTTCCTTTTCTTTTTTTTTTCCCTTCTTCTTCAGCCATTCGTCGATCGCGACCATGGCCAATGACAGGCCACAGGCGAGAGAGGCCAGTGCTTTCAACCTCGCGAGAATTGGTATGGTGAGGCTTCGCCAATGTCGTCGACATGTGGCAAGGCTGAAGGTCGCTGGCGACTACTAGAAGAGGGGAAAAGATAAATAAGTTAAAAAATTAGAATTAAAAAATAATACAATTTATTAAAAGGAGTGCGTGAAGGAAAATCAAATCTGTTTTTTCATACCGAATAGCAAAAAATATTTTGCATATCATTTTCACGTTTCATTAGAACACTGAAAAATATTGTCATTCTCCATAAAAACACCTCATTTTTACCGAAACGGGCAGAGCCTTAACTAGTCCCGCAGTTTCTCTTTCCAATTTCTATAGCAACAAAACTATCAAAAGCACAACTCCATTGGCCGCCTTTGTTGGTTGTCGGTCAAAAGTACTCGACGTCGTCGATCGCCAATGTGTCGCAGATTGCCAACACCATCACCACTAGTAGCCATCGGTCGTGGTCTTGGTCACCGTATGTTTATTGGTAAAAGTACCAAAAAAGTCCTAAACCTATTGCATTGGTACCAATTCAAACATAAATCTTTCGACAGTACCGGTTGAATCCTAAACATTTTTGCATTGATACCAATTGAGTCTATCCGATCAATTTAGGTAAAAAATTGCTAACATGGATGTTGGTTGTTCTACGTGGTATTGTTGACACTGACTTGGCCATTTTTTAAATCGTACTTTAAATTTTACTATTTAATTTTTTGTTATTTCTGTTATGATATTCTTTCTTTTATGATTTCCATTCATTTTGGTTGGATAAGGTTCTTAGCGACCCTTGCTGGCCACTGGATGAGGGATTTCGAGGCCTCATTTTTCCCCAGCAAGTGATGTCGAAGCAACAATAACTTTTTGAAGAACTCAATCCTACAAGAGAGTTGTCGATTTCATGATTGTCGATCAACTTCCTTGTTGTCATTTTACAAGCTTGTTGTCGATTCCGAATCTACTAGTCGGCTACTTATCAACTAGGAGTTCTTCTTCTTTATTTCCTTTACTGTTTGGTGACCTTTCAATGTGTTTATTTAGCTTCCCATGAGGATGAATGAATTTGAGTCTAAATATAATGGGAAGTGTGTTGTAGTTGTCAAAGAGTCAAAAGTTTGAGACTCTATGTTTTGAATGTATTTTCTTTTTCTTAGGACTTGATTACTTTTCTAGTTCCCATGTCTTTAAATGCCCATTCCCTTTTCTATACAGTAGTGACTCGTGGTTGGAGGGTTGTTCCATGCTTAACTATATAAGCATGATGCGATGAATAAAAATTCAAACTTGATTGAATTCATTAACTAATTGAGCAGTTGGCTTAAGAGCAAGAAGGATTTCTTGTTTTACTCTTACTCCTTACGGGTGGTGAGAGAATTATCCATTCGGGCTCTCACTTGTATTACCTCATACTTCTCTATACTCTTATGGTGTCAAGTTTGAATCAGAGCAAATGTTCCATGGCTGGTCATCATCGTCGTAGGCCAAACGTTGTCTTCTATGGTTCGAGAATGAGACCGAGGAGACATGGGGGTGGACGTTTTAAGGAGACAAGGGCAACAACTACCGGAACATTTGCAACGCTTCGAACTTCAAAAACATGATGATTTGAATCATGATTTAGAAGCTGCTCTCTCTCATGAAGAGGATGTCAACCCTTTCACTGGTACTCGAAGTCAAGCTTCGAATAAGAAAGCATTCCCTTAGCATCAATATCGAAGGCCTCATGAATTTCAACAGGATAACTAAATTCGAAGGGAAAATGCAACCCAAAGAATTTATGGATTGACTACACATCGTAGAAAGAGTCTTTTGCTACAAAAAATTATCCAATGATCGAAAAGTGAAATTAGCTGCCATCAAGCTCGGAAAACATGCATCTAATTGGTAGAAGTATTTGAAAGATGCTAAAAGCTCGAGAAGGAAAAGGCCGTATCGTGACTTGGGAGAAAATGAAGAAAGAATTGAAGAAGAAGTTCTCGTCGATAAACTGCCGTCCTAATACCTTCCTAGAGTTTCACAATTTCATATAAAAGGAGCTTTTTAAGGAATAATATATGGCGAAATTTGACCAGTCAGGATGCTTTGTGATGTTGCCAATCATGAGGAAGAAATTTTTGCCTACTAACTTGTTGCACTTCGATTGAGAATCGGTAACATTTTCCAACTTCAACATTGTTGGATTATAATGATGCTTGTCAACCTTGAATGACAACTTAAAAAGAAACTTGAGGCAGCAGCTTTTGGTACCGAAACCAGGAAAGCTGTTACAGATGCAAGAGTACCTCTGTGACTAAAACTAGGGCGGCTTCATCAAAGTCGCTTCCTAGGAAAGATGGGGCATCAAGTTCCAATCATGCTAACTCTGTCAAGTATTTCAAATGTGAGGGGTTTGGATGTACTGCCTCCAATTGCCCAAAAATGTGGTTTGCTTAAGTTTTTCACGTTCTTAATATTCTCATCAATTTTTTTTCATAAGGAAATCTCACTTTTGCGATTGTTTTAAATAAAAAAAAAACAATTAAAGGTAATATTAATTGGCTATTATGTTGATACTAGAATATTTTATCAACATACCAACAGAACAAATGATAAATTTAAAAGACAACCATAAATAACATGCAGGTCAAAGTTCCAAAACTGGGATGCTCATTTTGTACATTTAAATAGTTGGCATTGCATGGGCGAGGATTGGCCTTGCCGGAACTCACCTTCAAACCAAAGAATACAAAAAGAGCACAAAATACAAAAAGCTCCCCTCAAAAATTCATTCAAAGCTCGACCTTTTCACATCATTTTTAATGCAACGTCCGCATCGATTGACCTTCACCGAAAAAGAGCAGAGTTTTTAGCTCACAACCTTGGCACAAGCAGGAGGGTACTGCCTGCCAGAGATCAATGGCCTGACGTTGGAGCACTCCGACACAGCGGGGCCCTCGGGGCCACGATACGCGAGGTCAATGTCTGCGATTTCGACGTTATCACACGGCACGAGTTTGCTGCAGGCGATCTTCACAGCGACCTGGGATGCCGACGTTCCCCAGATTTTTTTGAAGCTGACTTTGCTGATCTTAACAAGAGAAGGGATCTGAACAAATTGAATAACATACCGTTTAGGTTCGATAGGTATATTTTTTTTTATCGACCGAGCCATTCGATTAGCGTTTAAAGTTTCTTCGTAATTGAATTTGCTTTTCTTTTCAGACAAATTGGTTTCTTTTAGCAAACAGGTCTATGTGCAATTCATTTCTAGTTATAACTTTGGTCTAATTTCCATGTTCATGTATGTACCTGTGCTTGGCATTGGTTCCATGGGCAGTATCCTTGGTCTATGAGCACAGGGTTGGCGACATCGACCATGTGGATGTCCTCAAAGTGCATGTCCGAGGCCACGCTGGCCGGTGATGCGGGCCATGTCTTGACCCTCACGCCATTGGTCCCGCCGATGATGGTGCAATTCTTGACAAAGATACCCACCACAGGCTCTTCGTTCTTGTACTTCCCAAGGCTGCCGACGCTGATGCCATGGCCCGGACCGCAATTCACCCTCGTGACAAAGATCTGCTGGCTCCCGTCACCAATGGAGACACAGTCATCCCCGGTCTTGATGTTGGAGTCAATAATGTTGATCCCGACCGACCTTCCGATGTGGATCCCGTCCGTGTTGAGGCTGTCGCCCGGCGCTGTTACGGTGAAGTGTTGGAATGTCACGTTCTTGCAGCCCAAGACATTTACGTGGAAATTCTTGCTATCGAGCGTCGTTACGTCGTGGATTAGGGCATTGGTAACGAAGTTGAACCTCAAATTCTGTTGAAATTCAAGGGATGTCATCAATTTCCCTCAATGTTTCGAAACTCGATTAATCACAATGTCAGGTTTTGGTATACACCCCATCGGCGTATCCGTTAGAATAACGACCAAGCGATTCAAAATCAATATACAAATGAATAATGTTGATAGGCGCTTACGATGGGGAGAGTACGACAATTTTTGTTCAAGTTGCAGTCGTTCTGCTTCCAAGCGATCCTGCCCTGGCCATCGAAGGTCCCGCCTCCCGATACGGTGAGGCGGTCGATTTGCTGGAACGTCACCCAACTTACGGTCTTGAAGAGGAACGGGTCCTCTGGGGCCCGCAACATCCCTTGGAGCTGGAACTCCACAGGGGCCTTGCAAGGGCCTTCTAGGACCGTCTCCGACAATGCATACGTCCCTACCGGGATCAACACTTTAGCAGCAGTAGTCGATGCGCATGCCTCTTTCCATGCCCTCAGCAATGCCTTCACAAGTCGTAAGAGATACCAAAATTTAGTAGGAAATAATACGGAAACAAAACAATTCAAAGCAACTAATCGAAAAGTAATATTTTTCACCTGGCTTATGTCTGATCTTCCATCGCCCTTTGCACCATATTTCCCGATGTCAAAGACCTGGGCGTTGACGGTAGACGAAAATGACAACAACAGCAGAAGTGCACCAACGTACGACCAGACTGCCATCCTTCTCCTTTTACAACGATGATTCTTGTCTCCCTCCTCGGCGGTTGCTGGATCTTCCAAGAAGAAAGATGAAGCTGTTTGGTAATTTTTTTTCCCTCGGCGTTCGAGCCATTTATACAAAAATCCAAGGGAAAGTTTAAGAACGCTGCTAACAACTTCCAGCCAATGCTAAGGTGAAAGCTATCAAGAATTGAGCTGGTGGGAGAAAGTCCCACGTTTTCCCTCCTGGTTCTTAACGAGTTAACCCCCACATGCTATTATTAGGTTTTCCATGGTTGTCTGCTAATCTTCAAACCCCATTGCTTGGGAGCCTAGATTTTCTCTTTCTATCCTGCCTAAGCATAAATCCAAGGTCACTAATTGCAGAGAATCGATCCATATCCTAACCTAGCTTTCCAAAGTTTACTACAAAGATTGCTTCACCTACTTTTAAAGCAGAATCCAATTCATCATTTTGTTTTGCTTCGTTCTTCCAAGGCTTCAAGTACACCCTTCGACTACTCTTTTTCAACCGATGACTCCTTGACGGCATTTATCAGGAGAACGAACAGGGACATACCGAAATCCCTTGATATAGGATTCCCTCTTTTTTCATTATTGTTTCAACATGTAAGTAATACTAGAAACTCATTTCGACTGTAAATAGAAATCTACTTCCAAGTAAAAGACAGGAAAACTGATCTCATTCTCCGTGAACTGTAAGAACACACAAAAAAACATTTACTTGTTTCCAAGGAAAGGAAAATGCTTGCATGAGCATCCGTTAGTGGGAATTAGAGCAAGGGACGTTTATAAATGACAAAGTCCTTTCTCAGAAGCCGAATGACTAGCTCGCCCGTGCATGACATTGTTCAAAGTTGACAACATCAGAAAATACAATCTTGCACTATACAAGTTAACTAAAAACCTCATTTACTTGACATATTCTAAATCACGTGGCGCCTATAATTATAAAGGGCGAAATAATTTTCATCCCGTGTACGTCCATTTATTAAATTAGCTTTAGACTCCTTTCGTTTCGCTAAAAACAACTTTGAGGTAAATATTTTCTAGATTTTTTTATGTTCGGTTGATGTAAAATAAATGAGTAAAGGGAAACATTTTCCTCAATAAACACATTCAAAAGTAGGGAATATGAATTCGTCTTTTTGAGAAGAGGAAAACATTTTCCCTCGTCGTTCCTTCCTCCTCTCTTTCACATTTCTTTCTTTTTAATATTGGTTATTTACATTTATTTTTTTTTCATATTTTTTTTCTCTGTTCCTTTTCTTTTTTTTTTCCCTTCTTCTTCAGCCAATCGTCGATCGCGACCATGGCCAATGACAGGCCACAGGCGAGAGAGGCCAGTGCTTTCAACCTCGCGAGATTTGGTATGGTGAGGCTTCGCCAATGTCGTCGACATGTGGCAAGGCTGAAGGTCGCTGGCGACTACTAGAAGAGGGGAAAAGATAAAAAAGTTAAAAAATTAGAATTAAAAAATAATACAATTTATTAAAAGGAGTGCGTGAAGGAAAATCAAATCTGTTTTTTCATACCGAATAGCAAAAAATATTTTGCATATCATTTTCACGTTTCATTAGAACACTGAAAAATATTGTCATTCTCCATAAAAACACCTCATTTTTACCGAAACGGGCAGAGCCTTAACTAGTCCCGTAGTATCTCTTTCCAATTTCTATAGCAACAAAACTATCAAAAGCACAACTCCATTGGCCGCCTTTGTTGGTTGTCGGTCAAAAGTGCTCGACGTCATCGATCGCCAATGTGTCGCAGATTGCCAACACCATCCCCACTAGTAGCCATCGGTCGTGGTCTTGGTCACCGTATGTTTATTGGTAAAAGTACCAAAAAAGTCCTAAACCTATTGCATTGGTACCAATTCAAACATAAATCTTTCGACAGGACCGGTTGAATCCTAAACATTTTTGCATTGATACCAATTGAGTCTATCCGATCAATTTAGGTAAAAAATTGCTAACATGGATGTTGGTTGTTCTACGTGGTATTGTTGACACTGACTTGGCCATTTTTTAAATCGTACTTTAAATTTTACTATTTAATTTTTTGTTATTTATGTTATGATATTCTTTCTTTGATGATTTCCATTCATTTTGGTTGGATAAGGTTCTTAGCGACCCTTGCTGGCCACTGGATGAGGGATTTCGAGGCCTCATTTTTCCCCAGCAAGTGATGTCGAAGCAACAATAACTTTTTGAAGAACTCAATCCTACAAGAGAGTTGTCGATTTCATGATTGTCGATCAACTTCCTTGTTGTCATTTTACAAGCTTGTTGTCGATTCTAAATCTACTAGTTGGCTACATATCAACTAGGAGTTCTTCTTCTTTATTTCCTTTACTGTTTGGTGACCCTTCACTGTGTTTATTTAGCTTCCCATGAGGATGAATGAATTTGAGTCTAAATATAAAGGGAAGTGTGTTGTAGTTGTCAAAGAGTCAAAAGTTTGAGTCTCTATGTTTTGAATGCATTTTCTTTTTCTTAGGACTTCATTACTTTTCTAGTTCCCATGTCTTTAAATGCCCATTCCCTTTTCTATACAGTAGTGACTCGTGGTTGGAGGGTTGTTCCATGCTTAACTATATAAGCATGATGCAATGAATAAAAATTCAAACTTGATTGAATTCATTAACTAATTGAGCAATTGGCTTAAGAGCAAGAAGGATATCTTGTTTTACTCTTACTCCTTGCGGGTGGAGAGAGAATTATCCATTCGGGCTCTCACTTGCATTACCTCATACTTCTCTATACTCTTGTGGTGTCAAGTTAGAGTCAGAGGAAATGTTCCATGGCTGGTCATCATAGGCCAAACGTTGTCTTCTATGGTTCGAGAATGAGACCGAGGAGACATGGGGGTGGACGTTTTAAGGAGACAAGGGCAACAACTACCGGAACATTTGCAACGCTTCGAACTTCAAAAACATGATGATTTGAATCATGATTTAGAAGCTGCTCTCTCTCATGAAGAGGATGTCAACCCTTTCACTGGTACTCGAAGTCAAGCTTCGAGTAAGAAAGCATTCCCTTAGCATCAGTATCGAAGGCCTCATGAATTTCAACAGGATACCTAAATTCGAAGGGAAAATGCAACCCAAAGAATTTATGGATTGACTACACATCATAGAAAGAGTCTTTTGCTACAAAAAATTATCCAATGATCGAAAAGTAAAATTAGCTGCCATCAAGCTCGGAAAACATGCATCTAATTGGTAGAAGTATTTGAAAGATGCTAAAAGCTCGAGAAGGAAAAGGCCGTATCGTGACTTGGGAGAAAATGAAGAAAGAATTGAAGAAGAAGTTCTCGTCTATAAACTGCCGTCCTAATACCTTCCTAGAGTTTCACAATTTCATATAAAAGGAGCTTTTTAAGGAATAATATATGGCGAAATTTGACCAGTCGGGATGCTTTGTGATGTTGCCAATCATGAGGAAGAAATTTTTGCCCACTAACTTGTTGCACTTCGATTGAGAATCGGTAACATTTTCCAACTTCAACATTGTTGGATTATAATGATGCTTGTCAACCTTGAATGACAACTTAAAAAGAAACTTGAGGCAGCAGCTTTTGGTACCGAAACCAGGAAAGCTGTTACAGATGCAAGAGTACCTCTGTGACTAAAACTAGGGCGGCCTCATGAAAGTCGCTTCCTAGGAAAGATGTGGCATCAAGTTCCAATCATCCTAACTCTGTCAAGTATTTCAAATGTGAGGGGTTTGGATGTACTGCCTCCAATTGCCCAAAAATGTGGTTTGCTTAAGTTTTTCACGTTCTTAATATTCTCATCAATTGTTTTCTTAAGGAAATCTCTCTTTTGCGATTGTTTCCCATAAAAAAAAACAATTAACGGTAATATAAATTAGCTATTATGTTGATACTAGAATATTTTATCAACATACCAACGGAACAAATGATAAATTTAAAAAACAACCATAAATAACATACAGGTCAAAGTTCCAAAACTAGGATGCTCATTTTTTACATTTAAATAGTTGGCATTGCATGGGCGAGGATTGGCCTTGCCGGAACTCACCTTCAAACCCAAGAATACAAAAAGAGCACAAAATACAAAAAGTTCCGCTCAAAAATTCATTCAAAGCTCGACCTTTTCACATCATTTTTAATGCAACATCCGCATCGATTGACCTTCACCGAAAAAAAGCAAAGTTTTTAGCTCACAACCTGGGCACAAGCAGGAGGGTACTGCCTGCCAGAGATCAATGGCCTGACGTTGGAGCACTCCGACACAGCGGGGCCCTCGGGGCCACGGTACGCGAGGTCAATGTCTGTGATTTCGACGTTATCACACGGCACGAGTTTGCTGCAGGCGATCTTCACAGCGACCTTGGATTCCGACGTTCCCTAGATTTTTTTGAAGCTCACTTTGCTGATCTTAACAAGAGAAGGGATCTGAAAAAATTGAATAACACATCGTTTAGGATCGATAGGTATATTTTTTTTTATCGACCGAGCCATTCGATTAGCGTTTAAAGTTTCTTCGTAATTGAATTTGCTTTTATTTTCAGACAAATTGGTTTCTTTTAGCAAACAGGTCTATGTGCAATTCATTTCTAGTTATAACTTTGGTCTAATTTCCATGTTCATGTGTGTACCTGTGCTTGGCATTGGTTCCATGGGCAGTATCCCTGGTCTATGAGCACAGGGTTGGCGACATCGACCATGTGGATGTCCTCAAAGTGCATGTCCGAGGCCACGCTGGCCGGTGATGCGGGCCATGTCTTGACCCTCACGCCATTGGTCCCGCCGATGATGGTGCAATTCTTGACAAAGATACCCACCACAGGCTCTTCGTTCTTGTACTTCCCAAGGCTGCCGACGCTGATGCCATGGCCCGGACCGCAATTCACCCTCGTGACAAAGATCTGCTGGCTCCCGTCACCAATGGAGACACAGTCATCCCCGGTCTTGATGTTGGAGTCAATAATGTTGATCCCGACCGACCTTCCGATGTGGATCCCGTCCGTGTTGAGGCTGTCGCCCGGCGCTGTTACGGTGAAGTGTTGGAATGTCACGTTCTTGCAGCCCAAGACATTTACGTGGAAATTCTTGCTATCGACCGTCGTTATGTCGTGGATTAGGGCATTGGTAACGAAGTTGAACCTCAAATTCTGTTGAAATTCAAGGGATGTCATCAATTTCCCTCAATGTTTCGAAACTCGATTAATCACAATGTCAGGTTTTGGTAGACACCCCATTGGCGTATCTGTTAGAATAACGACCAAGCGATTCAAAATCAATATACAAACGAATAATGTTGATAGGCGCTTACGATGGGGAGAGTACGACAATTTTTGTTCAAGTTGCAGTCGTTCTGCTTCCAAGCGATCCTGCCCTGGCCATCGAAGGTCCCGCCTCCCGATACGGTGAGGCGGTCGATTTGCTGGAACGTTACCCAACTTACGGTCTTGAAGAGGAACGGGTCCTCTGGGGCCCGCAACATCCCTTGGAGCTGGAACTCCACAGGGGCCTTGCAAGGGACTTCTAGGACCGTCTCCGACAATGCATACGTCCCTTCCGGGATCAACACTTTAGAAGCTGTAGTCGATGCGCATGCCTCTTTCCATGCCCTCAGCAATGCCTTCATAAGTCGTAAGAGATACCAAAATTTAGTAGGAAATAATAAGGAAACAAAATAATTCAAAGCAACTAATCGAAAAGTAATATTTTTCACCTGGCTTATGTCTGATCTTCCATCCCCCTTTGCACCATATTTCCCGATGTCAAAGACCTGGGCGTTGACGGTAGACGAAAATGACAACAACAGCAGAAGTGCACCAACGTACGATTTGTGGTTGTCTATTTTGATGATATTTTGATATATAGTCGAAGCCTTGATGACCATATTGAACATGTACGAGCTGTTTTACAGGTTTTAAGGCCGAGCAACTATATGCTAATATGAAGAAGTGCTCTTTTGTGACTAATAAATTAGTATTTCTAGGGTTTGTTGTTGGAGCTGATGGAATACAGGTTGATGAAGAGAAGGTGAAAGCGATCCAAGAATGGCCAACACCTAAGACTGTAGGACAGGTGCGCAGCTTTCATGGCTTAGCCAGTTTCTATCGCAGATTTGTGAAGGATTTCAGCACCATCGCCGCACCTTTAACCGAGGTCATCAAGAAGCACGTGGGTTTCACGTGGGGAGAAGAGCAAGAGAGAGCATTCAATCTATTGAAGGATAATCTAACTAATGCTCCTTTGTTATCTTTACCAAATTTCAGTGCTACTTTTGAAATAGAATGCGATGCTTCTGGTACAGGAATTGGAGCTGTGTTGATGCAAGGAGGACGTCCCATAGCTTATTTCAGCGAGAAGTTAAGCGGAGCAACATTGAATTATCCAACTTACGATAAGGAGATGTATGCTTTGGTGCGAGCTTTGGAGACTTGGCAACATTACTTGTGGCCAAAAGAATTCGTGATCCACACCGACCACGAGACATTAAAGTACTTGAGGGGACAGCAAAAGTTGAACAAAAGACATGCTAAATGGATGGAGTTCATCGAAACTTTTCCATATGTAATCAAGTACAAGAAAGGTAAGGAAAATGTGGTAGCCGATGCACTTTCTCGAAGGTACGCAATTCTAACTACTTTAGGAGCAAAGTGCCTAGGTTTTGAGCATATCAAAGAGATATATACTGATGATGATGACTTTGGAAGAGTGTTTGAAGCTTGTGAGCATGCTGCGTTTGAAAAATTCTATAGGCATGATGGCTATCTCTTTCGTGAAAACAAGTTATGTTTGCCTAGATGCTCTTTGCGAGAGTTGTTGGTGCGAGAGGCGCATAGTGGTGGTTTAATGGGGCATTTTGGAATCAATAAAACTTATGAAGTGCTGCATGAACATTTTTATTGGCCACATATGAAACGAGATGTCACACGTGTTTGTGAAAGGTGCATTGCATGTAAACATGCTAAGTCTACAACTAAACCACATGGCTTGTATACGCCTTTGCCTATCCCGACGCATCCTTGGGTTGATATTTCTATGGATTTTGTGTTAGGATTGCCTAGGTCTAAGCATGGTAAGGATTCTATTTATGTGGTTGTAGATCGGTTTTCAAAAATGGCTCATTTTATACCATGTCATAAATCCGATGATGCATCACATGTTGCTGACTTGTTCTTTTGTAAGGTTGTGCGTTTGCATGGCATGCCTAGGTCCATTGTTTCTGATCGAGATACTAAATTTCTTAGCTACTTTTGGAAGACATTGTGGAAGAAATTAGGTACATAACTTTTATTCTCTACTACTTGTCATCCACAAACTGATGGTCAAACTGAAGTAGTTAATAGGACTTTAGGGACATTGTTACGTGCTATCATTAAGAAGAACATTAAGTCTTGGGAAGATTGTTTACCGCATGTTGAGTTTGCATATAATCGGAGCGTGCATTCTGCTACTAAATTCACACCGTTTGAGGTTGTGTATGGTTTTAATCCATTAACTCCGTTAGATTTAACTCCTTTGCCTGTTGAAGAGCGTGTGGATTTAGATGGTGCTAAGAAGGCCGAGTTTGTGAAGACATTGCATGAAAAGACACGGCTGAATATTGAACACAAGACAGAACAATATGCAAAGCAAGCCAACAAAGGGTGTAAGAAAGTAGTGTTTGAACCCGGCGATTGGGTTTGGGTTCATATGCGCACGGAACGTTTTCCCGAGCAACGACGTTCTAAGTTATTACCGCGCGGGGATGGACCATTCATGGTGTTGGAGAGGGTCAACGACAATGCCTACAAGCTTGATCTTCCAAGTGAGTATGGCATTAGTGCTACTTTTAATGTTACTGACTTGACTCTTTTTGATGCAGGTGATGATTTGAGGGCAAATCCTTTGCACGGCGGAGGGAATGATGTGGACATCGAACCATATCGAGGAGGAGGTGCTAGGGACTCGTTGCTCTATCCGCTTGGTCCAATTACTCGAGCGAGAGCGAGGGAATTCAAGCAAGCTATCGGCATCATGGTTCAAGATCTTTGGAATGGAGGTGATCTTGATTCGAGGATTGAAGATTCTGAATCTCCTTGGTGCAACATGATTACATTTAACCTCGCGAATTCTGAACGGATTTAGGGCTAACGAGCTCCGAATGAGCTCAAATTTGGTCAGCTAAAGAGAAACGGCATCCTGATCAATACTCATGGCCTATGGCCATGAACTGCGATGAATTTCAACCATTCGGCATCATTTAGATGGACTTTTAGGCCATTTTCTATTTTTAGGCGAATTTTTATTAATTAAAGGTATTTTTGAAATTTTTTCCTTTTAAGGTTAGCACCATATATAAGGGAGCTTATGAGTTTCTGAAAACATAACATTAATTCAGAAACTTTTAGGCCCTTTTTCTATTTTTAGGCGAATTTTTATTAATTAAGGGTATTTTAGTAATTTTTGCCTTTTAGGGTTAGCATCATATATAAGGGTGCTTATGAGTTTCTGAAACATAACATTAATTCAGAATTTTATACAGAGAGGTTTTCTCTTCTTCAAGTTCTCTTGAAGACAAGATCTTATCAAGGCTTCCTTGTGGCGATCGATCGACTTATCGAGCAAGATCGCGAATTTTCTTGTTCGTGGCGTCTATAGCGTGGATTGGTTGACACAGGTTCGTCAACAGGTCACGCTCATACCGAGGTTACCAATCACAGGTTCGATTGGGGGTTAAGGTTAGCAATTCGCAACCCTTGGATCTTCGTAGAACGATCAGTTTCCGCAGCGATTCACATCATTATCACACGGCACGAGTTTGATGCAAGCGATCTTCACAGCGACCTGGGATGTCGACGTTCCCCAGATTTTTTTGAAGCTGACTTTGCTGATCTTAACAAGAGAAGGGATCTGAACAAATTGAATAACATACCGTTTCGGATCGATAGGTATATTTTTTTATCGACCGAGCCATTCGATTAGCGTTTAAAGTTTCTTCGTAATTAAATTTGATTTTCTTTTCAGACAAATTGGTTTCTTCTAGCAAACAGGTCTATGTGCAATTCATTTCTAGTTATTACTTTGGTCTAATTTTCATGTTAATGTATGTACCTGTGCTTGGCATTGGTTCCATGGGCAGTATCCCTGGTCTATGAGCACAGGGTTGGCGACATCGACCATGTGGATGTCCTCAAAGTGCATGTCCGAGGCCACGCTGGTCGGTGATGCGCGCCATGTCTTGACACTCACGCCATTGGTCTCGCCGATGATGGTGCAATTCTTGACAAAGATACCCACCATAGGCTCTTCGTTCTTGTACTTCCCAAGGCTGCCGACGCTGATGCCATGGCCCGGACCGCAATTCACCCTCATGACAAAGATCTGCTGGCTCCCGTCACCAGTGGAGACACAGTCATCCCCGGTCTTGATGTTGGAGTCAATAATGTTGATCCCGACCGACCTTCCGATGTGGATCCCGTCCGTATTGAGGCTGTCACCCGGCGCTGTTACGGTGAAATGTTGGAATGTCACGTTCTTGCTGCCCAAGACATTTACGTGGAAATTCTTGCTATCGAGCGTCGTTACGTCGTGGATTAGGGCATTGGTAACGAAGTTGAACCTCAAATTCTGTTGAAATTCAAGTGATGTCATCAATTTCGCTCAATGTTTCGAAACTCGATTAATCACAATGTCAGGTTTTGGTATACACCCCATCGGCGTATCTGTTAGAATAACGACCAAGCGATTCAAAATCAATATACAAACGAATAATGTTGATAGGCGCTTACGATGGGGAGAGTACGACAATTTTTGTTCAAGTTGCAATCGTTTTGCTTCCAAGCGATCCTGCCCTGGCCATCGAAGGTCCCGCCTCCCGATACGGTGAGGCGGTCGATTTGCTGGAACGTTACCCAACTTACGGTCTTGAAGAGGAATCGGTCCTCTGGGGCCCACAACATCCCTTGGAGCTGGAACTCCACAGGGGCCTTGCAAGGGCCTTCTAGGACCGTCTCCGACAATGCATACGTCCCTACCGAGATTAACACTTTAGCAGCAGTAGTCATTGCGTATGCCTCTTTCCATGCCCTCAGCAATGCCTTCACAAGTCGTACGAGATACCAAAATTTAGTAGTAAATAATAAGGAAACAAAATAATTCAAAGCAACTAATCGAAAAGTAATATTTTTCACCTGGCTTATGTCTGATCTTCCATCACCCTTTGTACCATATTTCCCGATGTCAAAGACCTGGGCGTTGACGGTAGACGAAAATGACAACAACAGCAGAAGTGCACCAACGTACGACCAGACTGCCATCCTTCTCCTTTTACAACGATGATTCTTGTCTCCCTCCTCGGCGGTTGCTGGATCTTCCAAGAAGAAAGATGAAGCTGTTTGGTAATTTTTTTTTCCCTCGGAGACCTCACGTCTCACTCAAAGGGTCCTTGACCACCCTTGGCACCTTTAGACAACCTTGAGAACTCTGTCTCACACTGGTCGATCGTCCTCAGATCCTTGTAAAATTATCATGACCCACACAATTTTTGCTCTAAAGCAATACCGGGAAGGTACATCCATTAAACAACTCAACAAAAGCGATCTAGACAGTACCATGCCTTCCAAGAAAACTCTTCTCTTGGTGACACTTCACTAATTCTCAACAGCCACTTAGGGCTAATAACTGGCATAGTCACTTTCTTTCTTTAGTGCACCCAAAATCTCTAAGGTTTTCTCATGAAACACTCAATTTAAAAATAAGGCAGTTTCAAACCTCATCCTTTCATCAGATTCAGTCAATCTCAACTTCATATATAGCCTCACAAGCTTTTCAAAGCTCTCGTGGTTCTTGTCCACGTTTCCACTTTGGAAATGAGTAACTCTAGAGTCACATTTCTTGTGACTTCCATCACTTAACTCATTAACATTAGCATCAGTCGTCTTAGCGACTTGGGTACAAGGGTAGCTTCTTCTCGAGCTTGCCTATCCATCAAATTTCCTCATTTCCATTTAAAGTTCTCACGGCCCCTTATTACACTTGGGTCTCGTACGATTAACAAAATCAAGCCATATTCTCTTCCAATACTCATATGTAGTCGCTCATCTTTGCTCAATTCTCACGATCCATCTCAGTTCTTGGATCATCTCATATCTCGCAAATACGAACCAAGTGCTTCTCTAGCGACCGTGCTTTGGTCTTTCAACCTTATTAGGTTCTCATGCACTTGAACCACTATGATTCCCTCTAGGAATCAAAGACTTAAGTCATCTACTCAAGTCTAGCAATCTCAGACTGCTCATCTCATTGTCTTTCACCATCAACCACCCAATGGTTCCCAAACAACTTTCATCTAGTTGTTCATTATTCAAGGATTCCAAATCATCATTATGCAGCGACCATACATCAAGCAAGCTTCCACGATGCAACTTCTCAAATAACAGCCAATTACTTGGCAAGCCTCACTAGGCTAAAACTCAACTAAGCCAACGTCAAGCAAGTACTCAAATTGCCATTTCAATCGTTCATGCCATAAATCCAGGGGCATCTGCCACTCTAGCATAAACACAACATGCTATCTCAATCTCAACATGCATCAATTCAATGGGTATAAAACCCTGCATGCCGTCTAATCTCTCAGTTAGACTTCGGCCACAACAATTACATGATGCCAATTACAACATATGCCAACTAGGCCAATCACAACATCAATTTTCTTTTTCAAACGTCACTCACTGCCAAATACAAGGCTCTCAGCCATGCCTATCATGGCGCCATTACAAATGCCAAGCCACTTTTGAACATTCATTGGAAGAATCAATCATGTGCCATACATCTCTTAACCACAATCAGACTCAACCCTGATACCTAGGCTTTCCCTTTCAATTTATGACTCGGGTCATTCCTGCCTCCTCGCTATCTTAGAAGCCTGCCAGGAGCCGCTCCTTGTCCGGACCTCTTTGTCCCAGTGATCACTCCCCGCCTTCATCAGACCTGGTTGTTACAGGTTGTCCCAAGTCATATACCTACGGAGGAAGCCCCGTTCCACACGCCACATAACATGTTTCATTACGGTTTATAGGTATCCCATCAACTAGTCCCTTACCAAGCGACAGTTTATTAAGTCTGATAGCGATAAGCTCATGCATGCACCCTCATCAACTTTCATTTCATAGGCACCAACACATACACAGCATGTTCGTTTTCACTATCTATCATACCACAATCGCTTTCAAATCGATTCTTACCCATTGAAGGTTTCTATTTCCACCAACGACCGTCACACACATGGATCAATTACTTATATCCACCCGTACAACTCAAGTTTAGTCGCTATTCAAGTCGAATCCGTACGCATTCGATCGCAACTAGCCTTTAATCCAAATATTCCTTATACGCTCTCCTGTATGCATCTCGTCTCATACCATCCAAGGTTGTCATTAACAATCGACAACTAAAATCATCAAGATATAACACCATTCAAGCCTAAATCCACTATTACCAGTCATCTCTTTATGACTTATTTTCCTCAAGTTGGGTCAACGACAACCACAATCACAATTATATACTTCAATTGACCTTTTAATCATAAGTAGTTCTCTACTAATCTCAAACACAATCACTACCTCAAAATCCATGTCTATGTCTCTTTAACTTCAGCTTGCTTCCACTTGAACCTCAATCACAACATCACTCAAACTCATTCATAAAATTGATTCTATAACTATCGGAATACAACACAAGTTCAAGCCTATAACCCTCAAGATTCCATGATCATTACTTAATCATATAGGTTCCACTATCTAATTGTCCCCAAGTCATCACTTCTTATCACTCCAAACCTCAATCACAATGGATCGAGCTGACCTTGCTCTGATACCACTTAAACGGGGATGTCACGCCCCGAACCTGATTGGTCCGCGAACATCCCACCAACGCCTTGCCATTCACTTACCGTTGCCCAGGACTCATCGGCCTTTCAACTTCAAAAATCATTAAAACTATGGAAGTGAGAAACAACTCCCCTCATCAATACAACAAGATGACTTGGGACAGGAACATGGGACATCAAGGTCACATTAATCAAATACCAAAAGTTGAATTTCTAATCCACAAATCAAAAGGACAATCTCTAATATCAAAAAATGTTAATCCAAATCTTGTAATTCCGTCTTTGAATACTCTACCCCGACTAACTTGTCGTCTCATCGCCTAGGACCTGAAAAAAGTGAGTTCCCAATGGGGTGAGATATAAAATCCCAGCAAGTGAAAGCCAACCTAGACCAAACCACTAGTCCCACTAGACTACACAATCATCCAAGAATGCAGAAAGTTCGTCAAACAATGGCATATAGCATCTCGGCATCATTTATCATAAAATACTTGGTATAGAAAATCACCATCAAGTGAATAACATCACATGAGACCTTAGCTTCGCACATTAACACAACATATGATTTAATCATCGCTAGGGCCCACGACCGCAATGTATCGCCAAGGCTCCAAGCCGCGATATAATTTCATAAGGCTCCAAGCCAAATCATCGCCAGGGCCCACGGCCGCGATGTAGTTTCAATTTATTCAAGCATCGCTAGGGCGCACGGCCACGATGAAATCTCAATTCACTCGAGCATCCCAGGGCCCACGGCTGCGGTGTAATTTCTCAAGGCCCACGGCCAATTCACTAGCAATAACAGGGCCCATGGCCAGTCTTAATAGCAATAATAGGGCCCACGTCCAATTCAATAACACACTATCAATCATCATGCTTTTAACACACAATCACGCTACACCGGCCAATTATCCAGTAGCGTCCTAGGGTTCAAGTAAGGGTTTAGGAACCACTTACCTCAAGCAATTAGTAAAAGTCCACTTCGATCAATTTTCTGTAACCCCACAAGTGTTCGGCAATCCAAGGTTCCCGTACCGTCCTAGAAAATTTATCAATTTTGGATAAAAATCCAATCAATTCTCTCTTCCTTGATATCAATCCCTCAATAATTAATCAAATGGCAACTCAAGATGCCTTAACAATTGATCGGATATACGACAACATTTTCATTCATCCTCCATATATTCGGTTCATACGACAATAATAAGGGCAGATTTTACTTCGAAGGTTTTACACAGATATTAGCCCTTAAATCACCTCTAAAGCTCAATCCACTTCCCATACCTTCCTCTAACACCTTAATCAAAATTATAGGTAGCCCTTTGCATAAATTTGAAGTCAGAATGCCCTTCTAATAGCCCCCAACAGATTGGGTACAAATAGAGTATCATCCAAAACAGAACTGATTTTGGGTCTCAACCGCTCAATCGAGCCATAAATCAATTCTAATCCTCAATCCCTCAATAATAAACTTGCTAAGACCTTCCTTTATGGGATTAGGAAGCTCACCGTGAAATTTGAAGCGGATTGACACCCCAAAGACTTCAGAACAGCCCGGTCTCCACAAGGTCAGAATCTGTCCATTTTTGTACCACCCATAATCAGCCATAAAACTCATTTTAAAACCATCTATTTGCAGGCATAGACCATCTGAACATAGTATTAGATGTTATGAAGCTCTCCAAAAAACATTTTGTTCATTTGAAATTTCTAAGAGCTAGAACCAACACTTCTCCTCAGCTAGCTTAGAATCTGTCCATTTTTCTTCCAAAAATCACCATAAATTAACCAGACCTCCAAAAATCATGAAACCAACGGAACAATATCAAGGACATCCTGAACTAACCTGTGGTAGTCGGTAGCGGCGAGAGGACGACGAGAGAGGTCGGTCGTACGGACCGAATAGAGACATAGAAACCGATCTTCTGGGCAGTTTTTGGTAGAGGTGAAAATGAAGAGGAAAATCAAAGGGAAATGGTGGGGAATGCTACCCACGGCTGCAGGGATGTCATTTGAGATGTCTCACACATATAATTGAGGTTAATGTGATTAGACTTGATTAGGTGAGGCAATTAATGCTTGAGGGCCTCAATGGTTGACAAGTGGCATTGTCCAATAATACATCTTAAAGCTTTGACTCAACTTTGACCCCTTGCACAGCAAATTTCAGCAGCCATAAGGGCAGGAGAAATGTCCATTTTGTCCTTCTTGCATTCTCAAGGCAAAGACAAATGGGCGAGGGGCAAAACGGTCATTTGTCACTTTTCATCCGAAACTTCATTTTTCTCATTTTGAACGTCCATTGGCGAGGCGACGTCAAATCCTTTTCCAATTTTGAAATTCTTCGTTTCCAATTGCCAATTCGTGCTTCCATTTCATATCTCAAGCCTCGAGGGGCAGAAATTCAGAATGTCACAGATAGGCGGCAATAAGCACCACAAAACATTTAACCTAATTTTATATTATTGTGGCTTTTGTCCATGAGTTTGGTGAGCAGTGTGGAGGGGTAATTCGATTAGCTTTGGACCAAAATCATGCTCTTTACTTTGGCCACGGAACATAAAAACCAGGCACATGAATGGATGTAAATGCCCAGCACGTTTGCTAAGAATAAATTCATCTAGTTTCATCCATATTTAATAGGAAAAAATTTCGAAGGATGCCAGTGATTTGAGTAGAATAGGATTGTATGAGATTGACTAATTGCATGTGCACCAATGTGATATATGATGTAGCTAGCAATATCTCCTAGAGGGGGGTGAATAGGAGATTCTGAACACAATTGAAATTTCTTGCGGAATGAATAAAGTTCAGTGTACGATTAGGAACAAAAGCAGTATAACAGTGTGCAGAAAATCTAAACACCAATGTGAGAGTTTAGAGAAGAGGATAATGCACACGATATTTATAGTGGTTCGGCTTAGATCAAGCCTACGTCCACTCTCCCACGATGACAGCCGATTGGCTGGATTTCACTATGAAGAAACAAGAGAATTACAATCACTCAAGTGTTTTGTTTCCCTCTCATACAGATTTTCACAGTGAAGGATTTTGAGTACACAGAATACTCTCTTAGATGAAACTCAAATTATGCTTGCACTTTGGATTGTTGTTCGCACGTCTCTCCTTTCTAGTCAAACATTATTCTTCTTTTATACTCCCCTGCGAATTAGCCGTTGGAATCCAGCCAAGGGATCGCTCTTCAATCCTTGATTGGACGTCATCAATCGTGATTGAACGAGACTGTATCTTCAGAAGATATGTAGACCGTTGGGTAAGACATTGAACCCTTCTGATTCAGTCGCCCATACAACTGAATCTCCAACTTCCATAAGTGTGATATGTTTGAGTTGATTCTCGAGGATATATTCCTTAGAAGATGATATCCCATTATAGAAAATCCCTTAATTGATTAGAGGGGATATCAGGATAATTGAATATCACTTGCCTGATCGGAAACCTGCCATACGTGGGTCTTCGTGTTTTGTAAAATGCAGAAACTGATCTTTCTTCAAATTCGTCTAAGAGAGATTTGATCAGTTGGCACGGAATGGTAATACGGAGATCTGATGTGATCCATCCGTCACTGTTTGGATCGTCAGGAGCACTTCCATCTGACCCTCGGTCAGAAGCGCTTTCATCTGATCCTTCGTCAGAAGCACTTCCATCTGACCCTTAGTCAAAAGTACCTCCATCTGACCCTTCGTCAGAAGTACTTCCGTCTGACCCTTAGTCAGCGCGACAGAATTGGAATCACTCAACCTGCTGCTTACACATTCTTCCTGCATCACATTTCATTAAACAATATCTTTTGAAGGTTTTGTCAGAATCAAAATATAGGAGAATTTCCACAACAATCTCCCCCTTTTTGATGGTGACAAAACTTCTCCAGTTGCAAATTTAAAAGAAAATTTAACCAGTGATAATATAATAAAAGTGAGTAGCCATCACATTTGCTCCTGTAGGTAATCATCATTAGAGATCCCGTAATGAAAGTGTTCTCATAGGAGAGCATGATCAGAGTAAGATTATCCTGCAATAATCCTACACGAAACTAAACTTCTTAGTAGATTGTCCTGCAAAAATAATAGGTTAGGTCTTCTCCTCCTTTCTAGGTTAGGTCTTCTCCTCCTTTCCTCTAAATATAATTAGAGATAATCTATTGAGACTGTATAAAAGTAATTTCAACTCCTCTCCCTTTTTGTCAACATCATAAAGAAATATGTATAATTTTTTTTTTGAAATAATGACGTGTTCTAGAAAATGAAAAAGGGAAAAAGTAGGTGAGTTTTTAAGAAGAGGGATGATCTTCAGGCTCAATATCAGCCTCCCCTCTGGAAGGTCCTGCAAAGCTTTTTCCCATCATTCGAGCATGGGCTCTTACAGCTTGAGTAGAGGGCAGGTTTGAAGCTGGTCTGTCCGTTCTGACCAGTGTGTATGTAGGCAGGTTGGCTATATCATCACAAAACATTCTCCCATAGAGAGCAATGGACTGTTCCAGTTTAGTCACCTGACTAGTCAAACCCTGCAGCTTCCTATCTGTCTTCTGTTCCAAAGCCTGCATTTGCTGAGCAAATTTTGTTTCCATGGCAGCCATCGTCTGAAGAAGAGTATTTTGGAGATTTTCAAAAAGCACTTGAAGTTCCACTTGTGTTTATGAAGGTGCAGGTGCGTGAGTCTCCCCCTCAATTTGTGCCTTGGTGAAAGCTTGAGAGGCTTGGACTTCAGTGAGAAAAAACATCTGATGTAACAGGCACAGGCTCTTTCTCCCCATGATTTATAGCCCGTTTCCCTTCTGTGTTTGAGCTTGGCACGAAGACTATTTCTTCATCAATGTCTATTGGAATGGACTGTGCACTGGACAGCTGATCTTCGCGTGCAAATGCTGAAGCTAGACTTGCAGCATCTTTATGAAGTGTTCCTTTGGTGGAAAAGACAGAGTAAGCTCCAATGTCATCTTGTTCTTCCTCCTGTTCTTTTGACACCAAAGTTGCTAGAACTTGTGCTAGTAGTTGCTCATGATCACAGTTGACATTTGTGATGTTATACTCTGTGTCATCTTCAATTCATGCAGCTTGCTCCTCATCCTACATTGTGAGGAATTCTTCCTCAGTCAGATCACAGAGATACACAACTTTTTCTTATTGTTGTATTCCTGTTTCATCTCCTTCTTCCTCATCTCCTTCAGCACTTTGATTTTCAGACTGACCATCTGCATCTGATCTACTTGGAGATTGAGTGGCTTCAGAATCATATTCCCCTATTTCTTCCTTACTTGCTTCTGAGTCCTTATCATTAGGACTGTCTGATTGTTGTCCCTTAACAGCCATGACTTTTCTCTTCTTTGGAGATTTTTGCTTGGACTCTTCCTCGAAGTCCACAATGACTGGTTCATTGTTCTTTGTTCTCCATCCAGCAGGGGTCATCTTGTACCCCATCTTTGTTACCATAGTCTCTCCAGCAATCATTAGAGGAATGTCTTGCTCGACAAAGGCACCTAGGCCATCAATCTTGAAATAATTGATTATTTTGAAGATCAATGCGGCATAAGGAAGTTGACCCTTTGGCTTGAGAGCTGATTTGTACATATGCAATAGTACAGTATGAGCAAAAGAAATCCTCTGTCCTGTCAAGATTCCTCATAACAGCTTTGCCTCGTACTTTGATATATCTGTCTTTGATGCTGCCTTGGGTCTGAGACATTCGATGATCACCTTGTGCATCATGATATGTTTCAAGAGAAAGTCCGTGTATGCAATATGTGACTTTGATTCCCTTGAGAAACTTGATTTGCCAGTCAGGAAGCAGAAAGCTTCACTTGCAGTGACATCTAAGGGTTTGAAATCTCCCTTTCTGGTTCCCATGATTGAAGCCAATTCATCAACAGTCAGAAAATACTGCTTTCTTTGGACTGTGAAAGCCAGAGAGTTGAAGTTGACAAACTGAAGATTTGAAAAGAAGTAAGCTACCAAATCAGGAAAAGTGTAGCCTCTCCTAGTTATAAACTGATCTATCTTCATCTTTTCTAGATGCTTCCTCAGATAGATGTCATTGCTGTCAAAGTACTTTAACTCAAATACCCTTTGAGGAATAATACCTCTCTGTTTCATTGCTTCAAACATTTCTTTGTGAGCCTGATTCTGGAACAATGGATCAGGAAAGCTTTTATCCAAATTAAAGCCTATATTTTTCACAAAGTCATTGAACAGAATGTCATCATCATTGTTGACACCTGATTTTTTATCAGTCTTTCATAGTTTATTTTTTAAAAATTCATAAAAAATATAAAAAAAGTTAAAAAATTAAAAAATCATCTTTGGTAGCCTTGACCAAGCTAAAGGAACCATTTTTGACAAAAAATAATTTTTCAATTTTTTAATATTTTCCAAAAATAGAAAAATACATGAAAATGAAGAAAAATAACATTCGATGTCGTAAAAATATAGAAAAATAGTCAATATTTTTATTTTTATTTTATTTTCATTTTGAACTCATAAATAGTCAAAATTCAAGTTCAATTGCATGTGTTTCTTCACGACGCATAGAGTTGAATTTGGCAAAAAAAATATCATTCGAGTCTTTTAATTTGTAAATTTCTACATCTTTTTTAGTCTTGATGTCCAATTAGATCGACCACCATCTACAATAAATGCCCCTTGCTGAATATTTTCGTTTTTGTTTCACATGATTTCATGGTGTAAAACGCCGAGTGGATCCCCAAATATAATCGGGTCGGCATGAGCTCGATAGCTCGTCCAAGACCAAACCAGGGCACGGCGAACCCCATGTGAGTACTCTCGAACTCCTGCGATGCTTCCTAATGCTTTTCTTAGGTTAGATCGAGTGTAGAACGGCCAGGACAGCTAAATCATTCTTGAGCTGTGATTGATAAATAGGGCATTACTAGGAATGCCATGTGATTTATTTGCATATCTAGATTCCTTGAGTTGCGCATTTTATTACTGATTGTGATTGCTAGGATAATCACTCATATCTGCATGAATTTCTAGATTTATGGTTCTTACCTTACACATCCGCATGAATCTCAGGCTAGAAAATTCAGTCAACTTAGGTACCGAAAGGGCGTCAACTCTGACGGTTGGCGTAACTAAGTCCCCGAAACCATTTCTCTGGTTCTCGCAGAATTGAATAGAAACTCCCAACTATTCGATTGGGTGGTCCAATCATACCCTAAAAAAATAATTGGTGGCGACTCCATGGCATGCACACTTAGCACATGTCACTAGACCACATTGAAAGTCGATCATGCATACCTCCGTTGCGATTTGGGTAATGGGCCTTGGGAGAGGCCCGCGTCCGACCAGACAGGACGGCCCATTAGCCCTCGAGAGCCCGACAACCTCAAGAGGGTCGCGACAGACTGGCGACTCCACTGGGGACTGGTTCTTAACCATTTAGTGGACTTGAGCCGATTAAAAAGTTGATTGATTCTTCTAACCTAATTTTATGCAGATGCTCTCGAAAGTGAGGTGTATGTGCTAACGAATGTGTTAGATGTTTTTGTAGACGGGAGAAATAAGGGGTGAAGTGCTTGTTAACTTTGTTTTATGCAGGCAAGAGTTTTGGATGTATGATTGTGTGGATATTTATATTGAAGCGGTGATTGTTAAATAAAATGCATGTTTATTGCTTTAGCACGACACAATGAATACACACAATTGCGCCTAAAACCCCAGGCGCCCTCTTTAGGAACACAATAGAAGGAATTGAAAATGGAATCTCCGTGAGGAAAAACATGGGGTAATCCACTTTTCAATTCCGCTCACTTCGAACTATGGATTAAGTCCCAATGCAACGATAGTTGTGCAATGGAATCGACTCTTCCCAGAATTCGAGGTGAGAACCTTGGCTTTAGGTACCAAGCCCTATCTTTTGATTTTTAGGAGTTTTCCCTCACTTGTCTCATGCGTTTGTCTATGGAAGGTTAGTATACCTAACACTGTACAGAGAAGCTTGATTTTCTCTTAAGTTTGGTTGGTAAGACTTTTCTATCCCTCGAACTTGTTACAGCTCATAATCATTATATTCATTGCATAATTCCGGTGATTGGATTAAATGCCATTTTGAGGATAGATAGGTGTGTTTTCCTCCCAATGTTCTTGATGGAAGACGAAGATGGTGTCATCCCATTACGAGCGCCAAGTGGACAAGAAGAGCCTGCTATGGACATCATTGAGGTATCATCTAATGAAGATGACGATTTGGAATAGGTGATCCTGAAGTCACGTCTCAAAGATCGACACTGGGGCATCTCTAAGTAGTTAAAAACAGGTAGAGAAGAGAAGTCTTTTTGTGGATAAACGCGGTGGGAGGTTCCTTTATTCGATCATAAGCAAGATTAAAAAATCAAGATGTACACGCTCGAATCATCAATGTCAAAGAGCAGCTTGCCTAGGTTGAGAGTGGTCAGGTGTTCGAGAAAGTCAGCCATACAGAAGTTGAGACACACATATTAGAGCTTTCATTCATTTCGCTCAATCGAGGGACCTTAAAAGCAGATCATACAGATCATCGAGGTGGAAAAGTGAAACCAAAATGAGCCCTAATTAGCATCACAAAGGAACCCAGTTGGCCCTCCATATTATTGATGCTTTGCCTATACTCACCACCTCGAGACTCGAGATCTGCAAGCTTAAGAAGAAGGCGTTTACATTCCCCTTTAAGCTCGGCAACCTTGGTCCCGTGATCTTCGGCGGCTATTTCTAGGTCCCGAACTAGTCCTCTCCCATGGGCTATATCCGCGGTAATGCTGTCAAGCCTTTCTTCTTGCCACTCACATTGAAACTTCAACACGACATTACGACGGTCGTGCTCATAGGTGGTCAGAGATAAGGCCAAGCGCTCCACCAAATTTCCCCTCTCGCGAAGCAACATCGAGACCCGCTCGTTGGCGAACTCAACAGCCTTTCTGTGACTATCGGCCACAAGGTTGGCCAACACCAAGCAGTTGGACCGATCCTCATAGCGAGCTCGCAAAACGTGAGCCACGGTAACTTCTCGATGAGCGACACGATAAGTCTCTAAAAAGTTTATAAAGAGGGTTGGGAAGATTCTATATTCCCTCTCTAAATTAGTGCCCTCGATAGAGGTGGTGTCTATTTCCACGAGCAAAATGCGAATTTCATCTTCAATTTCTGGGTGATCGGCTATATGAGCATAGCCTCGACCTAGGAGGTTATAGAGTTTTTCCCACTGGGCCAAAATTTCAGCCGAGAAAGCGCGAATAGGAGATGAGGTCATTTTTGTTGGAGTGAGGGAGAAGAAGATGGGTGTGGTAGAGTGATTAAAATACGAAAAGGCAATTATGTAAGAGCGTTAATCTTCTCTGCATTAACTCCTCCTTTTATAGCAACTCGAGGATGAAGAAAGGTCACAGCAATAATGCTCATGGAGCCAAGATAATTGGGTAAAACAGTGGTGGCTCTTTCGGTGAACCATCAGATCCGTCCCAGTCCGCGATTTCAGGCTTGATAAATCTAAAAAAGTTGTAAAAAGATGTCAGTGCCACCATATTAAAATTGAGCGAGAGTTAAGCGCAACTATCGAAAAAAGTTGCAAAAGGATTTGGCGGTCCCATCATATTAAAAAACTGAGCGGGAGGCGAGCGTAGTTCCACCTTTTTGAAAATAAGTGGGAGACAGACATGGATATCGAGAAAAGGAAATCGATTTGGTGTCCCTCCACGTTGAAAAGAAGAAAGAAGACGAC